>JAFMSR010000002.1:37744353-38986316 GCA_022818135.1 Saxidomus purpurata
CTGTGAATGGAGCACAGACTGGCAGTTGAATTTTAACGATAAAACTGCAAACAAATGACCATTGGGAATAGTGTTACACAGAATATTTTATGAAAGATAATGAAAGTACAATTTCAAAAATTACCACCATAAAGCAAGAGAAATATTTGGGTGTAGATCTAAAACTTATTTCAAAATCCTTCTCTTACATGTCTGAAAACATGTTCCTGACCCTTTGTAAATCAATAGTTAGGCCTACTTTAGAATACGCATCCACTGTTTGGTCACCTAGGCTAAAGAAAGATAAAAGGGCCATAGAAAATGTACAAATTAAGAGGAGCTAGCAAAATGTAAGACAAATATAAGTAAATTACCGTACTAAGAAAGGTTAAGGTATTTAGTATTCCAACTCTAGAATATAGATGGTCAAGAGCAGATGTTCTACAGGTCTTTCAGTTTATTAATGGAATTGATGAATCATTTAACAATTAATATGTTTGGAACAAAATCAGTTGTAACAACTGGAGGTAATTACAAAAACTATTCAAACAAAGGTCAAGAACCGAATTAAGAAAACATGCATTGCGTAATAAGGTAGAGGATACTTGGAATAGCTTAGCAAAACAGGTAGTCAATGCACCAAATTTAAATACTTTCAAAAGAAGGCTTAATAAACATTGGGATGGGCCAAAAATGTAAGGACGACTGCTACGAATGACAATACACACGTTTTAAATCAGTGTTTTTAATTAGAGAATGAATGGAACTGAAATCAAGGTCTGTAAGACCTTGCTGAAATAGTGAGGACAGTGTCAAAATATATACAAGTCAATAGTGACGGACACTATGTATGTTCTTAATCCTTTTTTTATATTTGAGTTACTGAGTTCAAGGTAGTTACGGACACTGTGAACATATTAAAACAATTATTGTTTCTTTGTGTCAATATTTTCTAAAGTTTGTACAAGCGGTTATATTATACGGAATATACAGTACGGAATATACAGTTAAATTCTGACTGTGTGAACATAGTGAAAATAATGATTGTTTTTATGTATCAATATTTTTAAGTTTTACTAGTGGTTATATTCTACGGAATTAATTGTTTTAGTGTAAAAAAGAACACCAACCAGAACCAACACATGAATTATTGAAAACTGGGAAAACCAAAACAAAACGAAAGGGCCCATAAAAACAATAAATGTTTATATGGACTATTCCATTCGATTTTTGTCGACTTGATTGTTGACAGTCCTGTCAGGTGTCCACAGGATCGTGTTTTTTAATAATTATTCTGTTAATTGATGTATTTGCAATGTTTACTGCACACACATATCCGAGTAAATTAAAGTGACAATCGGTTACTTAATACCAAAGTCCTTTATTGTTGAAATTACTATATCTTGCTTTATAATACAAATCATTAGTAACTAAGGCCCCATTTAGAATATGTCTCAATCATATTGCCACCAAGACTGAAAAAAAAGGTAAGGGCGCAATTGAAAATATTCAAAGAAGAGCAACAAAAAAAAATGTTGAGGCATATATCAAAACTACCATACTCACAAAGAGTAGTGGGTGCCTGGAACAATCTAGTAAAAGAGGTCATAAATGACATAACCTATACTCCTATTTAAATCCAGATAAGATAAAGCTAAAGACCAAATGCTATGAATAATTTCATCGTGAACATTTGAAAAATTGGAAATAATACAGTCTGTGCGAGATAATAAGAATGACAGTTCTGTGGAAATAGAAAAGTGTTTTTAATAAGTTTTTATAAACTGAACTTGGATTCCTCTAACAGTGACGCATACGTGTGAAGTGCTGAAAATAGTGTTTCAACGTGTGTTTCAAAGTGTCAATACATAGAAGTCAAATATTTTGTTAACTGTACTGTTGATTTTATCAAATAAACAAAAACGAAATGTTTTCTCGAAAAGCGATATTCAGTTCAAGAGAACCGGAACCTCAACAAACTAAATTGAAAAAAAAACAGTATCTTTTAAATGGATATCTCCATATCAGGCCTCGACTACATATGAACTATATATTATGTATGAACTGTATGTTTTGAGATACTTGTCACGCCGACATAAAGCGTGATGAAGCCAAGAAACATAGAACCTAATTGATTATTCACATGCAAAACAAGAAAGCATAAGCATGACTTTTCTGCAAAATGCAAATTAAAAATAAATAATTCAAACTAGAACTATAAGATTACCTTGCAACTTTTGACGTCCTTTCCCTGCGAAAATTGCCGCGTGAATAAAAAGTCAAAATATTGGCTCAAAGGTTAATACTTAAAATGCTCGGAAGCTATTGTATTTGTACATTGTGTTATGTTCGATTTATCATGCACATTGAATTGTGACATTTACTCAGCAAAACCTAACGGTTCTTACCCGCTCGTATCACGTAATGAGGTAACAAAAAGGGTAACACAAAATAGAACTGCAAAGCCTTAGATCATACTCTTAATACTTAATTTACCGCATGAAAGCGAATAAAACAATTAATTAAAAAATAAAATGAACAAGACATTTAGGTGTCATTTTTTTCCCTACTGCAAAGCTGAAATAGTATCACTTTTCTATTCCGATCACTGTGACTTCTGCCAACACTGAAAGTGCTTGACAGCACGTGTGCTGAGCTATTATACTGAATTTATTACAGCCTATTGAATACAAGAGTCCAGGCTAGATGCAAGACTCGTTTCTAAGATGTAACTGTCTCTTACACATGAAGTGAAATTTGTGAATGAAACTTGACATTTTAAAGGTAAAATACTAAGCCCATGATGGATAATATTTTCAGCAAGTATATTCACTTTGTAATTTAAGGTATTGCACATTTTTTTAAGCGGATGGTGTGCATGTTTTATTTTTTCATTTCTTTTTACGTCAATTTTTTATCCTAGTTGAGATGCCATAAAGTTGTAGTATACTAACACTTGTAATTAATGTTAAGAAAAGTTGAAATGAGTGACTTCTAATGAAGAACATATACATTTGGACATACAAATGTATAATCTTGCTCGTTGACGAACAAAGACTGTGCGACAGATTCAGTTGAGCTTAAGGAACTAAAACATAGTAACGTCACTCAATGGATTTAATCAGTAGTTAACACTTCTGTCAACAAATGCTTGTTTCATTTTTCTGTATCAAATACATACTTGGAAAATATATGTAAAAAAATAGCTGGGTGTCTTCGGTAAATTAATGAATTTATTTCTTTTAAATGGCTTCGTAAACAGACATATTTACAACAAGAGTATGTTAATACATGTAATGGTGTAAACTATGTTCTAGTTCTTTATTTCCACTGATTCGGTCACACAGTCTTTGTTCCTCATCGGCTGCAAGAAAATGTTTCAAAATGTATCCTTTCTATATAATTGTTCACAAATTTAAAGATTTCTTTACAATAATTATTAGGCTCAGTATACTTCAATATCATGGCATCTCAACCAAATGAAACACATTTTACATTAAAGGAAAAAAATGAAAATTGCAAAAACATGCACCCACCCACCAAAGATAAAGATAAAGAAGCCTTATTTAACGTCGCATATGATCAACAGACAACATTAGCTACAAAGCTATTGTGCGACAAACAGGGTATCCAGTAACAAGTAAGAAATAGTGCGCTACCTTAATTATTGGTTTCAGCTGGTTATGTAATTCATGGAATGTCACCATCGCAAATCTCTAGATATATGTAATACTTTTTCCCCAGCTAAATTCTCAAAAATGGTGCATAGGTTTTTTAAAGATTTTATATACAAATGCACATTTGAAAATTGTTTTCTATGGTCGCTGAAAATTGGAGACAACGTTTTTTTCCAACCGCAATGTTTTTGTGTGTTTTTTTTAAAGATATGTAGTGGCCTTTGAAAATGTAGACTTAATTCTTCTTCTTTGGTATTGTCTCTTGAATGAAAACTGACAGCAGAGAACTTTGATACTACAACCATTGTGTGCTTTTTACCCATTGAAACATTGATTTCATGTTGTCCCTGCCAATGCCTACGAAAACAATGATGTACATTTATTCTCAGCCACCGCATAGTTTACTTTCTCCCTAAGGTGGGACAATGTTATACAGAAGCCAGGTAAGTAAAGTTCTCACATGCAATGTGTTTGTCCGTACAGTTTACTTCCGACGATATAAATTGCTGTAACGTATGAGTGAGAGGTGCCTCACAGTCAGTGGGTATGGAATACCCGAGCTGCAGTCTGATACTTACTCTTTTTTCCGAATGTGCTGTACACTTTCTATGCTATTTGTAGCAATTCACATTATATCTTATGCATATCTTATGTACCTGTCATACAGAAAAAATATTCTCGGTAGCTGCGGTGTTCCATGCAGAAAGACAGCCAGCTATCTCTGCATACACAAATTTGAAAACATATTCGGACAAGACGAAATGATACACAGGGCAAACTACAAAACGACTAGAGAAATGTACTGAACATAATGCTATTGCTATTAATCAACCTGGAAAGTGTACAATACATATTTACGACCACCACAATATTAGCCAGTGAGATATCAAATTATTCAGTGGCATGTCACCAATTATTCAAAAAAGTAGAAGTCGGGATACCGTTTATTGTTATCCTGTAGTCAGTGTTTGTCCCAATCAGGTCACCAAAACAAACCCATTGTTCCTTCTCACTTTCTGGAACCGGGTGTGCATTGAACGTTACTCGACGAGGGATGCCCCCCCCCCCAGACACACACTTGCGAGTCAGTGCACCAGTCTGTTCATGAACGATGACTGGAGGGTAAGGACGTTGACGTATCTGAGTCCCATCTCATCCCAAAGATGTTCTATGGGGTTCCAGTCTGGAGATAACGCACGCCGTGGCAATACTGGAGTGTCGAAATTATCGATCTGTTACGTTATTTAAAACATCTAGTCACTTAAGTTTGCGTTACACCACATTCTAAAAGTCCCAAAATTCACTTCCTGTTTTCGTTATTTAATGTAGGCATCATATAATTTCAAAATCGTTAAAATGTTACAGATTTTACGATTTGAATGAGAGTTATACATGCGTGCGAATAACTTTTGTTCCAAATAAACCACGGGGCGCACGAGGAAAATACCAGTGTTTGGGGTGGTTATTTCACGGTCTACTAAGTCAGATGAGTAAGGTCAAAATCCATGGAGCACATAAAGAGATACCACAGGAAGTTGATATTTTGTCCAAAAAAAAAAAGATCAATGTATCTTGCCTCTCTATATATACCACCAGGAATGCAATGCCTTCCGTACCCCACCCACTTCTCCGATACAAGAATATTTATATATTGAAGGGTGATTTTTCCCGTAAGATACATCGATCATTTTTATTTTTTTGACAAAATACCAACTTCCTGTGGATATACAATCTTGTAAAATTTTGATGTTTTACTCCCTCGTATATAAAAGCTACATTGTTCAAAACGTAGAATATTTGTTGCATTTTCAAATGTCTTGAGTGTAGATATAGCTTTGCTACATACCCTCAATAATAGTTTATATAGCTCAGGTATAATTCGCTACCTACTTGGACCATTTACAAGCACAACTGGCTATTGTCAATACCACGGACCTATATACACATATGTATATAGGTCCGTGTCAATACTGGTACTAGTACAGGTGTTCGCAACTTTATACACTTGTTTTACCTTCCTCAGAATAGGAACTGCACGATTTTACCGTGCTCTTTGGGGCAAACCAAAACAATAAATTTGCTTGTTATCCACAACCGTTGTAGCAGACTTGTAGAATATTGAAAAAAAAAAAAATTTTCTTTGGTCTTAGTTAGCTAGATCACTGATATCAGTTGTCTATGAACTTTCGTAGACAACGGCTAGCTACTCATGATCTATCCTTTACATGCAGGCATTATATAAACACATTTTGTAACAATTTCATTCTTCTATTCTTTTCAGAGTAATAGATCCAGCAGAGAATATGTGGCTTCTATGATGTGCTTTAGGAAAAAGAGACAGTGGTTGCAGCATGGTAATGTATATCCGCTCGCACAATCAATTTCAAACAATCAAGACAATATTCCACTACCTCGTGCTCTGTCCCCATTGTACTTATGCAATATTTTAAAATTGAGATTGAAGGATTAGTATAATAAGCTGTCAATCGAAACGGGAATATTCTTTAATATTGAGCATAATGATAAAAATGTTATCTATGTAATAATACTTGAAGAAGTTCTTTACGGGATGAGTGTCATTACATTCTGGATTGTCCGCTCTTTGATTCAGACAGGAAATACATACCATATGGTTTTCGAGTATCAAATGTAGTGTCTTTTCAACGATTATTTTAAAGCTGTGCTGAGACTCTTCTTTCTTAAGAAGTTGGCATTATTTGTAAGGAATATTATTGAAATTGTGAAGTAATATTTGTGCATTTTGTACTAGTATCATTTGGGATATGAAGCTAGTCAACTTAACCAGCTTGTAGTAATAAACCGATATGAATTATGTAAGCTTAGTTTGTAACAATAATTTGTGACATTAATAGTACTGCAATACTTATAATTAGTATCTGAAATTGATATAGATTCGATTGTTTTATATCTGCTATTTGTTTGTTAACTTACGTTAGCTTTATAAGGATAGTGCCCGTATGGGCCTAGCTCTAAATAGAATAAATTGAAAATAAAATTGAGAAATTGTGTATGGAAAGCTTGATTGACGACGGAGAAAATGATGATGAACACAGATTCTCAATGAATTCCATTCCATGCAGAACTATGGTTGCCATGGCAACAAATGGGAAAAACTTAAAATTTCTGCTCTGAAACCACAAGGCCTAGAGCTTAGATATTTTGCATGTAGAAATGCCTGGTGGACATCTACAAAGATTGTTCAAATCATGACCCCGGGTCAAAATTAACCCTTCCCGGGAGGCGGGGGAGGGGGCAAGGTCACTCGATTTCACATAGGCTTACAGGCGCGTAGGAAGGGTATGGCAGATGTGGATTCACTAAATGGGCGAGGGGTCAGGATGCCACCTAAGACAGAACTTGATAAGGGACCCAGGGGGCAAAGCCCCCGGCAAAAAATCTTAGGGAATTTAAGCAAAAATTTAAGTACTACGTGTATATGCCTCGGCCCCCAGGCACAGCCCTAGTAGGGGACAGTGGGTTAAGTCTCCCGCCGAAATGGTTTTGGGGAATTTAAACGAGACTTTAAAGATGTTTAAAGTATTATATGCTATCTTTGAATGAAAATGTATACTAACACAAGTTTGTATTGTCAGCGTTTATGAAGTAGATTTTACTTAGAGCAATCCCAAGAGATAGACTAAGTTCATTTCTATCTATGCTTTACCTTGGTGTAGTGTCTTTTCTGAAATTTGACCTATGTCAGAGTTGCATGATCCATGTCGGAGCATAGTTAGTTATCCTTACAGCTTGATATAGTCATACTTGACCGTATAATCTTTCTACCTGCATTTGAGCTACGTCAAGGTCAAGCTCGTCATAGTTGGGAAGCATAGCTAGACCAGAAAATGCGTCCAAACGTCATTTTTGATACCAAATGCTCTCTCAGCCGTCGCTGTAGATACGGGCCTTGTAGGAAGTACAACAAGGCACACGTAAATATTTGAATAAGGGTCCCTGTTTGCAAGATTTACAGCTTTAAGAAAGATGGAAGGCTTATCATCGGTATGGGACCACCTTGTCTTCCAACGGGCTACTTGCCGTCGGAACTCATCCCAATCAACCTGGACGTCATGACTGATTATCCGGCTCGATTTCTGCCATCAGGTTCCCAGTGTATTAGCCATTGTGCCAGGATGCGGTCATGCGTAGTGAGAAGGCACTCTCATTTTATTATCAAAATAGCGCCTGCACCCGGAAAATATACGATGAATATCTATACTAGGTAGAATCATCAGGCTAGTGAAAAGGTCTGAATTGAATCTAGAATTTGAAATTAATCCAGATCATAGACGAATATATTAATCCAGTCTAGATGTAATGGTTTTAAATAATAAAATTAAAACTTTAAAAATGTATATTACTGAAAATGATGTGGATTCACCTGCGTACCTTCGTATAGTTAGCTACGCACCTGGCTTATATAGGGAAAACTTGGAGAAATCACAAGGCCAACAGGCAGAGCTTAGCTATTTGGAATTTTACTTAGCATTGTGTAGTGGACCTCTACGAATTATGTTAAAATCATCACCCCTTGTATTATAGCCAGTGATAGTCAGGTGAGCAATATAGGGCCATCTTGGCCTTCTTGTATGTTTTGAGGATACTTTGACTTTGCCCTTTGACCAACCGACACAAAAAAACAATATGGATCATGTATGTTACAGGGAACCTTTCGGAGCAAGTTTGATGAAAGTTGAAAGTAAATCTAACAGTGGTCACTGCAGCCTTGAACACTGATCAGTTGGTGGATCATCTATATGTTAAAGGGAACCTTTTGAGCAAGTTTGATGGTAGTTGAACAAGAGGGCCATAATGGGCCTATATCCCTATATCATTCACTGGCTACGCCAGGGTGAGCTTTCCTGATTGATGATTGTCTGTCGTCCGTCAACATTTTGAATCAAATGACATCTCCTCTGAAACCACCAGGCCAATGTTGATAAAACTATGCAGGAATGTTCCTTGCATGAAGCTCTACCAAAATTGTTCAAAGAATTCCATTCCATGCAGAACTCTGGTTGCTATGGCAACAAATAGGAAAAAACTTTAAAAATCTTCTCTGAAACCACAAGGCCTAGAGCTTAGATATTTGGCATGTAGCATTGGCTACTAGACTGCTACCAAGATTGTACAAATTATGACCCCCGGATCAAAATTGACCCCGCGCGAGTGGTCACTTAGTTTTACATAGGCTTTTATAGGAAAAACTTTAAAAATCTTCTCTAATACCACAAGGCCTAGAGCTTAGATATTTGGCATGTGGACCTCTGCCAAGATAATGAGTATCAAGAGCATTTCAGAACTTTTTTAATTTAGAAATTTTTCGGATAGCAAAGAAGTTAATAAAAATTCCTTTCCTATACATAAGCATTGTAAACACATCTGTTATTGCCCACCAGCAATCTTATCAATCTTGGGGAGTGACGTCATGGCGATCTCTCGTATAGTCATTCATTCAAAAACAAACACAAAGCATACAATCTTTCCACACAGATTTTTTTTAGATATGTTACAAGTTTATGCCAATGTATACAGTATGTATTGCGCAATCAAACTAACAATATTCAACACGTTTGGTTCTGTATTAGCATTAAAACTCTAATGGCACAT
Organism: Saxidomus purpurata; assembly: GCA_022818135.1. NCBI lineage: Eukaryota > Metazoa > Mollusca > Bivalvia > Venerida > Veneridae > Saxidomus > Saxidomus purpurata. Next base: position 37,753,641 of record JAFMSR010000002.1, read on the forward strand.
TAAAATTTCAAATTCTTGATAAAATAATCATGTCGAACAGAATCAGTCCCCTGCTAGGGATCTAATGGAGCCCATAACTCGTCTGAGGCCCTGTGACCACACATATGTAAATTCTTTCTGTTAAATGAGGACACATCTCTCATTTAGATTCATGGTAAGTAATCCTTACCGGTCATATGCATATACAATAGGCTTAGCAACTGATTCCAGGCAAAAGATCCATGGCAAGGGAAACAGCTCGGTTCACTTTCTACTGCCAATCATCAATAACACTTCTCTACGCTTGACTGATGTTTTATCACATGTCTCAGAAATGGGAACCAGCCTGTTTCCTTATACAAGAGTTCAAATGCCGCCAGTATCAACAGATATTTCCCTGCTTTGTTCACTGTACTCTGTAGTCAATGATTTGATCTTCTGTAAGAGAGACACAAGCTCATCTCTCAGTCCACCATGTTGTAAGACTGTGTCAATCTTTGTGAATCCACTCTCAGATTCCAACAGGCAAGAGTAATGATGTGCTGAAATTACAGTAGGTAAATTTTTTAAATATTTGACACACAAGGAAATAAATGTAATCTAATATGTATGACTTTACACACACAAAACAAATTGTTTCAAAAGCTGCTCCCCATGTGACAGCCTGTTGCACTTTTCACAGAGCTTTTAAGTAAAATCTGGGCAATTCTATAAACATGGTATCATTTTGTTAAAATGCATTTCATAAATATTAGTTTATACTATACTAATTTATTTATTCTCGATTGCGAAACAAGTTCTTACAACTTATATTAATCGCTCTCGAGACTCATTCCAGATGGAATCAACCTCGAAGAGAGAGAGGCAATGTGGAATCATGTGTGTCTTGCCCAAGGACACTTCCGACATGGCAAAGGTAGGTATCAAACCTGGGGCCCTTCGATCCTGAGGCAAACGGGCTACCACTGCACGACGGCAGCTCCACTATAAATATTGGACATATCCTTGTTGTTTCAACAGTTGTATGAAGATTCCTACCAGTATCTGCAGTAGTCTGAAGGTTACAATCTGCATGCAATACTTCAACCATTAACTTATTAGTCCAATTAGGGGTATAATTTTACCAAACTTTACATAAAGAATCTGCGGGCATGATCCTATAATCTTGTTAACTGATCTGAAGATCTGTGTAAAGCTTCAAGCTAACATCTGAACGAGTTTTGGAGATAATAACTGCATTGAAACCTTTAACGAGGTATTTCGTACTAAGAAAAGGGTATAGTTTTGACAGCATTCTTGCAAAACATATACAGGAAGTATGATATAACCTTGTTCACTTTCTTAACTAAAGTTTTAACAAAATACCTGCATTAGTTTTGGATATAGGACCTTGAATGCAAAACTTTAAACAAGTTGTCGCTCACACCAGGGTCAGTAGAGAAGATCACACTTTATCAAATAGTAGTGCAACAAGAGGGCCAAGATGGCCCTATATCACTCACCTTAGTACAAGACCACTTGCCTTGTGGAAGATCACTAGACAATGTTGTATACCAAATAGGTTTTCCTATATATGTCTGTAAAACAAGTGCCCCCCACCGGGCAAGGTCAATTTTGACCCCAGGGGCATAATTTGAACAAACTTTGAAGGGGTTTACTAGGCAATGCTATATGCAAAATGTCTAAGCTCTAGGCCTTGTGGTTTCAGAGAAGTAAATTTTTAAAGTTTTTCCTATATAAGTCTATGCAAACTAAGTGACCCCCCGTGCCAGGTCAGTTTTGACCTCGGGGTCATAATTTGAACAATCTTGATAGAGGTCCACTAACCAATGCTACATGCCATATATTTCAGATCTAGGCCTAGTGGTTTCAGAGAAAAAGATTTTTAAAGTTTTTCCTATATAAGCCTATGCAAAACTAAGTGACCACCCACGCGGGGTCAATTTTGACCCAGGGGTCATAATTTGAACAATCTTGGTAGAGGTCAACTAGACGATGCTACATGCCAAATATCTAAGCTCTAGGCCTTGTGGCTTCAAAGATTTTTAAAAGTATTTCCTATAAAAGCCTTTGTTAAAACAAGTGACCCTTGTGCAGGGTCAATTTTGACTCGCAGGGGGGGGGGTCATTATTTAATCAATCTTGGTAGAGGTCTACTAGATAATGCCACATGCTAAATATCTAAGCTCTAGGCCTTCCTGTTCTTGAGAAGATTTTTTCAGTCTTTCCTTTCTGTTGCCATGGCACCCAGAAGAGATTTTGTTCGAAGGAAAATGATGTTAACAGACGGTGAGTGATCTTAATAGCTCACTCTAGCACTTTTTGTGTGCTAAAAAGTAAACCAAAGGCTTGAAATTTTGTATAAATATTAGTGTGTCATTTGAAACTATTTTTTATAAATATTTAAGACTACTATCAAATGAATATGAATTAACTTCGATGAGTCCGCATTATAATGTTACAATATATATGTGCAGCAATAAATGAAGAATGGACAATCACTTACGTTTTTCCATGATCAATTGACAAATCTTCCAGGCAGCCCAGATCTGTGCAACAGGCGTACTATAGTTCTCAATCTGGGACAACAGTGCTGTAAATGACCTGCCAATGTACAATGATTACTATAGTTCTCAATCTGGGACAACAGTGCTGTAAATGACCTGCCAATGTACAATGATTTTAACTTTTACCCCACTGAATTTCTGAAACGGTCTATATTCCCATCGACAAGTTTTTGACTAAACAGCGACCACTGCAGGTCATGACTAGGCTGCATGGATCATCACGCTGATCATGATCTGCGCTGGTTGTGAATACAGAATCATTTGTCGCCAGGCAGGTTGTAACAATCATAATGCATTACATTTGTCTTTGACTCTTATCTTACAAAATTTCTGAAATAGCTTACCCATCTTTCAATTTGGACAGTGCCATTCATTGTTCACAGAGATACTCACTTAACTGAATAAATAGTGTACAGTGCCAATCTGCACTTGTTCAAAAATACAACTATTAAATCCACAAAATATCTGGCCTCGGTTTCACACAATTTTAAGTACTGACTCAATGTCTGACTGAAGTTAAACATGTAATTTGAGTAGTGTTTCACAAAGAAATCGCGAGCTTAGATACATTACTCAACTTTAAGTTAAGCTCAGTAATTTTAAAATGCATTTACAAAATTCAATAGTTTATCAATAGTTACATATGCTGTTATCCATTTTTTTATTTTAAAAAAGACAACTTGTACCTGACATCGTTTTTTTCAACATCCCTGTATTTTGTTGCATATATGTTCCAATTCTTCATGACCTGGTCGATTTCTTCCAGAACAACATCTCTAGAAGGATCAGCTACAGTCCAGGCCTCCGGGCTGTGTGAAGCCAACATGACGAGAAAATCAACAGCAAAAGAACCAACATCAATTACATCATCATCGTCTTCACTCTTGCATGGCAGTAGCTTCCTAGTAACATATTGAACACCGGTTAATGACTTTTTTGAGTTTGGTATAAATCTAATTTCAACAGCATTTCAATTGTATTCAGGCAGGCAGTTTTCCTAACTTCCAATCAGGAAAGGGCCAGTACTTGACGCCAACCCTTTGTAAGAAACTGCAGTTCCAGGGTACATAACCAACCAGTGCATAGATTCGTGATTACAAGTCAATGACCTTAACTACTCAACCATGAAGCCAGTCATAAATCAGGTCCATTCAAGATTAAATTGAGCTGCCTGTGATTAGCTAGAACAACTGTTAAGCTTCTACAGAAATTGATAAAGACCTCAGCGTAAGATCCAATGTTCTCAAGGCCTGGCTGTATATTTAACATAAACCATCTTCCTTACAGGAACTGTTACCAACTTACTCAACATCTCTCAAAAACAACAGTACAAAATGCAGAATACTTTGAAATTTTCACTCACCTCAGCACTGTCAAAAGGTCTGTCCTCATTAGGTACTTCACCAAACTTGAATTCTCTGATACATTGACCTAAAAATACAGTAACCTAAAAAGCAAAAATGCATGCACCCTATACACCTTGCAATTGTAAACCTCACATTTGTAACAGTCACCCAGAAATCTATACATGTAGTAAAGTGCATCAAAATGATTTGTTTCACTACATTGTTCTTGAAGTGCTTTCATTGAAGCATGTTGTCACTTAGACATATGCAAACAAAAAGAGCTGTTAAGTCTCATTTTTATTGTTTAGAAAATTTATATAAATTTTTGAGTTTGGGTTATATACTAATCTAGTTTCTAAAATGGACTTGCCCGGCTTTTAATCTGGATAATACCATTCATAGGTTGCACACTAAACTTTACTACAGGTAACTGAATAGTGAACAATGCAGATGGCTACATATGGATGTACTGACTGATCATGATCTGCACTAATGGCAAAAGGCAGATTCACTGGCCACCAGCATGATAATAGTTCAATGCTTGGCCTAGCGTCTCCAATTAAAATGACCAGTTTGAGTAACAATCTTTCTTTCAATTAATACACAGAATAACTAGAGCTATCACTGCATGTGATTAAAATACTGTTTGGAACATACATTCTGTATGTCGTCTCCATAAGATGAACATCTGACCCAAGTTCATATGAAGCAGACCTGAAACAAGAGCTGTCCCTCACAAGTGACGAATGCCCCCGAAAGAGGTGCCTCACAGTCTGTGTCCTCTCCATGTGCTCAATAAAGTGCTATGTAATTTTAAAACCTTCCATGCATGACAGAGTAATCAGCATACAGTATTCCATTACTTTAAACACTAAGTGTGACCTTGACCTTTGAGGTAGGGACTTGGGTCTTGCACGCGACATATCCGCTGATGTGCTAGACATTTGTGCACAGTTATTTTAAAATCCTTCAAAGCATAATAAAGTTATAGTCCGGACACAAAGTATGCATATATACAGGATTCCATTACCTATAAACTCTAAGTGTGACCTTGACCTTTGTGGAAGGGATGTGGGTCATGCACGGACACGTCGTCTTGATGTGCTAGACATTTGTGCCAAATTATTTTAAAAATCCTTCAAGGCATGACAAAGTTACAGTCCGGACACGAATGTGGCATATATGCTTATATAGAGGAATCCATTACCTTCAAACTCTAAGTATGACCTTGACCTTTGAGCTAGGGACGTGGGTCTTGCACGCGACACGTCGTCTTGATGTGCTAGACATCGTGCCAAGTAATTTTAAAATCCTTCAAGCATGACAAAAGTTACAGTCCGGACACGAAGTGTGCATATATGCTTATATGGAGGAATCCATTACCTTCAAACTCTAAGTAGACCTTGACCTTTGAGCTAGGGACGTGGGTCTGCACGCGACACATCGTCTTGATGTGCTAGACATGTGTACCTAGTTATTTTAAAATCCTTCAAGCATGACAAAGTTACAGTCCGGACACGAAGTGTGCATATATAGAAGGATTCCATAACCTTCATACTCCAAGTGTGACCTTCACCTTTGAGGTAGGGATGTGGGTCTTGCACGCGACACGTCGTCTTATGTGCTAGACATGTGTGCCAAGTTATTTTAAAATCCTTCAATGCATGACAAAGTTACAGTCCGGACACGAATTTGTAAGTGGGGACGCACGGACGGACGGACAGACGGACGGACGGACAGACGGTCAGACGGACAGACGGACAGACGGTGCGATTTTAATATGCCACCCTTCGGGGGCATAAAAACAATCATCCCTAAGTGTAACCTTGACCTTGAGGTGATAGGGTTCAGACATGCCTTCTACATGTGTCTTGATAAGATAAACATTTGACCAAAGTTTTATAAAAATCCTTGGAGGATTAGGAAAATTAATATGGAGCAGACACAAAAACCAATATACCGCCCGACCGACCGCCATGCTGACTCCTGTATACCTACACACCAAACTTTGTGGGGATTTAATTAACTAACAAACAAACCAAAACTGCTGTGACTTTTCTGTGAAGATCCTTCTCTTCGGGATAGTTCTGAAATAAAGTCAACCACTATAAACCAACTTAGTTTTGTTTAAAACTTAATTTTGTTCTCAAACATTAATTGGCTTAATTTTAACATTTACATTACATCAAAACATTTCTATTACATAATCAAAATACATGTTTGGCAGAAAATATTTTGCAGATTTCTTTGTATGTTAAGCTATACATGTAATATATATATGACACAGTTCAGGCAATGTATCAACCACTGTGACAACTGTTACTGCAGATTTTCCGAACCTTTTTTCTAATATCTAAAACATCTCTACATATACTGAGCACTTGTAATAAAAGCATAAAACGGGCAATAAATACCACTTACTTGAATACAACCAATGGATATCTCACATCCTTCATTCTGTACAAATGCTTCACAGTGACACGAATCCTCAGCTGTGGAATGTATAAACATCACATGGGCTTTTCTGAGACAGAGTAAATTGGTTTCTATTTTAGCAAGTTCCTGACTACAAAGACCTGGCCCTTGTGCGTGATATGCCGTCTCATCCGGTTGAACAAGATCATGAAATTGTTTCAAAACCATTTTTGCATACAGAAATTACAGCTCGTGAAAATATTACAATTGAATCACTTCTCGGGGAGATATATTCCATTTCCAATCAAAATAAACAGATATCCTCAGTACAATAATATAATTATGTTAAACCTTAGACAGATTCAATCTATTATCAGAAATTGTAATTTAAAACAATGGTGTAGTTCGGCAATTTAGGTAAGTTTCTATAATCTATAAAATGTGGATTAAGATTTCATTTTCTTCTCCTCAAGAAATTAATTAGAAAAAACTTCCTTTGATAGTTAACACTCTGCTCATTTGCTTTGTATGTTTGTAGATGTGCTTATGGTCTGCTGTCCTTGTTCAAGGTATATACAGTACGACCTGACCCTCTCATTTGCAACATGCAGTTCTCATTTTAACTGCCTACACCTTATTGAATACAGAAGGTAAATGCATTACCTGTCAGGGTCCACACTGTATTCCAAACTTCCCTCTCAAAAGGACCGATATTAGTATTTTGCAATCTGTCCCTACTCATTGTCAATAATTTCTGAAGAAAACAAGAGCTGTCCCTCACAAGTGACAAATGCCCCCAAAAGAGGTCTCACAGTCGGTGTCCTCTCCATGTGCTCAATAATTGTGCCACATAATTTTAAAATCCTTCCATGCATGACAGAGTTACCATGCATACAGTATTACATTACTTTTAAACACTAAGTGTGACCTTGACCTTTGAGGTAGGGACGTGGTTCTTACACACATTTGTGCCAAATTATTTTAAAGGTGGATAATCAGATTTTGGCCATGTAACAGATTTGTTTGAAACTTTAACATCTGATCATTTACACTCATTTATGTTCACTTAGCACTTAATTCAAGTAAGATTTTCACTGGAGGTATTTTTAAAATTTGATTTCGCTATCCTGGTTGCCCAACCAAGATTGAGTTATTTTATCATAAGTACAATGGAAATAAATGAATTCAGAAGCTACACATAGTTTTAAAACTTGCCTTTTGGTTCAGAATGTTATAATATTTGTATATCTATCAAATGCAAATGTAAAAGTAGAAATTATATTGAAAAAAAAAGAAATACTCAACTTTTTAAATACTTTCATATTAAAGGGGAGTAATAAAATTTTATAAAAGTTAATAAAATGTAAGTTTCTAATAGGGATCTAATGTAATGGGTCTTTTTGTTCCTTACATAAATCTCTAACAGAATATACAAAAAGTATAAATTGTCATCAAATGTTGCTTAAATGTGATTGACCACCTTTAAAATCAATCAATGCATGACAAAGTTACAGTCCGGGAGGGAGGGACGCGAGTCTTGCATGTGACACGTCGGCTTGATGTGCTGAACATTTGTGCCAAGTTATTTTTGAATCAATCAATGCATGACAAAGTTACAGCCCGGACACGAATGTGTGCATATATACAAGATTCCATTACCTTCAAACTCTCTAAGTGTGACATTGACCTTTGAGGTAGGGACGTAAGTCTTGCACGTGATACACCGTCTTGATGTGCTGAACATTTTTGCTAAGTTATTTCAAAATCCTTCAATGCATGACAAAGTTACAGTCCGGACACGAATGTGTGCATATATACAAGATTTCATTACCTTCAAACTCTAAGTGACCTTTGAGATAGGGACTTGGGTCTTGCACGTGACACGTCCTCTTAATGTGCTGAACATTTGTGCCAAGTTATTTTAAAATCCTTCCATGCATGACAAAGTTACAGTCCGGACACAAATGTGTGCATATATAGAGGACTCCATTACCTTCAAACTCCAAGTGTGACCTTGACCTTTGAGATAGGGACATGGGTCTTGCACGCGACACACCTTGATGTGCTGAACATTTGTGCCAAGTTATTTCAAAAGCTTTCAATCATGACAAAGTTACAGCCCGGATACGAAAAATGTTAGGTCGGACACACAGACAGACAGGCGGTGCGATTTTAATATGCCACCCTTCGGGGGCATAAAAAATGTTATATGCACTAATTAATTAAACTTGAAATAAGGTTGATAACTTCCCACAGGATGTATCACTAAGGTGGAACTTCTTTTTGGGTTTGTTTTGACGGAGTTTTCAGCCATTTTAAATTAACTCAGCTTTTAGACACAAAAACAGGCAATGGTGATGTGGTGAATTAGAATTTTTTTTTTTTGGCATTTCATAACATGGAACTTTCTTCTCGGTAACAAGTATTTCAATAAAAGAATATCTTAATAAAATCATCTCTCCACATGTTTGAACCAATTACCTGTAATTACTGCGAGTGATTACAATTCCAGCCCTTCAACTATTCCATCAAAGCGGTAGGCCAAACTAGACTCAACCAGCTACAATTTGGTGACAATTTTATTGTCTGAAGTAATGAACATTTATAACAGCACAAACTAACCTTAACAAGTCTCAACTTTGTACCAGCAACAGTCTTGTATTCCCAACCAACCTTGCAAGCTGAGTGTAGCAGACCAAGCGATTGTAAGTGGACTTCATCTTCCCTGCTATCTAGTATTCCAATCAGAACCTGTACATACTGCTTGAACCTGTAACTGTACACCTGCAAGTTTATAAGCATTTTATCTCAAGATGTTTTATTCACGAATCTTATGGTTATTATCTTGTCACATTGAAACAACTACCCTTTAACAAACTCAAGTATTACCTTTCAAAACATGTTTTGAGTTTTAATTGTACTTTACAAACACTACCCAACAGCACTTGGCAAAAAAAACCCTCAAGAATAGACTTCACAGTCAGTTTACATTTTCAAAAGCTTTCCTTTCAATTCATTTTACCTTTCTCAACCAGAACTATATAATCCAAAAGATAAAGCACTGTAAGTATCCAAACCAAACATCTACATGTGCCAATTGTGACAATACTATGCTGTTGATTATTTCAATCATGTGCTCAATCAATTCACAACAATACAATACCTTTAAGGTCATGTTCTTCAAGGTCATGTTCTTTAGGGTCATGTTCTTCAAGTTCATGTTCTTTAAGGTCATGTTCTTCAAGTAATGGTCTGGACAATTTTGTTTCAGTCACATGATCATACTGTATACATTGTACACAATCTTCACAGGCAATAACTCCTTAGAATTTGATCAATATAACCTGATATTACAGGGACACAAACTCTGCACATACAATGTTTAATTCATAGCAAAACTAGTAAGAGACAAGTTCATTACATCCCATACAGTACAAACAATTCTTGTCCTTTTTTCTTACATGACTTTTTGGTACAGTTTTTGTAGACCAGTAATGTGTTCGTGCATTTACACCAAGTGGGTACTTAGAAACATACAGAATGGGCAACAATTACTTATAATTCAAAATTTCCATGTAAAAAGAACATCAAACTCACAGCAATACACTGCAGCTCCAGGTTTACGATCAGCTTCATAGATGACACATATATCTGTAATACAAAAAGGCAAAGTTGGCCCTAAATTGCTAATCTGAGCAAAATAGATTTCAAGGGGTCATTAATATACAATTATAGACTAATGTTGAGGTCTATATATACTTTTGCGGACCCGGCACATGAGTACTATCCCCCAATCGGGATTAAGTATTTATGGCAGGTATATGATATTATGATTTATATGACCAAATACTGTATAGTACTGTAATACTGATTATTACTGTAGTAGTCTATACACTATAGTACTTCAGTACTCTATAGAACTTCAGTGCTCTTATATACTATAGAGTACTGAAGTAATTGAGTACTGTATATCAATGTATATTAGTGTATATTAGTGCTGTATAATACTGTAGTACTCTATAGTTCAGTAATTTCTGTATAGTACTGTAGTTTTCTATAGTATTGTAGTATTCTAAAGTTCTGTTTAGTACTGTAAGTACATATTTCAGTAAAGGTAATTCCTATCTGCAGTGAGCCTGAACCCTTTGCTGTTATCATAACAAGTCATTGTAAGGAGGCTAATGAACAATTTAGGTGTCATTTTAGACATTTAAAGTCTTTTCTGTTTTCAGTAACAGGAGCCCGTATGTACAGCGGACCATAACCGTTTTTGAAAGGGGTCAATATAAGATTGCTACAGAACAGGTTTGGTTACTTTCCAACTGTTGGTTCATAAGAAGAAATAAGATTTTTCTATTTTTAGTAACAGCATCTCTTGTGTGCACTGGACCAAAATATAATATCCTATTTCTTAAAAGAGCTCTATACAGGGATGCCACAGACCATGTTGCCACAAGGCATAACATACATGTTTTTAAGTGTACAAAACACAAATGGAACAAGAGCTGTCCCTCACAAGTGACAAATACCCCCAAAAGAGGTGTCACACAGTTTGTGTCCTCTCCATGTGCTCAATAAATGTGCTATGTAATTTTAAAATCCTTCCATGCATGACAGAGTTACCATGCATACAGTATTTCATTTCTTTTAAACACTAAGTGTGACCTTGACCTTTGAGGTAAGGACATGGGTCTTGCACGCGACACATTTGTGCCAAGTTATTTTAAAATCCTTCAATGCATGACAAAGTTATAGTCCGGACACAAATGTATGCATATATACAGGATTCTATTACCTAAAAACTCTAAGTGTGACCTAGACCTTTGAGCTAGGGACATGGGCCTTGCACGCGACAGGTCGTCTTGATGTGCTAGACCTTTGTGCCAAGTTATTTTAAAATCCTTCAATGCATGACAAAGTTACAGTCCGGACACGAATGTATGCATATATAAGAGGAATCCATTACCTTCAAACTCCAAGTGTGACCTTGACCTTTGAGTTAGGGACGCGGGTCTTGCACGTCACATGTCGTCTTGATGTGCTAGACATTTGTGCCAAGCTATTTTAAAATCCTTTGCACAGACGGACAGACGGTGCAATTTTAATATGCCACTCTTCGGGGGCATAAAAATGAAAAAGTTCTTATTTGTATTATTATAATAACATTAAAATGCCAAACTAGAGATGAAGGAAATAATGAGGTTGATGCTCTACCTGTCTTCTCTGATCCTTGTTGGAGCTACCCTCTGTATTGACATTGTTACATAAAACCAACAGTTGCTCCAGTAGCCCCCTAGAAAAGACAATGCATTAAGCAGGTACATTGTACCTATAACAAGAGTTGGTTAATTGAAAAACTAATGTATGTGTATTCAAACACAGAGGCAGATGCAATAGTTTCATATATCAAAGTAAAGGCCTAACAGTTACCACAAATATTTCATATCACTCAAGCATGCCGAGTTCTACTTCCAATATCATATAAGTTTATAACTTGTATTAATTTAATTGAGCTTGCTTGTGAAGTAAATAAATTGTTTTAGAGTCACAACCGATGATACAGCAAGTCACTTATAAAAGTAAGTACCAGTGACATTAGGTATGAAGTGTGAACCCTGTCTTTTTATCTTTACTTAACCTAGTGACATAGCTTCTTTACTTCATGTGACACACTTATACACTTGATTAACATTATGACAGATTTTCATGGCGATGAAGTACCTCATCTGACATCTAGAGTTTTCACAAACTTTATACGGATAGATGACAGACAGGCAACAGACAGAAAGGCTAAATGCAGAAAGGCTACAATCAAGCAACAGACAGACAGGCTACAGACAGAAAGGCCACATACTGAAAGACTACACTCAGGCAACAGACAGACAGGCTACAGACAGAAATGCCACATACTGAAAGGCTACACTCATGCAACAGACAGACAGGCTACAGACAGAAAGGCCACATACTGAAAGGCTACACTCAGGCAACAGACAGACAGGATACAGACAGACAACAGACAGAAAGGCTACATACAGAAAGGCTACACTCAGGCAACAGACAGACAGGCTACAGACAGAAAGGCCACATACTGAAAGGCTACACTCAGGCAACAGACAGACAGGCTACAGACAGGCAACATAGAAGCCACATACAGAAAGGCTACACTCAGGCAACAGACAGACAGACCACAGAGAGGCTACAGACAGACAGCAGAGAGGCAACAGACAAGAAATGCTACACTCAGGCAACAGACAGAAAGGTCACATACTGTAAAGCTACACTCAGGCAACAGGCTGACAGGCTACAGAGAGGCTACTGACAGAAAGGCTACACTCACACAACAGGTTGACAGGCTACAGAGAGACTACAGAGAGGCTACAGACAGACTGGCAATAGACAGAAAGGCTACATACAGAAAGGTTTCACTCAGACAACAGACAGACAGGACACAGACAGAGTGAAAACAGACAGACAGGCTATAGAGAGGCTACTGACAGACAGGCTACATATAGACAGGCAAAACAGACAGACAAACAACAGACAGACAGGCAACAGGCAGACATATGTCAGTCAGAGTGGCAACAGACAGACAGGCTACAGACAGGGCAGCAACAGACATACAGGCTACAGAGAGGCTACTGACAGACAGGCAACATATAGACAGGCAACAGAGAGGCAACAGACAAGAAATGCTACACTCAGGCAACAGACAGACAGGCTACAGAGAGGCTGCTGACAGAAAGGCTAAACTCAGACAACAGGCTGACAGGCTACAGAGAGGCAACAGACAGACAGGCAACAGACAGAAAGGTTTCACTCAGACAACAGTCAGACAGGCTACAGACAGAGCGGCAAAAGACAGGCTACAGAGAGGCTACTGACAGACAGGCTACATATAGACAGGCAACAGACAGACAGACAGACAGACAGACAGACGTCAGTCAGAGTGTCAACAGACAGACAGGCTACAGACAGTTGTCAGACAGACAGACTACAGTCATCAAACTATCACATTTGTCCTTCAAAGGAGGCTAAATTATACCTGAACAACGTAAAAACAAACATACCCGTACTATTACCTTTTCCTTTTGATGGTCATACACGACTTTACATCCTCTTGATCTGTCAGAAGCTCAATGCATTTCCTAGGATGTAAAACTACATTTAAAAGCAGGTTCACTACCCTAAAGATGCTGTACTGAAAAACATTTAGGTCAGTTGTTTTTGGTAACTTGTTTACTCCTTGTAACATAAGAATGGAAAACGCATGGCTGACTGGACCCCTGTGGTGAATATCTCACATTCCTGTTCAATTGTCTTTAAGAGTGTTAACCAAATTAACATGTGCGGTAACTTAGAAACTGTATTTCTGCTATAAACATTTAGATATTATGTCAAGTTGTAAGCTCACTCTCAAGGTTTCAATAGAATTTCAAGGTGTTTTTTTTTTTAAGTCCAATGATCACTTTAGATGTGAAATTATTTGAAGCACTTACATTGTACATTACCATACTTACAATGCAACAGAAACTGTTTTCTCTTCACATCTTTCTGCCTCACTGTAAGAGCCACTCCATTGTCCCAACCTTATGAAGTACGATATAAACCCCTAAAGGTTAAACAGATGGATTAGTCAGCCCTGTTGGGAAACCGGTACCAATGATAAAGCCCTAATATACGATACAGATGGATTATAGCATAATATATCATTACAGCATAAAGGACTATAGCTTCAGATCTTCAAGGTACCCGTCTCATACACTGATAGTGTATAGTTATAACTTATGACTGTATAGAAGAGCTGTCCAATGACAGCATACTCAACTAATTAGACAGTTTCGAGAGTATACTCAACTAATTAGACAGTTTCGAGAGTATACTCAACTAATTAGACAGTTTCGAGAGTATACTCAACTAATTAGACAGTTTCGAGAGTAAATTAAAAGCATTTCTATTAAGAGGGATTTAATTTTGTTAATTTTAACATGGCACAACTCTGTAATTATTTTATTGTTGTTCACCCTTGAACACTTTGATGGATTTTGTGTCAAAGTTCAGGTATCCAAAAATTTAAGTATATTTTACATCATTTAGAAACTGATGGTAGAAACATACATCAATCAACTCAATACTACTTCTACAACTGACAGCGTGTTCCTTGATCCAGCCATAGATCTCATCAACAACCATGGGTATGATCAGTAAGTTGTGTTGCAAGGTCCACAATGCTTGTAACAGCTGTTTAATGCTTGCATTACCACTCACCTTTAATGACAAAATACAAACTTACCTTGATGAAAGTACAGTAACAGTTACATTGTAATTCAGGCAGCATACAAGCAATTTATGGAAATTTGTGCAAAAAGAGTCTGAATACTATGAAAATAGTATTAAAAAAATTCAACAAATACTTGGCTAGAAACTAATCACAGCAGTTGACTGCTAACTCAGTGTAATGGGCTTCAACATACTATATCACAGCAGCTGACTGCTAACTCAGTGTAATGGGCTTCAACATACTATATCACAGCAGCTGACTGCTAACTCAGTGTAATGGGCTTCAACATACTATATCACAGCAGCTGACTGCCAACTCAGTGTAATGGGCTTCAACATACTATATCACAGCAGTTGACTGCCAACTCAGTGTAATGGGCTTCAACATACTATATCACAGCAGTTGACTGCCAACTCAGTGTAATGGGCTTCAACATACTATATCACAGCAGTTGACTGCCAACTCAGTGTAATGGGCTTCAACATACTATATCACAGCAGTTGACTCCAACTCAGTGTAATGGGCTTCAACATACTATATCACAGCAGTTGACTGCCAACTCAGTGTAATGGGCTTCAACATACAATATCACAGCAGTTGACTGCCAACTCAGTGTAATGGGCTTCAACATACTACATCAAATTACTATGTATGGGACATTAGACTAGATAGAAAAGTTGGTGTACATACTCTATTAGCTGGAATAAACTTGTGTTTACATGCATCAGTACCATACAATCCAAGGAAATCAAACTGCCACCCTTCAAATCCTGGCATACAATGGTCTGCACATTTGTCATCACTGAAAAAACATGATACAGACTTGATACTATGTTTGCTGACCATGAATGAAAATTAATCTCTACTGACAACTGAAGATTTATCATTTTTGAGTGTCATGGTAGGTGTTCCATTCTGAACTCCTGAGAGGTGTTCTGTATTGTTCATGCTGAAATGGTATCTATTGCTATGCACATACATGTAATTTCAAACTTCTATGCAAATTATCAAAATATTTCATAAAACTTCCATGCACATATAAATTAAAGTTCTTATCTAATATGATTTTTAAAGGTAATGTACATTTGGCCATCAGAAAAATATTACAGATTAACAAGTTAGACACATTAACAAAATGGCAACCAGTCTGTCACCCAGCTATCTGCCAAATCACTCATTTAAGTGAAAATACTAAATGTTACATGGAACCACTTACCTCTTGTTTTTGTGACAAACAATTGTTGAAAGGTTAGTGCCTGAGATATCTAGTGATATTAGATGTGGCAGTTGCATGATAGCTGCTCTAAACCTTTCCACATCCTCATCTCTATAAGCAAATGCTGGCTCCTCAGAAATCTCTTCATCTGGCAGATTGCAAGAAATATCCAAATGTCTGCAAATATTATGTATTGCTGTTTTTTGTTACATAACTTTTCAGTATCAACTTGGTTGAAAAGAATAATTACGATATTATAAATGCAGTACAAAGTTCCGCTAAGACCATCTTTCATATTAAGACCAGACATTTCAAAACCAAATGCTTAATTTTATAGTAAAAAGATCTCCCCAATAAGAACGACGCACTAATAAGACCACTTTTTACTGGTCCAAAGGGTGGTCTCAATACAGGAACTTTACTGTACAAACACTTACTGCACTACATTTCTAAAATAATTTTGACCAGATTTTTTTATTTGGACAGTTCCATTAAAAGTTTACAAGGCACTGACTGGTGTAACAACCATGGTTTCAAACGCAGAATCCCTTGTGGCCAGCACAGTAAGAGTAAGCTTAACCACAGTAGCAACAAGTAATTCTGTCTTTACAAGTGCAGATCATGACCAGGCTTTTCATCCGTGGCTGTCTTAATATGATGATACATGTATTCACTGCTCCCTGTTCAATCAGTAAATGTTCACTAAGCACCCCACTAATTGTCCGAAATTTATTTAGAATTGCAATGGTCGGCACGTGTTGCAATTTGCATACCTACCATTTGACATCCTCTCTATATTTGCAACAAAAGTGTGCCTATGAGAATTACTACAATAATGACTGATGTTTAGTCTTTGAAGACAGTTTGCCAATTCTGAGTATGTGCATATCTCTGCTAAGAATAAACCTTTTCTTATCAATTCAGAAGTTTCATTTGAAAAGTCGGTTAACTGAATGGTGTAAAGTTTATTTTCCTAGACGACAGCTTTCAAATGTATCTTCATGTTTTAATTTTCTTTACTAATTCTCTTGTAATCTATTACGACTGCAAAATGTAAATTTTCCTCAAAATTTGGCGAAATTGACAGTTATTCACAGTTGTAGAGCAGTATTCTTTTAATCAACTTTCTACATTTTAATTTATTTTTTGTAGAGAAGAAAGAGAAATATGCAAGAAAACATGTATTTACAATGTAAATCTTGTAATACACCACAGTAACATATAATGCAACATACCATTTTTCTGCAAATCCATACATTTTGTAGCATTATTTTAAT
Organism: Saxidomus purpurata; assembly: GCA_022818135.1. NCBI lineage: Eukaryota > Metazoa > Mollusca > Bivalvia > Venerida > Veneridae > Saxidomus > Saxidomus purpurata. The sequence goes on from JAFMSR010000002.1 coordinate 37,770,719, forward strand.
TCTTAAAAGCACTGTCTCTATGCATCAAATTTAGTCCATTACCTTAACTGCTGAAGTACTGGCAGGTTTTCAAAGAACTTCTCTGTGAACGGCATTTTAGGCTTTTTCACATCGTCACTTTCACATGAATAATATTCACAGTTCTGAAAGGTTAGAGACAGTGACTGAAGAGCTTTCAGCTGTGGCAGATGAGGCCTTGAGAGGAACCATTCAATCGGGTTAGAGATAAGTGTTGCCAGCTTAAAGGACTGCAGGTTCTTGTTGCAACTTATAATCTTTGATAGCAAAACATAAAACCATCCAAAATATCTACATGGTTGTAAGTTTGGATGTGCACTAGTGTATATTTGTTCATAGCTAAAGGATTTCAAATCTGAAATGACTGTATTTGATTTTACGTCAGATTCATTCTCTTCAGATTTTCCAACTTCATCATTTTCAGGTTTTACAACTTCACTATTCTGAAGTTTCACAACATCATCCTCTGAAGTTTCTTCATCACTATCTTCAATATTTACAACATCATCCTCTGAAGTTTCTTCATCACTCTCTTCAATATTTACAACATCATCCTCTGTAGCTTCTTCATCACTATCATCACTATCTTTAATATCTAACTCTTCATTATAATCTTTGCCATGAAGCAGGTTCAGTAAACCAATGGTGTTTGCCTCTTCACATTTCTGTGACAGACTTACACTTGTCAGGTGAGGAAGACTGTTTTCCAGTAACTTTCTGTGGGCATCATATTTTTTGGAGTAATATACATCATCGTCAAAACGAGTTAGATGAAGATTTCTCAGTGATTTGCCGGCATTAGCAAGCTTTCTAATATTTTTCACAGTTAAGACATCTGTACGTGTTATATTTACTGTGTTAAATTCTTGGCATTTTTTCAGGAACTTGTCCAGATACTGCAATTCATCTTCAAGAGGTATACAACATCTGAGGTAATATTCCAGAAGCTGGTTTCCAAGCACCAATGAAAATGTTGAGGTCAAGCCACTGTGTACATTATCCAACCTGTCCAAGTATGTAACAAAAGTGTCTACATTATTCATAAGGTAGAATACGCATAGATCTTGAAGGGAATCCGGAAAAGCTACTTCTGTTTTTTTTTCTAACACTAAATTGTCAGAACTTATTACATGACGTTCAGCCATGATTCTCAAACTGTTTCTCCCCTTCAACTCTGTAAAATAAATGGCATACATGTATATACATGACATCTGATATATACATGTGTGGCATACATGTCATCTGATACATACATGTGTGGCATAAACAGTTTTAGCTGCAGTGTGTACCTTGTCTGCTACCATATCTCACAGTTAGGGAGGATATACTCTCCTGTGTGTAGGTCGGATGGTTGATGGATGCTAAGTTTGATGGTGTTTAGGGATTATCTTTCTGTTTTACATTAACAGCAAAATCAAATGATTGCACAGAAAGCAGTACATACAAATTCAACTTTATCAAACTTGTACTCCTCTTTCGTAATAACTAATATGGACAAGATGGCGGTAGGACCCATTCTTTCTCACTTAAATCATTAAAGAACATCAGACTTGCCCGATATAAGCATGTAACTGTATATGTAATTCTGTGTCTCTCACATAAAGATTAATAGATGTGGTCTCTTGCATGCCCATAAGGTTATCCTTTCATGCGACCAGTGGCAAGGTTTTTGACCCAATGTAAGAGTAAATATCAGGGTTGCTTGAGCTTTACTGCTTGAGTTAAAGTTTTGTTGTACATGTACCAGTAAATAATGGCAAGAGCATAAATGTATACATGCCCATACAAAGGAAATTCAGTTAAGGAGAAACTAGTCCTATCACTAAATGTGATTAATACCCTCGAAAGACTGCTTTATAAACCGAGGAAGTTTGTAGTAAAAGAATACTTTGCAAAAAAAACCAACTAAAATAGAGATATTGTTCTTGGCAATAACTCTGTCATATGTCAAGATAGAGTTATGGTCCTTGTACACTGCACTTCCTCTCATTATGCTGGACCATTGTAGAAGTTGTATTGAATTCCAACCAGTAGTTTTCAAGTTATGCTCTGGACAAGGAAAAGTAACAAAGTGCAGTAACTCTGTAATTAGTCAAGACGTAGTTATGGTTCTTGTGCACTGCACTTCCTCTCAATATACTTGACCCTTGTATGAAATTGCATTGAAATCCAACCAGTAGTTTTCAAGTTATGCTCTGGACAAGGAAAAGTTACAAAGTGCAATAACTCTGTAATTAGTCAAGATGTAGTTATGGTTCTTGTAAACTGCATTTCCTCTCAATATACTTGACCATTATATGAAGTTGTATTGAATTCCAACCAGTAGTTTTCAAGTTATGCTCGGACAAGGAAAAGTAACAAAGGGCAATAACTCTGTAATCACTCCAGATAGAGTTATGGTTCTTGTCCATTGCACTTCCACTCATTGTGCTAGACTATTGTATGAAGTTGTATTGAATTCCAACGAGTAGTTTTCAAGATATGCTACGGACAAGGAAAATGCAACAGACTGCCCGCCCGACCTACCAACCACCAGGTGACACCTATATACCCCCCTAAACTTCGTTTCGGGGGGTATAATTATAAGAATGTAATTTTTCTATAAGGCTTTCATCCAGACTTTAAGTTTCTTCAAAAATCTTACATTTATCAGGGCTTCAAATAAGCTTTTAGTGCAAAGGGGTATTTACTCAGCTGACACGCCTGCTTCTTTATATTACGTCACTTTTTGGGCCATTGCTGCGCATGCAGATCTGTTTGTAATATAGTTTGTTTCAAAGTACAGATCCATGGAAAGTTTTCTAATGAACTGAAAATGTTTTCACCATCAGAAGCTCACAAGAATTGAGACAAAGGAATCATAATTTGATTAAATGTTCATTTTAACGCTATTGTGACCATCAGTGTTTTTCTTTGTTAAAGTTTATAAACATCTCATTTTCCTTCTAAATCTTTTACAATAACCTTTAATAAAACATTGGTGTAGTATAGGATTCAGAAACAGACCATAGATATCTGAAAATATAGATGCATGGCATTAGGTTGTGTTCATAAATAAGCAAATCAAGATGCATTAGAATGGCCGACGTGCAGAAAAGGCCGAAACTGCTGTATATAGGTCCGTGACTGCTATTGTTGTTGTATAGGTAAATCCCCTGTCTTGAATAGTGGCACTCCCAGCTTTACTGCCAAGATAAATCAAAGGACTGAAAGTACTGGAGGATCGATTGTCTCTGAACAATACAGTCTACACACATACATGTGTAAATATCAGGACAACACAGACTGTACACATACATGTGTAAATATCAGGACAACCCTTGCACGAGTTATAAACTGGAAACACATTTGTCCACAAATTTTGACTTTAACCATTTGTGTAAACTTTACTTTTGAGATAGGAACCCATGTGCTTACATTTTGCATTCAGTGACTATGTTTAACCACCCTATGAAGTATTAATCTGTGAATGGTAACTGAGAAATGGATTTTGACAAAACTGAACTGAAAATTCATAGTTTGAACAATTTTCAATGTCATTCTAAAGTTATGGGATATGCCCATAGGGTTGATTATATTGTGACAATTTAATTAATCGGATTTAACGTCGCACTCAACAGCTAAGGTCATATTGCAACTTCCGGCTTTCATGGAGGAGGAAGACCCTGGGTTCCAATTCTGGCATTATTTCAGTCACAAGCGGGCACCTGGGTAGAACCTAGATAGTTCACAGACATAAAAGAATTCGACCCAAGTAGGGCACGAACCTACAGCGGTAAGGGACAAGTAAACATCAGTCAGTGACCTTAACCTCTCGGCCACAGATGCCATTGTATGATGCCAAACAATTGTCTGAAGTTTCAAGGCTTTAATGGTTACCGAGAAAGTGAATTTTAAGAAAGCTTGACCAGATTCAAGACGACAGTGCTCACCGAGATGTCAAGACGGTTATGGCAATGGCTCTTCTGTTTTTCAAAGAAAAGCTAAAAATTGATAAATCAATCTTTTGTTATAAATTGATTCAGTATATACCTTTTGTAGAACAAGAAGTTGAAGCTTACTTTAACTATCCCCATAAGTGCTTTCGAAATACTGCGAATTGCAATATACCGGGTTTATTGCAAACCCCTAGTTATAACCAGCCTTTCTACCATACTGTTTCAAATTTTCATAACTTGTCTAAAACAACAACTGAATGTTTTAATAGCAGGCTATTATCTTTCATATTTAACATATACTAGACTCTAGTAGTATTTCGTAACAATTAATATGATGATGATGATGATGATGATGGTAATAATGATACTATATAATTAATGTATGTATGAATGTACCCACCAACATTAAGTGCAGCAAAAGAATCATGGTAAAGTTTGAAAGTTTTAGTTACAATACAATTAATCCTATTTGTATTTATATTGAGTTAATATCTGTTCTTTGTAAATGACAGCACGATCCAGAGAAATGAATTTGATTTTCCTTTTAGATTATTGCATTTCTGTCTACATTTAAAAATCGTATTTAAGACATGTAGATCTATGTGATTTCTTACAGTTACTCGTACCCCGGTACGAACCAACTTCGGCAAAATGCAGAGATTTTCGTACCATTTTCGAACCACGCATTTACATAAAATACAACAATTACGTGTTTAAAGCATAAAAACATGTCGTCATATTTCAAAAAGACATCTGCAAGTGCCTCTGTAAAGTTAATTTGCTGACATGTTTCAGTTTTATACCTAAACGCATAAAGGCGTATTTTAGACTAGTGTTTCGGCATATCTTTAAAGACACTAAATGACAACTAGTCAGGCCGAGAACTTTTGATGATAGAGGTGTTGGAAAGTTACAAAAATCGTTGTTTTTATGTTGAATTCCGAGTTTTATTTTTGTTATTTAAAATTCAAGAGTACCTAGTGGTTCAATAACGTATTACGATGTTCCAATAGTTTATGATCACAAATGACCACAAACACAATATCGGATAAAAGACGTAACATTATTTGGCCTGACTAGTTCACAGTCTTTTAGTGTATCCGGTCTGACTAGGTGTGATCAAAATCGCGTAGGAAAATAGCTCTATACAGAACAGATACCTCGTTGATTTTTAGTTAAAAAATAAAAGAAAAACAACAATATAGTATTATGCTATTCTGAAATGATTTGATATTATTTGGATCTGTTACTATATAATTTTTAAAACAGAAGACAGTATAATTCTAACAACTGAGTATATGGAACAACTTGTTTGTATGTAAAGCGTTCGGCCGTAAGGAAGCTGCTGTACTCTGTTAACATTGGCCCGATTGATAAAAAAATCGATCCAAAAAGCATATTTTATCATCTAGCATATTTTTAAGTAGCCTAATTAATTTGGCATTTCAGTGCAACCGCTTTCACAGATCTGATATTTTATAACTGTCACATCTTTAGAAGGCGGACAACTGTAAAATGTCAACCAGTAAAATCAGTTTGCCTTCGAAGTGGAAATAGTGAGACTAATTTTTAAGTGGGTCACGGTGAAACCAATACAGCAGTGGCTAGGTAGCCGTACATATATTTCATACGTTTGTTCTTTCATTTTTAACAGTTTAAAGTGGTCAATTACTTTTAAGCAACATTTTATGACAATTTTTACTTTTAGTCTATTCTGTTAGAGATTTATTTAATGAGCAAAAAGAACCATTACATAGAGTTAGATCCCTATCAGAAACTTACATTTTATTAACTTTTATAAAATTTTGTTATTACTCCCCTTTAATATTAAAGTATTTAAAACATTGAGTATTTCTTTTTTCTTTCAATATAATTTCTACTTTTACATCTGAATTGGATCGATATACAAATATTTTAATATTCTGAACCAAAGTGCAAGTTTTAAACTTATGAGAAGCTTCTGAATTCATTTATTTCCAATCTATCTTGGGTGCGCACCCAAGATAGGTAAAGGGAGGTAATAATATCTTTTCAAACTTGAATTTCTAATGAATTCCATCTAAATATATAATTTTTAATGCAAATATTTCACAAATATAATACAATAGGTCTTATATTTATATCTTTCCTTAGGCAAAGTATGTGTATCAAATTTTTACTTATGATAAAATAACTCTATCTTGGTTGGGCAACCAGGATAGGGAAATCAAATTTTAAAAATACAGTACAGGCCTGGAGGATTATACAAAAAAATGCGAAGTGTGGAGTGAGTAGAAAAAACGTGACTTCGCCTAACTTGGAGAAAAAAATGAAAATGACTCCATTGAATGGAGTCACTTGGTGACCGTTTGGAGTGAAAATTTCGATCGCGGGACTTTGCGTTTCTCGAAGTATTTTGGAGTGACTTCACGCGAAAATATTTGTTAATTGAAATATTGGTAAAGCACACCTGTGAAAGCACGCTGTTGAATTTAGATCCAGGTCGAATCAGACATCGCCGCCAACGTTTTTCGTTGATAATTGCCGCTACTGTTTGCAGTGTTATGTTGTTTTTGTTTGTTGTTTAAAAAAGCATTGAGTTATTTTTTTGTCAGAACCTAAAATATTTATCACCTTTATGATGATTTAGAATATTTATTTCCGTTTAAAAATTCCGATGTAATTTGTCTCTAAGCATTGTCACTTGCGATTGGTGTGAAAAATATGGCCTGTCATACTAATTCAGTCAATTTTGAATTTGTTTGCAAATCAAAGCTGTGTGACACCTCTGAGTTGTGAATGCACAAAGTATTTATCAATTAACATTCCAAATTGTTCTGTTTTAAAGAAAATCGCGGCATTCCAGCGTGTCCGGTTTTTTTTTGGCATTAATTGTTTCATCAACTATCAAAGCCAACATTTTTCCAGTGACAATTTTCTACTATTTATTCTAATGAATAACCTTTGCCGAAATAATTTTTTTACTTCAACCTGCTTTATACATAGAGATAAAGCTGCAGGTGTTACGAGATCAAAGAACAAACGCCGACGCACATTGTACATGTGAGTTTTGTTTGATCTTAGTGAAGCACGTGGCATCAAACAGACCGAGATATTTGACAGTTTGAGACATGAAAAAGTAATTCTAGACAATAGTCTGATAATTTTGGATTATAGAAATAATAGTTGGGAATAGTTGATGTTATGAGTAAGTTTTATTTTTGATGATAAAAAAATATTGAACACGCTATACAAATGTGCATTGGTCGGCAAATATTTTTGAATGTAATATGCATACAACTCAAAAACATTTTACATGTAGACACATTTCTACCGCATATAATAAATTTGATTTTTATGTCCCGTAAATCCGTTCATTTACCTGTAAAACCATGCGAAGTGCCACGATTTTACTCACGCGAAGTGACGCGCTATTTCTCCAGACGCAAAGTCACTTCAGGCACTCCAAGCTCACTCGAAATCACGTTATTTTTTCCAGAGTTACTCACGCGAAGTGTGGCGTGAAAAACTCCACACTTTGCGTTTTTTGCATAATCCTCCAGGCCTGTACTGTACCTCCGGTGAAAGTCTTACTTGAATTAAGCGCTAAGTGAACATATATGAGTGTAAATGATCAGATGTTAAAGTTTAAAACAAATCTGTTACATGGCAAAATTCTAATTATATACCTTAATACATGTTGAACAAGTCATAACTTTTTCCTCGCTGTGTTGTTGGTACAATACACCTGAAAAAGAGACCTGTTATATTTAGATCCTATGAATAACACATTGCCGCCGTGTCTTTCGTTGCGAATCGCCGCTATACTATCACGTACTGCGTTTAAATATAATTGTTTCAAAAACATAGTTTTTTATCTGAACCTTAAAATGTGGATTTAAAATATATTTTCCCATTTAGCTCCGCCGTAACTGATCAATGTGTATTTTCCACTTGTCATTTGTCAATCGTGGTAGGTGTGAAAAATTTGGCCTGTCATAAAGAATGAAAAAATTAATCTTATCAATTAAGTCCAAGCTATGTGACACCACTAACTGAGTAATGTTCATTAATTTGTGAATGCGAAAAATTATTTATCTCCAACATTTAAAAAGTTCTGAATGTTGTTTATCCAGAGCAACTTGTTCTGTTTGGGAAAAATGTATTATCTGGCCGTCCTGTATACCAAGTAAGAATATATTGGAAAATACAGCTTTATTTTCTTTTATTTTTTTTCTGAATATTTAAATGTTTGGTATCAAATGAAAGCTGAAATTATAAACTTTATGAATATGTAAAAAAATATAACCTTGATAGAAACTTGAATACAATATCGGTCAATATTTCCAGCATATTTTACTGCTTTAAGAAGGCAGTGGCAGGGTAGCCTCAATATTTCGACTGCAGGACCGACCAATTTTACAAATTGCTCTTACACAGATGTCTGCAAAGGGCGGCCTTCATATAAAACAAAAAGCCCTGGCGCAAAATTGGTTGGGCTAGTGGCAGGGAAGCTGTAAATTACATGGTACTACTGCGATCATTGTCTAATATTAATAAACAAGTAAACTTTTACAAATTATATACCTTAATGAATGATTATTCAATACCGATCTCCGGCTACCTAGCCACTGCCAACCAATACACTGATAACCCTAGGCTGACTATCTACTTTGAAGACAAGATGAACAGATGAAGAAATAGACTATTATCAGATTATGCGTCTGAATAGAATTTCAAATATCACTCATTAACATGTCTCGACAAATGGTGTTAATACATCAAAGAGAAGTAACTCTTCGCTGGTGCATATCGATAATCAAACGCCGGTATTCTCCGGTATCGTTAACCGTCGTAAGAAAAACTAACACATTAACAACGGGAAGTGGAGTGCGATACACAAATTGAAACGGTTGTACTTTGGCACGGACCTTGCTCTTAAAGGCTTCGACTGTTTTAAGTTAATCACTGCTCTCAGCCCCTCGTGGCGTGCACGTCGCGGAGCAGGCGTGGGGTCTCGACGGAGACTGGATCAAACACAACAAACAGGACTTCGGTCCAAAACAGGACTTTGGTACACACTCGATCCAGTGGTTGTCGGTGCCTCGGCTAACGACGAGGGGAGTGACCCTGAACAGGGCCGTTTGTTATACCAGCGCAGCAACGAAGATCACCAACCTCCAGAATCCCTGTGTGCCGGTGACGTGTGCAGCCGGGTGACAGCAACAGCACGATGGCGACAGACGGCTTCAAGACAGAAGGCCTCCATTACAGTGTCTGTGCTGGGGGAGGCATACTTACTTGACACGTTTCGGACTGGGTCATTCACATATAGGTCAAATTGGCCGCGTGGGTGACCTACTTTTGGGACTCTGAAGTTCTCTTCACCAGTGGAACCGGGAAGATCGTAGATGAGTTGTGAAGTGATGTGTGCTCTGAGAATGATGTTGGGCAGTGGGGCTGGTATCCCTGCTACTGACTACTTCTGGGGTCACATCATATGCAGCAGTAAACCTGGAATGGGTGGTGTGCTAACTTCTGGTGGCCCGCCCATTTTCGGGAGCTCTGGAGTGGGTGGTGTGCTCGCTAACGAATTCTGGTTGTTCCGTACCATGGTTGTTCCGTACCAGGTTATTCCGTACCATTTCCGGAGGTTCCGTACCACATATAATAATAAGATGTTTCGTACCACATATAAGAATAAGTTGCTTCGTACCATATATAGATATAAATGGAAAGACATTGTATATTTTGTTTTTCAGTTAAGATGTTAGAGTTTATATTTTAAAAATTACTTTCATAGAATCAATAATTTATAAAACAATATTTATAATTCACACGCATTGTAGGTCTGTCAAACAACGCCACGGACGAAAGCTGTTAACAAACACAGAGATAAATATGTGTTAATTGACAGCGCATTTTAATTAATTAGTAATCACTCAGCTGATTAGCTTTAACGGCTTTGACATAAATCTTTATTCTTATGAGTGAACGATAAACTGTGTATATAAAAATGACCGATTTCACAGTGATGGTCACATTCAATATCTGACTCTCAGTAATAGAATATCTAAAACAAGACAGACAAAATGGATCCGGCATATTGCATCGCTTGTTCACGGGAAGTTAAGACACGGCAGCATGGCATTCAGTGCGATCAATGCCAGAAGTGGCAGCACCGCACATGCGGAACTGGTAATGTTATGTACTTACAATAATATGAACATTGTTCTCTTTATAATAAATATTTAAAATAAAAAAATTGCTTTACATACCAAAATTATTTATATAAAAAAAATATTGTTCCATAAAATATTTATAAAAAGTTTAGGTTATCGTATTATTTTTTTTATTTTAATGATTTACAAAACAAATACAACAACAGTGCATGTGTACTGTTTAAATTACCTCCCTTTTATTTAAAATCGTTTTATAAATAATTGATTTTAATTACAATTTATTTTGTTTGTTTTAAGGAATTACACAAGACAGCTACAGAAGGATGGTACGTGGTGAAATGGAGATAGATTGGAGCTGTGACAACTGCAAAACTGAGGTGAAGTAATACATTTCTTCGGTTGAATTGAAGTGAAATTCCTGTCTTCAATTTGTACTTTTTGTACATGTCTTATTTTCTGTTTTCTATGTTTTTCAGATGGAAACAAACGACAACTTCAGCATCGAGCCACCAACCATGGATATGTCAACGGAAACAGTCAACGAATCGTCGGTAACCCTGCCAGACGGCTTCTCTGGTTTAGGCAGCACAGGCATAGAGGACGAACTGCAGGACGCACGGTCAATCACGGGCGAGATTGCGGATCGATCCTTCGATATGCCGGACAGAGAATTCCAGCGACCTCCTCAGATCAACGACGTGTATGTTATCTATGGTATCTGGTGTAAAATTTTGAAATTACGTGAATTTTTTAAAAACATTTCATAAATAGTATCAGCATACTAACTTTCCTTTATTTTTGTAGATCTCTGTGTGATCCTCAACTAGATGCTACAGTTCCAGAAATTCGAGAGGTCCGGTACGAAGAGGTGGAGAAGGGTACCAAACGCGGTGGCAGGATGTTAGTCAGCACAGATGGGTATAGTTACAACGTTAAGGCAAGTTATCAATAATAATAGAAATAATAAAAGAAATAATAATAAAAATAATAATAATAATGATAATACAAATACAAATTGTTCATGTTTAACAACAATAGTAATAAACTAAAAAACTAAAAAACTACTAAACACTTTCCTTTCTACGTATCCTAAATGAATATGGTTATATATTTTCAGAGATCCAAGGACAACTTCATATACTGGGCATGCAGTGTCAGAAGTGCCAGGTTCCGGTGTCCAGCGTGGGTGAAGCAGTACGGCAACTCCTTCGTCAGTAGTGGTCAAGGTCATCAGCATCCGGCAAACCCTAGTGTTAGGTCAAAGGTAAAAGTTGCAGCAAAGGTAAGATAAAATTCTTATTCTCATTGAAGCAACAAACGTTTGTTTTTCGTGTTTCAAAATTTTACATACATTACAATACAATTTTTGTTTAAAATGTGTTTTCTATTTGCAGACGACAGTTTTTCTAAAAGACGCTAGAAGCTACTGATGTTGAAGGTTATTTTTTATTCATGAAAATGAGTGTAATTATGAAATTTTATCTGCTATGGCTGCTGTATTTTATTTCAATTTTATAAGAAAATGTTCTAACTTTGTTAATCTTTTGTAGGTGAAAGAGCTTGCCACCAGCAACATCCACGTACCAGCGGCTAGGCTAGTACAGCAAGCCATGACAGAACTGATCCCTGCTGATGAACCTCATATTCCGAATATAGACAACCTCACCCGGTCAACAAATCTACACCGTCAGAACATGCGACCAACAGAACCAAAGGAAGACAACTTATCATTTACGGTAATTATAACACATTTTAAAAAAGAACATGTTCTATTTGAAATGTTGCATTTACATCATTTTTTTTATATTATTTATTAATAATCAATATTTATATTTCAGATTGCCACGGATTTCATCAAGGGTGACGAGTTTCTGGTTGACGATTTTCGCGTGCAAGAAGAAAGACACATCATGTTCGCAACGGCAGCACAACTGAACCAACTCAAGATTGCCAGGCGGTGGTTTATCGACGGAACGTTCAAGGTGGTACGACGACCATTCTACCAGCTTCTGTCCGTTCACGCCTTCGTCAAGAGTGGTGAAGATGTAAAACAGGTGCCGTTGCTGTTCGTGTTGATGTCAAGAAGAAGGAAAGACGATTACGTTGAGGTATCATTTTTTGTTAACCGAGAACATGTAATATGATGCTTTTGTACATAATGTATTTTTCCCGGGATCGAACCTGTGCTGTCTGTTAATTAAAAAAAATGTAAATTCATATAATATATTCATTAACGCTTGGGTATTTGTCGCGTGATTTTAACTTATCATTAATTTATTATAGTACGTAAACTAACACATTTGTTTCTACTTACAGGTATTCAGAAGACTGAAGGAAAAACTAGGAGAACCAATGGTGGAATGGTTTATGTTAGATTATGAAGCAGGTAAACAATTATACACATGCAAAAAGAAATAATGAAATGGCTGTTCAAATGTTCGTTGCCAACAAATTCTAATAATATTTTGTTTTGTTTTTTCAGCTGCATGGCAAGCTCTACGTGAGGTTTTTCCTTGTTGTATCATCAAGGGATGTGTATTCCACTGGCTCCAGCGTGTTTACAGAAAGGTGATACAGCTAGGACTTGCCACATCGTACCTTGAGAAGAGAGACAAATTCACATACATACGGAAGCTGATGGCACTACCCTATCTGCCAGCGGAGCATGTGCGAGCTACTTTCAAGGACCTTGAAGACCAGGCTGTGAGTTCCGAATGTGAACCTCTCATTCAACTCACTTCCTACATCAGAGGAACATGGGTTGATGGTAGAGTGTGGAAGGTAGAAAACTGGTCGGTCTTCAGGGAGACAGTGCGCACCAACAATGATGTAGAAGGTATGTTTCAAGTTATTTTCTATTTCATCAACAAATGATTATTGTCTGTATTATATATATATATATATATATATATATATATATATATATATATATATATATATATATATATATATATATATGTCTTTTATATATTTGGTATTTCAGTAAATACGTAAATTCGCTCGTATAGATATTCTATAATAGTCAGAAATTCCTCCTTTTTATTTTTTTTTTGCAGGATGGCACAGACGTCTCAACACACGTGCTGGCGGGGCGCAGCTTGCATTCTACGTGCTGGTTCCACTGCTGTATGCAGAGGCCCAGTTCGTAGACTTGCAAACTCGCCTCGTCTCACAGAACATGCTGACGAGAATCCACAGGAAGAAATACAGAGCTATTCACAACCGCCTCTTTGATCTATGGGACAAGTACGAGGATGAAGAGAAGACGACAAGTCAGCTGTTGAAGGACGCCAGCCAAATCATGGGACTCGGGCCAAAATATTCTGACGTCGTGTTTAGAAGAGTGACGTTACATTGTCAACCACCTTCATTATATTTTGACCACCATAAACTACTGGTACGATGTCTTTTCCCCATCTAGACACGTATCACCTGTGCAGATACAGTTCGACTCTGGTATTTTCCACCTCAGCTTCACTACTCTAAATAAGCACGTACTCGCCCTTGCTCCGAAGAAATGTATGTTCGGCCACTTACTATATGTTTCTGCCTTGTTGATACTTCAAATTGCCATCCTAATCCAGGTCCCAGACAGGCGAAGTCCTCGTGCGGGGGAATGTGGTAGAGCCTGTGTACGGTCCAGAACAGTTTCATCCAGTGTTCAAACTGCGAAAGATGGTTTCATAAAGATTGCATACAGATGACACCAGCAGTCTCTAATAGCATATAGGATAACTCTGATATCAGCTGGAATTGTTTTCAGTGCGGCATTCCAAATTTTAGCACCAGTCTATTTATGTACTTTGATGAACCAACATCATGGTCAACTCGAAAAACATCATCTTTTTCTGATTTTGGCTCACCTCAATACACGTCATCACCTTCAACCACACGACGTAAATCATATACAACCAAGAAGAAACTGCGTGTGCTAGTCATCAACTTCCAATGTATTAGGACCAAGAGAGAACCATTTCGGGCATTTTAGAGCAATCCGATTTTGATGTAATTCTCGCCAGCAAGGTATGGGTAAACCGTAGTATTTCGGAACGTGATTTCGGAACGTGAAGTCTTGCCAGTCAATAAAAGATTTGTTTCCCGCCGTGACCGACCAAACAGCTTTTCAGTGTTTCCCACCAATCTAGAGATGAACTGGTAAGAAACCCAGAGGTAGTCTTTTAAACTCCAACTGTGCCCTTGACCTTTGAGGTCTTGCACTCAACACATCGTCTTTATGTGCTGCACATTTGTGGGGATATACTAATCGACGGTTCGCGGTTTTTGACGGTCTCTGGTCTTCATAGACAGAGCAAGACCGGAGATCATCTCTCAGAGATCGTCTTTTAGGCATACTGATTATTGGACTTTTATGTAATAGTGACAAATTGATAAATGTATAGACATGCTGCTAACTACATTACTGGAAGTCCAAGAGAGTGCAAGTTAGTCCTATCAGTTGAAGTAAAAAGAGAGTTATCAAAGGAAACGATGCAAGTCATGATCGATGTTTTTTAAGACCAGAACTGAACAGTCAGTTATATGAAATTAAGATTTCATGTACGAAGGTAGATTCTTATTGTTTCATTTTTGTGAGCTTTTGAACAGATAGCAAACATTTTGGCAAGTCCCTTGCTACGGGAGGAAACTAGAAAACATGGGAAAAACACACTGTCCGGATCATCTAACATTTTAAGACTATCCGCGACGGGGACCGAACCCATGTCGCTTTGACGAGAAGATGAACTTTATTTTTTTCTTTTTAAACTTAGTTAAAAAGCAAAGTAAGCAAAGTTGAATTCAAAATAAAACGAATACATGATATTTTATTAGTGATTTTTTTTTCACGTAGTAATATGGATATATAACCCGTCTACATTTCATTTTTAAATTTAACCACATATTGGCCGTAAGCATCCATTACAGATAAACACATGTTGCTTTATTGTCACTAAGTGACGTCGGACACCAGCACGTAACGAACCGTTGATTGATCTTCGATCCGTAATAAGAAATTGATAACAGACATGTGATACACATTCCAATTTTTGCTTCCTTATCCCCAACGTCAAACATGTTGAATGCGCATGCAGTTCTTCAATATTACGTTCTTGAAATTGAAAATAAAAATCTTTTCAAAATTTGGAATTATCCTAGTCTTTTGTTAAACAAACCACTGAAAATTTCATGCAGAGGTACTAAAATGTATGTGTGCGATTTACTTGAGCCTGAATAAATTAAATATACATACATATGAAAAAGGTACTCTCTTTTGAATGTTTTACTTTGTACATTATAGGGCAATAAAATGATATAAAATGTGAAGCTTTACGTATGAAGGCAAATGTAACATTTATTATTCAAACACAATCACAATATAAATTTGTTGATATATCCAATATCAGCCATTATATTGTAACCAAATTTCAGGCTATTGTACAGGAAATCAACTGCGTGCCATATAATTCGCCGGGAACATCCACTTGGTTTTAGACTTTGCAAATTCATTCAAACGTACTCAATATGGGTGTGTCCACCTTCTAGGAATTTTGAATCAATGTTTTATACTTAACTGGGGACTGCGACAGACATTTCCTTACATATTCTTTATGCATGATGTTATTGTCAAATTTTGTGCTACATTTTGTATATACTTTCTTCTTGTATTCTTTCCAACGTAATGTAAGTCGACAATACTGGAAATTTATGAAAATCTGTCCGGTATTTTTAACTTGTTTCATTGCAAGGAGTGTGACTTTTCCTTTCATCTCTACCCTAAAAGTGACAAAATGATCGTGCCACTTTTGCTTCACATATACCCAAGCGTTTTCAGAAAATCATCTTGCGTACTCTGACTGTCTGATTCTCTAGCACAAAGGAGCATTTTCTTGCATCTTGCAATTGTTTGAACCTTGTTTCCTTGGTTTTGGTGTTTAGTACCTATAACATGTACCATGATCTACAGCAGTAATTGTGGGAACAATATTTATCAAAGGTTGGTCAGGTTTACTGGTGCATACAGTATTGTAACAAAGCTTTTTCTGTAGTTTGCTTCTTTAAGTAGTAAAACGTACGCAATCTTGCTTGACCAGTATCCATCATTTTTTGCATTCATGACTGAAACATACAAGCACACTGAAATCTGACATACTGGGTTATGAACATCAATTAGCACTGTTAGTCTGACCTTTGTATACAGCCAAAACAAATTAACTGAATATACTGAGTTCTTACTTGATAAATTTAGCTTTATGCATCCAATGTCAAAAATGCCAGAAAAATGCAAAGTCAGTTACAAGATTTTGATGTCTTAAGCTGTTTTGGTATTTCAGAGAAGATGAACTAAATACATATTTTATATGTATCTTGATATGTTACATTTTTGCAGACGGCATTTTGGATAAGTATTGATACGATGTTGATCTTTTATCAATATCTTGACAACCAATTAAGCAAGAGTGCTCAAAATTTGACATAATATGTGTAACCCATAAAACTTTGGAATGAATAAAAAATCTAGTTCATTCTTGGAAAAATAGTGATAAACTTGGTCCTCGACATGTTATATCATGAATAATAGTGCTTGACCAGTATCCATCATTTTTTTAAGTTTTCTATCTCATTAAGGTATTATTTCATAATAGTTCTTCATTCTCCGGACTGACTTTATTTAATGTAATTTGTTATATATCACTGGTGAACCATTAAACATTATATTTCTATTTGTGTCCTTACTCATGTGCCCGAGTTTTTTCTACGTAGGAGGCCAAACGATTTTCTGATGATACGTCAGGCAAAAAGTCAGCGCCCAGTATCAGTCTATTTTCGTGGTGTTTGAACTAATTAAGTTAGAAACAAGCTTCAAAACAGAATATCATATTCCCCGCCGCTAATATTCTGATATTAAGCATATTGTAGACGGGAAGCTGATTGTGGAAAACCATGCAGACATATACGTTAGCATAACATCTTTTATTGATTTTGTTAAAATGAAGTCAGCATGCAAAAGTCTGTCTCAGGCTAGGGGAGATAACCTGTTCACAATTCTGCACAGACGGCAAATCTTACAATACTTAGCCTTTATCTATTCTTCTCAAGCATAATACGTAGCCTTTTTAAATTTCGTTTTCTGGCCCAATGTCATGGCTCAACGTATGTACAGACACCTGGAGTTTGGAAAGTGACCCCTCCTCCCTGGTCAGGTCCCTATCCCCTGGCCAGTTTAATGTATATTTATCAATAAAAATAAAGTTTGAAAAATAAAACCCAGTAAAAACTGAAAGAAACGTAAAATTTGAGCAAAAGAAACCTAAACCAGATTCTCCACAAAATGAAAAGAAAAACCGGGCATACAAACAATTCAATTGTTTTATATGTCAAAATTACATAGTTACGCAAAGCCATATTGCAACCTCTAAATGAATTAGACAGAGACAAGAACTCAACAGTGTAATGCATGCAAGTATAGAGTAAGAATGCTTTAAAAACCGAAACAAACAGTGGATTTATGTTTTTTGTGTTCCAATTTATACAGATAGGAGATATAATTGTTTCAATGATGACAAGAGAGTCAGTAATTCATGATCTTTAAAATGCGATGGTTGAGATGGGAAGAACAGGTGCCCCTCGTAATGCACACACTTGGTCACGAGTTATTCAATTGTGAAGTGAAAGATCTAATTGACACTGACGGTGTGTTTTCCACTTGTGATGATGACGTGTCTTCTCGGGATAAGCCTGCTTCTGAAAGAGTGAAGACAGTGAATATAGTGAAATAGAGAAACAATGACCTGTAAAGAACTCAGGAACATATTTATTCAATAAATGGCTGCTGTAACGCGCCAAGTTAAAATTACTTCCAAGGGTATATGCAACGGAAAAATTAACATACTGGCACCTTGATATGAAAATATCATTATTTGAACTATGTACCATGAAAAAGGCAGTGTTAAAGAAATACAATCTAATGAATTATTTTTTTAGTTGAACTTTGCTACGTGTACTGTTGTTACATCAGTAGTATTGATCCCCTATGAAGAGTTTCACAACTTACTGCATGTATAATGATTTACCTGTTTAACTTGCCAACAAATTCTAATATGCTTAAAACGTCCTTGTTCATTGCAAGTACATGTTTAATATACAGTATAAAACGAAATCAACACGAGAGAACCATTTGCCACATTTGTATACCCTATATGACAATAATCCATTAAGATACCAATTTTCTACTTTTTTGGATGATCTCTTAAGACATACTAATAAATGTAATAGTTTTAACCGGAGGCCTCTACTCGCATCACGCAATGTTGTTTTAAAAAATAACGCAGCTTATTATATCTATGTTTGGCGATGTTTGGCCACAGCTCATGATCGGGCTGCCGACAAATACTAATGGCTAGCCCGTACAACAAATACAAGTTCAAACAAAAAGCAATCCTAAAGCAAGAACAAAGTCAACATAAAGCAACAACATGTCAAATCCTAAATCCACAACAAAAATATCTTGACAAGATATGAAATAACTTGATCCCAAGCCTGGGAAGCAGAGATCGGACTCGGAAAACTTTGTGTCGCTGACCGCCGAAGCTAGATATATATGCATGTATGTATCAAACATGAAGGTCCTGTTATTTTTATTTTCTGATATTTGTGTCATACTGACAAATAATGCTATTGCATAATTCAAACCTCAAGATTCATTGTACTTTTTAGAATACCATATATAAGTCCGAATGCACTGAGATCAGTTTTAGTTTAAACATTTGATCCGATTACATGCTCATACATTATATCATTACACAAGTGGACATTAAAAAGTTTATCAATTAAAAATAAATTTTAGAAAATGAAACATTACACACATGGTCACAGGCACATACTAACTCGCAAACGCATTTAATTCATTCATGTTCAATTTACATTTGTGACAACATGGTACATGAAGAAATATAAAGCAACCTATGTTGAAGTACAATATAACCGAGTTTTATCAGATAGGACTTACTTTTTTGAAAGATAAAAGATTACAAGAAAGAAACACGAGCCATCACGGGTCCTATACATATTTTGCATATGCAAAACAAAAGGTTCAGCTGAACTAAAAAGAAGGAAGTTATCTCTGTTTTATTTCGAAATTTGTTGTATAGTATTTTGAGATTAGTTATTGTATTTATCAAGGTAAGAAATACATTTAATACAACATTAACATGGATGAATACTGTGATATAAGTATGTTAGAAGGTGGAAAGCACCCGATGTTTGCAAAATGTACTGAAGGATGTGTCTGAGATCATTTTCTGGCAATTTGATTCGTGTAGTTTAATTTGTGTCGTTAACATATCCTTTTAGTAAACTATTTCCTTAAAACAGATGTCAGATCGTTAAGAGTCACTTATACAGTTCTTACATGTTTATATAAAGAAAACCTGAATTCCAAACATATTCATTTTAGTTAAGTTGTATTAAGGTCAAATATACTGTCAAAAAATAGTTTTAAAAGTAAAAGCTATAATATTGTTCAAAAGGACCAGAAAGTTATGGTTAAGAAATATTCTTAAAAATGAAATATGTTTAGAAAATTAGTTATACTCAACCATTTCTCTTATAATTGGATTCAGACAAATATTTATCACACGGAATTTTTGGAAAATCATTTTAATTTGCGATGGTCAAATTGAAGGTTATTATCACTGTAATACTAGAATAAATACTGTAATATTAAATATCTGATTTTAAATTTCCCATACTTTTCGAAATGACCATATTGTATTATAAGATTATATGTTGCATATATCATTATTTTTCGGTTACAACTTTCGCAATGTTTATTGTTCTATTGTTCTAGGAGTATAAATCACTAATAAATGTTTTATTAAAAATTATGACGGTCACTTTGAACTGTAATATCACTTTAAAAGTCTGCGCTGTGTAAAATTTAACATTTCTAAACTTGAAAGTTTTACAATGTACTTAAACTTCATTTTCCGAGTGTGAACTTTTGACCAATATGACTATTTATTGAAAGTTCTAATCTGCCTGTTAGATGCATATATGTGTGTATAAAGTCCAACTTTAATACCATCTACTGCTCTCTACAAAACTGCAGCACTTGCTGATCAAAATACAAACAACATGTATGCCAAAATTCACGAAATCTCTTTAACATAAACTTTATTCGGCGTCGTTTGCTAAACGAAAATATTAATTATATCCCTGCTGAATGCTGAATGTCCTTTCTTAATGTTGGTTCTAATGAATTGTAGGTGTCCAATATGGTGAATTATACCGGAAATGCTGATGACCTTCTTGAACGAACAAGATATGATATCTTCCGGCATCTGCTTCCCATAATTGTATGCATGATTGTGTTTGGTGTGGCAGGGGTCGTCGGGAATATTCTTGCTTTCAGATTTTATGCATTCAATACCAAACGGGCATCGACAGAAGTACTAATTGCATGTTTAGCAGCGGTAGATGTCATAGTGTGCATATTATTTATCCCTAATATAGCAGAGATGTGGATAAATGTGAAATACAATCAAAGTTTCATATGCAAAGTCGCACACTTCATTGGCCTATGGACTGTTGCTACTTCTGGTTTGATATTGTGGGTTGTAGCCATCGACAGACACAGGAAGATATGTCATCCATTCGGAAAGCAAATTACTTCTACGACAATAAAATATACTGTCGTCGGTATTGTTGCCTTCGGGTTCTTTATGTCAATAAGAAACTTTGTAAATTTTGATTCAGTTGAAGTTGATGTGATCGTAAGAGAAAGTAATGAAACTGTAAAAGGTCGTTATTGTACAACAAGGGACGACTCGGGTTACGTAGTAAGTGTTTATGTGTTTACTGTGATTGACTTTGTCCTTATGTTGATGGTATGGTTCACGCTGGCAATTGTTTATATAAACATTATTCACACTTTGTATAAACTAAAGAGAACAAGAAAACGGATACAGGGGAAACCTCAAGTCGAAGTCAAACTTGAAATTGTTAATCCAGCATATGAAGCCGAAGGATCTGAAATAGCAGATAACACAGAAGATTATGCAGAACGGGCGGACATCAAACACTGTGCAGATCAAGAACGGTCAGATACTTGCGGCATAGTAAAGAACGAAATCAGTCCTGAAATATCATCAGAAATCAACATATGTTTAGACAGAAATAATGCACCAAACTTAAGTACTAATTCTCAGATGGGACAACATCAAAAAATAGAAAGCACAAACGACACACTGGAAAAAAATAATTCGCAAGTAAGCATGATACGAACCAGTTCTGGGATCGATGAAATAGACGTATGTGAAATTCACTCAGGTGAACATTCATCTGCACATGACTCTGATCAGGAAGATTTACCACAAAATGGAACTTTACCTTCTGACGACAAAGCCACGTCTCACTCACATAAAGGAACGTGGCGACTGAAGAAGCTCCGAAAATACAACAGCGCTAAAAGTACAAGGGAGATCAAGTTGACATTTAAGATGCTCACCGTGTCACTTGTATTCATTTTATCATTTACACCATACTTCATCGTAAAAATTTGGATGCGCGAAGTCCTGAAATTTGGAGAAGAGTATGAACTGGGATTGTGGGTGCAAATGGCTGTGCGATTGCCCTATATGAACAGTGTATTTAACCCAGTCGTCTACTGTGTGTTCAACCCAAAGTTCAGATACTATATAAAGGGCGTGTTTACTGGTTCTGTTTCAAATTGATTCTGCTAAAGATAAACTTGATCGATTACAACGGAAAAGTACGCCTGGGCATATGGTATTTCAGTAATAATAATAAAAATATAAAATAAGGGGGGGGGGGGCTAAAAAAAAAAAAAACTTTGTAATATAATGATACATTTATTATAATAATAATAATAATAATAATAATAATAATAATAATAATAATAATACAGTTCAGATAAGCCTAGTGGACTCATTTCCAGTTCTGATACCTTAATTATTATACATTTAAGTAAATTAAATCTTATCAAAGAATTGTTCAATAATTTGAATCTGGCTAGGTTGTTTTATGGGCTTTTGGAAATTATAGTAAAGTAGGTCATGGATAAGAATTCATGCATTTAATGGGGTGACAAACCCATTGTTTCGAACGTTGGGTTCATCAAGTTCAGCCAAGTTCCGGAAAAAGGTAAAGTACGAAGTCAAATCATGGTTTTATGTCTTATTCCATGTCTTATTCCATGTTTTTATTATTTTGTAGTAATATCCTATATATAAATATTCAAAATTTATTAAAATCAGTTTGAACTGAATATATGCGTTATCGAAAGATGACGATCTACTGGGGAATCTCATTTTAGTATAAACAAAAATGTGCTTTATCTATTGTTCAGATTGGCAAATATGAGAAAATGCCGCCTTTGCCAAATCAGAATAATCCACACTAGCCGTAGGGTCAGAAAGAATGGCATCAGGCCGTCCTTCACTAAAACGCTTTGCCATCTGTACACGACTGAACGAAATACAGTTGACTTCACAGACGATCTGTTAGTTTCAATGTTTGTGTAGGTGTCTTCCAAAAGTCACACCAAAACTTGATAACTGTTCGACTGTTGACGTCATTTTCTTCGAATAGTTTGCTGCTATTCGTTTTTTAACCGACTGTTTACTAACGGAAACGTTTAGACCCCCTTCCGCTCCAGTATTATATGGTTGCTATAGAGACGTTTTCGTGCCATCAGTCGTACTGTCACATTTGGAAATGGCAGGCAACATATGAAACTGCATTGGTGCAAAATATTATTTTTAAATGAATAGATTACAAAAAAATTGCAATAGCAAAAGTCTAAATATGTCAATATATCGAAAAATAAATATAATTCTGCCATCAAATAAGACTGATACTAGAACAAAAAAAATTACAATCGATTTACTGTATCAAATACATACTTTGAAAAATATCCATAAAAACATGAGGGTTGTCTTGCTGAAAATCTCAGACATTTTTAGCTCTATTCAATGTCTTTCTAAGCAAACACTTTTACTCGAAGAGTACATTGATAGTGGTGTAAACTTTGTTTTGTTTCCCTTTTTTCCACCGATTCTGTCAAACTGTCTATGTTCATGAACGGGTAAGAAAATATCTAAAAATGTATCCTTTTTTTATTATAATTCATTAATTTCTAATTTTCTTTACATGGATTATTAGTGTAGGTATACTACAATATTATGACATCCCAACTAAGTGAAACACATTGGATATCAAAGGAGAAAATTGGGGAAAACAGTCACCCCAACCCCTAAGGGAAATGGTGCACTTTCTTAAAGCACGGACAACGTTTCTCATAATTTTAAGGATTATGTATACATGTAAATAAAATATTCTAAAACTATGTTTCGAACATGAAACAAAGCGAAAAAAATGTAAGTTTTGGTAAAAGTGCATTGACTACTAGTAATAATTTCAATTTCAATTAAAACCAGAGACAGACAATATAACACCTGCATATGTACGCTTTTAATTATCTTAAAATATTCGGAGTTAATGTTCGGCAACTGAACAAAGTTGTGGTCATTTGGCTCGAAAAGATAAGACAAAAAGATAAGTTTTATTACGAGTTGGCAAAACCACAAATATATCACATAAGGTCTTGATGAGTATCTTATATAAAACAACCGTATATATTTTAATAAGTAAATAAAAGCTGTAAAAGGGCATTTGAATTAAGTAAGAAAATAGCACATTCAATGCATACATATTTACATATTTACACTGATAAACCTGTTCTGAAGTTGCTGATCTATGGCAGGATGCCTAAAAACTGCTGTAAAAAGAAACTTAAAAACGTAAAAAATTACCGTGAAAAGCAATATGAAAGTGTGAGTGATATGAAATGTCATAAGAAATCGAGTATATCTCCAACCATATTTAGCAGAGGGATAGGGTTACTAAACGGCTAAGAAAGGTAAAAAAGGGTAGAAAGGGGAAGTAAACTTAAAATAAGATAAAGCACACAGTCGACAGAAAATTAGAGCAGCGTACTAGGTTTATATTAATAATATTGTATGTGACCCTTCTGGACACAAACGGAAACTACTTAAACATTCTGGGGATTCGTGAAAAGTATGAAAACGACACATGTGGTGTAGCACCTCTTAGAAATGAGGATATCTAAAGATCTAACTCCAATGACAAGACCAATAGTCTTTATCATCAATTTTACTGAACCAGGTATGTCTGTACTCCCAGACTTCGTCCATGGTTCATTCCCTGATATGCAGAATGTACCCATTACTGAGAATGCAGTTTTTCTTATGTTACTCGAAAACCTGTATCCACAAAAGGCAGCTGGGCCTGATACTATTAAACTAACATTAGTAAAAGAAAGCGCTAAAGAAATTACACCCGTTCTTACTTTGATATTTAATAAATCCCTTATATCAGGACTTGTACCATCAGTTGGAGCGAGGCCAATATAACCCCTATTTTCAAAAAGGGTAAAAATTGAAGGCTACCAATTATTAGTCAGAAACATTCTTTATCACATCATCCAAGTAGACAATCAATATGGCTGTCGTTCACGTGGATAATGTGAAACGCAGTTGGTATGTTTCCTGCATGAACTTACTATGTCCATTAAACGGGGCCAAGTTGATGTTGCTATAATTTATTTCAACAAAACCTTCGATGTAGTTGATCATAGGAGGCTTCTTCATAAACTTGACTATTATGAGATCAGGGGATCACATACATGGATTCAAGTACTAGTATGTCGTGACAATAGAATACAGGAAGTTGTTGAAGATGGGACAATTTAATAAGTAGCCACTGTAACTTCATGAGTTGCCCAATGTTCCATTCTATTTCCTCTTCTTTTATCCTCTTTTTATCAACGAAAATATACACACACCACCATCTCAAGTGTGTGTTCAAGTGTTCGACTCTTTCATGGTCTGTATTTTATATCGGGAAATTCGCTAAGTTAGAGATACACAGTTACTAAAGAAAGCCCTGAACAGCCTTGAAGAGTGGGAGAGTAAAAATAGGATGTTCTCCAACGCGGACAGGTATCGTATCATGCATGTCACAAAGCCTCCGCAACCCATCATGACTAACTATACTCTCAATAACGAGCCAATGTCAACAGTTCAACATGTCACATACCTCGGTCTCGTAATATTTTCAAATCTCTCTTGGACACCTTTAATTTCATATACAAGATAACCAGTAAAGCTAGCCAGAGCCTAGGATTCTTGCAACGAAACTTCCACTCGGCAAAACCTGAAACGAAAGCAACAACATACAAATTTAAACTCGACTTTTCAATACAGTTCTGCAGTTTGGCATCCATTCGAAATGACCAATAATCAAAAACTTTATAGTATACAAAAAAATTCCGCGATATTTGTCATAAACAACTACTCTTAATTTCCAGGAACTATATCAGACATTCTCAATCATTTGAACTGTGAATTTCTTCAAAGAAGCTGACAAAACAGCCGTCTCAGTCACCTTTATAAGATTCATTACAGACCTTATTGAACCAGGATGTATTAGATACATGTACATACAAGATCCCCGTTGACATAGTTTTGAGTATTCCAAAATACTTTTGAAAAAAAAACCACTAAAAGCACTGTTTGTACATGAATCAATATTAACTCCATAAATTTCATTTGCTCTGTCACTGTAATCATTCACATTTTACACAAAGCCACAAGAAATAAGTGAATAGTTCATATTCTCTATCTGAACGTTGGACTTTTGTAAGGAGAAAGACGTTGAAATTTGTACACCAAATGACAATGACATATTTGTAACATTTGGTCTCAAACTTTTCGTGCCCACATCTTAATTTGTTTAATCTTGCCTTAAAACTGTTAAGCCTTTGTGCATTAAACGTTTCGTGTGGTAGTCATTCCAGTCTCCCATTACTCTGTTACTGAAGTTTGTTCTTGATCGCACTGCTATTTGTCTTTTTTTGGCCTTGGAGACAATACGTACCGTTGAAGCATATATAAGGCGTTGTGTTACTAATGATTTATGAAATTTTAAAACATTTCTTTTGACCTTAATATAGATGATTTAGATATCAGCCTTGAGTTTCTATAGGCCAATTCTATTTTTATGAAGTACTCAGTACTGATCCCCTACCAAGAGTCTTTTTTTCTGTTGTAAGTTGCATGATTGTCATTTATTGCTCCAGTCACAAGCAGAAAAAATATTATCTTCAACTAAGGGGTTTAAACTTATATAATTTGCGTCATTTGCACATAGTACTATACTATTGTTAATGTTGTATGAACAAAATATTATCCCTTGCTTTTATTCGTTTTAGTTAAGCTTTCGGTTATTTCCGTATATATGATTCGGAAAACAATACCATAAACGCACATTGTGTTATTATAGATCTATAAAAATGTAATAACTTTTAAATAACTGCAGTAAAACTGTGCAGTATAACTGTGATATAAAGTTATATTGAAGATGTTAATACACTCAAATTATTACTCTTACAGCAAACCCATTATCACTTTGTTTAAAAAATTAATGTCACAGTTGAAACATAAAAGAAATTTACTGCAAAACGACTAGCAAGTTAGATTGCAATGTTATATACTTAAGTAATTACTCTAACAGCAAACCCATTATCTCATTTTTAAGCAAAATGAAATACTTAGATGTTACAGTAGAAACATAAGAGAAAGTATTGACTTAATTAACAATTAGAAGAAGCGTTCAGTTGCATTTTTAATTTAAAAGAAATAAATACAGTCAGAAGGATTCTTTATAACATTGCTCAATCTAATTGTGAAATCACAATTATTCTGCAGTCATTTAAAAGTATAAATTTCTTTTATGTTTCAGTCATAACAGAAAATTAATTGATGATTTTCTAAAACTTTTGATCAAATAACTGTAAGTGATCATTTGAAGAAATATTTGCTTCAGTAACTGATTTTATAACTTAATTTGACTGGGAAATTGTATTCTTAAAAGGTTACTGATCAAATAAAATTATCATCTCTTATAAAGGTCTTTAAATTTATGTAGAACTGACATCCCGCTTCTACATTATCTGCACATAATGTTAGGGAGTTATACAGTAGCTGAATATGATAAACAGAAGCTAGTCTACCAGTGACCAGTCTTGTTAATTGACCCCTGCTGTGAAAACCAGGATTCGGTTACAGAGTATTCCTGTTGAAAACGCATGGCTGACTAGACCCCTGTGGTGAATATCTCACATTCCTGTTCAGTTCAGTATCTTTAAATAACCAGGGCTGTCTCTGGTACGGGACACATTCTGTATCTTGCACTATCACCCGAAACCTAAAGTAACTAAGCTCTTCTGTGGGCGTTGGTCATACGGGCGGAAGAACGAAGGGCGCGAAGCGCCCTTCGGGCGAAGCCCGACCATAGGTAAACGTATGTACGAGTATTTATTTGAATACTAAAAGCAATTAATTATGTGATTTGTGATTACCCATGGAAGATTTCAAATTGTCCGCACCTGGACGATACGAAAACATACTTGTAACGATGCACCGTTTTTTTAACTTCCGCTGCAAATGACGTCATTTATGTGACGTCATTAAATGTCAGTCATTTTTGTTTTGAAAAAAATGCAACACATTTCCGTTTAATGCAGGTTTGTACTTTGGAAATGTAAAGAGATTCTATTTATGTACACATTCCTAAAGTTTGATACTCTTTCTTGTTACGCCATAAAAAGTAACATTTCTTTTAGCTGTCAACACCTTGATCGTCATGATTCAATGGATCGTAGGTGGCCCTGTTTCGGTGACGGCCCTGTTTCAGTGACCCTTTGAAAGTATGCAGTCATTTTTAATTGCAATATTTTGGATAACTATTTATACCTGGGTTGTGAACTATACCATTTAAGCTTTCTTCAGATTGGAAGAAAATGTGCTGACAGAGACAGTATTATCATTGGGTTGATATGTCCAGGGTAACCCCACTTTTGAGGCCTTTTTCTTATTACTTTTTTTACTCTTTCAAGTTGAGATGTAGATCTGTGGTCAAAAACATTATTTCAACTAATTTTCTTTTCCCAAGTGACTGTTGTATTGTTTTCTTCCTGCTTGTATGGCTATATAGCTGACCTATAAGAACTTCTTGATAAAAGTTATGTTCAAAACATATATGCTCTGCTTATAGGGCGTAAACTGGAAGCAATGGCCTGGTCTGAGAAGTGTTGACCATAAAACTTATTCGAGTATCTGATTTTATACTGAAAGCAATAAGATTATGCAAATGCACGATTCCATGGAAGTTTTAATTTGCCGAGATATGGATACGAACATTCTTATAACATACCGTATGACAATTAAATATCGGAACTTGAACAGTTTTTGCGTCACTTAAAATTGTACCATCTAATCAAGGTGAAAGTCTGGAGGACCGTTGTCTCTGAACAACACAGTGTGCACACATTACATATGTAAATATCGGGACAATAGAATGAACAAAAAGTGTGAATACCAGGACAACCCTTGCACGAGAAAAGTTATAAACTGGAGCACAACGTCAAATTTAACCTTTCACCATGTGAAACTTTACTTTTGACTACGGAACATGTGCTTAATTTATGTATTCAGTGATTATGTTATCTACCCTATGGAAGTATTTCAAACTGTGAATCGTAACTGAGACAGTATTTGACGAAAACTGAACTAATTTATGGTTTGAACGACTTGCAATGTCATTTAAAAGTTCCGCTGCAATATGACCAATAGGATGATTGTCCTGGGCCAATTAATGCGGTTAAACGTCCACCAAACAGAAGCATTTTGCACTTCTGGCTTTGGTGGAGGAGGAAATTGTATCCGAATTTTGGGGTCATTTAGAAATTCCGACGGTCATACCCTTTATGTGTAAAAAAAAGGCATGACTAAATGTTATAGAAGTTTTATTCAGTTTATTTCTGTAAAACTGCTATTGAAAACACAACATGGTGGGTAATCAAAGGGGGGGGGGTTGGGGTTGGCAAGACAACAGGTGTTTACGTTTAGATGCTTATGTTTGTACTGTTGGAAAAAATTGTACAAAGAGAATTTTCATTTATGCATTCATAGACATTCCTTTATAAGTTGGCACACTGATATCCCTTTCAATTGTTACGCTATCAAATTACTACAAAATGATCATTAAAAGCAGTCAAAAGACGTTTTTTATTCACGATTCAATGTCTCGACATTCGATATGCGTCTACAATACCATTATCGGTAACTTCAACACACAATTAACGCAATGACCAAATGCGGGTCGATCCGAAATCAGGCGACAACGACGACGGAATAGGGTCAAAATTATACATATCCCATACCAAGCGTATTTATAAACAATTTATCATGCTTCGAAGCGTTTGAAATGTTGCTTCGTAGAATTTATCATACACATTTTAATTGCCCTAGAGGCCCTTTGCAATTCGTTGCGTCATTGACAAAATGAGTGCTAAAAAAACTTCGCACTCGCAACATACTGAATTTGTGTATCCGTGTAGCGATCATATTTACGGGTCTTGCATTTCTCATGTCACACCGGTCACTAAAAACTGTTGGGATAAAAACCCGATGGAAAATTCCATACAGAATTGATACCTCGTTGATTTATATTTCAAATTATAAGAAAAACAAGAATCTTATATTTTGCTATTCCGCATGTTTATTATTTAGATCTGTTACTATTTATTTTTAAACAGAGGACAGTATAATATAATTGTAACAACGGGTAAACTACTGTTTGTATGTAAGTTCGGCCGTAAGAAGCTATACCGGCTAACATTGGATCCGATTGAATAAATCAATCATCCAAAAATGAAATCGTATGGGTTCGCTCGAAATAGGGCTTGCCTATTTTCATATTAGTTTTTAAATGGAAAAATGGCGGTCGGAAGTGTTGCTAATATGGTAAACAGATTATTGCAAATGACAATTAAATATCATTACATTTTTGGATTGCCATTATTTTCCCCTTTGCTTCATAGTATTTATAATACGGTGTAAGGATCAAATTAATTTATCTCAATAGTAAACAAGTCTCACGCTTATTAAGATTATTTTAGTTGTGATAGTAAACTTCGAGCAAAGCAAATTACCGATTGTCACTAGTTTTCAAATGAAGTAGGGGTCACTGAATAGGGCCGGCTGAAGTATTGTAGGGCAAATAGGAGTGTCTATTACTGCACAATATAACTTTTTTGGAGTATTTTCCTTTTTTTCTGTTAAGGAAAACAGAATAGTAATTAATACGGGCGGAAAGAACGAAGGGCGCGAAGCCCGAACCCACATAGGTAAACGTATGTACGAGTATTTACTTGAATACTGAAAGCAATTAAATTAAGTGATTTGTCGATTACCCATGGAAGATTTCAATTTGTCCGCACCCATGGACGATACGATAACATACTTATAACGATGCACCGTTTTTTAACTTCCGCTGCAAATGACCAATCGGAAGTCCTCGGCAGATTCCGTTACCCTACATCAAACGAAGCATTCTGCCGAGGTGTTCCGATTGGCAAATGACGTCATTTATGTGACGTCATTAAATGTCAGCCATTTTTGTTTTGAAAAAATGCAACACATTTCCGTTTAATGCAGGTTTGTAATTTGGAAATATAAAGAGATTCTATTTATGTACACATTCCTAAAGTTTGATACCCTTTCTTGTTACGCGATAAAAAGTAACATTTCTTTTAGCAGTCAATACCTTGATTCATGATTCAATGGATATTCGATATCATTATCATTTTCGATAACTTCAAACGTTTTTGCGACCCCTGGGCCCGGCCTGAGTCGCAATATAACATGTACAAGCAAAATAATACCCCCTAGCCTCTACATTACATGTGCCCTGGGCCCTGAAAATTCGTAACATTTTTAAAAAAAATTACTGTTATGCTTTTGCCCGCCCGATATAGGTTTGGCCTATTTTCATATTAAAATGGTCTTCCCCAACAGATTTGGTAATTCTGCCTGAAGTATTCTTAGAGTCACTGAAACTGGTCCTTCGAGGAGATATTCAATATCAATAATTTTCGTAACTTCAAACGTTTTTGCGACCCCTGGGCCCTGAAAATTCGTACCATTTTTAAAAATAAACTACTGTTATGCTTTCGCCCGATATAGGTTTTGCCTATTTTCATATTTAATGGATTATCCGGTACCAACGATAAATCTCTAAAATACATACATACCTCCACGCTACGGAACGTATTGTCAAAGTCATCCTGGGTGGATTTATTCGCTTGATGGCTTGTCATCATCACCCAAACATGGACGTCAGAGAAATTTTAGTGTTGTTTAACCTGAAATTGTATCACGCCACGGATAGTAAGTTTTACAACGGAACCTTGTAGAGGGCGCTGAATAGGAAGTTGGTCTAAGAAAAAAAATCTGCATAATTTTGCTGTTTTCTTTTGCAGTGTAAACAGTTGAAATTTGCTGAAAGGTAAAATTGTAAGGAATCGATTATGAGTCAGAGCGAAAGAACTGTATTGCACTTGTTTCGACTGAGTATGTTGTCATACTGACAGTGTGAAGTCTGTCGCTGGTTTCTGAACTGTTTATTTGAACCCCAGGAGACAAGGTTCCAAACTCATCGATTCCATACTCCTACTACTGGTTTCTTTCAATTAATCGGACAGAAACGGGACCTTTGGTAAATAATTCTACTCCTATACATGCAGATAGTAATAACACGAAAATTTTCAGGCAATGAACTTCGGTCTCAGCTGTACGCATCCTTATACTTTAAAATACAAAGTATGTTTTTTCCCTTTGTTCAAAAAAAGTAATACCTCAATAACCAAAAATGAAATCGGCAGGAAAATCAACGTTACCGGTCAGATCATCAGAACAAATGTTTATTTGTGTAAAAAGTCATCTTTCTGGTTGATGCTTCACCTTATGATTGACTGTAAGCCAATGAATTTTCTCGGGAAAAGCAACTGGTATAGTATTCATTGCATAAATCCTAACAGGGGTCCGTCATGGTTCAATGATTTAGCGCCAAATGCGAGTAAAAATAAATGCTGTAATTTAATTCTTTCAGTATGCAATTTAGGTGGCGAAAACTATCACTTTCAAGATTTTAGTATTTTCGTTATGATTCTCAAAGTCAATCAACATTCCCAAGCTGTTAAAAGTTTATTGAAGCTAAGGTTGAGAACTGATGCTAACATAACGCTAACCATTTGGCGCAGGTCACATTTGCATTGATATATTAAGCCACGTGATAAAGCAATCATACAATCAAAATATAAGGCATAATGCGTTGTATGTATATCAGATTTAATTAGCGATGCTTGGTTGACCTAAGTGATAAGTTGATACACTGTTATTCACACGGAAAGCGTCTGCAAGTCTGGGTATCTCATTACACAATTCAAAGGATAACCCATTTATTCGATAATCAAGTTGTCATACAGACTTATAATTTCGCATGTTATTTGGGGTTAGTAATTAAATTATTGACTTAAGTGTTAATTTCAAGAGTATTTAAACATTGTGGTGGAGTATTTTTACTCCTACACCGAATATATGTATTGGAATATAACATAGGTGCTTCAAAACCTATTCAGGTAAAACCATAATACATTATCCATACTAATTTTAAACCTTTAAACATAATTAGTAAAACACCACGTTTTACTTAAAACAGTTTAATCGTCTAAACAAACAAAAATAAAAAAAACACGAAATAAGTTGATGACAGCTTGTCCGTAAATATGTGACAAACGGGGAATGCATACAGTTAATTTCAATGCTGAAGTTCATGGTGCAGTAGAACACGCAGAAAATTATGATATGCAAACTAAAATTGACCCCATAGGGAAGCCTGGTCATTCGGATTTTTCATATTTCCCTTAGCAGACAAAAAATGGCACATAATCAAATACATTACCGTAAAATGAATATCTTTTAAAAAGATAATTGTTAAAAATAGACATCTAAGTTTAACAAAAAGTTTGATTGTCAAGATGGTTTCTGAAGAGAAAAAAATATAGTGGAAGAATTGTATTGGAAATATTTTTGTAATTGTCACCAGAAGTCGAAATCCAAAATTACTGTACGGAGACCTAAATCTGTTCGGAAATGATTGAAAATTGTAATTAATGTAAGTGTGAATTGTAGAAATATTTACATGGCTAATAATTCCCTATTAGTATTAAACGTGTAAATTCTTAGAGGGAAAAATCGGTATCTGTCCCCAAAAGTTGTCTAGTGCCCTGATAGGCAATGGCCAGTGCTGCAGTGCCTGGCCAAAATACGGTATGCAACGTCATGACGTGAACATTTCTTTTGATGTTACCACTGATGATTGTAAACGTTGTGCTTTAAAAACTACTTAAATAAAATGACTCACCTTTTCAATATTTTGTTATGCATCCATTCAACTTTATTACCGCTGAAATTCTCAGAGGAATAGAATCGTACAGGCTTTTAACACAGCTTGGTTCAGTAGTGCTCCAGATTGATTATACTGCAGTAATTAGATCGGCACGATTATTGAATTCGTTTAATTTGGATTCAAGTTTGTATTTTATTGTTCTCCGAAGATTTTCAATAATGTTAATGTCAGGTGACTGACTTGGCCAAGTTAATTTAAACACTGAATTCCATTTTCTTCTTTCCACTGGCGGGTTCGTAACGACTTATGTACGGTACAGTTGTCGTCCTGAAATAACCAGAGCTTTCCAGAAAATTCTTTTGCGATAATAGGCCAAAGTTGATTATCAAGAATACTTATATACTTTTCAGAATCAATATTTCCATCAACTTCTGTCTATGTCAGTGTACCTATTCCATTGTAAATAATGCACCCCCCAAAACATTGCAGATATTCCCGACCTTGGAGACTTGTTTGCATACATACCGACACATTCTGGTCTGTATCTCTCATCTTGTTTTGTCCAAACATAAATTTTACGATCAGTACCTAAAACCACTTTGGTTTCATCACTGAAAATAACCTGAGACCAGTTTTTTTGTTCCCTGCACCATTTCATCCTCAATTCACGATTAACTTTCGATATCGTTGTCCTTTTAGTAACTGCACACCGTTGATAACCACTATCCCTGAGCATTCGACGAACAGTTCTTGAAGATTACACCTGGTCCTGGAGTTTCAGCATGAAAACTTGATGAAATATCAACAAGAGACTGTCTTCTCTTCTTTTTAACAACGCGAGAAAGAGTACGTCTGCTATGTTCATCTGTCAAACTCTTCCTACCTGATCATATATTGTTTCCTACAGATCCACGGTCACGAAATCTTCTAAAAATTCCCTGAATGGTATTTGAACTCATCCCCAACAAACTGCCAATTTTTCTAGAACTTAATTCACTCTCAGATAGTTTTACAATATTTTGTTTTTGATCGAGTGACAAATCTATCCCACACGGAGCCATTGTTATTGATGACGTAATAATCATGACGCAAATAAATTATGTGATTTAAAATGTGTGTAAACATATATTGGAAAACCCCGGCCATCTAAATTTAGTAACTATGGTTGTTTTGTTTAACAAAGTAACCAATAAACTCGCAAAAGATTGACAGGGGTTTCAAGAAAACCTAAAGCATCCATGACGTTGCATACTGTATTTTGGCCAGGCACTGTATATCGGCCAAAAAAATAGAAATGGTACAAATTTTTAGGGGATGCAAAAACGGTTCAGGTTACGAGAATTATTGGTACGAAATATCCATAGATTCATGAATCTAGGGTGGATTGTGAAAGGAAATGGTTCTTTTAATGGCGTCGCATGAAAGAGCATCATACTTTAGGAATGTGTACATTTTGTTTGTATAAATAGGATCTTTTTACATTCCAAAGTACAAACCTGCATTCAACAGAAAAGTGTTAGTATTTGTCAAAACAAAAAAGGCTGACATTAAATGAAGTCACAATTTCTTTTGATAAACATGATAAATGACGTCAAGTTATTATTTTATTATTATTTATTATTTAGCAATACATAGATCACAATTAACATTTTCATAAATAAGCACTATAAAGCAATATTAACAATAAAAATAATGTAAATATTTAAATGAAAGACTTGAATTAAAAGACGGTGCAGCGTTATAAGTATGTTATCGTAATGTCCAGGAGTCGACACTGTCCAATGTTGCATGGATATTATAGTGCATTAGTGACAAATCACTTATTTTATTGCTTACATTTTTCAATTAAATACTCGTACATACATTTACCTGAGATTGGGCTTTGCCCGAAGAGCGCTTTGAGGCCTTGTGCTTTAGCCCCTATTATATATATCTGTAGCCTCGGAATCAGATATACCGTTGTTCCAGTGGGATAAGAAAACAATGGCTCCAAAGCGCATTTTTAAGAAAAAAATAAAAGAACATTTACCACATACATGTGACGGACCCGTCTCTAAAATGCAAAAATTGTCATAAAAATTGCGCAAGTACAGTATAAGCCTGGGGGATTATGCAAAAAACGCGATGTGACAAGTTATTAGGTAGAAAATTTCAGAACCTTTAGTTAAGTCAATTAAATAAAGAACGGTTGGAACTTTTTAAATGTTAATTGATAAATACTTTTTGCATTCAGTTTTAAAATAGACTGGCACAATTTTGTCATTCTTTGTGGCAGGCCATATTTTTCACATAGATCGCGAGTAACAAATGCTAAGGCACCAATTACAGCGGATTTTTAAAAGAAATGAATATTTTAAATCAACAGAAAGGTGATAATTTTTTTAGGTTCTGATAAGAAAAACTCAAAACTTTCTGAAACAATAAAACAAAAACGCTGTGATAATATACATGTACAGTAGCGGCGTATGTCGTCAGCGATGTCTGATTAAATCTTTGTGATTCAATGGATTTAATTTCAACAGGTCGCTTTTACAGGTGTATTTTACAAACATTTCAATAAATATTTTCACTCGAAGTGACAGTCACTCCAAAATACTCTGAGAAACGCGATTTTTTTTTGCATAATCTTCCAGGCCTCTACTGTATTTTATGAAAAACAGTTGAAAAGTCGGACGCTGGTGTACAGCTCTTTGGGTACAATATACAGTTTAGCTGCATTTCTCACAGATGTACCATGCATTTGTCAGTACAGAAGGGGAGTAAAATTTGTTTTTACTTTTTTGGATTTTGCTGAAAATGCAGTTTGAAAATTGCATGGGTATGAAAACTACACAAAAAATTATGGTTTGCCTCTAAAATACAGAAAAATAATCGATGGGAACCGGTCAATAAAGGTTTGTTTACAAACATGAATCAGGTGTCACATTTATAAATAGTGGTTTTTAGAAGTAATAGACTTATTTAATAGCACATGAATTGGAAATAGGGCCTAAAAAAATAGTTGTGTTTCCGGTGGCCCGACTGTAATTATTTGCCGCTGACTGTAATTTTTTGAGCATATTCAGGGCTTGAAAATCGAGAAAAATACCCTTTTTTGACCTGTGGGAATTTTCTCCAATGCGTCATAAGCAATTTTGCCGTGTCAATCAAAAACTGACTGTCGTCTGTTGGCTAACATACGAAAGTAGATGGAGGGGCGTCATTACAAGTCGCATTCGCCGTCAGTAAAAAATCAATGGTCTTCTCCCGGCTGGCTAGTTTATACGAAAAAAGGTGGAGCTAATTAGGTTGTTATCAAATGTGATAATTGATAAACAATCATAAAACTGAAAATAACAGACCTCGGCGAACAGTGTTTGAAACAGGGATTAAGAAAAACAGATTAATAGTGAGCAGTGTACAGTGACGAGTTCTTGACACGACACTGTGATTTGTTATTCACAGAGTGTCGGAAACATAAACCGCTTTGGGCAATCAAAAGACAATTAAGTAATACCCGTTTTTCGATAATCATGTGTCGTTAAAAGCGTATTCAACTCGGCCGTCAAGAGTTTTTTTATTAAATGGAAGTGCAAAAAATAAGAGGGTTATGATATTAAAAATTGCATTGTTTTTGTTTTTTTTTGTTGCTAGTACTTAGATACTAAAAAAGACAGATAAAATAATTCAATAATCTTCCTAAAGTCATTTTAAACAACTTTAATTAAAGCCCCCTGAAACTACTCTACACAAATTTCATTGTATTAAATGCGGTAAAAATCACGAAAAGTTGAAGAAAATCACAGCCACGCAAGATCGCGAAAAGGTTTGACAAATGAGAAACAATGTAGTTATTTTTCATTTTTGAGCCGATGGAGCCTAGGTTAAGGATATTAAGACCTGAACCCTTTGGCCCATAGCTCAACCCCAAAATATTCTCACCCTGACTCTTGAAAATTTGTTTTGAATCTTTTTGAAAATTTAGACTGAAGAATCAATGACCCTTGAGTTTCAAAGCCTACTGAACACCCTGTTTTTTTACATCCCATGAAATTACATTTTCAGACAACTAATCTCAAACAAAATTTTGCTGTCATGATTGTCTTTGTCAGCTTCCAATTTAGATTATTTCAGTCAAAATCTTATTTTGTTTAAAATATTTCCTAGTCTCTGTGAATAACATTTTAAGTAATGTAAAAAAGATATGTACATATATGATAGTTTAGATAAGTCTATATATATGAAGGTAGATAAATTTAAATAAAACACAGATGAATCTTGTATACTGCATTGTATTATTTATTTTATTATAATATAGTCAAATGATAAACAAGTTTACCCACTGAAATTTTTTTAATTTTTTTATTTCTATCAACAAAGTGCAACAACAACAGTTTAAAGTAACCAATTGTCCAGAAATTTAACCATTTATTTTTTCAGTCACTGAAAGCATGTTTACATTGATGGGGAGAGTGAAAAGTAACAGACCGTTCATTGGCAATATTTCTATGAGGCCATGCAAATAACATTCACAAGTTTAACTTTTTATCATGATATTTCATTAATGTGTCGAATGATTGAAACAGTTTACACAATTTAACAGTTAACATCACAATAAAACAAATCTTTGAAAACTGTCTTTCCGGAAACATGGTAGAGTTGGTCAATGAAATAAAGCAGTTTGGTGACCCGAAATCCTGGCCTAAAAAATAATTGATCTCTTCCTAAATCTTGTAGAAGTATACAAATAAATCCTTCTTTAGGTAGAAGAACCTAACTTACTTCTGTTAAAATTTTGATTGATAGACACAAAAATTACCAGAGTTACCATTAACTATGTTTAAAAAGTGTTGTGTATAACCGCGGAAAATGAACTTGACAATTATAATAAAAACTCATTTGTTATCTGTTACTTACCAGTATCAAAAATTCATCAGATAAAATCATTCCTCGAAGATACTTCAATACAAAATTTTAAATACTCAGTAGGCAATGTAAGATATTTGTATCAAGCTATTCTATTGGCTGTTGCTTGACGGAAAGACAGGGCTGCCTTCCGAGCATTTAAATTATGTATTTAAAATATTAATTTTCAAGGAATGTTTCTATCTTTAGTACTCATTTTTGGGACCGTTTACAAATTAAAAAAACCATAATTACTGCTCATTAAATGTTTGCAGAGAAATTACTAAAAAATTGGCATATTTGCTAGGTGAATTACGTCCTTTTTTGACCAGTGCACGGAAAAAAGGCAGTAGTAGCTACAGTACTTTATCAAAATATATAAAGACATATATTAAGAATTTCTTAACACCCCGAAATTTGGAATTTCTGTAGAACTGGTATGTAAACATCAATATTTCTCAAGGAATTTGCCACTTCTGTGTTTTTAGTTGACTTTTTCAGTAATACAATGTTGTGTTTTTCCATGTCATGTCTCAATGTGTGTTTTTTTGAATGCTCTAAACATGGTTATGATGTCTCAGTCAATAAAGATATTGGTATTTGTATACTTGTATGTACTTAAAGAAATTGAAAAAAGAAAATTTATGTTTGGTTTAAATCAGATTGTAGTACTTAAAACATAGGACTCCAACCTTTTTGGATGGAACTCCTATTTTTTGCTGACATAGGAGCCCTGGACACCTACTTTCAAAATCCTACAGAGAACCCTGCAAATGTTGCATAGATTTTATCTACTGTGTCAGTGGGGTGTTTGGGGGGGGGTGTATTCATCACCTTCAGTGATAGTTCTAGTTGAACTTTAAATACTTGAAAGAAACTGACACAACATTGTGACCTTAGTCATGTAACACCCAGGGTTATAGCATAGATGTCATCTAATTAGGAGCATGCTGGCTCAACAAAAGTAGTTATTTAGAATGTAGGACTGTGTAGTGGTCCATTACCAAGATTGTTCAAGCCTTGAAGCCTGGATCCATATTCAAAATTTACCACGCCCTAGGGATCCCTTGTTTGTATATAGAGTTATAGGAAAAACCTAGCTTCCAAGGAGTTTCTATAGCAACCATCCCCTTCAACCAGTGACTTCCTTAGCAACCACTGACTGATCCTATCAGCTGGTAACTTTTAACGATCAGTGACTCTTTTAGCAACCAATGACTATGACTTCCTTAGCAACTATGATTCCCATTAGCATTAAGTGACTTCCATAGGTAAGTGCACTGGTACTCAGGTAGGTAATAGTGACATCGGCTAATGTCAGAGATAGCCCTGAGGGTCCATTATATTGGATTAATGTTCATATAGTTGTTATAAATGGCTAATGTAATGGAATTACTGAATAAAATAGTAATTCACCTTTAACAAAAGCACTAAAATTTATGGTTGTGAGTGACTTGTGACATTGTTCAGTGATTTTATGTCTCATCTCTCTGCTTACATCAGAAACATTTTACCAATACCTGCCTAATGAAGGAAAGCTCCTGGT
This sequence comes from Saxidomus purpurata, assembly GCA_022818135.1. Lineage (NCBI taxonomy): Eukaryota > Metazoa > Mollusca > Bivalvia > Venerida > Veneridae > Saxidomus > Saxidomus purpurata. The sequence goes on from JAFMSR010000002.1 coordinate 37,810,615, forward strand.
AAAACCAGCCTCCTGTTTCTGTACATATTGATCCCTCTGTCTGCCATATTATGATAGAGGCAAACAGATTACTTGGAAATCTCTGTTCTCAACTTTCTGAATATAGATTGTGTCATTTCCAGGAGAAATTGTCCTCAACTGGTTTATACATTCTCTTGTTAAAGAGGAATATTATTGTTTAATCGACTACGAAAAGTCTTGTTATTCTATATTGGTTCTAGTTAAGCATTAATAATTGAAAGGATTTGTTGGTATTTGAGTGACGTGTTTAAAGGGAAAATTGACTTTGAATTTCTGTGTTATAACCATATAGGTACAGTGTACACTGTTCAGTAAAGGCGATATACTGCGATACATATAGCAGGCAATAGGTTGATGAAGTATTCTTTATGCTTTGTGTGTACATTTAACTTCAAAATAGATGTGGATGAAGTTTTTCCTGTTTAAACTTGATTTGGAATAAATATTAGACAGGTCAGTGTAAATAATTTTCAAACCTTCTGATACTGTATACTAATAGCTCTGCCATTATGAATTGGCACTATGTTTTCCTTTGAAATTCATTTGAAGGTGAAGAATAAACAAATGGACTATGGTCTTTAAAGTGATTGTTGTAGGACACTTGTCATATATTATGCTAGTTTGTTGTCGAGATAGGGGTTGAAAACACAGCTGTGAAGTGATCCATGTGTTAGGTGTTAGTCACAGAATGTTTGTCCTAGTTTTAGCACATGGTATGACTAAATGTCTCATCCCAGGGCTTGGGTGTCATTTAGCTTATTGATTCATACCAGGGCTTTGAGATAGTTAAACATTTAAATGATTTGTCCCAGAGGTGGGATACAGTAAGACTCAGTATTATAGACAAGAGCTGAGATATGGTACATATTAAGTCTTGGTGCCTTGTCCTAGGGCTTAGTTGTGAATAAAAACGTTACTTCATCCTGGCTTGTACTCCTGAGAAAATGTCCATAAGTGCCACTTCCGAAAAAGTTTTTATTATGAAATGTTCAGTCTTGTCTACTTTTGCATAACATCAGCATGTTTCCAGTTCAGTGACTTGTAACAGAGTTGTTGCCCTTGATTTGTCAAATTTATGATGTCTGAACTATTTTTCCTACATGAATTAAAGTTAATGGTTTTCAACCAAAATGCACATACATGTGTGATTTATATAATGACCTTGACATTGACCTTTGACTTTCTTGTTACTGTACCTAATGCAAAATTTTACAAAACATTTCAATATACCCTAGATACTATTGTCAAGTTCCATGCATGGGGACATTTGGGTGGGGGAAAGTCATATGTTTTTGCCAAACATAATTTTTGGCAAGGAGAACATAAACACATCCTTCTTTTAACCTTCATTCGTCTAACAACTGAGTCGTTGAAATGATCTTTTTACAGAGTGAAGATATAAATGAGATTTTGTTATAGACGTAAGAATTGGGTTAGAATAATGTGTTGTGGGACAGTAAGAAGTTTACACGTCTCTATCTACAGTCTGCTGGGACTATTGATTCCCTTACTCTCTTACTTCATTGTCTGTTTATTGATTCACTTACAGCATTTCCCTTTTTATATCAGAAGTATCGCAGAGGTAATGATGCTGCAAATTTCAAATAAGTTGATGTTTCTTGAGTTTCGGTTGATAACCTAAGAACACCATAATGATTTTACATGTATAAACATTTGGTAGACATTTATTGCCAGCTTCTTATGTATGAAAAAGAGTTTGCTTTCGGGGGAAAATATTTTATTGTGCATTGTGACAGAAGTCTGTATCAGGAGGACATTCCCTGTAAAAGTGCCATTAGTGCTGGATGATTTTAATGTTGACTAAAATTGTGATCTCAGTCTTTCAGTAATGGACTTTTAACTTAACTTTAAATGGTCATATTTAACTACCCGGTAGATTTTTTTTATGTACCAGCTGATGAAAGAATAAAATGCTGAAAACAGCGTTAATGTTATTAAAAGTTATCTTAGTAACCGAAACAAAAAAGATAAACTTGTCTTTACTTGCCTGATATGAAATAAAGGAAACACTTAATGTGGGGATGAAGTATTCCATTTGTTCCAGCTTAAATTTTCTATTTACATGTAAATTTGTGATGAAGTTTTCAGGACTTAATTTCCCTATATTGTTTCACAAGTACAGTTTATACATAAGTTGAGTTTTTAATTGACATCATATTTAATTAATTTCCTGTATGTACTGAACTGATACAAATATAGTATCACTCAGTTAGTTACATCAGTAATGCATTTAGATAGATGGTATACCAGCTGTACACTCATACAATAATGATAATTAGTAACCAGTATTTATGTGAAGGAAATAATCTAATTCTCATATCCTGATAGGAAGTATTTATCATTTAAACAGAGCAGTATACTCAAATTTTAGAAATTAGTTTTTAATTTTGGAAAAAGGGTGTGTGTAGTCAGTTTATGGTTAACACTTCTACAGAGATTTTATATTTGAACAGATCAGTATATACGTCTTCGCTGTAGTTTGAATTTATTTCATGACAGGATCAATGACGTAGTTTGAAAGATGTCCAGTTTGCTGAGTCGGATGTTGAGGACGGGAGGGGCTCAGGCCCAGTCCGATAGCTCACCCAAACCCCAGGACAATGCCCTAGGACTTATGCATCTGCGAAAATTGTTTACAGAATTTAGACACCCTAGTGCTGATTCTACACAGAAGGATCAGGAAGACAAGCTGTATAAAATGCTGCCAATATTTTGCAAGGTTTGTTTATGTTCATTCCACTTGACCGTATAGTTGTAATATTTACTGTGTGAGAAATGGTGAATAGTCCTCATACTGGACAATTGCTAATGGTCTTCAAAATTTTTTTAATGCTGTCATTTAATTCTGCTTGAGATTTTTGCTTTACAAATCTTCAAACAAATTATTTAGTTGCTTTAAATTTCATTTGTAAAATCGCAATACACTAAAGGTAAAAAGAACATTCAAATTTCTAAACATTTGATGTCTGCATTATTTTGTCATAAAAGTAACATTTCATTCTAATAAAAAATTTTAGTTGATTAGCAGTGAAATGACATTGTATTGGCTACTTCTAAAATTCATTTATTCAGTAATTTTAAAACAGGACAATAGAACTGTTTGTTTTAATACCATTTAGTAGAATGCTTAAAACGAACATTATTATCTCAATTTTACTGTTGTTCACAATTGTTCAATTCTAAGAACTGGTACATTTTTTTCTGTTTAGATATTTGGGAATGTAGCAGCAAGTTCAATGACAGAAAAGTTTGGGGATATTCTACAGTTTTGTTCACATGTTTCCAAGCTAATGGTGACAGAGGTTAGAAGAAGAGCCTCAAATCAGTCAACAGGTACTGCTCACATTATTTAGAGCTAACCAATCTTATCTTAATTGCCAGTATGTACATGTTTATAGTTGTAATATATGTTGCTATTGTAGTTTTACTGCATGGTTTATGGGTTTTATGCTTTTCAGGATGTTTGGGTGTTTCAATGGTATTTCATGCTCGTTTCAATGGTATTACAGTCAATTTTACAGACTGGCAGTTTATCTAACCATCGTTCCTGGGAAGCACCAGTACTTAAACCTTATCCTCAGTAAGTTACTGTTAACTGTCTCACATAGATACATGGTCAGTACCAGCAGGCATCAAACCCATCACCCTCAATCAATGAGAGGTTACAGTGATTTTAAGTTGGTATTTCTTAACAAGTGGGCCATGGAGGCGGACTTGGTTTTACTTAACAAGTAATAGATTTGTTATTTGTATTTGGTCTTTTCTGTCTGTATTGATGTGTTTAGTTATGTGTTAAGAGAGTTTTGATTGTGTGTTACAGAGGAGGCAAGTTGTGCAATAGTTAAATTCCTTGAGATAGAGTCTACAGAAGAATCCAGTGCTGGATGGATGTTACTAACCACAATTAATTTACTGTCTATGGGTACACAGGCTCTAATAGACTGTATGACTGCAGCATCTTTACCTTCAACGCTAGTTAAATGTCTGTATCTGTTCTTTGATCTACCGGAAGTAAAGGAGCCAGATGTTCTCGAACAAGGCTGTGAATTTACACCCAGAGAGAGAAGGGTTCTACTGCAGAAGGTTTTTGTGCAGGTGTGTATTTCTTGGTAGTACTCATTATGTAAACAAAAACATGTTTTCATTTGTGATATTTTTTCGCGGTAAGATAACTGACTATAAGTCTGTTGTTAATGTGCAAACTCTTTAACTGCAAATGTCATACATATTCATCAAGTTACAAAACCCCCTCCTGCTAATATTGGACATTGAAAATCAAAATTTGATTATCATAATCTTTGTCTTTCACACAAAATAAATCAGTTCCCTAGGATTAATGTTGGCCTAACGGTTCAAGATATATATATATTGAATTGGGGAACTTTGGGGAATACATGTATTATCTCGCAAGATTTTAGCTTTAGTGTAAAGTTTATCTGCCAGTAATACATGAGTATTCTAATGTTAGTTAAATATTCAGCAACTCAGAAATTTAATTTTTTTTTATAGATATTTGTATATAACTTATTAGATATGAAAGTCAATTTTCATGTTGATTGTTTCAATGCAGTCTAGTATAAGCTGTGGTAAGTTATTTAGCTGTCAACCTGTAATAAATAAGTATAAGTACGAGTATGAGAAAATACAGTTAACACTGACAGCTGGTCTATGTCAGACCTAACTGTACACAGATGTTACACACAACGTTACAAGATGTGTATACATGTCATTGACAGGTGTTAGTACGGCTGTGTAACCATACATCACCCGCCGAGGAGTTAGCACGGAAGGACGATCTCAGCCTCTTGTTCAGTGCAATAACCAGCTGGTGCCCGGCACATAACATCATCTGGCGAAAGAGCGCAGGAGAGGTGCTTGTCACTTTGTCAAGACATGGTCTAACAAATGGAGTCACAAAGTATATACATGGTGAGGCCATACAAAATTAATAAGGCTGGCTTCTGAATAAAAATGTGAATGTATCTCTGACTAAGAGAAATAGTTAAAACTGCAATTTTACCATTGAAAATATGCCAATTTTATCTTTATGAAATTGACTAAATTTTTATGAATGTAAATTCTGTGCGAACTTGAATTCAGTCGCTGAAATGTTAGATATACGTATTACATGCAATGGTAATTCTTTAAGAGCTTTAAGACCACTATTTAGATATGTTATAACTTGCAAGCAACAGTGTGTGTAAGCCTTTATTTTGCAAGTAATATATAATATATTCTGGCTGAATAAAAATAATAAGCAAATTGCAGATGTTGTAAGTATAGGTGCTTGCAGCAACCTAAAACATGAAATTTCACTTACTGTGTGTAAAGAAGTATTTTCTGTTAGGAAAAACATGTTGTTATGCAAACATTAATATTTAAAGATGCTAGCTATTTATATTGTAATGTTAAGTATATGTAAGTACTTTTTTTCTGCAGATAAAGGGTGTGTAAGACATTGCGTTGAGAACATGCAGAGAGCACAGGATCTGTCCCCGCTAGACCTCGTGGAGATGTTTGTCACAGTGTTCTGTTTCCTCAAGGATTCCAGTGAAGTCTCTCATATACTGTTAGACGACTTCAAGTCGTGCCAGGGATATACTTACCTGTCAGAATTCATCCTCAGGTAGGTACATACATTCTTCCTTTACTGGCACTGTATTAGAACATTGACAGTTGTATTACATAATAGTTGAAATAAGTTGTATTACAAAAGTTTATGTATGTAAGAAGAGTATACATGTATGTATCTACTAATTCATTCATTGTATTAAAATTTTAGTGAATTTATCCTAAGGCAAGGAATAAGTTCTTTCAAACATTGACTGTTGAAAAAATTACCTGCTAATATTGTATGATTGAAACCCTGGTAGATAGATAAAATATTTTATTGATGTTACAACCTGATAAGCCAGTGCACTTACCACACTGTACAAGATCTGAAATAAATGAAATGGCACCTTGACACTGATTGGCTGCAGAATGATGTGTACCACTTGTTGATAAGTTTTATATCTAGAAGCTTCAACTCTCTGATGTCAAAAATAGTTGAAAACATTTTCATTGTAACTAGCTATATGGCTATAGATGTTACAATTATAACTTGCAAAACAGTTTTTTTTCTGTCTGAAATAGTTTGTGAAAAGAAACCATACCTGAACAACATGCAGTAATAAACTTCAGCCATCTTAATTGTTAAAGAGTTAAAGTTTGTCATCTGAGTACCTTAGTATTGGTATACACTGTAATGATGTGGTTGGTAATCAGTTGATCTTGGTGGTATATGTAGGCTTGAGCTGGATACCAATGAGGAAGCCATACAGGCATTGCGTAATCTCTTGCTACTGATTGGTTCCCTGACTACATGTGGATACACAGAGATTAAACCCAGCAGTGCCAGCACAGGGTCCATATACCAGATACCAGGGTTTTCATTGCCGCTACCAGCAGGCAAAGGTAAGTTTGTGAGTTGGTGTGTTTGTGTAACAGTACTATGCATGTTTGTTGTATTGTAAAGTCTGTCTCATTCAAGTTGTAATGTACTTTGTACCTGCACATAAATGTATGAATTCATGATTCAAGACTGAAGCCATTGTTATTTGTAGTGATTGGTGAAAAGGAAGTTTTTGTCTGAAACTAAGAAGTCATCTTTTTTTTTGGGGGGGGTGTAAATTGATTATAAGACGTTGATGTCAGTAGATTGCCTCTTTTGGGACATGATGTGCATGCAACTTCAGTTTTCCATTTTTGTCTGAAATTAAGAAGTCATTTTTGTTGGGGGGGAGGGGGGGGGGAGGTGTTATAAATTGATTATTAGACATTGATGTCAGTAAATTGCCTCTTTTGGGACATGATATGTATGCAACTTCAGTGAGGGGAAACCTCACAGGATGGAAAATTACATAATAGATGCATATAAGTGGGATATAATTATGGCTAGGTATTTAAAATATGTTTGTATGAGAAGATTTGTGGAATTACGACAATAATGGGGAATCTGTATGTAGCTTTCTTTTTTTGGTCACACATTACATGAGACAGATTTCAACACTTTTAGCTATATATATGATTGATAAAACACTAAATGTCTCACACGTAATAACATCAAATGTAACTTACTTGAGATTGAATGCAACTGTTGTTTGCATGCATGTTGTTAGTAAATGCCTATTATAGTGTGTCTAGTATTCTTACTTTGTAAAACCAAAGTGTAAATTGACTTACCAAACCCAGAATTTAGATAATTATTTTAACTTCAGAAGCAATTTCAAGAAATCTCTTGCCTTTAACATGATTTTGAAAAGTTTTCCAGTTGAACATTGGCAACTGTGCTCTTCTTTTTTTTCTATTTCTTTATATAGTCTTTAAAGGTATAGTAGACTTTCAGCATCAGTTTTACCCCTTTTTTCTGTTTTTGTTCTGCAGAAAAGGAATGGGGATATTTGGTGACCTTGACCTTGCCAATTGCATTACTGAATGAGTAATCTTGATGAAGTGTTGGCATGTTGATTGTGTATTTGATAACCATGATACAGTTTTATGTGTAGTGTTCTTGAAGTTTCTATTGCTACCGCTGTGGTAAAAAAGTACAGTGGATGTACAGTTTGTTTTTAAAGCTGTATATTACATATTCAACAGTTTGATTTTAATTGTCATTAATTGATGTTCTTTAACAAACAATTTCAGCAGGAAAAATGTTGCATCATTTTGACACTTGCATCACATATTTTTTACCATCTCTCTCCGCTTAATTAAGATACTTTCCTTATGAAATCAGGAGAATTTTATGTTTTAGAGCTAAATCCTTATTTTATTTAGTTTAAAGGTGCATGCTAAACAAATACTTTTTCTGCCTCCCAATGTAAAATAGTATAGTTTTGGATGTTTTCAATCCAGCGTAAATACCATACCAATCAATTTATCAACCACTCCTTACCCTAGACCTGTAGTGTAGGGGATACCAATTCAATAACTTTGGTTGTCAATTTAAGATAGAAGATCTAAAAATAAACTCGCTATTGATAATAGGATCATAGAAAGTTTAAACGTCCAATCAGGAGTGAAGCATCCAGCATAGTGTGCAACTGAGGTGCTGTGTCAGCAAGTTCTCTTTCTATATTTAGAAATATGTTTTTGTTATCAGCTTGAATGTGGTTGCAATACTATTTTTAGTCTTATCATTTCTATTTTACAGAGGTTATACATGTGAATGCTAGTCCCAGTTCCAGTTGAGTGATTTTATATTTGACACTACTTCTATCTATTGGTGTGGGCTAACAATTTGCATTTGTAGATCTCATCTGTATCGTCTTGGTCTATATTCACAACTGTTCTCTGTTAGTCTTCATTTGTTTCCTAATTACAAGCAGGTTTCTAATTGAACAGTTCATAGGTTAGGTGTACCTTTATCCAATGCAATGATACATGTACAATTTCATATGAACTTTAGATACGAGATCACATAATAGCTGTGATTTAAGAAACCAGATACAAAACTGTATTTTTTGTAAAACTTCAAAAAAAACAACTCACAAGAATTTGATCTGACTTGGATGTTAGTGAATATAAACTGAGATGAGTACTTGTATCTTGCTACAGCCATTTCTCTTAACACATAATATACACCATTTAGGTCAATTTGCTGGTTTAGCTGATAATTTTTTTTATCATGTATATATTTCATTTGAAAGGTGTTTCTGAAAAAGGTAATTCTGGTACCATGTTAGATTTTCTGTAGCATACTTACCTATATAAAGTCATTTGGTCATAGGGTTTGCTTTAGTATGCTATAGTCATTAGCCAAAGGGTACAAGATCTGCTGTGAAAAATACAGAGGACTTAGATGATATTTGTAACTTGTTGCTTACTGCATTGTGATATGCTTGTTCTGCCAATGTATTTCCAAGCAAATTTAGACTGTTAAACTTAAAAGAGAGCTGGTTCTGTATGCACAATTTGTTTGAATTAAATTTTCTAGCTGGAAAAGTGCTCCAGGCTGTGAAATATCTGGAAAGGTCATACACACAATACAGGCATCATCTTCATTTTGATTAAGTATTTTTCACAGCAGAACATTTTAGTTGCCTTGCTTGTGGTATTGTGTAAATATTTAATCAACTTTTGAGATGAGTCACAAATAAAAGGAATGAGTAGTAAAAAGCACATGAAGTTTAGAATTTTGTTCAAATATTTCTCCGGGACTGAACGGTTGAAAGAGAAAATTGGTGTGAGTTGCCTTATAATATTGGAACCAGTCCAGATCTGTGTAATACCAGTTTATTGAAGGGCTTGATGGAATAGGCTGAAAGCTTGATTTAAGACAGTTAATGTTATCCAGGTTTCCCACACCTAATCTATATTAGGAAAGCTGATGTGAGAGTATTTTGGAGATTTTTCAAGGCTTATACATGTACTGTTTAGATTGGCAGAAATGAGTCATTATGTATGTCAGAAGTGATCATATATTCAATCGCACTAAATCTAAAAATAGTTTTGGGTAGTCACACTACAGTTGGTTATGTTAAGATAAAAATTCAATAAGTACATGTATGAACCCTGCAGCTTTACTGTGCTTCTGAGTCTTACTAATCATACAAACTGGTAACGAACGTAAGTAACCATGACTTGAACTACATTTTCTAAAATGAACTTGTCCATCTAACAATTTTAGCAAGACCATTAATATTGCTGAAAGGGGTGTTGAGTGAAAATTTATTGACAGAATAGCAAACAATGAAGATCATGATCATACTGCACACATGTACAGGCTGATCATGATCTGCACTGGTTGCAGACGACATAACATCTGCTGCTAGCAGGGTAAGGGTCAGTGCATTGGTATTGAACTTGTTGACTACATACTGAGAGTTTGCTTTCAATTAGTTGAAATAATATTCTTATTCAAACTGACCATTGCAGTTCTAAGAGCAACATTTAACACAGGTATATGCAATATTACAGAAGCTTTGACTAAAGTTTGTGAGTGTGTAAGTTTTATTTCTATTAAATATAAGTGAATATAGTTTTAATATTTTTTGACTATCCTAATAAAAAAATGATAACCCATCTATTTTCACTTTCTACATGCTTATACGAGAAATAACTTGGTATAATTTATTTCTTACATGTTTTCAAAACAGGCAGTCTATTCTAAGTATCTTACCTGACAATTATATTATGAAGTAATTTTCAAGGGTAAGAGCATTGTAAGCGGTCTAGGCATGGATATGTGCAATATAGGAATATCACAATGCTAAACAGTGTTTATAACTTTAATGTTAGGAAAAACTAAAATGTTGCAGTAATAGTTTTTCTATGTTTGGCATGTTTGTAAAAATGATTAGAATGATGTATGAATAAAATCTATTTCCAGGTGTCAGTGTGCGCAATATCCAAGCTTTCCAGGTGCTTCAGAATGTGTTCCTAAAGGTTAGTGTTATTCAGTCTATCTAGGGTCCTAAAGGTAAAAGATAGAAAAACGGGAATAAAACTTCAAATTTCCATGTGCTGCAGAATGATAAAGGGTTAGGGGGAAAGTCCATTCTTTCTTGGTGTTACAGAAAATGTTCCTTGAGCTAAGTTAGTGAAAAATCAAGCTTTTTAAATGCTACAGAATGTGTCTGTATAGATTGAAAAAATAGAAAAATATGGGAACATTACTTTAAGCATGTTTTGCATGGCCAATGTTCTTGACTAGTGTTCTATGTTGCTATTAGTGTGTGTTTACCGTGTGTTGTATATTTCAGGCACAATCAGCCGCACTGTGTAACACAATCCTTGATGTTATGAGTAGCATATACCACCAAGATAACGCCAACTATTTCATTCTTGAACCTCAACACACATTGTCACAGTTTGCGGAGAAAATACATCTGAAATCCCCTGATGTACAGGTAAAATGTTGGTAAATTAAAGGCCCAATACTAAGCCCCTGTTAGGTATAACTTTTCATTACGTATTTTTATGTTTTATCTAATAATTGGCTAAAACATGTTATATAATTCAGAATTTGGATACAGTGAAGTGCCTTTTTTGCAAAACAGCAATAAGACCACCCAGGTCTCTTTTAAGTTTCTATATATCTTTGTAAAATATTTTACAATGGTTGCTAGAAATTTCAGGAAACATTGCTTGCCAATCATCATGTTTTTATGTCATATTCTAAGACTTTGACACTTCTTTTTCTTTGATATTGTACCTTTAATGTATTTGGATTTGCAGTTTGAATGTCTTTGTACATTCTCTCACAAAACTGCTCCGATACATGTGGGAAATGCATTGGTGTATGATGTCACTGATTGTACTGGGAAACTGAGATCTGCTGTAGCATGATAGCTATCATAACAGATATGAATATGTCAGTACATTGATGAAAGGAACCAGTATCTGTTGAAACATATACACGATAAGGTCATTTCCAGCATAATCTGATACCTCTTCTGTTATGACTGGGCTATGTTACATTTGATGATGATGATGATGGTGGTGATGATGATGATTGTAGTTATGATGGAAATGATGTCGAATGATGGTTAAGGTGATGATCTAATCATATTCTTTTTATTTTCAGGAGAAGTTCTTTGAGTTGTTAGAATTCATTGTGTTCAACTTGAACTTTGTGCCGTGCAAAGAACTGATAAGCTTAAGTTTAATACTCAAAATACAACAGTAAGTCTAGTGGCATTTTGCATTTGTGTGCTCTGTAATTCTGATCTTTGGTATTCTTAGTGGTGGTTCACAGCCTGTTTCATGTTTAGTGTGAAAAAATGGAGAGAAAACATTATTTTTTAGACTCAAGTCTCTACCATCAGTCATATTTAATGATTGAGATTTTTATTTATGAGATTTTGAGAATCTTTAGAATTAATGTTGGAACAAAGTCTAGTTACAAAAGTCATAGTGTGCTATGTTCATGGTACCAGGTTATTTTTTGATGATTTAGTGGATTTAAAATAAATGAGTTTGTTAGAAATAAACACTCTGTTATATCTACATTACATATATACATTGCAGCTCAGTGCCAAACAACATCCTTTGTTTAAAGAGTTTACAGAAAATCCTCCAGTATCATATAGTATTTAAAGATGTGTACAGAGAGGTCGGTATGTTAGAGGTCCTCGTCACATGCCTGCACAGGTTTGCTGCCCTATTGAAGGATCCACATGCAGATGGAGGTATTTATTTCTACTATAATCATTCACCTACAACAGTAATAGCTCACTCCCAGTCACTTTATCCCTCCCTTGAGTGAGTAGTCCATGCATGTAATGTGGTACGTTCATGCCTAGAGAACAACATTTACTGGTACTTATTTAGGTTGAATAAATGTTTTGTCAGAACTAATGAAAGAAACTGACATGTTTGATAAAGTGTTGCCAGCAGTAATATAATTTTTCAATAAAATGGTTAAGCAATATATTTTCATAAATTCTGTTGGAGTTTATATTTCAAAGTATTTTGTGAATATCAGTATATGCAGTTTGTTTGTGAGGGTGTCCCTGTGTATTTGCATAATAGAATTACAGTGACTGTTTCAGATACCACAAGGATGACAACCGACCAGAGAGAGCTCGGATTCCAAGTCATGGAAGCTCTTGCATTGTTGCTTAGCAACAGCAATCAAAACACTAGTAAGAATAGATAAATATTGTGTGACTATTCTCTAGTGATTTTATATTTCACTAAGGTTCTAGCATTTCAGCAAACTGCATGTCGTACAATACTATTGCACATTTGACTTCAGGACAAATGGGTGTCACATTCATAAAAAATGTCTTGATTATTATTTTCATTGAAAGAAAATGTCTCGAATTTTAATGTAAAACATTTATATTTTGAGTTGAAACTTTAACAGTAGCCTTACAGATTTTAGTTGTTTGTATTTATTAATTGAGAGCACTTTTAAAACTTGTATGTCTATTCTACATACCAGATGTGTTCAGAGAGTGTGGAGGTGCAAGGTGTGCCCACAATATGGTGCCATTTATAGAGTGCCGACAACAAGCACTAAATATAGTACAACAGTTAGTGCTGTCACCTGGTGGAGATGATGATATGGGTACACTGCTTGGCCTCATGAACACGGCAGAGGTTACAAACCTAGAACTGAAAACTGCAATACTCAAGGTAAACAACTACCCTTACACCTTAATAAGAGTACTTTACTCTTCTTATTTAAATGCATGTAAATGACTTACCTTATGTTACATATCTGGTTGTAGCTGGCTATAGTTTTAACAGTATTTAGTAGGTTTTTTTGTGTACACAAAATCAGTTTTCAGAAATCGTCATCCTCAATTGTTAACCTCTGTTACTGTTTATGACATTAATTCATTGCAGTCTCTGTTGAATGTGTTACGAGAGAGTCATAGAACCCGTACTGTGTTCAGGAAGGTTGGAGGATTTGTCTATGTGATGTCTGTACTTGTGATAATGGAAGGTTGTCTGGCTCAACCACCTAAACAACCATGGGATAAAGGTATGAAGTAACATGTTTATTCTGTTTTCTTTTCACAGTGTCTTCCTAATTGGACACATAACCTTTTCTACCCACTCCAAAATCTGAAAGAGAGCAAGTTGATAGCAGCATATAGATTTATCCAGCTTTTCTGTGTAGCTGTCTTTCTGTCCTCTCATCTTAGTGGAACTTGCTCTTATATCTTATAATGATCCACTTTTAGACTCTTTCAACAATGTATATGAAATGGATATCCTCAAAATAAATGTACAGTTACTGTGTAAGTTGTGCATTTCTACATTTCAGTGAGCCGTTTAGAGGTTTTGATGATGTTGAAAACTGTGTTCAGTACACTAACTGTTGCTATGAGATATGAACCAGCCAATGCCAAATTTTTTGCCACTGATGTAAGTTCACACTTATACTATGTGCTTTCCACTGCAGAGAAGTGAGGAAAATCATAGTTCCTGCCAGGCTTGGCATATGATTTGTTACAACTTAAAGACTTGAAAAATTACAAAAAAGTAAATAGAAAACCTCCGAAACAAATGGAAAAATATTACACAATACAAGTATACATGTGTACTAACCCTGCTATAAATTAGTTGTGCAAATACTGCATTACAAGCTCAGGGTATTTGAGGTAAGTACAGATTTAGTAAATTACAAAAGAATGTCATAAATGTCTTCTGCTTGATACTTGCATACTTGATCTGACTTACCTGTTAAGAATTCACTAATGCGGAGATTTTGATGATAATGTTCCACAGGTAAGATACGACAGTTTGACAGAAGCTGTTAGACTGCTGGGATGTTTCTGCTCCATATCTGATATCGCACCTCTGGAAGAGGATTCTGACTGTAGTTCATTGACAGACGGGTACCAGACCTTTGAGGATTTATTCCAGCAAAACAAGGAACCAAGGTTTGTGAACTGCTGTATTTGGACATTCATCCGTCTTTAAGTCTCTCATGAAGCAAAGCATTGATGGCCTCGAGGGGAGTGGTTGTGTAGAGGCTAAGGTGTTGACAGCTCATCTCAGAGGTTGCGGGTTCAAGCCCCACCGGAGTAACGACCGTACTTCCTCATATGACCCAGTACTGGTTTTTAGCCACCTGGCTATGCCAGGGTACTTTCTGATCGATGTTTGTCCGACGTAAGCTAAAGCTTTCTTCAACAATTTGAGCCAGAATAAATCCGTATAAAACCTAATGGCCAATGATTGATAAAACTATGCAGGAATATTAATATGAAGCTAAAGCAAGGATGTTGTCTTGCAGAATCATTCATGCATAACTCTGGCTGCTATGGCAACAAATAGGAAAAACTTAAAAAATCTTCTTCTCTGGAACCATCAAGGCCTATGAGATATAGAAATTTGGGAGAAGCGATTGGCTAGTGGACCTCTACCAAGATTGTTCAAATTATGCCCCCGGGTCAAACATATTTATCTGAACCTTATAATAGGTCACTTATTTTTGATCTGAACCTTATAATAGGAAATATTTACCTTAAAAATCTTCTTCTCTGAACCACAAGACCTGAGCTAAGATATTTGGCATGTAGCAATTCTAGTGGACCCACCAAGATTGTTCAAATTATGACCCTGGGTAAAATTGACCCGCAATGGGGGGACTTAGTTTGCATAGGAATATATAGGAAAATTGCTTTGGCAGCAAATAGGAAAAACTTAAAAGATCTTCTTCTCTAGAAACCACAAGGCCTAGAGCTTAGATATTTGGCATGTAGCATTGGCTAGTGGACTCTATCAAGATTCAAATTATGACACCTGAAAATAATTGACCCCGGCGAAGTTGGGACTTAGTTTTTGTAACAGGAATAATATAGGAAAAACTTTAAAAATCTTCTTCTCTGAATTCACAGAATGGCCTAGATCAAAAGATAATTAGCATGTATACCTGGCTATTGGACCATCTACCAAGTCATTGTTCTGAAATTAGGACATTCTTTCATGATTAAAGAATTACTAACACCGGGGTCACTATAATTTTAAAATAGGCTTATATAGTTTAAATTAATCAGAGCAACGAATAACATGTTCTATGAAACACAAGGCTAGAGCATTGGATATTTGGCATGTAGCATTGGCTATTGGACCTGTTTCAATATCGTGTTGAAATTATACCTTGGGTCAAAATTGACCCGGACTGGGGGTCACTTAGTTACTCTTCATAAATATCGGGGGCATAGTATAAACTGTAAAAACTATTCATTCTTTGAAACCTACATTTTGGGCTAAGCTTAGATATTTGGATTAGCACTATTGGACCTCTACCAAAATTGTTCAAAATTATGGCATGCGAGGTCGCAAAATTTGACAAACGGGGGAACAACGTAGTTTTACTATAGGATCTTAGTAAAAAGATCAAAAATCTTCTTCTTTGAGAACCACAAGGCCTAAAGCTTAGAAATTTGGAAAGCTGCATGGATGACCGGGCCCTCTGACCCATATTGCTCAAATTTGACCCCGGTCAAAATTGACTCACTTTGACTCTTGAAAATTTGATTTTTGGGACAACTTTAAAATTTTGGCTGTGAGACCACAAGGACCAGCTTAGATTTTGGATGTAGCCTTTCCTAGTAGACCCTTTCAAAGTTTGTTCAAATTTGCCCCTGGGGTCAAAATTGACCATGCAGTAGCAGTTGTTTTCAAAGGCTAATAAAAGAAGATTTAAAAGATATTTTATATTATAATAATTATTCTTCTCACCAAGGTAAGTGGAGATTTACATAGGTGAGCAAGAGGGCCATCTTTGGCACACTGAATCTAAGCCTTTAGATTTCATTAAAACCCAGGAGCTAAAGCTTTCTTCACAATTGAGCTAAATAAATTAGTATAAAACTAATGGCCTAAGATTTAAAATGTTGGTGGGTATATTAATATGACATAAAGCAAGGATGTTGTCCGCATACCTTCGCATAATCTACCCAGTGGTACCAATAGAATATACAAAGGCTATGCTTCGATGATAAACCAAAAAATTGTTAGTTTGAGTGAAGTATTTTATGAGATTATATACATATATCTCCATTTTAACACAAATTTTATAAATAGAAATGCGTTTGAACTTGTCAAATTATGTGAAAATACTAAGGGTTAACAGTTAAACACAGGTCCAGTCGTCTGTCACTCATGTATGGTAAATATTTTGCTTGTAAATCATTCTTTTTGTGTAAGAGACCAGTTAAAATTAATGTTAGAATCAGTAATTTACATATTGGTTTATAGATTTGAAAATTTGGAACAGTGCTGTTAGAAAGTTTTCAGATTTACATATCTAGACTAATAGTATAAACATATTCCAGAATGCCATGTATATAATTTACCATGTGTATTTTTATTCAGAACAAGAGAAGAAATGCCAGTACTGTTAGCCTCAGCTTGTCAGATGATCAGATACCTGTACGACATGGCACTCGATGCATTCGACAGGTAAAGTATCATCTGGTAGTGAGAAATGTACGACTGTCTAGGATTGGGGCGTTAATACAGTATTTAAATGTTGGTCATGTATTTTTTGTTCTTAACTTAATTTTAAGGGACAAGTGTATTTCTTCATATTAAATTGAAATAATTGATGACTTTTGTTTCTGAAAGACGTCTATGGTAAAAATATCTTTTAAACATTTCTGAAACAAAGAAAGAGGAAAAGATGAAGTTAAACCTACATTTTTGCAAAACATTGAGATGGTTTAATCTTCCTTCTTATTGCAGACCATACCTTGTGTCAGGTACCAAAAAGAGTGACTCACCATTAGTTAAGCGTCATACGGTGTTCCAGGAAAGTCCGTCCTCCTCCCCTCAGTCGTCACCAAAGTTAAAACGAGCCAGCACGGGGAGTCTGTCTCTACCTGTTAACACTGCCCATCCAGAGTACATTATCCATGCAGGTGCTGTCATGTCAATATTCCATCTACTGCCTGCTATATTTAGTGACACTGAAAAACTAACCAAAGACCTGAAAGTGTTTGTGGCAGGACTGTTGAAAAATTTATTGAGAAAGGAACATAACCAACAAGTGATGTGTGATGCAGGTTTTCCGCACGAGTTACTGAGTCATGGTAACATATCATTGGCTGATGAATCTCACCCACTCCATCCCTCGTTACAGTACATGTTTGAACGCCTGGCCTCACAGTCACTTACCCCGAGGGACCTAAGGTAGGCTTGGTTTTTTATTTTTAATTGGTATCGTTATGAATCAGATTAAGGAGCTTGGAATTTGAGATCGCCAGAGCAGTTTCATTTTCCTTGAGTTTCCAAGTAAAAATGACATAAGAAAATAGGTATAGAAAAAGTTTCCTTGGCTAGATTGACGAAGACTACACATCAGATGTTTGATAGACTTGTCTAATTTTCTTGCATTTATATTTCCCAAATTCAGTGAAAACTAGTTTAGGTTGAAAAATGGTTTGACTTTGCTTTACGAAGTAGACAGCTATTGTTTTCACAAACTCAGAAGTTTGCAGCTTTCTGTGTTGAACAGGTAAGAGCCATCTTAGATGTGCTATTATCCTGGGAGTACAGATATTGTAGATTAAGCATGAAACTGAGTTGTTGAAACGCAAATTAAAATTACTGAGTTATGCAGATGCCACTGGAGTAATGATTTGTAATACAAAGGGTATTTTGTATATTGAAGTGATTTAACTTTTTTTACAGAGATTTCCTGCGATTAGGATCACCACTGAACTGTCGACCAGCAGATGAAGATTTAGAACATTCAGAAAAACTGAACAAGAGTTGGCCACTGTCTAGACATGCCAGTGTGGAGGAGAAACGAACACCTTTTGAAGTAGAAAGAAAATTAAAAACTACTGGTTGTCCAGTACCACTGACTAGGGTGAAATGTTTAGTGTCAATGACAACACCAAAAGATGCTAGAATGCATGGTTCAAGTGTGACGCCAGCATTTGTAGAGTTTAACATGAATGCTGAAGGTTTCGGATGCCTGTATTTACCGAGTATAGCCCCACAAGGGCCACCAACACCAAGTGTAGTGAGCGGGGTAGTAGGGGCCGCAGATCCCTCTGTGATAGGAGGAATTGGCTCTGGTAGGTGGATTTTATTGAATACATTTAATTCATGTTTGTGAGATATAGGAAGTTAAGTATGCAGTCAATCTTGAGTTATGTTTTCTTGACCTTTACATGACCATATAAATGCAGTTATATAATGGAGTTTTCTGAGGAATACATTGATAACTATTCAGATTTATCAGTTTGCCTTTGCTGTACCTAGAATGATAATTACTGTGTTAGATCATAATCAGCATCAAGTTACAATAGAACATACTGCAGCAGTAACAATTGGATTCTTTGATAGAATTTCAAATATCTGATGTTGGCAAAGAACTGCCATCAGAAAATGTGATAAACACCAAGGAGTCTAAAAAACATCATCATGTTGGTAATACTTTGTTTATCAATAATACTCTGTAAATGAATAAAACTCTGGTGAAGGTAACACATTTCCAAGGTAACATGATTCCTTTCTACACTTTCATAAAATTTGCTGCAACTCATCTTGCATATTACGGTTTGTATACTATGGTATGTAATAGGGGATCCATGTATATTAAACAAGGGTGATTGATGTCATACTTAAATGTTACATGTCTAAAAGGTGACTTTGTGTTTGCTTGTGTACGCTTTGGAGATTTCATCTTTACTAAGAAGTATTTTATTACCAAAAGGTAATATTTCTTTTATGGTTTAATACAGCCAGAAAAGGCACGTTGATTGTCTCACCACCTTCTCTCTGATTGCTGCTTGTATACCAGATATTATTAGAATTGATCTGATCTCATTGTTGCTTTGCCCTGTATAAAACTTGCTGCCTTACAAAACTTTTATCTTGGGTAAATGGCAAAACTTTCCAAATCTATTCAGTCATAGTGTTTTCCAGGTCCATAGTTTGCAGGTAATATGTGTACAAGTCAAACTGGTGAAACCATTTTGTCCAGAGCTGTTCATAACCATTTCATATATTGTCAAATAAAGTTATGTATTTAGTACAGTTTAAAAGATTAAAAAAATGAACAAGTTCAAAGATCTTTTTTCTTTTTTTTCTTTTTTTAGTGGGGTTTTTTAAAAATTTTACACCCTTTTTAAGATTCTGTAACAATTTCGCAATGCTTTAGACTTTGGGTTACTGGTTCCTGACCTTTTGTCATACATTTGAGCGCTAGGCTGGCTAATACATCATTTCTAACCTTTTTACAGGTGTATAATGTTTTGCGGAAAAACTGTACCTTTTCATTATTTTGTATACAAAAAAGCTATACATAGTGTAATTCAATGTATTACTAAAAGTAACAAAATAAAAAAGAAAATTTGCTTTCATTTAGTATTGGCCATTTCTGATAGATGCTTTGAGCCAATTATGCAAACGCCTAAGCTAAATTCAAACTGACTAGAAGTCGGGGTAAGGGAGGTATTTCATTGGCTTACCCGACTACCAAGTAGCTCAGTCACATAACCGCCTTTGCCCAGGTGGAAAATCCAACGAGAAACAAGTCTGCCCAATAATTGTATATTGTAAAGATTTTGTTTGACCAATCATATTGTGGTACTTAAGTTGCAGCAGTATTATTCTCTTTGTTTGTTGTACAGGAGAAAGAGTATTTCCACCGCAGTCAGGACTGACATTTTCAACATGGTTCTGTGTGGACAAGTTTAGTGTCTGGGGTACTGATCCTCATCCTGTGCGACTGTTCACTATCGTACGTAATCTACAAGGACGGGAAGAAAATCTCATCTGTCTGAGTATTACATTGTCACCCAGGGATAAGTCACTGTATGTCTCAACACAGGAGATTCTTATGCCATCAGCAGGTAGGTTTTGTATACATATACGGGGAAGCAGACATTTTCAGTGATTATATTTTAGATAGTTTACTTATGGTAATCAGATAGTTTGAAAAAAACATCTTTGGTAAACAACTCATTACATAACTTTTTTACGTATCTCACCCAGCTCCATATTGCAGCATAATAATACCAGTATACTGGTATGTTGTTGCATCACTAATATGTTCACATAAATATTTTAGCACCTGCTGATGATGTAGGAGAACCAAAGCTTAGTGACAATCTGGTAAAGTTCTGGCACCAAGACCTTGACCTTGAAGGTCAATGGCATCACTTAGTCCTGATCTTCCATCGTGCAGGCATCATGAAGAATTCTAGCGTCAGTCTTTTCCTTGATGGGGAACATGTCAACACAAATAAGGTACTTGACTATAAACTGCTTACTTTTTAAAGGGAAGTATCATGGGAACCCCCATGATGGGCAGGGTGAATACTGAATCTTGGTGGAAATGTTTGGTACCAAGTGCAGTTGTGCATATTGTCGGCATTTTCCTCTTCAATGATTCTTAGCGGAGTTATTGGCCTTTTTCGTAAACCCTAACCCTAGCCGTAAGTTTGTCCGCGCAACTCTTTTTATACCGCTAGGTAGATTTCAACCAAACTTCATATGAATGATCAGTGCCAAGCCTTGTTGTGCATGTTGTTGGCATTTTTTGGTTTGAGTGATTCTTAGCAGAGTTATTGTCCATTTTCGTTAACCCTAACCCTAAATTTTCCTTAATCTGAACCTACTTTATTTTATTTTTTTTAAGGCCAAAATATTTTTTTTATTATTTTAAGGCCAAAAAAATAATATGAAGCCAAAATTTTATTCAAGGTCAAAATGTTTTTTTTTGTTAACTCACCTGACCATAATTCAGGAAGTACTTACCAGTTTAAGTCCATAATCAAAGTCAACCGAGGTCTTGTGGCCATATACATTGTGTTCAACTTTTATTATGATTGTTTCAAAAATGAAGATGCTAGAGTGTAAACAAACTAATTGTGAACAGACGGACAACGGACATTCAATGATCCTAGAAGAGAGAGAAAGCCAACGAAGAATTATCTATATACATTTTATTATATATATTTTATTATATTTTTATTAAACAATTTATTTATGATTAAGTGAAGCATTTATTTGTTACAGTTACATTACATCTCACCAAACCTTGGTGTAGGAGGGTCAGCTAGTCCGACAGCTTTCACTTCAGTGTTTGGGTATATTGGTACCCCGCCTCAGCTGAGACGTCAGTCAAGGCTGACATGGAGACAGGGACCATGCTATCTCTGTGAAGATGTTATTTCATCATCAACAGTAAAAAATATATACACTCTAGGACCAGTTTACATAGGGAGCTACCAATCACCATATTTAGGTATTTGTTTTTCATTCTTGATAAGAAATTATCCTGAAGAGTACCAGAGCTTAATGGCCCAAGAGATTTATATAATAAGTAGCATATAGTATTGTTCTATATTCTGTTCCCATTATCTTAGTTGTTATTTTTATAGACATGAAGTATCAACACTGTGGTAGAGTGGTTAGAAAAAAACTCTTGTTGATTGATCATGGGTTAAAGCCTCACTACCAACACGGTAGTTTCATCTTAGAAAGTTGGTAGTTTCTTACATTGCAAGCAGGTGTAGTACTGGTCCATTCCAGGAATGGTGATTAGGTAAACTGCTCACCAGTAAATAACTGAAATATTGTTGAAATGGGCCAATAAACCCCGAGAATAACTTGTTAGGTTGTGTAACCTTTTTGACACTGGCTGAATTGTTCACCTTACAGAGGATAAAGACATGCAGGGTCCATTTATTACTGAGGACAAGATTATATTTGGTGTACATGCTCATGCTATGTCACAGATGACCATTGCCAAAATGAGGAAGATTTACAATAAAGTAGACAGCAAATCAATAGCTAAACAGGTAACATAAAACATCTACCGGATCCTGAGGATCTCTTAGTGCCTTTTGTGTGTCAAGATGTACAGTAAACCTCGCTTATAAGGAACTCGGATATAAGGAACACTCGGTTATAAGGAACAGTTTTCAATTCCCCAATCTAAATCCTTCTTTTTTCAATGTAAAAATCCTCGGTTATAGGGAACTCAGTTATAAGGAACACTCGGTTATAAGGAACAAATTTTCCGGTCCCAAAGTACAAAATTCAATAGAAAACACCCCGGTTATAGCGAACAGACATAAAGAATAAAAAATTTAAAAATCGGAACGCTGATGACGTCAGAGTAACGTCGGCACTTTCATGCGCGTCTGGAAGTTTCGAAAAATATCAAATTACAATTATTTTTCTATTCTTTTATTGATAATTAAAAGTTAATCAGTAAAAAACTCAACAAATATTCAAGTCTCGACCCGAATGTGGACACTGTGAGACACCGTGTCAAATCACCGCCATTCGCGCGACAGGACACTCTAATTAGGATGACGGGTGACTCAGGGGGGCATTTGCGTGACCAAATTCGCGTGGTCACGATGGCGTTATTTTTCTTGTACATGACAAGGTGTGCAAAATAATAAAAAAATAAACATAATATATTTTAGAACTATTAGTATTTATACCTTTTCACATCATGCGTCGGCTGGGAAAGGAAAGGACCGGAACTAGACTGGCAACTTTCTCAAAAATTCATGTGGCCCGAGTTCAACGTAAAACAATGTTCGCTATACAAATTGTGTTCGTTATACAAACCTCGGTTACAAGGAACTAGTTCGCTATATGGATATAAGGTACCTCGGTTATAAGGAACAATTTTCTGAGGGCCCAAGCTGTTCCTTATAAGGTTTACTGTAACTTCCTTTGATTGTAGAGTCATTGAATACAAACTGGAACACAGCAACATATGGTTCTTAGAAATGATACAAACCTATAACCAGATTAACATCAGTTGGTTATTGATGCTATCCTTGTCAGACCAAGCAAAGATTGAATGTATCAGTTTAAATCTGGTTCTCTGTTAGTTTTGTACAAAACTGCTTGTTAATTTATAGATGGTTATTATTTTTCAGTAACTCCAATGTAATGTCAAGAGCTGATTTTTCATCTTTTTGAAAGCATAAGATGACATTAGACTGTGAAAAGCCTTAAAATGTTTGTTTCGCCAGTCCTGTAGTAAGCAAACTGGTGTAAGGGTTACTATGTTGACTTCTTTTAGGTGAAAATACTTTAATAATAATATTTGTATTACTACAGTTAGCAATGTCGTCACATGATAATGCAACACCTATCCGGATCTTACATAACTCAGCGGGTCACCTGGGTGGATATGCTAGATGTCTTGGTGCTATTCTAATGGGATACCTGGGTAAGTTTTACTCCTCATCTTTCAAGTAGTCTTAAAGTTAATTGCCCCCAGACATTACTCTCCAAACTGTGATACCTGTTAGATGATAACTAACAAACCATCAGTGTAACAATGTGGAAATAGTCCTATAAAAACAAATAATAATGACAACCGTATTGCAACAAATCCTGCTTCTGAGCCATCTAGCTTAATGACTGGTAGCCGGTATGTTTCTCAAGAGGTTATGTCGATAATTCAAATTAGATAGATACTATTTAATTAATTTGTTATTTTCAGTTATGTAAAGTATTAAAATTCAGCATTAATAATTCTAATTAAATAGATATTATCAAATTAAGTATTAAAATACAGCATTATATATGTAAAATTTCTCTAATCAGTAACTTTGATGAAGTGTGAAGATCTTGTATTGGTATGTTAAGAAAAGGTTAAAGATACATGTTGATGCTTAATCCTAATTCAGCTGTGCCTTTATATTTCTGTCTGTCACTTCAGGAGTGCGTACATTCTGTCCTATGCCTGTTGCAAAGATGCTCCAGAATGTAGGTGGAACAAGACATTATTAGGTCTGGTTGCCATGGCAACAGATGTGGAAGGCCTGTATGCTGCAGTGAAAGCCCTGGTGTGTGTAATCAAGAGCAACAAACAGGCTCTGCATGACCTGGATAGAATCAATGGTCACCAGGTATTACAAATTCATTTGGAAGTTTTATACATACACAGGGGGGGGGGGGGGGGGGGGGGGGGGGGGGGGGGGGGGGGGGGGGGGGGGGGGGGGGGGGGGGGGGGGGGGGGGGGGGGGGGGGGGGGGGGGGGGGGGGGGTGACTTGTACAGGTGCCCAAGGAAATTTTTCTGGATGCAGTATGAATAGTCAACAGAAATTAGACTTGTAACTTACTTAAATGCTTGATACGGAAGGCTTTTAACTTGAAATTCAGCCCATAGTTTGGATATTGTCAGGTACTGATCTCTTCAATGTGCTAGGGCTGTTATATATTAAATGTATAAACAAAGGTGTCACTTGTTCATAATTATACCATAAATGATGACATTTGAAATATTCCAGGTTTTAGCAATGTTATACAAGAAGAAACAGCAGTTGTTGAACAGTCATATCCTTCATCTTACATTCTCTCTCGTTGGCACCATAGACAGTGGCAAGGAAAGCTCTACTATACCTAACAAAAAGGCCTTTGAAGACATTCTTTGTGACCTAGAGGTGAAAACATTTCTCATAAAATTTCCTTTAAAATGACTTCTAAAGTAATATTTTAACATCACCTGCATATCCACCCAGCATATATAGGGGAGCGGTGGTGTAGAGGTTAAGGTGTCGGCCGCTCGTCTTGGAGGTTGCAGGTTCAAGCCCCACTGGGGTCACGACCGTACCTCCTCATATGATACCAGTACTGGTTTTTCCAGGAAGCGGACTCGAGAGTGACTCGATAAGATGCAAGCTTTCTTCACAATCGAGCTAAAATAAATTAGTATAAACTGTAAACATTGCCTGCCTGGTAAGAGTGTGTCTCGGTCGTAGTTTCAGTGTTCTGTATTGGATTACAATAAAACTTCATAGATCTGCAGAGCATCATGGGAAACTATGTAGCATATTACTATCAGATCCGAATGTCAAAGTCGTGACTCTGAGACATATGTCACTCACTATGACAGATTGTGTTCAGAATTGTATTAACAACATATGAATTGTAATCATATCATTATTCTGCACACAAAATACCAGTCAGAAACAAATAAGGAATTAGTCTAAGTGATATAAATGCAAGTTAAGAAGATTGCTTAATAGGAAACAGACTGATGTATTTATGTCTTGGTTGTCTTACACAGTGCTTATGGCTTTGTAAATGTAACATAAGGTACCACTGGCATACTGCCAGATGAATAATGATATAAATATATGTTTTGTATTGCCTGCAGGTGTGGCATGATGCACCATTTGATCTTCAGAGGTCACTATATGAACATTTCTATGAGCTATTGACAGACTCAAGGTAAAGTATATTTAATTTCCTATGCGATTTAAATCCTTAAATATAGATCCTGGATTTTTACAAATACATAATTTAGGTAAGTAGCTATAATGCCTTAATGCTGACAAACTTGTTCATTTTACTTTATAAGAATGTTGCTACCAGTTCATTGTTTTGATGCTGACTGAAGGAATATTGACAACAGGGTATAACATATCTGAAATGACTTTTGTATGATCTATGCAAGTGTCCTCTTAGGATGGTATTGATTATTATGTTAAAGATTGTTGCCTGTAATTTGCAGTGATCAGGCAAATAACCTGAAGTTGATGCGAGAAATTGGTCTGGCTTCTAGACTGCTACATGTAATGAGAGATCCACGTCTCTCTCAGACCACGCTCGACACAATGGCCAGTGTTATAGGACTGCTACTAGAGGGACAACCGGACCCGCAGGCTCTACTCAAGTATGTTATATGATAATCTAGCTACACGTTACACAACAAGTTGCACATATGCCTCATGTATTTAGGTACACAGGTCTATCGTAGTGGTAAAAAAAATTCAAGAACATCCAGGAGACTCTTTGTGAATCCTGTGATTTATGTTTGTTGATAGTGATGGGTGTGGAAAGAGGGAAGTGGATTCTGGGATGAAAAGAACAGTTACGTATCTTGGTAACTAGCATTGCTTGAAAAAAGTATGGGTTGTGGTATCAGACAATGTAGAATCTATCCCATTGGCTATATTGCCAGGAGATTACTCTCCTTGTCCACAGTAGGGATTATGGCTTCATAAACTTTGTTTTATTTTTATGGTTAGAATATACCGGTATTCTGTTGACAGTGATTGCTCTGAATATACATGTATGTCTTGTATTACAATTAACCCTTGTAATTGTAAGTTTTCCAGATTTATTATGCCATCAGAGAGTGAAGGATCTTTTTCATTATAGGAGTGAATGTCATGGATTAGCTTGCAATTTATCTTGCAGTAGTTCACTGTATCTTCAGATATTTTTCTTGAAGTAAATTATTTTACATCTTTGTACATTTGTAGTAACTTGGTACATTTTTTTATGTCTTGCATGATTTTGTACAATTTATGATAATGTCTTTTTCTGATATGTGCTATTTAAGCATAAAAGCCAGATGGTAGCATACTCACTATGACCAAAGAGCTGATAGGTGTATATCAAACCTGTGTGTTTGTTTTGTTTTACAGACTTGGCCAGTTTCTGATATTCACTATACCAGAATCTCACTCTGAAAAATTGCTGGTTGTGGAAAACCCATCAACACCTAGCGGAAATTACATCATTATAGAAAGTGAGTTTGAGTTTTGTCTTGCAGTTTATAGTGATATTTTTAAAAAAAACTTGCACAGAATGCTGTTCCATTGTTTATAGTCTTGTGCCAGATTTATGTAGTGATTCTGTAATATACTATTTATAAAGTACATTGCACATCTAAATAGTTCCTTTTTGCCCAGTTAACTGAGCTTGGTGATGATCAGAAGATCAAAAGGTAAGGAAAAGTTTGTGTGTGAAGTCTTGTATTGCTTGCAAATTCTTACTGGACTACTGCAAAACGCTACTGAGTTATTATAGACTAAAAACATGGCTACTGCTCTCATTAACAGATTATATCATCCAGCAAGTATTTATATATTACAGCCGAGGAACCTGGAGGCCCGTCCATTCAGAAGGTGCGGCTGAGGAATATACTCCTCAATGTTGTACAAAGATTAATCAGCCAGAGTATAGCAACACCAGGAAATAGGTAATCTACATAACAATGTTTGCAAACTGGAGCAAATTGACTTTGATTAAGTAATTATGCATGAACAAAAAATGATTTTGATCTTACTTGACCAGTAGTAAAGTGTCAGCCACAACACTTGTGCTTATGTAATAGTTTGAGGTCTAAGGTTGCATTTCTAAGGATTGTTTACACAGATTTCATGTATTTTAGTGCCCCAATCAGCAGTTTCTAGTATATGAGAATCACTTTGTCACATTGCATTGCAAATTATTTGTACAAAGGTACATGCTCATTGTAACATTTAGGGTCTCGAGATGCATATCTTCGCCATAGTTTCAAGTTCTGGTGATTTTTGTGCACTAAAATTCATCAATGAGTTGAAGTACACCGGTTGGGTATAAATAACCTTTGGTGATAACTCGACAAAATTATGACAATACATGTTCAGGAAGTAAATTTGAAATGTTCAGTGGTTACATGTGATACATATCGAATTTGTTTTTAATTTTGCATCAGAAGTGATGCAGGTTTCAGAGTTTTCACTATTTAATATACTGGGATATCTTGTTTCAGTTTTTGTGAAGAGTTACAACGAGTGTTGGGATTTGACTGGATATTGATGTTCTTACAAAGTCACATTCATGCCACAACTGTGATCCGAGCCCTGCAGATCTTGTTAGTCCTGTTCAAGAGTCCAGTGGTGGTAGCTCGGTTCAGGGAGGGTCAGTTTGGAGGAGGATGGTTAAAAGATACAGAGATGATTGTCAAGCAACACTCTGGTGCCTCCATGCTGGGTAGGTGATAACATGTCGGAAATAAGACCAATGTCATAGCAAAATGAATGTGAAATAAAAATCTGAGTCTAGCCTGTGTTTTGTTTAGAATTGGCAACTTTTCTTACTGTATTTGATAGAGACAATGCTTACTTGAGATTTCTTGAGAGGGTCATTATGTTGCTTTAGCTAGGAATCTCTTAAGTCATATACCACATCAATAGGTCTTCTATAATGTCACCATCAGGCATTTTGCCCTAGAATTTGTCACCCTGTGAACATGTTTACTTGTTTTCGGCATCACTATACAGAAAAATAATTACTAGATCCTGATATCTATCTGATGTAAAGTTCCTTTTTTGAAAATAAAGGATTTGTTTGACTGCTTCACTGAGATATAAACAGAGGATTTCTGATATTTTAGGGTTCAACCTGCACTCTGGTCACCAGAGTGAGACACGAGAAGTGAACCATGATATCTGTCATGTACCTGGCTTTACTGTACTACAATGGCTTCTACCGAAACATAACAGTGTTTCTGAGGTCTACTTTCTCCTCATGGCCATGCTTCTTGGTCAGCCAGTTAGCAAAATGCCAACAGATATTCAGGTAGGATTTTGCTATGTAATATTACGAGATGGTGTCATAGAAATAAACTATTCTGATGACTCAGCAGTTATTTGCTAATGTAATCATTTGCTACATACATAAAACATATTATCTATATACATGTACCGTTACCTGAGTAGCAAATGGTAGCAAGAAGGGTGATGTAAGGCCATCTTAGCCCTCTTGGTTGAACAAGTTTTTATCCTCCTTTGTTAGATACTAAGTGATTTAATTTTCCTGTGACTTGACACATTGCAGTTGAACCTTGATTCAGTATGGACTGTATTGTTTGGAGCCCCACTGAGTAAGCAGACGGCCAGTCTGACGAGAGACAAGGACATCCAGCTGTGTCCAGATGCCGCTATCATATTGCTGACCATGATCAGAAGTATGCTTAACCCTGTAAGTCTTACAGTGTCTTACAGTTGCAGAATTGAAATTATATAAATCTGATTTTAATATTCCCATGTATTTCTTTTGATTCTGATATTGCCACATTTAGCAAGACTTGTCAACTATTTGTATTGTGTTTTGTACTGAAGGAAACAAGCATGACATTGATATTTTGCAAATTGAAGTATGTGATATCTGGTATATCTGGTAAACACTGTGAAGCTTCACACCGAAAGTGACATCAGAAACAGTTCATAACCTACATGAAACCAAGAAGGACTTGTGACTATTTTTTGTTCAATGTTTGTATTATAAACCATACAGCCTTGTATTGTAGGTTATAGATGTAGAGAGTGAGAGCTGGGCTAGAGATTACCCTGTAACATTGGTACAGTTTCTCCTCTTCCTGTACCACAATCACTCAGACTTCATACAGATGTCTACCCAGCCAGACTTCATTGCCGCCCTGTCAGCGACTCTCTTCCCATACTTCTCACCGGATTCTGATGAATGTGTTACGACTCCCGAAGATGAATTCAAAGTAACTACTCTTCTTGTTTTCTCTCTTTCCATCGCACAATGTTAATGTATAGCAGTCAATATCGGTAAGAATAACTTGTGACAAAGTCCTTGTAAAGGACAGATAAATCCAATAGTCTATGGGTCATGGATTTTCAAGGAATTAACTATAATACATTATATAGTGTTTTAGTTCTTTTACTAGAAAAAACATGTTACAAAGATAAAATAGATATCTATGAGATTTAGATAAAGATGAACATTCTGGCTTTTTATACAGCATTCATTTTGATTAAAAATATTGTTAGAATTCTTTTTGTTGTATTTGTTAATGTTTCCTTGTGTGCTAAAGATATGAGTAATTATGTCTCCCCCACCTCGGGGGGAGACATATTGTTTTTGCCCTGTCCGTCAGTCCGTCCGTCCGTCAGTCCGTCAGTCCGTCCGTCCATTCTTCGTTTCCGGACGATAACTAGAGTTCCTTTTGACCTACAGCTCTCAAACTTCATAGGATGAATGGTCTTATTGAGCAGATGATCCCTATTGTTTTTGGGGTCAGTAGTTCAAAGGTCAAGGTCACAGTGACCGTTGGTCAATTTCTCGTTTCCGGATGATAACTAGAGTTCCTTTTGACCTACAGCCCTCAAACTTCATAGGATGATTGGTCTTATAGAGCTGATGATCCCTATTGTTTTTGGGGTCAGTAGGTCAAAGGTCAAGGTCACACTGACCGTTGGTCAATTTCTCGTTTCCGGATGATAACTAGAGTTCCTTTAGACCTACAGACCTCAAACTTCATAGGATGATTGGTCTTATAGAGCAGATGATCCCTATTGTTTTTGGGGTCAGTAGATCAAAGGTCAAGGTCACAGTGACCGTTGGTCAATTTCTCATTTCCGGATGATAACTAGAGTTCCTTTTGACCTACAACCCTCAAACTGGGGGGAGTCCGTCAGTCCGTCCGTCCATTCTTCGTTTCCGGACGATAACTAGAGTTCCTTTTGACCTACAGCTCTCAAACTTCATAGGATGAATGGTCTTATTGAGCAGATGATCCCTATTGTTTTTGGGGTCAGTAGTTCAAAGGTCAAGGTCACAGTGACCGTTGGTCAATTTCCGTTTCCGGATGATAACTAGAGTTCCTTTTGACCTACAGCCCTCAAACTTCATAGGATGATTGGTCTTATAGAGCTGATGATCCCTATTGTTTTTGGGGTCAGTAGGTCAAAGGTCAAGGTCATACTGACCGTTTGTCAATTTCCGTTTCCGGATGATAACTAGAGTTCCTTTAGACCTACAGACCTCAAACTTCATAGGATGATTGGTCTTATTGAGCAGATGATCCCTATTGTTTTTGGGGTCAGTAGTTCAAAGGTCAAGGTCACAGTGACCGTTGGTCAATTTCGTTGGCCTTAGGAGTGACCAATTGCAGTGAAACTTGGAGAGTAGGAATCTTGTGTGGAGAAGAAGCTTGATATTGCTTTGCGGGTCAACAGGGTCGCGGTTACTAAATAGATTTTTTAAAAAAAATTTTTTATTTTTTTAATTGCTTTAAGCAAAAAAAATTTTGTGGTGGTCAAGGTTAAGAATGCTATTGAAAAAAAAAACTATTTTTTTAGTGAAACATTTCTTCTTCAATTGCTATAAGCCAAAAAAAAAAGTCAATGTTAGATTAAATTTTTTTTTTTCAGTTTTTGAATTTTTTTTCATGGGGGGGCAAGACATATTTAAAAAAATCAAGGTGACTTTTTTTTTTTTTGGGGTTTTCAGAAAAAATTAATTGCAATTTCTACAGGTGCTGCTGAAACCTGCTTTGGTGGCATTGCCACATTTTCTTGTTTCATTTTAAGATTCTGTTTAAGTATTACTTCATTGACAAACTGCCAAGGGTGAGACATATGTTTTTGTGACAAAAACAACCATCTAGTTTAATGTTTGAAATCTTGACATATCTCGTTTTTCAGTAACAGTTTTACAGATCATTTATTTGTATATTTCATATTGATTTCAGCCATTCCCTGACAGTGATGATATGGTGTATGTAAGATCTCCAGACAGGGATAAGGCATGTAAGTAGAACAGCTTTTACTTGTACTAGTTTGAAACTGAGTAAGATATATCCTTTCTTCTATCATAGTTGCATATGCTGCGACGTATATCTGGCTGCATGTCTTTGTGAAATATAAAAGGTTTCGTTATGAATGATTTAAACTGGTTATCTGTTTCAGAGAAGAATAACTGAATCTCGTTGAACAGAGTTCAAAGATAAATTATTTATTTGCTGTTGTGTCATATTGACTTTACAGTTATAACTCGCTGGTTTGGAGCATGTTGATACAGGGAGGGAGTTGTTTGTGTCAAGAGTACAGGAGTACCACTGTTTGATTTTTTCAGATTACTTAACTCAACATCCTGCCAGAAAGTTTGTGATAGATTTCCTCCGAACAATTGTAATAGACAGTATGTCACAGCCAGTGTCCACAAAGTCAGCATCCGTGATTGACATCATGCTAGAGGTAAGTTACTGTCACTGTGCATGGGGGGGTAATGATCATAGACAAATCATGTCATACATACTGCAACAGGGATCAGGAAATTTTGAAATCTCAATCGGTCCGGACAAGCCGAGGGTACATTGTCAACAAGTTACAAAAACGTAAAAAAAAAAATCAAAAAAAAAATCTAAAATTTGTACGTGATGTTTTAACCAGCTTTCCATTGTTGTGCATGATCATGGAACAGTTAAGTATTTAGTTGCCTCCTTTGGATTCCAAAATGTTTCCAAAAACGAAAATGTTTATCTTCTTTCATTATTGATTAGTAAATCTCACGAGTCGATAAAATAAATGCGCCGTTCACGTGGAGCGTTCCATTTTCTAAGGGATAAACTTTACATAATTTTCGCCATAAAAAAATAAGAAACGGAATTTCTAAATCAAAAGAAAAATATCAAGCCAGTTTTCATAAATAAATATAATAATTTCCATGTGATTTTATCACTGAAGGTGTGTTCAATTTCTATTGGAACTGATTAAATTCAAAGTCACCCCCACAAAGTTTTGTAATAATCCATGTGTCAGGTATAGGCTATTAAATTTTTGTCATATGGTTTCGTTTTGAATATTTTTTTACGAGTCCGATTAACATTATCTGTCGGCTTGCCCTTCCGACTTTCGGAAACATTTACTACCGGTTGCCAGTCTGGTTATTTGTTTCTTTCGGGTTCCAGTTATTATTCTCCCGATTCTCATGAGCTTGTTTGCCATTTCGGTCATTTGATTTTTTGAACATCGCAGTGCCATTTCAACAATAAATCGAAAGGCATTGAATGCCGGAACATTATATAGCTGGCACAATTTGAGTAAAAAACTTAACTCTTGGGTTTCATTTTTTAATAATTTCTTTCATATCTCGTCTTGTTTTCTTACCGGTCAAAAGTACACGTGGACCGAATCGTCATTAATTAAACCATAATTAAACCATAATAATACATAATGACAAGTAATGTTGGAACAGTTTGGTCATTTCAAAGTGTAGGTAATGATAAGCGGCCTAAAGACAATCGGTCCCGTCCGGCATAGACTCAATTGGAGCTGCAAACACATTAATAAAATCCTTTAATCGATAATTAACGTGTTAGCGACGCATGAGGTATTGTAGAACTGGTGAGTTGGACCAATTAGGTAAAGACCGCCGCGGGTTATTAACATGACACGTTTATTGGGGTATTGGATAGGTGCTAATAACACAGATGCTATGTGTAATTACACAAGCAACTTCTTTTGTCATATTTGAGCGATTTTATGGCTTTTTAAAAAAAAAATTCGGACCGATTTTTAAGCAACTTTTGGTGACGTGAATCGGTCCAGCAAGTTGAAAATCGGTCCAGACCGGCAAATTTTCGGTTTTCCTGATCCCTGTACTGCAATGTAGATTGTATGTGTAATTACTTTGTACCTAATCCAGTCACAGAATTGTAACTTTCAATACAAAGTTACAAACTTAACTGGCACTGAGTAACCTCAGACAATTTCTGCTTTATTATGCTGTATGCATTTTCATAATCAGAGCATTCTTTTGCCATGTCATTTATTAACAGAATATTTTTTTTCGCAAAGGCCACACCAGAGCATGCAACTCGTGCTCAGCAACGGGAGTACCAGACTCAGATGTTGAAGACCATCATGGACCACCTGGTTGCCGTGGATGTGTTGCTAGGAGACCAAGCAGCTGTACCGATCATGGCTGGGGGAAGCTTCTCTAACCTGGCCAGTAATGTGTTCTACTTCACCAGTCGAGTTGTAGATAAACTTTGGCAAGGTATGTTACATATGCAGCTTTTTGTATGCTTGCTGAAAATTATTGAGAAGACATTGGAGGGAAGCAGAAGTCATTGAGCCATATCGTTACCTCGCATCAATGTTGAATTACTTCCATATTGTTTCTAAGAACAGACAAGTTTCTTGAACCTTTTATGTTACAAATTTGTTGTGATGGCAGGGCTATTGTGGGGAGCATACATCGCTTACAATTATGTTCTTGTTGAGAGTATTTCAGCTCTTTAGAACTTGCTGGTACCTGTGTGTACCCCTGCTTCACACTACTCGCGTTATTCAAGTGCATCATAGAAATCAAATTTACAACTTTAAAACAACCATTTATACATATCATATCAAAGATGACCACTAGATCTAACAATCTGTTTTCAGGTGTTTTCACTAGAGAGACTAAAGAAGTGTTCGATTTTATCAGCAAACTTATCTCCCAGGCTAAAAGAAAATGTGAGTATATATACATATTGTTCTTTCATTGGAAAATACCTGCAGATTTTGTCATTTAGTGTTTAGCTTTTGTATCGGCTTTATTCTGTTTCTTGAAATGTAAACAGATAATTGTAAGATATATCTGTTGATACTTTATAGACATGTATGTTTTTATTTTTCAGCCTCAGGTCTGTCCCTGGATTCGGTGTATAAATCGTTGAACCGGACAATCTTGTTCCAGTTGTCAAGGCCAGTAGACAGTGTGTCAGGTCAGACACAGGTGTTAGATTCACTTCATAAACTAACCAACAACCGTAGTCTGGTGTTTGGACCAAGCAACTATGACCAGGAGTTCCTCGGGTGTCTATGTTACTGCTTACTGAATCTGACAGATGATACTGCCAACAGGTATACATCATACATATTAGCAGCTTTATATACCTCAACTGGGAAAACTCCAAACTATTTACCTGTCAGCAAATGCTGGAAGGAAAGAGATTTGTCGCTTTTCGTACTCCAGCAGGAAGAGAAATAAGAAGCTTCTGTCAAAATCAAGTTTATCACTTTACAAGTTAATTGTTTTCAGTAAATAGATGCAATTTCAGAAAAAATCACCCTATTTAAACAGATCTTTTTCTTAATTCATTGTGGGCTTCAGTTTTCAGTCAAAACCTCCAGATCAATATTGGAAAGAAAATGTAAGAAACAGGCTGTCAGGCTGATGTGTATGCTATAGAGTCAATGTATGAAGGAAACAAATTTTTTTTTAAAAAAAATTTTAAATATTTTTAAAAAAAAAGGGAGAAAAAAGGGATTTAAAGGGAAGGGAGTTATATCTGTATGCTATGGGTGATTTAATGTCTGTAGTACTAGAGTTGACATGATGCCATGACATGATCTCTAGTGCTAAGGGTGATATGCTGCCTGTAGTGCTATGAATGACATAATGTTTGTAGTTCTAATTATAACATGATGCCTGTAGTACTAAAGGTAATATGATGTTTGTAGGTAGTGCTAAGTTTAATTATATGATCATTAAAATTGTACATCTACTGCATTTGTTTCGCAAATGTGTCAAAATGAAGTATTTTTTATGCCCCCAAAGGGTGGCATATTAAAATCGCACAGTTTGTCCGTCTGTCTGTCTATCCGCCCTTACATTTTTTTGTGACCAGGCTATAACTTTGTCATGCTTTGAAGGATTTTAAAATAAGTTAGCACAAACATTCAGCACATCAAGACGACATGTCGGGTGCAAGACCCATGTCCATATTTCAAAGGTCAGTGTCACACTAATAGTTTGAAAGTAATAGAATCCTGTATATATGCACACATTCATGTCTGGGCTGTTCCTTTGTTATGTATTGATTGATTTTATAATAACTTTGTACAAATGTTTAGCAAATCAAGACAATGTGTCGTGTGCATGACCCACGTCCCTACCTCAAAGGTCAAGGTCATACTAAGAGTTTGAAAGTAATAGATCCTGTATATATGCACACATTCGTGGCCGGACATTGTCATGTATTGATTGATTTTAAAATAACTTTGTACAAATGTTCAGCACATCAAGACGATGTGTTGTGTGCATGACCCACGTCCCTACATCAAAGGTTAAGTCACACTTAGAATTTAAAGGTAATGGAATACTGTATGCATGGTAACTCTGTCATGCATGGAAGGATTTTAGAATTACATGGTACAGTTGTTGAGCACATGGAGAGGACACAGACTGTGAGACACCTCTTTTGGGGGCATTCATCACTTATGAGGGACAGCTCTTGTTTGAGAATATATTTTGTTTATTATATTTTATCAGCCACACTAATTTACGAGAAGAGATGCCCATTCAGACAACCTGGCATCTAAACTTAGACACTGGCGGTGCTGGGCTAGAGTCTCCAAGCAGGAGAGGCAGAGCAGCCACTGAAGGACTGTACTTGGTGTCAACTGCTGCTAAACGTGTCTGGGAAGAACTCTATGTACATAAGAAACCAGTAAGTCCATTGGCTTCTACAAATCCATTAATTCTTAATTGCGAGACAAATTCTTACATTTAATATTAATCGCTCTCAAGACACACTCAATAATGATTTAACCTGGAAGAGAGAGGCAATTTAGATTCAGTTGATGACAATATTGATAAAATGAACGATTGCCACACACATTTGTCTATATAATAATAATGTGCTTTTCACTACCAATGAAAGTATAAATATGTATTGAAAATGTTTGTTGAGGCTCAGTAACAGTGATTTAAAGGGAAAATACTGAAAATTATTATGTAATTTACTGTTGTATGCTTCAGGCATTGGAGGAGATATTTAGAGCACAGATGAACAACAGAGATCTGGCAAAAACTGAGGACTTCACTGCACCAGATCTTCACTCTGTCAGGTGAAATAACTCTTCAGTTACATTTTTTCTACTATGAGATACAAGTATAAGTGTTTACTATTTGGTTTAAATTACATAGCAGATATTCATATGATCTGAGGTCAAGGATTATATACTGTAAAAGATTGTGTAGACCACAATAGATATATATTTTGAATGTGACAGTGAAAACGTTTTGCTGGAAAATTTCTCTCAAGTTGTTTAGCTGTAGTAATGTTAACTCTCAAAAGAATTACAACTTAATTCTGATAACTAGATACAATGAAGGTTGTAAAATTGTATGCTGTAATTACAGACCAGTGATTCAGGAGTCAGCATCACGTATCTGGGTTACCTACGCTGAGAATGAACGCAAGGGAGCGTACTCAATGATTGAGAAAATACCAACACAGATCAAAGTAATGCCACTACTTATAACTGTTTCGCAAAATCTGACTTGGAAAATAGCTCTGTAAACCCTCCACAATCATTTATATGACCATCGACACAGGAAAATGGGATTTCGGACAAAATACAAGGAAACTAGTTTTCTTGCATATTTTGAACAAACAATATTTCAATATCAATATTGGAAATTTTCAGTTACCTACATCCATTACATACAAAACTACAACATTTTGAAAAAATATACATAAGGCGTCATTGTTCACTCTAAAAATGACGTCACATACCACAATTTGACGCCAAAACTCACTGCAATTTACATGGGCCGTAAACTATTCCGGTAATAATTTCCTAACAGCATCATTTATTTTTGGAGGCAACATTATATGCTCTTTCAATGTATATCATATCTGGTAAACTATTCCATTTCTTCTTTCCACAATATGCCTTTTTTCATAGGGCATAGCCAAAATAAAAAAAAGAATAATTTCAAATCGCTGTTGCCATAGTAATGGTTTTGGAAGATTTTGACGCAAATAGTATGTTTCTGTTGAGGAAAGTATAATGGCTATCAGTTTTTAACACTGGGTTTGCATTTAAAGAGGGTGCCAAAAACTGTAAGATTTATGGGGTAATTTACCAATTATTGTCAAATTATGTAACAAATGTCCGAAGGTACATTTTTGCGCGTCAAAGGTCATATATACAGATCACTTATGCAAAATATCGATAGCTTTGTTATTCATGCACATTTTATGAGAAAAAACACTGAAGCCCTGTATTTCAATTACAAAATTGTACAGTTATTTTTTTTTTTTTTACAATTTATACTAATTTCATTGAAAAAGTTAAAAATAGTTTTCAACACTTCAAACTGAGTGTGTATATGAATATGTTGTATTTTACAGACTATACAGATGGTGAGCAGTAAGGTACTGAGCTTTGCTACAAGGAAAGCAAAGAGAGAACTGCCACTGAAATCTTCCCCCTCCACAACATTCCATCCACATGTAAGTTCACTCTTTGTTCTTCATCCCTCCCACAATATCTTTCATTCTTTTACAATCTTCAATAGCATCTTGTTTATATAACCACAACAATAAATTTTTATAATTATCTCTTCTAATTTCTGCGGACTTCCAATATAATCTTGTTTCTACAGACTTTCAAAACATTCCACAGTTTATTTAATGCAGATTTCATTCCATACATAAGTGACAGTGGTTACCACTATCTTATTCCATGCCTTAATATATTTGGAAATCAACGTTAAAATCAACAAGCTGTGATGCCATTAATTTTATTGCTGGCTTTTTCTAAAAACAGCGTTTGTTATATTATAAAGATTGCAATATGATTTCTTTAAACCAGGACTACATGATGTGGACATTAGACCATTTATTGCTGGTCAAAGACCTGGTAGAATTACAGCACAGACAGTATGTACAAACACAAGACTACCTGGACAGGTTGGTGTCATTTGCAGTTCCTATTTGTTCTGTGTCAGTGAAAAAATTATTACAAAAAACAGACTTGTAACTATTTAGTATATGTGATGGTTAATGGAGATTAAGAAGTAGATTGATGCTGCACCTGTTATTATCATGATGATATCATATACATGTGTAGTGGTGTGTCATAAATACAGTCTACATGTACTTTGTTACAGCATGATAAAAGGGCATTTTGGTCTGTTATCTAACTGTCCACATCGGTTGTTTCAAATTAAGACATACATCTTATACAACTGATAATATAAAATTTTTGTGTTCAGGTACCTGAGAGAGGAATGGACGCAGATGGAGCAGGAGTTGTTGAGGGAGAGAGGATTATGGGGACCCATTGTGGGGTCCAGGCTCGATAAGTGGATGCAAGATATGACTGAAGGTAGACATCTCAATGTAAAATGTCGCAAGACAGGTTTATGTGCATGTACCTTGGCCTCCTTCAGCAAATAGGTCTACTACATTGTTTTCTTTGCAACTCTGTACTGAATAAGCAGTTACTGTAACTATGATGTATATAATTATGAAATTCTGGTATGTTAGATAAACTTTTGGCAATTGTATATATTAAGTGACTTTGATCAATAATTTTCAGGTCCATTCAGGATGCGTAAGAAGATGGTAAAGAATCTCATGTTCTATGTGCACTATCCATACAGACCTGACATGGACAATAGTGTAAGTAGAAACAGTAGTCTACATGTACCAATCTTGATAACATACCTTTAGGCAATAGAGAAATATGACAAACATCTGAAACGAAGAAGATTCCAGATTTGTTGCAGAACATATTTTACTTCAATATCAACTAATTACGTCTAATTTACTCAGACTACTTTTAAACACATAATGTCAGAAAATATGCAGTATTACATATATACATATATATTCTTTGTCAGGGTATTTTCTGGTTTTAATTAATTGATACTAAATACACGAAAATATACTTACAGTGGTATTTTGGGGGGGGGGCCCCCCCCCCCCCCCCGCCCCCCCCCCCGGGGGGGGGGGGGGCGGCCCCGGGGGGGGGGGGGGGGGGGGCGCCCCCCCCCCCCCCCCGGGGGGGGGGGGGGGGGGGGGGGGGGGGGGGGGGGGGGCGGGGGGCGGGGGGGGGGGGGGGGGGGGGGGGCCCGCGCCCCCCCCGGGGGGGGGGGGGGGGGGGGGGGGGGGGGGGGGGGGGGGGGGGGGGGGGGGGGGGGGGGGGGGGGGGGGGGGGGGCCCCCCCCCCCCGGGGGGGGGGGGGGGGGGGGGGGGGGGGGGGGGGGGGGGGGGGGGGGGGGGGGGGGGGGGGGGGGGGCCCCCCCCCCCCCCCCCCGGGGGGGGGGGGCCGGGGGGGGGGGGGGGGGGGGGGGGGGGGGGGGGGGGGGGGCCGGGGGGGGGGGGGGGGGGGGGGGGGGCCCCCCCCCCCCCGGGGGGGGGGGGGGGGGGGGGGGGGGGGGGGGGGGGGGGGGGGGGGGGGAAAAATTTTTTTGGGGGGGGGGGGGGGGGGGGGGGGGGGGGGGGGGGGGGGGGGGGGGGGGTGGGGGGGGGGGCGGGGGGGGGGGCCCCCGGCGCGCCCCCCGCCCCCCCCCCCCCCCGCCCCCCCGCCCCCCCCCCCCCCCGCCCCCCGCCCGCGCCCGCCCCCCCCCCCCGCCCGCCCCCGCGGGGGGGGGGGGGGGGGGGGGGGGGGGGGGGTGGGGGGGGGGGGGGGGGGGGGGCGCGCGGGCCGGGGGGGGGGGCCGCCCGCGCGCCGGCGCCCCCCCCCCCCCCGGGCGGGGGGGGGGGGGGGGGGGGGGGGGGGGGGGGGGGGGGGGGGGGGCCGCCGGGGCCCGCGCGGGGGGGGGGGGGGGGGGTGGGGGGGGGGGGGGGGTGGGGGGGGCGGGGGGGGGGGGGGGGGGGGGGGGGGGGGGGCGGGGGCCCCCCCCCCCCCCCCCCCCGCGGGGGGGGGCGGGGGGGGGGGGGGGGGGGGGGGGGGGGGGGGCCCCCCCCCCCGGGGCGCCCCCGGCCCCCCGGGGGGGGCCCGGGGGGGGGGGGGGGGGGGGGGGGGGGGGGGGGGGGGGGGGGGGCGGCGCGGGCGGGGCGGGGGGGGGGGGGCCGCCCCCCCCGCCCCCCCCCCCGGCGGGGGGGGGGGGGGGGGGGGGGGGGGGGGGGGGTGCTTCTTTTTTTGGGGGCGCCCCCCCGCCCGCGCCGCGGGGGGGGGGCGGGGCGCGCGGGGGGGGGGGTTGGGGGGGGGGGGGGGGGGGGGGGCGGGGGGGGCGGGGGGGGGGCGGGGCGCCCCCCCCCCCCCCCCCCCCGGGCGCGGGCCCCGCGCGGGGGGGGGGGGGGGGGGGGGGGGGGGGGGGGGGGGGGGGGGGGGGCGCCGGGCGCGTTTTTTTTTTGGGGGGGGGGGGGGTTGGTGGGGGGGGGGGGGGGGGGGCGCGCGGGGGGGGGGGGGGGGGGGGGCCCCCGCGCCCCCCCCCCCCCGGGGGGGGGGGGGGGGGGGGGGGGGGGGGGGGGGGGGGGGGGCCGGGGGGGGGGGGGGGGGGGGGGGGGGGGGGGGGGGGGGGGGGGGGGGGGGGGGGGGGGGGGGGGGGGGGGGGGGGGGGGTGTTGGGGGGGGGTGGTTATTTGGGGGGGGAGGGGTGAAGTTAATGTTGTTTTACTATGTGAACAGCCGTTGAAGTACAAGATCCCTATCAGTTATGACAGCAAGGAATACTATCTGCAGTACCGTCCACAAAGTCTGTTTGGGGAGGATGTGTTACCTATCAAACTTGGCATGGAGGAACTACCTTCCTTTGATGCTGAGGAACGCTTACCAGAAGGTATAGAAAAACACGCTGATTCATTAGAGCTTCATATAAACAAAAAGTGGATAGTTGTTTTGATTTGGGTCAAATGTACTGAACAGAATGGGCATTAAGAGCGGTATGTTTGGGGAGATAATTTTAGGAGAGGTTTGCCACAAGGTCGAAAGCTGCACATAATTTTTGTTTTCACAAATATGAAACACGGAATCTAAGAATGAGCATGTTTATCTCATTTGAAGGACAAATGGATACAATGCTTATGATTGTGCAGGATGAGGTTTACAAAGCTTGGTTAAATCAGATAAAAACAATGAATTTATGATTTCAGGTTATTACCAGCTGGTATATTGCAGTAAACTACAGAAAAGCATTAAATCAAGCAGCATATTTCTTCTTTTATATTGGCAGTCAATTTAGTCAACACAACTCTTTTCATAAATATTTTAGAAACAGTTTATTTCTACAGAGCTTTTGTGATAAATTTGCTTATTGCCTTCAGATATTATGAAGATCCCAAAGTTATTACCAAAGAAGCTTCAGAAGCCTGTGGCAGAAAGCACTGAGGATGATGATGATACAGAAGGGGAGAAAATAGATAATCAGGAGACATCGGAGAACCAGTCTGAAACTGTACAGGAAACTGGACAGAAAAAGGCTGATAACCAGGCTATCCTGAGACTCATTGGTGAAGGGGAAAAGGTATGTTGATGTTTGTTTAACAGAGATATCTTACTGCCGTGTCACTGAATTGAACTATGTATGAATTATGAGTTGACTTTTGTATGTTACTGTGTCTTAGAATTTTACATATATTATAGATATCCCACATGTTCCGATGTGCAAGAATCCAGGGTCTGGAGACAGCAGAAGGTCTTCTCATGTTTGGAAAGGAACATTTCCATATCATAGATGGTTTTACCTTGCTTGCAACCAAAGAAATCAAGGATATAGACACACTGCCTGAGGAGTAAGTTATTGATTTATAGATATGATCTTTGTAGCACGCAGAAAATTATACAGCTGGTTTAAACTTTCTTTCCGCTGGATGTTATAGATTGTTGTTTTAAATTTTGTGTCATTCAGCAGTTATAGTACATGAGCTTTACTTTTC
Source organism: Saxidomus purpurata (assembly GCA_022818135.1). Taxonomy (NCBI): domain Eukaryota; kingdom Metazoa; phylum Mollusca; class Bivalvia; order Venerida; family Veneridae; genus Saxidomus; species Saxidomus purpurata. The sequence goes on from JAFMSR010000002.1 coordinate 37,853,294, forward strand.
TTCTTGTTTACTTCAGTTTACACGAGCCAATCATTCCAAAAGCTCCAAAGGGTCAGAAAAAGATGTAAGTACATGTACATTTAATAGATACAATATATAAAGTAATCTCTAAACACCATCAAACACACCACTCAATTACAGCTAGACTGACAGAAGAATGTATCCTCCCAACTGCGAGGAAAGGCAGCAGATAGCTCCCCTGAAATCTGATTGGGCGGGATAAATGTCTAACTTTTTTACTGGTCACACATTTGTGTTTTCTTTTGCAATTCAGATTGTTTTTCTCCTTTTTTTATGGCAGTTCATTTTAGATCTACAGGTAGATCAAGATCAGCAACTTATCTAAATAATATCTCTATTATTTCAAAGGGAGACTATATTTTTTTTTCTAATTTTATGTAGTATTGAGTTACTTCCCCTGGTAATCTTTAAATCTTTTTAGTGCTCTTAATTTTCATCTTTAAATGTACATTTTGTATATAATTTCAGATAGTGCAGGGTTTAAAAAATGATCTTATGGTGTTTAATGTTCTATATGTTATTAAATGTTATGTGTTAATTAAAGTCATAATAATATTTATCTATTTACTTCTGATGCCTTAAGTTATGTGATGACACTTTTGTATCTATTATAGCTCACTTACCAAATGTTTTATATTATTCAATATAGCTTTAAACTAAGAAACATCAGCAATATCAGTTTGGCATTTTCTTCGTGTAGCATCTGTACATATTATATTATATTAGAAACTTGTATGAATGTTTCAGGTACAACAAGTTTGCGTATGAAGATATTCGTGAAGTACACAAGCGTAGATATTTACTACAGCCAATAGCGATAGAAGTGTTCTCCTCTGATGGCAGAAACTACCTCTTAGCTTTCCCAAAGAAAGTCCGAAATAAAGTCTTCTCTAAGTATGTTGCAGAATTTATTATTATTTGACTACGTCGAGTTATTTGTGTATTACAAATACATTTAGCTTATTATCAGTCTTTTAAGAAAAGTTACATCGGCTATTCAAAGGTAGTAGGGATAATTGACCTGTGTTATTTTATTTTTATTTTATACTAATTTATTTTAGCTTGATTGTAAAGAAAGCTGGTAGCTTATCGAGTCATTTTCAAGTCCGCTTCCTGGAAAAACCAGTACTGGTGTCATATGAGGAGGTACGGTCGTGACCCCAGATTTTTTAATTTTCTGTTGTTTCTGTACAGGTTTATGACTGTTGCCACGGCAATCACAGACAGTGCACATCTGTCAGTGTCGGGACAGAAACAGAATGCAAGAATAGAGGCTGGGTAGGTGTATCTGTTTTACTTACCGAGTTTTAGTATATTGAGTAGAGTTCAATAGCTATGTGATACGACTGCTGCCTTACACTGAATAACATATCATGAATCGCATAGAATCTCCTTGTATACACTGAGCATATGGGAACATGGGGTTTAAGCAGCATTTTCAGCAAAAATTATTAACTTGAGTATTACTAACTGGAAGACCAATGATGAATGAAGGTTGGCATTCCGAGCAAAGTTTTCTGTCTGTTCTACTATATATAACCATAGCTATTCTGAGGAATCCCAGAGGTCAGTCTATAATTAGTTGTCACCAAAGATTTCAAGTTGGTACTCATTTTGAGTAAAGACAGAAATAAATGGTCAAGCTTTGCTCTGTTCACCTTGTTTTACTGTACATTGCTCTTGTAATTCTAAAGTATAAAGCTTAATACATTTGTCTTGTTATATAGGAGAAATAAACGTGTTCCCCAGATTTAACTAGCCTGTTTTGTTTGTAGGACTGGATTGATAAGCAGTCTGATGGGTGAAAAGTCTGTGACACAGAGATGGGAGGTAATGTCTGTTGTTTAATTCTTGCTTCCTGTCTTCAAATTCATGTTTTTGAAACCTTTTTGACTGCGTAGGAAAGAAATTTTGTAATCAAACTATTTCCAGCATTCAGGACTGAATATACTAAATTGCAACAGTTTACTACCATATTCCAGCTGCTGTGATTAGGTGTTGCTTATACACAGTAGTATATTACATAGACTGTGACATTTACTACAATACACATGTCAGGTTTAACCCAAGTGTATTGTTTATGTTACAGAGGGGAGAAATAAACAACTTCCAGTATTTGATGCATCTAAATACTCTGGCAGGAAGGTCATATAATGATCTGATGCAGTATCCAGTGTTCCCGTGGATTGTTGCAGACTATGATTCTGAGGTATTGGTGATTGTAGAATACTCTTTTAGACTCACAGTGACTCCACTTGAATATTAAAGTTATAAAATTTGATATAAGTCCTGCAATTTTTACTGTGTTACTAGCTATATCGCTTAAAGATCTCCTTAGGAAGTATTTAAAGCTATATCTGGAGTTTATTATTCAGTTTATGTTCAAGGGACAAAATTGGGGTCTGTGCTATACCAGAGTCTAAATACGATTACTTATTTGATTCTTCATTAGGGACAGGGGTACAAAATACGCCTTCTTCGACAGTAAAGCTGACAAATAAAAATATTGAGGTACATGTACATAGCAGAGTAAGAAATGATTTCCATCCATTTGGTTCCTTTTATGTTTCATGTTATTTATATAACTTGCAGCCATGTAAAGATTACTAGTGGATTTTCAGATAAACAATAAAGACATTACAGTACACTTCAAGTACACAGTTCAGTTAAATCAATCATGCGGTACATCATCTTTACTTAACAATGAAACAAAACGTGAAAACACAAAATAAAACAACGTGCGTGTCCTATTTTAATACCAGTACATTAATTCTTCCTGTGTTACATAGGAGTTAGATCTTTGCAAAGCTGAAACATTCCGAGACCTGTCCAAGCCAATGGGAGCCCAGACTCCAGACAGACTCAAACACTTCAATAAAAGATATCACGACTGGGATGACCCACAAGGTATTGTACAGAAACTTTGGTTAATTAAACTAGCTATGAAGCAGCTTTACTGTTTTGAGTTTCCATTATAACTAATTTAAGACAAAATAGTTAAGCAGTCATGCTGACAGTGCATTCTTAGTGATTTTATGTTTGCCTGAGCTTTGAGAACTCCAGAACGTTACCAATAATTTTAAAACAGACTTGTCTAGCATACAGTCTGGGCAGCTATTAAATGGGATACCCAGTAAAATATACTGATTAATTCAGTGCAGACATGATAATGTTCTATATCTTCAGGGAGGTTAAGTGGGTCAAACCAAGTGCCTATCCAGTATGTGTTCAATTGTAGCTGTACTTTTGAAACCCAGAACTACTGTGTGCATACCAGTATTGTTACTTGTAAGGACATTTTTTTTTTTTTGGGGGGACACCACCATACCACTATGGTACACATTATTCCTCTGCAATGATAGTGGCATCCTACCTGGTTAGACTGGAACCATTTACTCAGACATTCCTTAATTTACAGGTATAGTTTCTATTCAGTTTTGCGTATAGAAATTTTACATTTACATTGTACAGTGAACTATAGCATAGAGGTTTTGAAATTTTTAGGTAGTTCTTGCTAAATGGTTTGAAGTATTATATTTCATAGATTGAAGTTTAAAATTTCAGTTATTATGTAAATGAAAAAGGGGTACCTTAGGTTTTTAAGTTTATGTGTTAATCTGTACTGTTTTATGGAAATTAGAAACGATAGCTATCGATGTATGAAATATAGCCTCCACCTAAATAATATTGAGTTGTGTATGTCCAGTTGTACTATGCCTGGTATTCCTGCAGGGTGGCCACTTTGACCTTGCTGACCGTATGTTCCACAGTGTGAAGGAGAACTGGCTGTCTGCATCCAAAAACAACATGGCAGATGTGAAAGAACTTATACCAGAATTCTTCTATTTACCTGAATTCCTTGTTAATGATAATAACTTTGATCTAGGTAAGTTCCTTTAAAACTGGACTTTATGACTGGATGGAAGTATGAAGGAATTTATAAATAAGAATGCTTTTAACTTAGAAATGACTGCAAAGAATGCATAAATGGATAATATTGAACTTGATTTCTGTGAGAATATGGTTGAAGAAAACAAAATAAAAAATGAAACTTGATACTTTCAGGTAGAAAACTTCTTTGTTGAAATCTTATTATAAGTTGTGTTTAAATGACAGTTTAAAAATTCCAGAACTTTTAAACATACAATGTACTTGTAGTATATATTCTCAGAGAATGTCTGTGTGTTTACAGGTTGCAAGCAGAGTGGTGTACAGTTAAACCATGCTGTACTTCCACCTTGGGCTAAAGAAGACCCGAGAGAATTTATCAGAGCTCACAGAGAGGTAACCTTTAACAATTTACCACTTGATATTTGGAATAGAAACTCTTGCAAAATAATGAATACTGTAATGAACCTTACGCAGACTTTAAATGGCTTTGAAATAACATTAGTTTTACAGTATGCACTAGCGTATTACTGTTTGAGATAGAGACGGATCCTTATTAGATATTGACTGAAGAAATAGATCCATTTGCTTGTGTGAATGAGAAAACAAGAGTTGTAAAAACACCGCTGCTCCATTTATGTGTGTTAATGATATACAGAAGAAAATAATGTTGCAGGATTTTATAGCTATTCTGTGTTTCTTCATTAGGCTTTGGAGTCAGACTATGTGAGTTCCCGATTACATGAATGGATTGACCTGATATTTGGGTGCAAGCAGTATGGTCAACCCGCGGTGGATTCTGTCAATGTTTTCCACCACCTGTTCTACGAAGGAAATGTTGATATTGACAGTATTGAGGACCCCCTGAAGAAAAATGCCACCATTGGTTTCATTAACAACTTCGGACAGATTCCCAAACAGGTTATTTCTCATAATCTAAAGTACAGTGTTAATATTAGCAAAGCTGTGAAATGGATCTACGATTATACACTCTGCTGTTAGATAGATTAGGAATCAGACAGAAAGAATTTTTTCTCTAGTATTGTGGTTATACTTTTCTTTCAAATGGCAAATGTAATATATTTGAATTTTATAGCGTATACATTTATTACATTATTTAATCAGCTGCTTACAGTTTTACAAAATTTAGAGTTACTTGTTGAAGCCCATTGACAAGTATATTGTATTTTGTATTATACATGTTTGTTTGCAGATATTCCGAAAGCCGCATCCACAGAAAAAGTTGAGTCTACGAGGTGTAGAGCTCTCATCAAACCTGGCTGATAGACTGTTTTTCCATAATGTTGATAACCTTAAACCCTGTATGCAACCCGTAAAAGGTAGCTAGTCACTGCTTCCACTCTACACACAGGACTCTCTTCTAAAGTGTATTTTGATAGATATTACTACATTTCATAAAACAGAAATTGTTTTTTAACAAGAAGCACGGTTGACATTTGTTTCATTTTCTCACATATGTTTCATGATGCAAATTACTTCACCCCTGTTTATCTTTAAATCATCTGAAGACACAAGTTTTTAACCATGGGATCTAAGTATGAACAAATGCGAAAAATAATTGTAAATATCAGTAGCCCTCATACATTTAACATGTGATGTAAATCCTATACTTATCTACATTGTAGAGTTGAAGACTGCGGTAGGTCAGATCATGCATGCAGACCGCTATGTACTAGCTGTGGAGCAGAACAAGGTGCTTATACCAACTAACTACAACAAATATCTTGCTTGGGGGTTCTCAGATCTCAGTGTCAGAATTGGAAACTATGAATCAGAAAAGGTTAGTGAACTCATGCAACATGTTGAAAGTAAAGCATTGTTACATCTATGTTAAAGCTCTACCCATATATACACCAAGTTGTGTTGTTATGAACCACCTCTTTGCTCCTATGTTGAGATGCAGTAGTGTTGAACAGTTCCAATTGCTCATTTAGACTTTATATCAGGAAACTGTAGTGCTGGACAACTCTAACTCCTTCATGAACAAGTACAATGACTATGTTACTGTTCTTTCACAGTGCTTAACAGACTTAATAGTTTTGGTTTTGTTTATGTATACTATGCTCTTGGGGAGCTTGCCAGTTTCAAGATGTATTTACAGTGCCAAAACTATCCTGTATGGATTTAAAAATGTCTTGTGTCATAATAACGTGAACCTGCAGATTTAAGTTTATCTTTGGGTTTTCCATTTTCAGGCAACATCAATATTTGAAGGTTTGGATAATGGTGAAATATTGTGTGCAGCATGTCCTACCTCTAAGGTTTTCATTACTGGTGGAACAAGTTGTGTAAGTTGGTCTCATACGTTTGCACCGTGCTATATTGCAGATTTAATAAAACTGAACAAGATTGCCAGGAGTGTACTACACAATATACATGTGACATTTAATTTAACTTGTTTCGTATGTATTTACTTACTACACAATTATATTAAGGTAGACCAAATGCACCTATTAGAAATCTGTATACATGTACATCTTTTTCTTACTTAATTGTTTTATAGTAAGTCCTTATAGTGCATTCCTAGAACCTGTTCAGTGTTGCTAGCTGTTCTATGAAATATTGCTAAGAACCCGGAAGAAATTCTTGTTTCAAATGCAGGTTGTAAATGTATGGGAGCAGAATATGAAGGACAAGAGGGTTGACCTGAAGCAGCCGCTGTATGGACATACAGAGCCAGTGACATGTGTGGCAGCATCTGCCGGCTATAACTTCATCGTGAGTGGTTCCAGAGACAGGACATGTATCATCTGGGATCTCAGCCGACTCGTCTATGTGAGACAGTTACGGGGACACACGGCTCCTGTCGCAGCTGTCTGCATCAATGAACTTACTGTAACTATCCTATTCTTTTTAGACTTTAAATTAAAGATCTGCTTGCAGGCTTAAAACAGTAACCATTGTTATTCATTGTTGTCTTTGCTTGAACCAAACTTCAAAGGGTACCATTGTTCTCCTAAAATGACTGACTAACTACATCTGCTAGTTGGGATTACCATATTCTTTGAAGTGAAGTAACTCACTTAGTTGAAGTAATAATGCAATGTAGTTAAATATATAAAAATACCTCTTAAACAAATACTGTAGTGCTATATTACATTAATTTTACACAGGGTGATATAGCATCCTGTGCTGGTACCTATCTACATGTATGGAGTATAAATGGTGAAGAGGTAGCATGTGTGAATACAGCATCTGTGAGGCACCATCAGATTCTTTGTGTTGCCATGTCACAGGTAACTATTACGCAATATCTGGTAATAATACAGTTGCTAGAGCAGTTTGTTCTTCATTTTGACACAAACATGACAAAACAAGTATTTACTACATTATCAACAAGGATTTTGTTTACTGTTGGCAATGTCAATACTATTAAGTTAATGTGCATTCAGAATGAGAAATTTTCGTGTAAGTCAAGGTTGTGGTCAGAAGAACACAAGGTAATCTTTGAAATATCAAAATACATGGATTCATTCAACTGCAAATGTTCAATTCAGAATATCTGAAAAATATGAACACTGCCCATACAGTTTGCATTCCTCAACTTGTTTTGTTGTATCCTGAGGTTTGTGACTCGGGCAATATAAGAAGCTACCAAAAATCAGTGAATTTATGTCTGGAATATAACTGACAGATTTCTTTTACTACAGCTGATGGAATGGGACAGTAGAAATGTTATACTAACAGGCAGTAGTGATGGAGTTGTCAGGGTAAGTGAACTACTCAATAACTTAATTGAATGTGGGATTTGAAAACGATTATAATAGTGACTGTAAATGACTTTATTTGTCCTCTCATGTGTTTTTAATGTATTCAGATACCCTCTTTGTGTAGAAGATAACATGATAAATTGTTTATTGCAAGCTATAAGTATGGTACAATTGAAATATTATTGTCATTCATGATTGGCAAGTTTCACAGTCATTTGTCAGTTGTTGGCACAGCTTTTGTATGAATTCATTGGCTGTGCTATTTTCTTTGTGTTTACGTAACATTTTACATCATACATGTATCTCATATTATCAGTCTAAGAATTTTGTGGTTTTCAATAGCTGTACTGAGATGGAATCTTTCACTTCTCTAAATAGACACCATGTTTATATTGTATTTTATATAGATGTGGAGCGTGGAGTATGTACAAGTACCAGATGAGTCTAAACTTGTCGTGCCAGACAAAACAGCTGTAGTGGGAGGTAACTCTGCTAGTACTTCAGATGCTGCAAGAATTCCCTCCCCTCAAACTAGTCAGCCACAAGATATTCTATATCGCAGGAAGCGCAGTGTATCATGTGATAGTTATGATGAAGATAAAAGTGCAGTGGAAAGACTTCGAGATTTTAAGGATCCTGATAATTTAACATCAAAACTTGTTGAACTTAGCTCTTCTGTAGACAGTAACAGTCATTTCATGTCGAAAGTGTTAGAAAAACTTGAAGGAACAGTAAAATCTGGCCGGGAATCGCAAAGTGCAATAGACAGGAACATAAGCACGTCCAGTAGTATAAGTGATTTGTATACTGGTGAGGAGGTTGTAGGTACGGATGGGGAGCTCAACAGAGATGGTGAGGTTCAGAGTTTGAAATCTGCCGGCAGTGTGTCTGTGTCATCTGCAGTAGAGGCCACAGAAAGCCTGGAGACTGTTCACAGGTCTTATGATGATGAAAAGGTTTGTAATTTATCAATCTAATAAATGAACAGAGCCTCACACTGTATTAATCTGATAGTAATCCCAAGGGCTGTGGGTTTTTTTTTACACTTCCCAAACTTAATCTGGCAATCCCAATTTAGAATGAAATTAGACATATTAGTTTTTGCCAAACTGGAATATGCCAGCGATTACTGCATACAATTTTCTGAAGTGAGTAAAATTTTGTAAACGCCTTAACTTCATTCCTTTGTTTTTACCATACAATTACATTTTACTTGTCCTGGGATGGGGCATTTGGATTGATGACAATCAACTGGCTCTGACTTTTTGAGAATTCATTATAAATCACATTCAGTGATAGCTAGCTTCCGTACAGATAACACACAATCAGATACATGGTCCAGAAAAGGCAAAACCATATTAGATCCTGAATAGCTCAATCAATAGAGCTCTCAACCTTCAAGATACAAGCAAAAAAAACCACAAAGATCTCGCAGCTAAGATAACATGCAGTTGTTGTTTTCAGAGTGAGACTGGTCATGTTCAGCATAGCCCAAGTCAGCCGGATATGAAAGAAGATGTAGATGCAGAGAGTAAGAGATCATTATCTTCTGATTTTGAAGTTATCTCTGATGCTGAAGTGAAAACTGTTCACACTGTGGAGGATATAGTCAAGAAATACAAAAAGAGAACCAAAAATACTCTAAGAGAAGGTAAATAAACAAGGTCTTTTGATTTTTGCGCGAAGGGGAGCTTCCTGGGGCCCCCTGGTTAAGTTTTGTACCACCCTTTATTTAAGTATTAGAGGTATGGCTTTGAAACACCGTCTTGATTACCATCGACCCAACCAGACAAGAGTACTAACCGTCAAGATTTTTGACAGAATTATGGCCCTTTGACTTAGAAAATACATTAAATGGGTAAAATCCACTTATTGCCTTAACCCTTGAGATATTGCTTTGAAACTTTGAATGCTTGTTAACATCAACCCCCATCGTGGGCAAAGAGAAGGTAACTCTGTCAGGGTTTGTTTTAAAAATTAAGGCCCCTTTATTCACTTAGAATCTTGGGTTAAGTTTTCGCACCAGTCCATCTTTTTGACTAAACGTTTGAATATTAATTTGAAAGTTGGAATACTTGTTTACCATCATGATCCCCAAACATGGGCAGGAGAGGTAATTCTTCAAGGATTTTATTTGAATTTGGCCCTTTTTGACTTAGAAACTCAGTTAAAATTTTCATTCTGTCCACTTGTTGACTTAACCATTTGAGATATTACTTTGAAAGTTGGAGACTTATGTACCATCATGAGACCTATCTGTAAGCAAAAGAAGATAACTCTGAAAATGTTTCTTGATTGTACTTAGAAATTCCTTGTTAAAGTCTTGTGTGCCCTTAACTGTCAAAGTTTTGTTTTATTGGCAAGCACTAAAAAAGTCGAGCGCTCTGTTCTACTGACAGCTCTTGTTTCTTTATCTTGTCATCTAGGAACTGCTCTTAAACTTGGTTAATAGTTGTTTGATCTTGATTTTTCAATCCCAAATGCAGGAATGGTCATTTCCGCATCATAACTAAATGGCTCAGAATTTCCAAGCTATGTAAGGACCACTTACCTTTGGGTATTGTGTGAAATGGATAAATGGGTTGGAAGGTCATTTGTGAAAGTCAGAATAATATCAAATCCAAAAAGGGATTTCTACAAGAGAGGGAAGTCTTGTGATACCTAAACAGAGAAAAGTCTTGTGAAACATAGACAGGGAAGTCTTGTGGTATTAAGACAGGGTAGTCTTGTGATACCTGGACAGGTTAGTCTTGTGATACCTACACAGGGTAGTCTTGTGATACCTATACAGGGTGGTCTTGTGATACCTATACAGGGTAGTCTTGTGAAACATAGACAGGGAAGTCTTGTGGTATTAAGACAGGGTAGTCTTGTGATACGTGGACAGGTTAGTCTTGTGATACCTACACAGGGTAGTCTTGTGATACCTATACAGGGTGGTCTTGTGATACCTATACAGGGTAGTCTTGTGATACCTATACAGGGTAGTCTTGTGATACCTAGACGGGGTAGTCTTGTGATACCTAGACAGGGTAGTCTTGTGATACCTAGACAGGGTAGTCTTGTGATACCTAAACAGGGTAGTCTTGTGATACCTATACAGGGTAGTCTTGTGATACCTGGACAGGGTAGTCTTGTGATACCTAGACAGGGTAGTCTTGTGATACCTGGACAGGGTAGTCTTGTGATACCTGGACAGGGTAGTCTTGTGATACCTGGACCTGGACTGGGTAGTCTTGTGATACCTAGACAGGGTAGTCTTGTGATACCTGAACAGGGTAGTCTTGTGATACCTAGACAGGGTAATCTTGTGATACCTGAACAGGGTAGTCTTGTGATACCTGGACAGGGTAGTCTTGTGATACCTAAACAGGGTAGTCTTGTGACGGGGTAGTCTTGTGATACCTGGACGGGGTAGTCTTGTGATACCTAAACGGGGTAGTCTTGTGAGACCTAGACTGGGTAGTCTTGTGATACCTAGACTGGGTAGTCTTGTGATACCTAGACTTGGTAGTCTTGTGACAGGGTAGTCTTGTGATACCTAGATGGGGTAGTCTTGTGATACCTAGACTGGGTAGTCTTGTGACAGGGTAGTCTTGTGATACCTAGACGGGGTAGTCTTGTGATACCTAGACTTGGTAGTCTTGTGACAGGGTAGTCTTGTGATACCTAGATGGGGTAGTCTTGTGATACCTAGACTTGGTAGTCTTGTGACAGGGTAGTCTTGTGATACCTAGACGGGGTAGTCTTGTGATACCTAGACTTGGTAGTCTTGTGACAGGGTAGTCTTGTGATACCTAGATGGGGTAGTCTTGTGATACCTAGACTGGGTAGTCTTGTGACAGGGTAGTCTTGTGATACCTAGGCGGGGTGTTGGTACGGTAGTCTTGTGATACTAGACTGGGTAGTCTTGTGACCGACAGGGTAGTCTTGTGATACCTAGACGGGGTAGTCTTGTGACAGGGTAGTCTTGTGACAGGGTAGTCTTGATACCTAGACTGGGTAGTCTTGTGACAGGGTAGTCTTGTGATACCTAGACGGGGTAGTCTTGTGATACCTAGACGGGGTAGTCTTGTGATACCTAGACAGGGTAGTCTTGTGATACCTAGACGGGGTAGTCTTGTGATACCTAGATGGGGTAGTCTTGTGATACCTAGACAGGGTAGTCTTGTGATACCTGGACAGGGTAGTCTTGTGATACCTATACAGGGTAGTGTTGTGATACCTAGATGGGGTAGTCTTGTGATACCTGGACAGGGTAGTCTTGTGATACCTGGACAGGGTAGTCTTGTGATACCTGGACAGGGTAGTCTTGTGACAGGGTAGTCTTGTGATACCTGAACAGGGTAGTCTTGTGATACCTAGACAGGGTAGTCTTGTGACAGGGTAGTCTTGTGATACCTAAACGGGGTAGTCTTGTGATACCTAGACTGGGTAGTCATAGTGGACGGGTAGTCTTGTGATACCTGGACAGGGTAGTCTGTGATGCCTAGACTGGGTAGTCTTGTGAGGGAGGCTGTGAGACCTAGGGGGGGTAGTCTGTGATACCTAGACTGGGTGTCTGTGACAGGGTAGTCTGTGATACCTAGACGGGGTAGTCTTGTGATACCTAGACTGGGTAGTCTTGTGACAGGGTAGTCTTGTGATACCTAGACGAGGTAGTCTTGTGACAGGGTAGTCTTGTGACAGGGTAGTCTTGTGATACCTAGACAGGGTAGTCTTGTGATACCTAGACATGCTATTGGTACGTGACCTTTCTCATTGTGGGTAAACAGACATTAGGTACAGTATTTAGCTTTTTTGATTGTGATGAGTGATTGATTATCATAGTGTATTTTTGGGTCATCATTTCAAGTACAAAATGATGGAGACATTGACCTTGAATGATGGAGACATTGACTTTGAAACAGTTACCATAGAGGAAAAGGATTTTTAGTTCCTTGGGGTCTTGATATGACGATTCAGTAGAAGAATAATCAAGATCACTTGACCGAGTTGAACTTTTGGTCAATTCTACTCCCAGTCAAGTGCTCTAAAGTTATAGGAGGTATGGAGATATGTATGTGTTTTTTCTCAAGTAAAATCTTTTGTATCTAGATGCTTGCATAGGGAGTAGAATAAGGTTTGATAACGTGAGTAGTGGTAAATTGTATGACTTAACATGTAATCATATAATGTTTATGTTTAGGTTTTCGGTGGCAGAGGCAGCTGGTATTCCGCAGCAAGTTAACGATGCACACAGCATTTGAGAGAAAAGACAACAAGGATCCTGCAGCTGTTACTGCTGTCGCAGTGTCTAGGTAATATCTTATAGACTACTTCCATACAGTTCTCAACAATTACTATGTATGGTTCTGTAGATAGTAAACTAAAATTTTCCCCTTAATACTATGCTTGAACCAGATTCAGCATTTACTCCCATTGTTGAGCATTTATATTTGACACCTCCATTTTGTCTGATCATGATCTACACCACTCTATTTCACTTGGTACATGTATATTCTTACTATGCATAACTTCAAACAGCATTTGGTGCCTTTGAAATAAGAAACTTTACCATTCCAGTTACATGGTGTACTAACACTTGCTTGTTTTAAATAAGGAAAAATTAGTTACAGAAAAATAAACATACACAGGAGAATGAATAGAGGAGTTTTATATTTGCATTTCTATATAGCCAGAAGATGCAGGACAGATATATTTACAGGTAACCATTTTCTGTTCATATTTAAGTCCCCTAAATGTATGTTTTTATAACACAATTTATCATGCAACGTAACATCTATACAGGGACCACAAGACAGTATATGTTGGTGATGCCAAGGGTAGAATCTTCAGCTGGACAGTAACGGACCAACCAGGACGTGTTGTTGCTGATCACTGGATGAAAGATGATGGGGCAGAGATGTGTCTACAATGTGGTGTTCGGTTCTCGTTCTCAGAGAGGCGTCATCATTGTAGAAACTGTGGACAGGTGTTTTGTTCTAGGTATTGATGACTGTTTACTTTCTTCTTGTCATCAGCTACTTTCGCATAAGTAATTTTAAAATAAATGCATCATAAGGACTGTGATCCTTTTCACAGTACAGTAAACTCCGTATATAACGACTCCGGATATAACAAAACTGCGGATATAAGGAACACATTATCTGGGCCCGATTTTATTCAATCCTTATTTTAAATGAAAATTCTTTACGGATATAACAAACTCCTGATATAAGGAACAAATTGAATTAGTCCCATGTATTATACTGGAGTTTACTGTACTGATCTATTTATAAAATCAAATCATCCTTTGAATAAAATGTCTTGTTAATCACATTTCCTACTTACTTGTATACAGACAGATCTGTAGTTAAGTTATTAAACAAGTAGAAAAACACCTAATGCTGTCACAGAAAATCAGTAATACAAGGTAATATTTATACCCCCAAAACGAAGTTTGGGGGGGTATATAGGAGTCACCTGGTGGTTGGTTGGGCGATCAGTCAGTCGGGTGGTCGGTCGGTCAGGTGGCCTGTTGCATTTTCCTTGTCCGGAGCATAACTTTTAAACTACTAGTTGGAATTCAATACAACTTCATACAATGGTCAAGCACAATGAGTGGAGTGCTGTGTGCAAGAACCATAACTCTATCTTGAGTTATAACAGAGTTATTGCCCTTTGTTACTATTCCTTGTCTGGAGCCTAACTTGAAAACTACAAGTTGGAATTCAATACAACTTCATACAATGGTCAAGCACATTGAGAGGAAGTGCAGTGCACAGGAACCATAACTCTTTCTTGACTCATTACAGAGTTAGCCCTTTGTTACTTTTCCTTATCTGGAGCATTACTTGAAAACTACTGGTTTGAATGCAATACAACTTCATGCAATGGTCTAAGACAATGAGAGGAAGTGCAGTGTACAAGAACCATAACTCTATCTTGAGTAATTACAGAGTTATTGCGCTTTATTACTTTTCTTTGTCTGGAGCATAACTTGAAAACTACTGGTTGGAATTCATTACAAATTTATTCAATGGTCAAGTAAATTGAGAGGGAGTGCAGTGCACAGGAACCATAACTCTTTCTTGACCCATTACATAATTATTGCCCTTTGTTACTTTTCCTTGTTTGGAGGATTACTTGAAAACCACTGTTTGGAATTCAATACAACTCCATACAATGGTCTAGCAGAATGAGAGGTAGAGCAGTGTACAAGAACCATAACTCTATCTTGAGTAATTACAGAGTTATTGCGCTTTGTTACTTTTCTTTGTCTGGAGCATAACTTGTAAACTACTGATTAGAATGCAATACAACTTCATACAATGGTTCAGCACAATGAGAGAAAGTGCAGTGTACAAGAACCCTAACTGTATCTTGAGTAATTACAGAGTTATTTCCAAGAACAATATCTCTATTTTAGTTTTTTTTGCAAGGTATTCTGTTACTACAAACTTCCTCAGTTTATAAAGCAGTCTTTTGGGGGTATTAATCACATTTAGTGATAGCTCTAGTTTATCTATGCAAGAATATTAGAAATGAAAAAAAAAAAATCTATAGATGAGGGAATTACTTTGAAGTATTTTCATGTGTAGAACATTAGCTGCAGGTATTTGTCAGTAAATATGACATTTTACATAATTATGTTTATGATTCATGGATTTTGTTTGTGTGATTTAAACAGGTGTAGTAGATATGAGACAGAGATCAGGAGATTACGTATCAGGAAACCAGTGAGAGTTTGTCAAGCTTGCTTTAATATACTCAAAGCTCAACATGCATTCGCCGCAGAATCATCAAAGAAGTAACACAATTGAAACACACTGCCAGAGGAACTTTCATTGGTCTGTGTAAATGCAGACATGTGCTGCAGTGATGACAGTATCCCCTTCAACTGGTGCAGATTGTGATTACACTTCGGGTTTGGACTCTCCACGACACCCCCACTGTTCATGTCTGTAGAGGTAGTAACCATAGTAACACAAGTGGTTGAACTATATTATAAATACACTGTGTTTGTTGGATATTTGACTGGATACAATTAGAACCCTGTTTGAAATATGTACCACCCAAAAAAAGATTACGATGTTACATGCATGGGTGTAGCCAAGTTTATTAAATGTTTTGTGTGCACAGATATGTATGTCAGATTACCAAAAGTTGTTCTGTCATGTGTTCAGCACTTTGTTGAGTCACTTATAATAAATATAGACTGGCCTAAGATCATACAGCTTGATTTTCCCCTTTTTTTCGCACTTGAATAAATTTGTATAAAACTGATTCCCAATGTTACACAATGCACTTCTGCATTCCTTGAAACTGTGAACTGCTAATGAAATATACATGTATATATCTGATATTGTTGACAGTTGTAAAAGTTTCTGCTATGAAATATATTCTGAATTGTTTTATGGAATCTACATAATGAAATAGAAGTAGGTCTCAATTTAGCAACTAGGAAATGAAAGTGAAATCACCAGGGCAGCAGACTTTGTTTCTGTTGTAACCTGTACAGTTCTAATTGTCTGTGGTGTTATTGCTTTTGGTCATTCCTTCAGTAGCTTGAAATTGTACCCAATAAGTCTAATCCAAGAACCTGGGCCTGTGCTTATAAAAGTTTCTTGAGCACAATCGTGGATCATGCTCAAGTAATATGAATAAAATCAAGTTACATTCTTTCACAAAGTCGGGTTCCATAACAATAATCAGAAGGTCTCTTCTTGAGCTTCAAATATTTATATTAAACCAGACTTTGTAAAAACGGTAACTTGGACGACCATATTACCCGAGCAGATTCGTAGCATGGTTGTGCTCAAGAAACTTTTATAAGCACGGAGCCTGGACCTGAAAGACGTACCCAAAATATCACAAAATGGCATCAGTGAAAAGCTGATTTTCTTTTATAAAAAATCCAGTAAAATCAGCAATTTTCTTCTGTTACGACAAGGTCAAAAAGACAAGCAACAGTATCTGGTACTTCTAATTTACTTCAGTTGATGCGCCTTGTTAATATCCATGGTTTGCCTTGTCTTTGAGTTTGATTGTATGTCTCAGTTGGATCAAGGTTGATCTTATTTCAGCTGATTGTCAATACATATATATAGGGTGTGGTCTTCTGGATTTTAGGCTTTTTTCGTAATATATGGGTACAATTTCCAGCTCCTGTGATAAGAATATGTTCTATGAGTGTAGTGTAAATTATAAGGTATTGTCAAACTCACATATAAATAGTTGAGCACCTATCTTTCAGTTGAAATAGTACTCATGTTTTCCCTAGATAATGACAGATTGAATGGAAAACTATTTCTTGGGCATTCACTTGTTTTTTAGGTGTTCAGATTGTAAGTTATATAGTGTTGAAATCCAGTAACATACATGTCTTGAGTTGTTTACATTCCAAGGTCACAACATTCTGATTGTGTTGTACATGTATTTACTAGAAGGTTCTGCTTTCATATCCAGTGTGCTACTGTTTATATTATTTTGTATTGTCTCATTTTTAATTCTCTGAAAAAAATGTAATGTTCTGATTGTTGTTAAGTTTGTGAATTAATTGTGAAGAAATTTAAAACACCTCAGTGAAATCTAGTCAGTAAAGTGAGCCAGTCAGTTGTTAACTTTGAAACTGTCAGAATCCGGTAAGCTTTGAAGCTGCAGTATTTAAATGTAACAATTAACACATACTATCACACTATCAGAAGTTTGTGGTTTTTGTACTTTCATTGTTTAAGCATCTATTAATCTATGAGAAGAAATCTTCCATTGTTCTTTTTTCCTTCAAATCTCACATAACACTGTTGATGTTATATGTACATAAGTATTGTAACTTATATTTATAAGTTTCTAGCGCTGATGCTATGGTATGGAGTAGCTAGCTACTAAGCCACTGTAACTTCGCATGGACTTTAGGGCCTTTAGTTCAAACCTTGTTATAGAGCTGACCCCTCATGTGAAAGTTTAGTCACTTCTGGAGGATTGGGGTTTAATGATGGTTCAACCAGAAATGATGGCTGGATACGCCATTAATATGAACCATTAAAATAAATAGTGCTGAGAAAAGGTGCAACACTCCATTGAATCAATTATACATATATTGTACATAGTATTTATAGCCTGCCAATATGTTTATTGTGCAATATTATATATTACAATTAAGATACAGTTGTCACTTGTTAAGTATATATTCACACAAGAAGGGATTGTCAAAACTTTTTTTTCTAATTTGTTAACATACATTTGGCTCATTTTGAATAGAATATGCGTGTATTTTATTTTGTTGTTGAATCTAAAATGAAGTATTGCTTACAGTTACATTGTTCTGGAAAGCTGACTTTCTCACCAGTACTACAGATTATATTGTTGTCAAAATCTCTTCATTGTGCTTGTCATATATTGATTTGGATCAGTTACAAATGGTTCTTGTTTTTTAGCTCACCTGAACTAGTAGGCATTCAGGGTGAGCTATTGGGTTCGATGAATGTCTGTGGTCCGCGCTGTCGTACTAACTTCGTCCACACTTAGTTCGTAACACCAGTGGTACATTTTTAGCTTGACTTTTCTGATGAAAAGGGAGAGCTATCTACGTCACTTGTGCCAGCGTTTGCGTCACTTGGTTAAGTTTTGCCTGCTACGCCACTTTATGTCAAATATTCAGTAAGTTATGGCATTGAAACTTGACCATACTTTGTTCATGCCATCATAACGTGCATCTACAGACAAGCCAGTACATAACTCTTGTCAAAATTTTGTGACAGAATTATGGCCCTTGTTTGACTTAGAAAAGTGTATTGAGCTTGGTTAAGCTTGTAGGTACTACCATCACTTTATTTCAAAAAACCATTAGGTATTGCCTTGAAACTAACCATAATTGTTTACCATGATGACCTTCATCAACAGACAAGAGTAACTATTTCTGTCAAGATTTTGTACAGAATTATGGCTCTTGTTTTACTATAAAAAACATTGAAAATTGGGTAAAATCCACTTATTGCCTGTAGGACCCTTTGAGATATTGGTTTGAAAGTTTTGAATGCTAGGTACTATCATGCACTACTCAGTAACCACTTATGTAGGACTTGAAGGTAAGTGATGTCCAGGGTTTGTTTTAAAAATTAAGGCCCTTTATCAAGTTAGAAATCTTGGTTAAGTTTATTACAAATTAGGCCACTTTTTGACTAAACTTTCAAGATATTAGTTTGAAAGTTTGGAATACTTGGTTACCATCATGATCCCAAAACATGGGCAGGAAAATTTTGGTAATTCTAGTCAAGGGTTTTATACAGTGAATTCAGATAGCCCTTGTATGACTTTGAAACATTCGGGTCCACTTGTTTGACTTAAACATTTGGTAGATATTACTTGTGAAAGTAACAGTACTTATGTAACCACTTCATGATATTGACCTGATCTTTGTTAAGCAAGGGAATATAACTCTGTCAAAATGTTTCTTGATTTGTACTTAGAAATTCTTAGTTAAAGTAGTTAAAGCCCTTGTGTGCCCTTGAAATGTCAAAGTTTTGTTTTATTGGCAAGCACTAAAAATGCACACTGTCTTAGTGACAGCTCTTGTTGCCTCAATTGTACGAAACTTGGTCAGGATGTTTGTCCCAGGGGTAATTACTCAAACGATTAATTACAAAAATTAAATAGGTACATGACCCAAAAATTGAAAATCTTGTTAAGGCTCTAAGGCTACCTAGTTTCAGTCCAAATATCCTGGCAATTTGTCAGAAAGGTTGTTTTGGTTGATTATACTAGATAAAAGTTTTAATATGGGTCACCTGGGGTCAAAAACTAGGTCACAGCCCAAATATGGAAAAACCTTGTTAACCCTCTAGAAGTAACATTTTCAGCCCAAATATCATGGAAATTTGTCAGAAAGGTTGTTAAGATGATTTCTAGCTCAAGTTCGAATATGGGTCATCTGGGGTCAAAAACTAGGTCACACAGCCTGAATATGGAAAAACCTTGTTAACACTCTAAGGTAACATTTTCAGCCCAAATATCCTGGAAAAATGTCATAAAGGTTGTTTTGATGATTGCTTAGCCCAAGAACGAATTATGGGTCATCTTGGGTCAACAAATAAATCACAGACGGCCAAAATATGGAAAAACTTGTTAGCACTCTAGATGTTACATTTTCAGCCCAAATATCCTTGAAATTTGTCAGAAAGGTTGTTTTGATGATTTCTAGCTCAAGTTCGAATATGGGTCATCTGGGGTCAAAACAGTTGGCTCACAGTTAGCCCAAATGTGGAAAAACCCAGGCCCTTGAGGTTACTTTGAACCCCAAATTCCTGGAAATTTCCAGGATAATTGGGGGGCTTTTAATTGCTAGTTAGTTTTACGTTCTAGGACGTCTAAGAACCAGAAAAGTTGTTTTGACATTTGATACGATGTATTCAATTGAACCTATAATTACCTGTATTTCGATTTTATTGCATGCCAAGTATTCCTAAAGTATGGGAACACAAATTAACCAGGTCTCATTGCAATTTGTTAAAAGCAGTTGTACCCAGTTAGGATTCAATAAAGGGCCATCATGGCCCTCTTGTTATCAAACTAATTGGAATGAATTCATGATGTGTCATGTTTTCGATGTACTGACTTACATGAAACTTAAATATGAGTTTGTCGCTCTTGAGATACTGTTGCTGAAGTGGCAAGACACCATTATTGTCAATATAGGATAAAGTTTCCATATATGATGTACATTGTACCAAATTACTGTATTACATGGATCATAGTAGCTTTTTCTGTGATTGATGATAAAAACTTGTGAAAGATTTGTTAAACATTTTAAACAAAAGCAATTTCAGATTATGGTACAGTATTCACACTTCATTTCTTACCGGTAGAAACAGGCTATGCTTTGTAAGTAAAACCAGTGATGTCAGGTATTGAATACTCAAAATTTCTCAAATGAGGAAAAAGATGTATTAGTACTTCAATTAATGTTGAGTCCTTGCATAGAATATCAAGTTTAAGAGAAAGAAATGAGATTATAATAAGCGCAACAAGCACCTATCCATGGTTGTTAGAAAGATAAACATGGCTTGATGTTTTAAAAGGAGTATAATGTACATATATAAAGCCGGGGTCTAAGGGACCCCCTTCGAATATTTTTTCCAAAAACTTTAGCTCAATGGTGTAATTTGATACACCTTTTATACCGCTGTATCTTTCCAGATTCCGGAAACATTCCTGTTGTCTTTCTTTTATCATGTTTGCTGTATAAAGCAACTGGGCACAATATTTTATTCCACAATTTTTAGCTCGACTTTTCTATGAAAAGGGGAGCTATCCTACTCGCCGCGTCGGCGATGGCTGCACACCTGGATAAGTTTTCGTACCACCCCACTTTATTTCAAAAGTATTAGAGGATGGCTTTGAAACTTACCAACTTGTTTACCATCATAACCTCCATCTACAGACAAGATACATAACTCTGTCAATGTTTTTGACAGAATTTGGCCCTTTTTTAGTTGAGAAAGTGTATTGAGCTTTGGTTAAAGTTTCCATACTATGACGTCACATTATTTCAAAACCATTAGGTATTGCTTTGAAACTAACCATACTTGTTTACCATAGACCTTCTCAACAGACAAGAGGACATAACTCTGTCAAGGTTTTTGATTAAACCTTTTTAACTTAGAAAATACATTTGAATATGGGTAAAGTATCCACTTCATTGTCTTAACCCTTTGAGATAGCTTGCTTTGAAAGTATTAAGTGCTATTTCAGGTCATTGACCCCCATCTGTACGCAAGAGAAGTAACTCTTCAGGGATTTGTTTTAAAAATAAGGCCTTTTATCACTTTGAATCTTGGTTAAGTTTTTCGTACAGTCCCTTTTGACGAACTGTTTGAGATATTAATTTGAAAGTTGGAATACTTGTTTACCATCATGATTCCCAAACATGGGCAGGTAAGGTAATCTGTCAAGGGTTGTTATTATAAATTATGGCCCTTTTTGACTTAGAAACTCAGTTAAAATTTTCATTCTTGTCCACTTGTTAACTTAACCCTTTGAGATATTACTTTCCAAAATTGAGCACATTGTGTACCATTGTAAGACCTATCTGTAAGCAAAAGAAGATAACTCTGTGAAAAATTTTCTTGATTTGTACTGAGAAATTCCTGGTTAAAGTCTTGTGTGCCCTTAACTGTCAAAGTTTTGTTTTATTGGCAAGCACTAAAAAAGTCGAGCACGCTGTCCTACTGACAGCTCTTGTTATCTTTCCTGGTGACTTTTGTTAAGACATTCAGATATAAACACAATTTAAACAAAGTTTTTATTGTATGATCCATGTTTAGCAATATCCCATTGGTCCAGAGCATGATCAGCGAAGCAAAATATAATACATGATTTTTTGGTTTCCACTAGTAAATATGATCTATATTTAGAACAAGTACTGTCACACAGTTATTATGGTCTTGCATTAAGTAGAACATTAATAGTGCAGCATTCAAAATGCTGGCAACTTATTTAGTATGATCTAAAACACAGATGTAGTCCAGCCTATTTCTTAGCATTGTATCAATGAAATATCCACAAATTGTTTTTCAAGCTTGAAATAAGCATTATTCATATAATGAAACATTAATGGACTCGTGCCGCCTTGGGATATGGTAGTCACCAGAGTAGATCAAGTATTGACCTCTTCTGGTGAATATCACATCATATCCAATGCCTTGCAAGTCCATAATTTTATAATATTGCATATACAACACATTGTAACAATATTAACTGCAGTTCCACTACATAGTTTATAGGCAATGTAGCAATGTAAGTCTTGGGTACTACATTGAATATACTTCTTGCACATTAATACATGCCAGGCTTGGAATTGGGTTTTAGTTGTAGTTTTGAAATTTATTCTAAACTGTGACCTAGCTATGTAAGTGTTTGACAATTGTTCACGCTTGTATATCATGTGATTCATTCTGTACACAATATAGGTAATGCTTGATAGTTACATTAATGGCAGCAAAAAAGCTTGCTTCTCCACACTTGTATATTGAAAATTGGCATTACAGATAGTCAGGGAGGTAGCCCGTGTTATAAAATATATTGTATTAATATAATCAAAACCGTAGAAGCAGCCAGGTAAAAATCTTGAGTGTTCACCTGGGCATGGTGGTTGTTCGATATCAGTGCATATGTTTATATATGGCTGAACAGGAAAAAACTAAATGATGTGAGACATATAGCTGTTTCACCAAGGTGACTGTTTAATGCAGGATGCTGCTTATATGGGTAGATTGGGGTGGAAGGGAGATTGCCATTTTAATTACAACGTGCAATTCATTCTGTTCCACTAAATTATAAATGTACGTCACTTTTAAAGTGACCTTGTTCTCATGTTTGTTTTTTTTAAACAGATATTTACTTAATTCATAGGTATATTATTTTACTGTAATTATAGTTTGTTTGACAGTAAATGTTCTGCATATTTTCTAAGAAAAAAAATGGATTGGTTCACTTCTCTATAAAACTTTTTTTCTGATCGTTCAAGAACTCTTATGACTGAGTTGTTTGGTATAGAATACAAACAAAACGTATTTGTATCTCACAACAATGTATGTAAATGTAGATGGTTCTGGTTACTTGAACAGTGGCATAATAAATTTATTGTAAGAGAATTTATTTAATAATATATTTATAGAATCAGAGTGATTGGCCAGTTAGTTGGAATGCTAACTGATGCTTTGAATTTCTTGTTTTCATCATACACTGTAGTTGGAACGCCACACAACAAGCTGTAAGGGGGTAATTTCTTGTTTTCATCATACACTGTAGTTTTGTTAGCCGTCCATGTTTCTGTGACCTTGACTTCCACTTTGACCTTAAGATTCCTTTGCACATACAGTAATGAAACTTGGTAGCTTAATCAGGAAGAGTATATGACCCCTTTGATTTTGGGTCCCGGGGGGGGGGGGAGGGGGGGGGGGGGGCTTGTTTATAAAAGCTTGTCTTGCCAAATTTGGAATATTTTAAAACAAATTCATCTAAAATGAAGAAAATATACATGTTAACGAATTCCTAGGCTTTTAGAATTGTGTATTATTCCTGAAAACATGAAACTTGAGATAACAAATATATTAGCAAACATCTGAACTCTAGAACCCACACTTATATTTACATGGATTAGTCATGATTAGTAGATGACCCAAGTTGATTTTGGTCACCAGGTCAATCAAAGTTAGTGGTCCTGGACTTAATAGCTTGTCGCCCAATAACTGTGAGATTATTGACCCACAGTCTTTCAAATTTCAAAGAGGTTAGTCATGATTAGTAGATGACCTCCATTGATTTTAAGGTCACCAGGTTAAAGGTCAGGGCCCAAGGGCCTGGCTTAAAAAGCTTGTCCGCGCAATAATTACAAAAACCTTTACAAAAATAAAGTAAACATATGTGACTGACCCCTATTGCTTTCGTTATTTGTTTTTTTTTTAAACATGTTTGAAATCAGAGCTAGTAAGTTGAACAATATAGCTTGATAATTTCAAACCGTCATAATGTAGCATTAAAACAATACGGATTTAGCGGGATAAATTATTGTATAATAACTCAATGTGTCCTTGTGGCAAGTCCTGCTTCCAGTTGCCATAATTCTATTGTGTTGTGGGGGTATTCGCCCTAATTTTGTTACAGTTCTTTGAATGTTTATTAGCTCCATGTTTCTGGACCTTGGGTACCTCCCTTTGACCTTGATACTTGCACATAGAGTAATGAAACTTGGCAGCTTAACAGGATATAGATGTGTCAGATGCCAAATTTGGAATATTAAACAAATTCATCAAATGGAGTTACATGTTAACATTCCAGGCTTTTAGAATTGTGAATTAGACCCCTTGGAAACTTGAGTTAACAATATGATGCAAACTCTGAAGGTTAGATATCCCCACTTGAATTAACACCAGCTACATGTTTAAAGTTGTTTCAGGGCTATGGATCAGTTAGTGTTGAGTATTAACCTGGTGATAACTGTTCCAGTATTGCATTGGTAGAGCAAATTCAAAACAGGTATAGCTGTAGATGACCTCCATGGTTAATATGGTAGGTAATCAAGGTGATCTTGTACAAAATTTACAAAAATAAAGTGAAAGAGGTATGAATCCAACGTTACCTTTTCCAACATATCAAACCTGAAGTTAACATTATAGCTTGTGTTTCAACTGTCATAAGAAACAATCGTAATGACCTGTACACTGGGATACAATTGTGAAGAAACTTTCAGGCTTGGACAGAATGACTGCCTTGATAAAATCTAGGTCAATGTGGTATTTCCCGAATATTGGTCATTCTTTGGATAAAAATAAGTCACAAGGTAAAGTCTAGGAAAACTCCCTGGATGAATGCAATACTGAGGCGGTTGCATTTTTCAGTTGATATTCATGGAAACTTGGGTACCAGAATGATAATCTTTATACAAACTAGCCTTAGAGTTTGAATATGGGTCCAGTCTCAAAAACTAGGTCAAATGGTCAATTGGTTTGTAAAAAGTTGATCTATAGATGAGTGGGAAATATGGCATTTTCACTGGAAATTCCGTCAGAATGACTACCCTTGACAAAATCTAGGTGGAGTTTGAATAGTAGTCATCTGGGGTTAGACTTAGTTCACCAGGTCAAATCACAAAGAATTTCAGTGTATGCAGTAGAGGTTGCATTTATTATATTGTTCAATCAAAGCAAATACACCAAAAATTGTGTAACATGCATATGGATGTATGCATGTTTATCCAAACTTGATGAAGTTATGGCCAGAAAGGCTGTCCTGATAAAATCTAGGTCTTGGCTGAATATGGCTTCCACTCATCTTGGAGCTGTAAGGGAAGAAACTAAGGTCAGCAGGCCCATGGAATCATAGACAGGTAATCAAGGGATCTTGACTCACTCTGAAGTAACTCAGTGCAACTACTACCTGAAGAAAGACACTTGGTTGCTAGGGTAAAGCAACTCACTATGACCTTGAAACTAAGGCCACAAGTGACTTGTCGCTTCAGGGGTGGAAAATATAGGCCCTTGGCACAGCTAGGGGAAGATCAGGCTGGTCTTTAGGTCTAATAAGTCACCAGTTGTGAGTTAGTAGTCGGGGATTGAACAGCTTGGAAGTTTGCTTGGCTGCTTCCGTACAGATGGGACTCAAGGATTACTTGTACATATCTATATTAAGATTGTGATGTCACTTCCTCAAACACAATGGGGCAATATTGCTTGTTTTTATAACCTCAAGGGACATGATTTGAACAAACTGAATTGAGAGTCACTAGTGTATGCAATAGGCTACACATTTCAAAGTATGTTCAAACACTAGGGCTTGAATGGTTTTGGTGAAGATTTTTAAGTTCAAGTTGTATATGGGTAATCCTGAATGCAATAGAGGTTGCATTTTTTTGACCTCATGGAACTGGGCATGGTTCTTGATACAACTAGGTAAAGTTTGAAGATGGTTCATCCAGAAACTAGGTTACATGGTCAATTTCTAGGCACTAGACCTTGTGGTTTCAGATGGAAGATACATTTTTGATAAGTATTCCTAAATTCATGTCAAATGACTTGACAACTAGGTGGAGCCTAAATAGTAGTCTCTGGGGCCAATAGTTGACCCCAGGGGCATATTAGAACAAACTTCTGTATGCAGTAGAGGTCCACATTGGCAATGAATCAATATACTAAAAAACTTGTGCTATAGCCTAATGGAGTCCATTTTTGACCAAACTTTTTGAAGTTTGGCCAGAAAGGCTGTCCTGATAAAATCTAGAGTTCATTTCATGAATATGGGTTATCTTGGGTTAAGAATTTAGTGAGACCAATCATAGCAAGGATATCACACCTTGGTAACATTGCACTTAGTTAAGGAGCCACATTTATTACCCATGCCATGGGCTCATGAAGTCATTGGTTGCAGGGGAAGCCACTGTTTGCCTAGGAAGTGACTTATCTCAGGGCAAGATGGCTGAATACTAGGATTAGTCAGGGGTCAAATACTAGGTCATTAGAACAAATCAAATTAAAACCTTGTTAACAGTCTGGAGGCCACATTAATACACAATCATCAGCAAATTTTGTCAGAGTGTTTGTGTGGTTCACCTGGGATTAAATACTAGGTCAATTCCCAGGAAAACGTGCTGATACTTTAGATACTCATTTTATAGCCAATCATCATGTTAATTGGTCTGAATTCAATGTCAAACAGAATGTTTGTTTATGATATTATAGTCTAGAGCTGAATTTTGGTCACACTGGGTCATAAGTAGGTTTCAGGTGAGTGATATAGGCCATTTTAGCCCTCTTGTATGATATTGCATCATTTCAATAATTTTGCATTTAGAAATCTACTTTAAAGTGCAAGATGACATGCAATAGTTTCTATCAGGAGACATTTGGTTCAGGTGGAAACATCCTTCACCTCAGGGAACTGTTTTGTGGGCACTTGGCAGAACCAACTGTTTTGTGACAGCAACCATCATAAAACAGTACTAAGAACTTTCCCTTTGTTGAGACTACATAACTTTTTTCTTCCCTAATTTTCATTTCATTTCAGTTTAAAAACCATACTAGTTACATGAACTCAAGCGAAAGCAGTATTTACAACAAGAACCTTGTCCAGTAAAATACAAAAGAAAATAAAGCAATAAAGTAAAACTACAGGCAAAACCAAAAGGAATGTATTCTTTTTATAAATTCTTTATTCAATGAAAGACACATACAATATTTACAAACATGTAGAAGTGATAAAACTGATTCTAAATTACATGTACATGATTGAGATACAAGAGAACTTGTTACATTTCAGCAACATCTGAGGAACCCAGTTCTTTCCCTAATACTAATAAAATTGTTATGCCTAAAACCTGAATTAGAATTCGTAACTGAGACTGTTGTATTATTTGAACACTGCAAAATGGGCTTTAATATTCTGGTTTCCAGTATAAAAGACTTTAATGTTCATGGTAAAAATGTTGTGTGAGAACAGTGGATTATCCAGAACAGCCTCTACATCCACAGTGGATACACTCCACAATCTTTCCCTGAAAATATATAAATTTGCACAGTAAAATTATGATAAATAAAACATTTCTCACAATGTATGAAGTGAGGCAATACCTAAAGATGTCACTAAATTTGAGGTCTCTCTTATAACTTGTCTCAAGGCTTTCACTTTATTACATGTCCTTATACATTAAAAGGATAGTGCAACTGTTTGAAGGTGGATTTAAAGGAAATGTAGGCAATGTGAACTTTGTTTTAAGGGTAAATGTGTAAAGAGATTCATGAGAAAAGATAAATTTGAATAAAACCATTTTAAGTATAAAACGTCGTTTTTGGCTTTTTCTTCACAAATGAGCAGATCATTGACACTGTCTGAAACACTGGCCTATTTCTTCAAATAGTTGACCATTGTGCTTATCAAATTTCAATGTTTTATCTCTTTTGTATTTACTAAGGTCTATTTTGGTACCTTCATTTTAATTTCAAAACCACCTTTATTCTCTATCAGAAAATGTTTTGCTGCCTCATCTCCCTGGCCAGTCAGTCTTTACGACTGAGAAACACTTGAAGTTCTTAAAGAAAATTCCAGTTTTGTTTTGAACACTAAAAAAATGTTACAACAAGAAAGGCTTTAGATACAAATAAGACCGTTTACTCAATAAAAAAGAATTTACTCTGGCATGGTTAAAACAGCATTATTTAAAATGTGCATACAGTATTCAATGAGACACAACTTGTCCTACAAACAAATGTTTCTGAAAAATATCAGGAACAAATCACAATGTACTTACGGCTTCAAGTTTACTTTTTGGTACCCTACAGATACAGTTGGTTCCAAAGTTTGTATCTCTTGCCTGAATACATCGAAGACAACACAGGTTCTCGTACCCCTGTTTCTTCCACTTGGCTATCAGGTTTTTATCTGCAATATTTTCCTTCAGGCAGTATTCATACAGTTCTGAAAATATCAACAAACATTTTATGACAGGTCTACATTGTTCTTTGAAGGCATTGTATACTTCCACAATCACAACCTATTTGAGAGGCTACATAACAACAAAGGCATCGAGTTACAGTTTAAGTGCTGCAGTAGCAGTCTTCATGCACAAACTATTCACTATTTTGTGAATTCCCATTACATAAATATAAAATTCAATATCCCTTCCTCTCTAAACAAAAAAGAGAACCATTATGGCTTCATATTGCTCACCTGAGTACTATTGTTCCCAAAAGACAAGAAGTAGGTCAAAAAGTCATGATCAAAGTGAGCCAAGGACAATTTTGTAATTTTCTTGCAAAACTGTACATACAGTCCAAATGTCATTACTGTAGCTTCAAAAACAAAGAAGTACTTGTAGGTCAAAATATCAAAATCATAGTATCCAGTGACCTAATTTTTGACAACATTTTACTGAGTTTTGATCTTGTCCAAGAGTTCATCAAGACAAACATTCTGACCAATTTTCAAGATGACTAGGTGTCAAATGTCACAATGGCCTCTAGAGTATCCACAGGTTTTTCTATGATTTGACCAGGAGTCCTAGTTTTTGACCCCACATCACCTGGTTTTGAACTTTACCTAGAGCTCACCAAAACAAAAATTCTGACTAATTTTCATCATGACTGCATTCAAAATGTGGCTTTTAGAGTGTTCACATTTTTTTATGATTTGATGTGGTGTCCTAGTTTTTGACCCCAAGTGACCAAGTTTTGAACTTGACCTAGAGTTTATCAAAAGAAATAACATGCTTTACCAACTTTCATGATGATATGGTTCAAAATATGGCCTCTTCAGTGTTCAGAATTTGTCTATGATTTGACCGAGTGACCTAGTTTTTGACCTCATGTGACTCAGTTTCGAACTTGGTCAAGAAATCATAACGACAAACATTCTGAACAATTTTTATGGTTATTGGTGGTCAAATGCAGCCTCTAGAGTGTTCCCAAAGTTTTTCTATTATTCGACCTGGTGACTTATTTCTTTACCCTACATGTTTCGAACCCGTGTAAGATTTCATGCAGACATACGTTCTAACCAATTTTCATGAAGATTGGGTCAAATGTGGCCTCCAGATTGTTATGACGCATGATAGACATTGACCGCCACCAGTTACAATAACTCACCTTGAGCATGATGTACTCAGGTGAGCTAAAGAACAGAACTGTGAGAAGACATTAAAAGAATAACAAGTAAATTTAACTTTCCAGTTACCTCTACTAATGGCTTTTCTTCTGTAGAACAAATCGTAGATATATCTGGAGCGCTGATGGTGTATTCTGAAGATAGGCCACAGGGCTTCTACTTTTCTTTTCCCCTCATGTGGATCTGTCTCAGCTACAGGTAAAAATCACATATAGAAGTAGAACTCCATCAACTTGATCAAAAGTAATAAGTGATGTCATGCAATATACATACAGTCTAAACAGTAGGGACTCCCCACAGAGTCTTAAAGCAGGTGTGGCAAGGACATGAAGGACATGTCCCCAACATTTTACAAAGATGATTTAACTTATGACTCAAAATTTACCTACATCAGTTCAAAATATCTCAAAGTAGAGGTTGTTTTTTGTTATCCCCTCACCCATATTATCTTCACAATATATCATTTAAGGTATATATTTACATGTAACACTAGTTTTCAAAAAGTGTGTCAGTTATTTACAGGCCGTCTGTTTACCTAACCATCATTCCTGGGTTTTGCACAGATTGTATGAATGAGATGAATGCAAGACGATCATGCCGATGCAGAATGTAAGGAAACTAGACTCTCTCTAGAAGTTGGTACTAGACTGCACGAAAATTACAGTATCTGACTCAAGAAAACGTATCCTCAACCGGAACAAGTTTTCCATACAGAATCCATCAGCAATTCACTGAACCAGCTCATGTCTTTGTGCAGAACTACACAACTGATCACTCATTATATTAAGTTAGGTTCTGGTTGAAAGAAACCCAGTGGTGTAAGAGATATAGCCAGACATAAATAACCCAAACGTCAAGGGCAATAACTCTGCTAAAAGTCATTGAACCAGAACATATGCAAATGTAGACATTGTTTTAATCACTCACAAGTTGTTTGCTTGTTATGCAAAGAGTGGTAAAACAGTAATAGCACAGACATCTAGAATTAGACAAATTTTATCAAAGGCAATAAATCCCCCTAAAATAACTGAATCAGAAAATGCTGACAATATGCACAACTAGGCTTGAGACTGACCATTCATGGCAAGTTTGGCTGAAATTTTTACTCTTGGATATTGTGCATGAAAGAAGATGGTGGCCTACCATTAGCTTGTAGCTATCAAATTGTTTTTTATAATAATTCTAAGTTGTTAAAAGCTTTTTGTTTTGTTTGAAATAAATTTTAACTTGCATAAGAGATTATGACAGGGTTATCACCTTTTAGCGCATGAAGAAATGAACGCGACTTAATAATCTGACTTTTTAACTGGTCAGTTTGACGTCATGGCGAAGCATCTGGCAGGTGCCTGAAACTCTTCAATTTATTGATAAAATTTCGGATTCCTGTGGTTTCAGTTAACAGTGAAATGTAAGGTGTAGCCGTCACAGCTAATTGAATGCTTTTGTATATAGAATTCTACAATTAAAATTAACATACAATCAAAATTTAAATAAACAATTTAGAACCGTACTGAACTTTTGTCCTTTTGTATATAGTTACATGTATTTACCGCAGCTGACGAGGATGTACAGTTGAGTCAAAACATACTGTGAAAATTAGCGTTATTATTCATGATATATCTTAATAAATACAGACTTATTTTTCATTATTTTAGAAGTTATACGTCTGACAGTGGGTATCTTTACACTAGATTATCATCCATTTGTTTATGTTTCGTAATTTTGCCAAAACCTGAAGTACATAAGGAAATTGTGGCAAGATGTTATTTCACAGGGAGTTGACCTTGAATTTGCACCGTTTGTATGAGTCTTAAATTGAATACTGAAAGTAATAAAATTACTGATTTGTCATATATACCCATGCAACATTGGAAAGTGTTGACTCCTGAACGATACGATAACATACTTATAAGGACACACTCATAAGCACCAATTGTGGCAAGATGTTATTTCACAGGTGTGGCAGTTGACCTTGAATTTGCACCATTCCCCCCCCCCGCCCCCCAAAGCCTCACATGTATGAATAGTCTTGAATTGAAATACTTATGATGACAAGTAATAATGCAGTATCCATTACTGATTTGTCACTAATATACCCTATGTTGCACACTACACACACTTGAGCTAAATGTGCCAGTTAATCCTTAAAGCATAATAAAGTTATAGTCCGGACACAAATGTATGCAAATACAGGATTCCATACCTATAAACCTAATAGTGTGATTTTAATTTTTTTGGTGGGGGGGGGGGTTTTTCCCGCGACACGTCGTCTTATAATGCTAAACATTTGTGCCAAATTATTAAGCCTTCAAGTACAGTTTGACTGTCAAGACCAACCAATTTTACAAACTGATATTTGCACGCTAAGATGTCTGTCTCTTACATCTAGGGTCTTGCCGCGACAGGGCAGCCATTGTAGATAGCAAATACAAAGACAGTCCGGACACGAATGGTGCATAATAAGGATTCCATAACCTTCATACTAAGGGACCTTCACCTTGAGGTAGGGTGTGGGTTGCACGCGACACGCTGAGTGCAGACATGTGGGGGGGGGGGGGGCCAAGTATTAAAACCTTCAATGCATGACAAAGTACAGTCGGCGGACACGAATTGCAAATTTTGTTTACAACGTGACGTCATTTATCAAAAGATCACTTTCCAATGTTGGGTCATGGTATAATATGACAAATAGCAAAACTTATTTTATTGCTTTAACAGTATTCAATTTTAAAGTACGTTAGGGCCCAGGAAAAGTTGAAGTTACAATATGATATCGAATATCCATTGATCATGAATCAAGTGACGAAAAGAAATACTTTTATGGCGTAACAAGAAAGCTAAAACTTTAGGGGGTGTAATAGAATCTCTTTACATTTCCAAAGACAAACCTGCATTAAAAAAGTTTTTAAAAAAAAGGCTGACATTTTGACGCACATAATCGCATTTGCAGGAGAAAAACGGTGCATCGTTATAAGTACGTTTTCGTATCGTCCATGCAGACATTTGAAATCTTCCATGGGTAATCACAAATCACATAATTAATTGTTTCAGTATAAGTAAATATTCAATCATGTGTTCAACGGTAATCAAAATCCTTTTGACTTTTTTACCAACTGAAATTAAATATAACCAAATGTAACGTCCGTATTGATAGCATAAATCTTCCGTGAAAAGAAAAAACTTGCACTTCTCCCTAGAAAATTAAGCTGTTAGAAAATTTATCTTTTGTTGTTTTGATCATGCTAAAATGAATCAGCCCGTTATGGTCGTACCTTCCCGCATTTTTGCATCTAGTTCGTCAAGAGTTGGCTCAATAAGTTCCCAGCCATCGGGTGGCGGCTTTCTACTTCTTTTTACCTTCGGCATTTGATTAAATTTTGTAGAAATCGAAAGAAAATCTTGTGTCTGCTTCGTTTTTCCGTATAAATTGTGATTATCATGACAAATTATTCTTATAAAACGCCTAAAGGGAGCAGTTGGTTTTTTGTGTTTAGTCATTTTCGGCGCAGGTGGTATAAGCGACACGATCTCGTTCAATTAATAAACAGTCCCTACAGTCACGCAATTTCTGAAATTTTGACGACAGAACGATAAAAATGCCAAGAGGTTTGTTTTTCCTGTATATCTCATTCTTCATTCTGCAGTGAAAAAGATACTCTTTTGAAAAGTTGGTATTTTGGCGAGAAATAGAATGGAAATCTCGGAATTAAAGCAGAAATGAAATACAGTAGTGATCGGATATATCCTGCCAATCCCCAGTTTCCAGGCTACTCGGTAGTGAGTACTGTATCCCTGAGTCTTTAAGGTCAAACTTGTTTTTGGCATGCCGTTTATTCCTACGGTGTACTATTTTACAGCTGGTGACAAATACCAGCTTTATCATCCCCAAGTCGTTTCACCGGTAGTCATCATGGTGAAATACCTCCCTGAAAATTAGATAATAAACAGGCTGAGCATATCTCCTGATCGGGGTAAACACCCCGAATGAGCTAAAATAGCCGGATCAGGGTAAAACGTAAACAGGCTGATGAAATTGCCCAATCGGGCTTCCGAAAATCAGCTTATTTAAAAATGATTTTCTTCACTTGGAAAAGGTGTAAACAAGTCAAGTGTGATAAAAAACATCTGAAAAAGAGTTCAAAAGTACAGAATTGTTCAAGTTTTCCTGCAAAAATTTGTCTCCGAATTGTCAAGAAAAGACATTTTTTGCATTTTCTTTTAAACTTATCGACAGAAAGTTCTAAAACAGCTCAGATTCATAGAAAATGCACACATAATTATAAAGAAACCCAAATTATGATATACAAAGGTATAGTTTGTTGCGCTGGTCCTTTTTTATGATTTCACATATAAAGTATATGGAAAATGAAAGTAGAAGTGCCAAAAACCTGGCGCAAGAAATTGCTTGATTAATTTTGGTGATGTGGAGCTTTTTCATACCCTACTAATGCAAATAACATTCCCTAGCTGTTTCAGAAACATTCATGAAGATTTGCACTGAAAATCTTAAAAAGTGTGTTTTTCAGTGATTTCAAACTTATTTTAATTATGTTAAAAAACCTCAAGGTGACTTTTATTCACTTTATAATTTATTCTCTACATCTGAACTTTGTAATAGTATGTAAAATGTATAAACTTACTCATTTTTAAAAAAACTGATTTTCGAAAGCCCGATAAATGAGAAAGGACAAATTTTTGAATAACTTCTGTGAAAAAAATAAGTTTTTGAAGGAAGTAAAAAATTTAAAAATGTATGAAATTCTTATGAAAACAAAAAGAAGATTTATGGGTTTGTCTGAATATGGATACTGCGCTTTTTCTTTAGAAAAAAGTTATTTAAAAAATTGTACTTTTCTGTTGTTTATGTTTTAGCCCGATCGGGCTATTTTAGCTCATTCGGGGTATTTACCCCGATCAGGAGATCTGCTCAGCCTGATTAACTCTCCTAACTGAATATAGTGCTTTAGCTTAATAAATATGGCGTTTCAGTGTGACTCCTTTCAAAGATCTGATATAACTGTCACACCTTTAGAAGGCGGACAACTGTAAAATGTCAACCTGTAAAATCGGTTTGCCTTCGAAGTGGAAACAGTGAGACTAATAGTGCTTGTGTTTCTGAGTAGCAGGAAAAGTTATTATTTAATTATATCTTTAATTAGAAATATCAAGTTTCAATCTTGATATCAAGTCTAAACATACTGGGAGAACCCGGCGAATATGAGGAGAACAGAACTTTAAAGTTTTTTGTTTCTCAATTTGTTGCAAATACATTAAGATATATCATGTATATCGATCAGAATTAAGAAAAGTGATACATTTTCTTACTTTACTTTTTACAGAAATATCTTCTACTTCATCCATAAACTTAGTACTGTGAATAATAATTTGAGATCATGTTCTGCAGATGGTTTAGTTCTTCCTAGAAAATACTTTCGACTGTATAATCCAACCTCATAAAATTTCTCTAATTATAACTAATAATCCACACAACTTTCCCTTTAAAAACAAAAACTGGGCCATTCTAATACCTGTGTATTCTGGAAGTGGGCCGTTCTGGACCTACATCTGTTTGTTGAGTGATCAAACCTGTTCAGTACTAGTCTAATTTATTCGATGTTGAAGCCAGCAAGATAGTTTTTGGATGGGCACTTTCTTCTACGTTTGACAAGTTAGACAACTATAAAGATCAGATCCAAAAAATTGGTCGAACTGATGAGCCGAATTAATAAGCCTCGTTCAGTATATATACGGGGTTCTCTCAGTATCCATGGTTAACGGGACGTTTCACAGGTGATTGTTTGACTCGAATTCAACAACTAGAAACATATTTTGTGACCTCCCTAAAATATTCGAATGCGTACAGCTAATACCGAAGTTTGTTGTGTGAAAATTTTGTGTTTCTATATATGTATCTGCAATACACTGTATATCCTCAACTCCTTAGTTGGTTATAATTAGTCCATCTTTCTTGCTAAGAACATTCTTACTTAAGTGAATGTATGCATTGAAGTATTATAATATTTGTGTCAGGAACTTGTCATGCTTATAGATCTTACATTTTTTTGTTTGTATATTTTAGGAGGTGGTAGAGCCCCAAAGAAGAATTACAAAGGAAGAAGTCGTCATTTCACAGATGAAGAGACTTTGAAGGAACAGCTTGACAAGGAAAAAAGGGAGAAACAGTGGCGGGTAGGTACATACTGTAATAGTGGTGGGTAGGTTCATACTGAGATAGTGGCAGGTATGTACATATTGAAGTAATAGCGGGTAGGTACATACAGAAAAAGTGGCAGGTAGGTACATACTGAAACAGTGGCAGGTAGGTACATACTGAAATGGTAGCAGGTAGGTACATACTGAAACAGTGGCGGGTAGGTACATACTGAAATAGTAGCAGGTAGGTGCATAGTACTTCATACTGAAAAAGTAGCAGTTAGGTACATACTGAGAAAGTA
Organism: Saxidomus purpurata; assembly: GCA_022818135.1. Taxonomy (NCBI): domain Eukaryota; kingdom Metazoa; phylum Mollusca; class Bivalvia; order Venerida; family Veneridae; genus Saxidomus; species Saxidomus purpurata. The sequence continues at coordinate 37,889,520 of JAFMSR010000002.1, forward strand.
ACAGGTACATACTGAAAAAGTAGCAGTTAGGTTCATACTGAAACAGTGCTGGGTAGATACTGAAAATTATCAGTATATTTTTCTTTTCAATTTTTTTTAATCATTATTCTATAATTGCCTGTACATAGTGACCGACTCGTTATTTGTTTTTTTCTTCTATAATCTTACCTTCCTTAAACGCATATAAATGAGAAGAGAAGGAAAGCATTGGTAGGTCGTTTATTGTTCAGGATGCTTGGTTATAAGTAACACTGTTTTCTCAAGAGGTTTCCATGTTATGTTTTTGAATAATTTTATTTTACATTAAATGTTCATCGTACCGTTGGCTGATGACAATTGTTATCATCGAAACAGTGATAAAGTCGGTAAAAAGTCAAAATAAATGGCCGATAATCGGCGATAACGGGATCGCGAAAATATGTGATAAACAGAGACAAATACACAAAACCGTTTAAAATTGGTCTAACATAACAAAATCGACAAGGTGGGAGACATGGGTGTATCATATTCTACATGTATACATGCAGTATTATTAAAAAATACTTCTCTAGAAAAAAACTCAAAGGGGGTGAGGGGAAGAGGCCAATCTGATTTACATTTTGCTTTGAGGCCCTCTCCTCAGGATCTAGAAATTCTTAAGCCCAATGGCAATAAATTAAGCCAGATTATGTCATATAAACAAGGCTTTAATTTCATGCAGTTGCAAGTGTAAAGAAAGAACAATATATATACATGACAAAGTGATCGCGCCCTTATGTACATGAGAAAACAAAAGTGCCCTTTTTAAACATAGCCGCGCGTCAGAAGTGCCCTTTTTAGACAAAAACGCCATGCCCCTTTCTGATCCTGCAGGAAACACTAGATACATACTGAAACAGTGGTGGATAGGTACATGTACATACTGAAACAGTGGTGGGTAGGTACATACTGAAATAGTAGCAGGTAGGTTCATACTGAAACATGGACGGGTAGGTACATACAGAAACAGTGATGGATAGGTACATACTGAAACAGTGATGGATAGGTACATACTGAAACAGTGGTGGGTAGGTACATACTGAAATATTAGCAGTTAGGTACACACTGAAACATTGACGGGTTGGTACATACTGGAACATGCGTTTGTAAGTGTAAACTGTATCGTGTAATCAACTAACCAACTTTTGAATTAATGTTGTAACAATATGATTACATGTATAACTGTTAAATGGTTAAGTATGAAGTTCCAATACAACTTTCCATGTTCACTTTTTAAGACTATTGAAACTGTTTTGTGTTTACATTGTATAGTTATTTTGTATGTATTGTAGAGAGAGCATGGTGATGAAGATGAAGAAGAGAAGAAGGAGGGTGCTGAAGGTGGTATAGCAGAGGAGAGTGGTTCAGGATCTGACAGTGACTCAGGATCAGATGAAGTATGTGGTAAAATAATTCATGTTCTTGTCAGACATCAGTTATCCAAACATAATAGGAATTATATGCATACATTTCTGTTTTAAGATTAGATTTAATGGTCAAGGTAATTTAAAATGCTTTGATTGAATGCATACATTTCTGTTTTAAGATTAGATTTAATGGTCAAGGTAATTTAAAATGCTTTGATTGAATGCATACATTTCTGTTTTAAGATTAGATTTAATGGTCAAGGTAACTTAAAATGCTTTGATTGAATTTGAAAATTAATAAAAGCTTATATTAGAAGTTGGACATTGTTTAGAAGAACTGTATTTGTATTTTCTCTAGGACCGACACAAAGGAGTTTCACATTTAATAGCAATAGAAAATCCTAACAGAGCAATAAAGAAAAACAAGAAGATAGATTCCCTTGATACTGCACCAACTGTTGGCCCTCAACTTACTAGGAGAGAAAGGTTACTGCGTTGTTTCATTTACTTTTATCATGTACATTTATATTAATGTTTATTTTATCATCATCATGTTTTCTTGTTTCTGTATAACACTGTGAGGGGAAAGAACTATTATTTGCTATACATTGTAGATTTAACTATCTATTTATCTAATTAAGACATTTAGAGGCATACATGCTTTTGTAAATAACAAAAAAGACTAATTCTGGTCATTATCTTCAGAGAGGAACTGGAAAAACAGCAAGCAAAAGAGCGGTATCAAAAGATGCATGTGGAAGGAAAGACAGAAGAGGCCCGTAGTGATCTGGCAAGACTGGCAATTATACGGAAACAAAGAGAAGATGCTGCCAAGAAACGAGAGGAAGAAAGATTGGGTAATTATAACTGTCAGATACTCTGGTTAGTGGTTATGTATCAATGAGAATCTGATTACAATCATCTCGTCAAAACTTCTACGCTATGAGGATCTGAAGATGGCCAATAGAAGGTCATGTTCAGATAACCGCCAGCCAATCAGAGCGTTGCGTTCAAGGTTTTGAAAGCAAAAGTAAAGTCTGTAATTCCTGAAAGTAAAGCTACATTTAGATGTGGTCCTGAAAAAATAGGCTATATTCAAAGTAAGATAGGATCCCTAAGTCATTGTTTCTGCTGTAATGCCTGTGATGCTGTAGTTTGTACACACAATGTATTAGAAACATCTCTGAAATCATCTTGAGGGCGAACTGCCAATTTTAGTTTGTAGTGTGAAGTAGGTACACGGTTGGGAATCACATGATCAAAATAATCTCAAAACAAAAGTAGATCAGTGAAAAATGTCAAGGTCAAATAGAATGTTTGTGTTTATGATATATAGTTTAGAGTTGAAGTTTGGTCACATATTGTCATAAGTCACAGGTGAGTGATATAGGGCCATCTTGGCCCTCTTGTTTAATGAATGTCTTGAATTAACGCAGCTAAATTAGTAAGAAAACTATCAGGCAGAACTGCAGGTGTTCCGTGAGTTATCAAGTTACTGATGCTACAGTTATCCATGGTGATGTGTAGTTAAATGTATAGGAAAATCGACAGCACTGAGGAGATCTCGAGTTATCCCGTGACCCCATACATAGTGTATATATAGAGTCTATGCCAAGGTTACACTTAGGGATCAAAGGTCATGTTACTAAATTTTGTATCTACTATTATAACTCCTGAACCACATACTGGATTTCAAATTAGCATGTCACAAATGTTAACCATATAGGTCTATCAAGGTTAACATTAACATGATCATCTGATGAAAGAGGCCATATATTGTGGCAAGGCTGGTTAATAGGGGTATTTTAATCACATTCTAGTTATTCTTTAAGACATCAATATTTCAGCTTAGTGTTCTAGTGTGTAAGCTTTTAGTTGATGTTCTTGTGTATCTGAATAAAGACCACCCTGCGAATAAAGATCAGCAGGGAGATCAAAGTGCACTATTCATTAATATAAGAAACACCTGTGAATAAAGACCACCTGCAAACAAAGACCACATATGTAGCTTCCCAACAGTGGTCTTTGTTCACAGGTTTGACTGTACATAGTAATAATGATTGCTTCTGTGTTTTTCAGCTAAAGAAGCAGAGAAGCAAGATTCTTGATGTCAGTATACATGTGCTAGTGACAGCAATCTGCTGCAGGACCTCGTTTTACTCATGAATATTTGTGCAGCTCATTTCTACATGTACATGGCAAAGTGTTTCTCATCTAGCTTGTGTAATTACTGAACATGTTACATCAAGTCAAACAGAGAGTTTAATATTGTTTAGATGGATTGTTTTTAAATTCCCTACATTTTTTTCTGGAGTGAATGTGAACTCTGCTTTAGATTCCAAGTAATCTTTCTTTATCTACCAGTGGGCACTCTTTACATTTGTATACAGCTCTGATTATAAGGTTGTTTTTTTCCAGGTAATTTAAAGATTCACTAGACCGTAGTATGTACAATAGAAACAAAGGTAGAAGTAGCAATATTGTTTAAGAGTAAACAGAATTCAGTTCTATCATGGTTTTGTCTTTAAATTCAGTATAAGTGAGTGTTGTAGTCATAATGGTTTTTTTAAGGACTTGCATAAAACTTGAAGCATAATACTACAGAAAACACCAAAGTGTTGTGTAACAACACAACCAAAGCAGGATAAGTTTAATTGTTTATTATTTAGACCAACGTTTTGGCATCTTATAGAGCCTTCATCAGGGTGGAGCATAAAGTTGAACTTTAAATTGAAGCATACCCCTTTAATAATGCAAATTGAATGGTATTTTCCAGATTGATTTGAGCACATATCCATTAATACTGAGTTCCTGCAGCTTCAAAAATTCATTAAGCACAGTAATTGCATTTTTCAGAATGATATCTAGAACATTATGACAACCCTTTGAATATAGGAAACTCAGTCTGGCCTATTTTGTCACGAACTGAACACATTGAGTGAAAGAAAAATTGTTGCAACAATGAATGTAGATATAACATGGATATTAGGTATAAAGTTTAGGGTAGAGATCTTTGGCATTTACAAGGAGATGGGTAGAAGTGACATTATTGTAATCATAATTGGTGCACTGATTGGGAAGTAAGCTGTTTAGATGGCTTTTAAAATTGTGTGTGTATCATTGTCTCTGTATTGTAATACTTTAACCTGCTGCTCTTTGCATTTCAAAAAGGTGTGTTCTATATCATTATCTTTCCATTGTTTCTAGGGATGGGAACGAATACTAAAATCAATATTCGAATATTCGGTTTGGCATATTCGAATATATTCGAATATTCGTTTTGTGGTGTCCATGTATACTTTCTTAACACGACGGATACGCCACTACATACTGTTTAGTATGAAAGTGTTTACTTTAAAACGGTATATAAAGAAACAAATTATTAATTTTCCACAAGGAGAAGTTTGGCTAACATTTCACGATTTTATCTTTGTATTACGTAAAATATTTGTATGTATAAAGATTTAAAAAAAGAACAAATTTGTATTCTTTCAGAATATATAAAGTAAAAGAGATTACCTCCCTTTTCTATAAACTATGAATGTCTAACTGTATATATATGGAAAGAAAAATAATTTTCGCAAGTAAAAGTTTGGATAATATTTCAACCGGTTTTTATATTTTTCTTGTGTATAATTTTAATAAATTTTTAATAATTAAAAATAATACGAGTTGCTGATTGCATAGATTGCATGTTGCTTGTGTTTTATCAGCAGATCGCGTGAAATAAGTCCAAACACGCGAGGGAGGCATGTTAATTGATAGAGCGTACAGTAAATTAATATCGTTTAGCGAAGATCAAACTTAAAAGTAAGGATGTTAAAAATAATTTCAAACATATTTATTAAAGGAAAATATTTGAGTTATTCTGAATGATTGGACAACGAAAGAGTTATATCAGTTGAGTTAATACATGTATAAGTGTGATTGTTTATTCGTTTCCGTAAACATGATCCTGGAACATTGTGAGATAAACAACTTTTAAAATTTGTTACATAAAACAGGCGACAATTAAAATGAACAAAAGATAAAAAGTCACCACAATAACACCTGATGCAAACTGCTAATCTGTAACGATGCCCCCCTGTCAATTATGCATTGCAATTTCCTTGTTAATTGGGAAATTTTTGACACGCTCTAAACAAACACTACAGAACAAACGGTTTTATTCGGCATAATTAGCATTCTTTAGATTGCGACCTATTTAAAAAAAAAAAAAAATTACGAATATTCGAATTTGATTTTCGCATTCGAATATTCGGCTGATTTTCGAATATTCGAATATTCGTTCCCATCCCTAATTGTTTCATTTCTTGAGTGCTATGGCCAATATTGTGTTCTGTCTTATGTCTAATTTGAGTTTTATGACGCTCTTGTTTTGTTGTGGTCGATGGCTTTGTGATCCTCCAGTAAATGACTTTATTTGGTGTACATTTAGTTGGGAGTCCAAACAAGGTTATGCATGATGGCATTGATCACTGCTGGCAAAAGTCTATTTAGAGTAGTCTTAATACAACTGATTAGGTAAATTCTTTCAATGTCACTGATTATGTAACTTTCTTCAGTGTTACTGATTCAATGTCACTGATTATGTAACTTCCTTATTGTCACTGATTCAATGTCACTGATTATGTAACTTCCTTCAGTTTTACTCATACTGGTTACGTAAATTCCATCAGTTTTGCAGAGATGTAGTTATACAAATTCCATGCGGGTCTCAGTGGCTGGGTGGCTAAAGTGGTCTAGTGGTTACAATGTGCACTTTGCAACCCAGAGCACACAAGTTGGATCTTCGGTCAGGGCACTTCAGGCTGTGTCTTTAGGCAAGGCATTTGATGCAGACAAGTGTCTAAGTCCAGTGTACCAGTATTAGAAGTTGCAGGCAATGCGTGATGTTTTGGAGTACTTTTTTCGAGGATACCATAATTTATGTTAAATGGTAAATTTAAAGGACAGTATTTGCATGTATTACAATAAAAAGAGACTAGTCAACCTAGGACTTTGTGTTATCTTCAAAAGTTGATATAGGATAGTGCCTTTTGATTTATGTTGTATTATTATGCAATACCTTTACTAATAACAGAACAATGAATGCTATATGGGAGGGGCTATATCGTCACATGACACAAATGGAGACTTAGGTTTATATTGTTGTTAAACGGGAGACCTACAACTTACACCTCTGGAGGCATTTAGTGTCACAGTCTAAAGTAGTAGAAGATGTTGTTTTTCTGAAATACAAAAGGGTACTTTAGTGTAAGAATCTTTCGTCATTTGGTTAATATGGAATGCTACTTTTTGAAAATTTGTTAACATTTAAACTTGTCAATATATTCAAAGGTAAAATCTTGTCACATTGCATTCTGTTTTTCCCCGGAGTAGATATATTATAATATCATTGTTGAGCCAATTTGATAAGATAATCGAAAAGGATATTTATTTTACACAGAACTAAATGTAGAAATGTGTTCACTCATTAAAAACATTTTTGACTTACTGTAAACATGTGTACTAAGGAACTCTGGAAAAATGCCAATGAGATTTGTTCACCTAATTGTGTTACAGATTATGTTTCCCCTCTTTATAAGTCCTTAACTTGGTATGAGACATTCAACACAAAAATTGAAGACAGTTTGTGGTAAACAGGTTACTTTATCATCAGTTGAAAGTTTAAACAATGTCTGTGGCACATCTTCATCTTCTCATATTCTAGTTTTGCCAGGGAATCGAACCTTACAAGTCCGAAGCTCTCAACACAACCACTGTGCTCATGAAAGTTTTATTAAAGAAACCAGAAGTTCTTGCACTGATAGTTATCATCTATCTTCTATATATCTACACACTACCATATGTATATTCTTGTATGCATTCATAGTTTGGTTACAGTCTCTCACAGGTATGTTTGATGTACATGTGAATTTTGAGTTGCAAAATTAAATATTTAATTGTGGCGCTAAGTGGTAGAATGTTTCTGTAATAATTTAATATTAATAAAATATGAAAGCTTACCATCTTTGTCTCAGTAATTATGACTCCACCCCCACATAGTATGCATGGACAGGGGGTAGATCGTAAAGTGGTTGCTGGTTTACTTTAATCGAGACAAATGTTAGCTGGTGGGAAAAAATGTCGGATTTTGGTGGCCGGTAATTTTTCATCTCGTAAGTAACATTTTTTACGTGTTTTGAATCAAATGACTACGTGTTTTGAATCAAATGACCACATGCAAGATGTGGCCAAATTATTTACCTATCGCCAAACCATTATGTCAAGCTTGTATCTTTACTAACAAAAAAGATACTGAAAAGATTTCACGTTCACATGAAGTGATCGCGAGCAGAATGTGTGAACAATTTTGCTTATAAATCCAAATTCCACCGATTGTGGCCTGTTTTTCAACTCAAATCATTCCCTTAGGTGTCATACGGTCCAAAAAATAAATTAAACACCCGTGTGGTGTCTGGTGTTCACTTTATGCGGGTTTTGTTAGCTGGTTATCTAATATTAACATTCCGGCGTTCTACAGGCCACGAGCTGTATTATTTGTGTAGTAGCTTCAACAAAGTCAAGCTAGTGGCATTTTAAAAACGTCATATGGTTTATAACTTAAGTTTTTATCATTTAACATTCTGTATATCTAACATAACTGTTAGAACTCAATACACAGTCATTCAAACTGTAGGGGCCGCATTTAGTATCTCAATGATCATGCAAAACGGGTCAAATTCTGCAGTTGATTTTCGCTGGGCTCCTTCATGTTTTAGCGTTTATCAAAGGCTTTCATTGCACTAAATAGTTTTTCGTGTCTTTTTACAGAAACTCAATCTTAATAAGTGCATTGACTTAATAAACACTTTCACAAGATGGTTTGAGCCTTCTTGGAATAGCCACGTTTAACTGATAAATGGGCGTTTAATCGCTATCAAATGATGTACCAACAAATGTGCTGTTATCGATTATAAAATGTTGCATAACTGAAAATGTTTCTTATTACAGGTACACCAAGATGCCTCGGTTTGCTGTTAGAAGTAAGCTGAGCCTTAACAAAAGATATAATAACACAAAAAAGGGTAATCCTGCCGGAAAATCCAAAAGCGGAAAAAATACATCGGTTTTATCTCAATCCTATAAACGAGTGTGTACTAATCAAACTCCAAATGTAGTAAGATTTTATTGGCAGAAACGATCAGTCACATTTACTCCCAACAAACACATAAAAGAAAACGTACAAGTTCGTCAGTAAGAGTGAATAGTTAACATAAGTGTTCTATATTTAGATTTAAGCGCCAAATGCACATTCTGTATCTGTGACAGAGTTTTAAAAGTGTCTTTGTATGTTCTTTGTATCATAAAGGCAGTATACACCAATAAGTAAATAGACAAATATTCCAATATGACATATGCTCTCAAGGCTTCCGAAAATATAACGAAAAAGAAGTTCGTGGTTCGTAGAACGCCGGTATGTTAATATTTATAAAATAACCAGCTAACAAAACACGCATAAAGTGAACACCAGACACCACAGAGGTGTTTAAAGTATATTTTTTGGACCGTATGACACCTAAGGACAAAAATGTGTGCACCGTAGATTGCTACATAGTTTATTTTACACAAAAAGGGAATGATGTGAGTTGAAAAACAGGCCACAATCGGTGGAATTTGGATTTTATAAGGAAAATTATTCACTCATTCTGCTCGCGATCACTTCATCTGAACGTGAAATCTTTTCAATAACTTTTTTGTTAGTAAAAATACAAGCTTGACACAATGGTTTGGCGATAGGTAAATAATTTGGCCACATCTTGCATGTGGTCATTTGATTCAAAACACGTAAAAATGTTACTTACCATGAGATGAAAAATTACCGGCCACCAAAATCCGACATTTTTTTCCACCAGCTAACATTTGTCTCGATTAAAGTAAACCAGAAACCACTTAACGATCTACCCCCTGATGGACTGACTTTTAAAATTACTTCACATAGGTGTTGCCAATGACACAATAGAGTGTCTTGCACCACACCAAAAGGTACTTTGAAGGTCAAGTTCACACTTTGGGCTCAAAACCTATTGTGTAGGGTTATATATTTGTGTACTTTGTGTCCGGTCTGTGAACTTTTACATGCATAGACTAATTTTGAAAGAACTTCCTGCATTAGTTGCCTGTACCCCAAGGGTATGCCATGCACCGCACCCATAGAGTTACCTTGAAGGTCACGGTCATACTGAGCTCAAAACCTGTAATGAAGCGTCATAGCAGACGACCTTGACTTGTAAAACATGAAATCGAAGGTTTTAGGGGAAAATAGGGCATAAACAATGGCAGACAGGTAAAAACGTGCTAAGAAATAGTACACTTTATGAATATTAATGGAAACTAACTGTAATGAAGACATTTTTGGTAAATTCCCGTGCACGTGAAAAAGCAGCACTTCCGCTTTCAATTTGATGAGGTAAATAGCCGACAGATGATTACTTTTGCGTTTTCCCCACTGTCTTTGTTACTCAATTCGTGCGCTTATTGTCATGGGACAGTTTTTCCATGGTACTCTACGGTACTTTCTCACAATTAGCTGTTACTGTGCTATTACTCAGCTACTCTGTCACTGTATACTCCGGACACGCCAGTTTTCCGTTTACCAGCGTTCCTACTTTTGGACTTCGTCACAAGTTAGCAGAGACGTACGCGATACTAATGGAGAAACTTTGAAGTTTGACAAGGCAGGTTTTGCCGAAAGATGATGAGAGAGGAGAGGTGAAATGAAGTTCGAACCCACGACCTTCCGCTCTTGCGTCAAGTGCACTAACCCTTAGCTATAGAAGTCGAGTAAGACAACCGCGTGCCTGATGCATAGAGTACAAATAAGAGTTCTTCCTCTTCCTCCAGGCGAGGGACATAAATAAACTTTAACTAAAACAATTATGAAGTAACTATTAAGGTCTCCATTTCTATTCCTTTGTGCAGCGGTGTTTTGTTTCAGAATAGAGGCATGATCTTTCGACTTTCCTTTCCTGTAATTGCTTCCGCTCATAAACTGAACATTATGGTCATGCGTTGGCGGTTAAATAGTAAAAAATTGTCAGGTACAAAACCTCACACTTACAAGTCCCTGTAAAATGTGTGTACGTATTGTTGAAAGAGTACATTAGTAAGTTAGTATCATTTTTGGATGAAACATTGCTGCAGCCAGCGCTGATTTGAATGTGGATATTTACATGAGATGGTAATTGCGCTCCATTGGAGACAAAAGTCCGTGGAAAAAAATGAGTTTTGTAATAGTCGACAGTGGTAAATGGCATCTGAAATGCTAAATGATGGTTATGTCTGGAATGTCTGGCTTGTGTATGTGGTTAGGAATGTCAACATTAAACCATTTTATGAAATAGAGTTAGTTATTTTGTCTTCTTGATTGTAAAGAATTCAGTCCAATTTAAATCAGTCGGTATGTTTGAGACTGTCCTTGCAAAGAATTTGTCAAAGAATATTGATTCTGCAGTTTACAAATGGATTAAATTTGTTCAGTAAAATTTATGTAAGTAACATCTGCAAAACCATTAGATGTTGTGGTTAACTAGGGTATTAGCTATCTAATGCAGTCAATCCTTTTGACACGTTGATCGTTTCTCTCTAAGAGACAGTAATGAACCGTACAGACGTATATGAATAAAGCAGTTTTCATGTTAATGATATTTTCTATCACCAGGCAACCGAAAAGTTGCGCGTTTTAATCGTCCACTGGAGACAGTTACTTAGTTAGACACGAATTTAATTGATGACGAACGTATGTATTATTTTTTATCATAATTTATATAACCCATTACGTCAGAAGCGGGTTTCAAGGTTTGATGGAATGTTTTCAGGGAGATTACTAGTCTAGATTATCATTGGTATCAATATCACTCTTTTACAAGTTCATCTTTGACATTTTCGTATGGAAATGAATTCTCGACATTTTTTCCCAGACGGTAATCATTTGGTAGCAGATCAATAATCCGGTACAAACTGGATGTGAGAAGTGATTTCATATCCGTTTATATCATGTTTTAGAATATGTATCAGCGTGAAAAATCGTAAGAAAATCAAAACGAACAATTTTCGATGCCTGTTTCACCTACAGAAAAGGGTCATTTGTTCATACTTGAAATAACGAGGGTTTCTGGTCAGAAGACAAGGTCTAACTCCTTAATTTCGTGAATGAAGCCAGGAATCTATATTCAGGGTAATCTAATAAATCCTGATCAAGGAAGAATGCTGTTGTGTAAAATAAAATATATATACACCCGTAGAATAATGAGCCAGCATAATCGTTCCATCTGCTAGGACAAAATAACTGATATAAGTACAAATTATATATCGTATAACAATAGATCTATACCACTTATTATACAGAAAAAGATCACTTGAAAATATTATACAGTAAGTAGTGTAATTACATTTTCATACATATTATAACGTGCTGATTCATATCTACGAACGAAATGTCTACTTAGGTGAGGCTATATTGATCTCCTGGTAATATTAGCAGAATTAAAAGATGTGTGTGGGCTTTGGCTGAGAATATGCTACATATATCAGGACATTGAAGTATTTCTTACAGCATTTTATATTAGTCTCTTTAAAACAGGAAGTAATAAGTATCAATTTCAAATAGACAGACAATATGGATAAGGAAATAGTTAAAGAAATGACAAAGCGGTTCATTTCAAGAACACGTGCGGCAGTTAATCAGAAAGCAGAATATTTTACTATCTCGAGCCCCAGTGACCTTTGACCTAGTGACCCGAAACATGGACCATGTACTACTTACAATGGTACTTATCACTTCTGTGAAGTATCATTAAATTCTGACATGGGGTTTTGGAGATTAAAGCTGCTCGCTCTCAGATTTTGGTAAAAAAAAATAAAGTTCTTCAAACTGTATGAAAATAACATATTTTAGAACATATAGTCATATAAAAAAGTTCCTGACCAGTATAAATTCCTTTAAAGTATATCTGTAGATTTGAAATAATACGCTACCAAATAATAAAGCGTTGCAAACGCTTTTGAAATTCCAATATAAACATATAGTGTAGCGGTGCCGTAAAACCAGCATTTCCAATCGATTTTTGCAAATTTCTACCTAGATTATTACTTCTATTGTTGATTCTAGCCTTTAGTTATATATCTATGTATTAAAATGTCATTTTTTTTAAATTTCATTGTTTTCAACGGCAACTGAGAGCGAGCAGCTTTAATGCTTAACACGAATCTATTATTGACTGAATAACTTTCTATTGTAATGACCATATACGGAGAGAAGGGTGAAAGCGATATGCCTTAATAGCCAATACAAGATAGAATAGCTATTTGAATTTTCGTGAATTCGAAATTGATCCCCCGATTTTCAAAATTTCTTTAAAACTTTTTTTTTATTTGGAAGTCACAAAAGAGCGTGTTTAGAAATATCGATTCATCGCTGGGTTAGATCTTAAAGGGAGATCCGAAAATAGCAAATACGGCGGATAAACGTTCTTTCAAGGTGTTTAATGAACTTAACAGCCTTCTAATCAATGTTCAGACGGAGTTCTGACATTATTGACTGTCACATTGTCTAGTAAGTCGTTTTCTGGAAGAGCCAATCAATGGTCGCTTCCAAAGCCAGACTTTTTCAAGTATTTCGGGTGAGATTTCGGGTGAGATTGATTCAATGTGTAAAATACGATGAGATAATTTAACTTGATTGTAATTTTAAAGGGACACTCCCTACATCTAGCATCTAGCAGATTAAATTCTCAAACATAAGTAATCTGTTGAATAAAAGTAAAATGATAAATAAATACAACCTATAAAGACATATGCCTAATTTTAGCATAAATAGTCAACAAAAAGGCCTTCTGCATAAATCGCTTCAGTATTCACCAATTTATTGAATGTTTCACGGTCCTGCAACATACTCCAAAACGCTGATTTTACCGACAACGGCTGGAATGTATAGCTTAAACTTTTAGGGTAAGTAATAATACTTGCAAATATTTTGTTATCTGTACCTTTGGAGTGATTTAATTAGACGTCAGTTTTAGGTAGTGTCTCTTTAAGTCGATTATCTACTTTGTAAAGGAATGCAGCTGTTTGTCATTTTGCCAGACATCAGCAAGGTTACACGGCAAACATTGAAACACTCGCTTTAAGGGCACCTAATATATTTACAATTTTGGTAAAAAATAAGCACTTCCTTTATGGCAGCCGCATTAACCAATCATATGTTCGTAACGACGTTTTACTTAGCACGATCAGTCAGTCGCGTACATGGTCATGTAGATGGCACTTCATATCGTATGAACGAACAGTCACAAAATGTGTACAATCAATGTTAACAAAGTTTGTGAGGCTGTTAGATCGATCCTATCACCGATTAACCTGACATTTATGTGAAATATTTCTGTGGATTCGTTCTGACATAGCTTTATTACATTTTAACGGTGTTTTCTGAGTTCATTGTGTTCTCGTGTTTTGTCCGCCATACCTAAGGCAACAAAGCTGTTTTCTTTCATAAAATTTGCACTTATTGATACATGTATAAGATTTGAAATTTTAATGAGCAGACGAAAAACAAATGGAGATTGGACAGAATTTCATATTCATTCTATAAGCATTGCTTCCATTTATTTTCAAGACGTATCAGCAATGACTGCAATTCCAGCAATGTCTTAAAATGACGTGTACATTCCTTCCAGATAAATAAAGAGATTCGCAAATACGACTCATTGTGCTTGGGAATGTACGGAGTCACGCAAAAATATGAGATATTCTGTCCAGGTAAAATTAGTTCTGAAGTACGTTTACGTGCGTTTGTACATCTTTCTATAAACGAGCATACCAGCTGGCACTCTTGTCACAAAAACTAAGAGGAATGATTGGTCTCAGACAAATATAACTCTTAAGTTTAAACTAAAAATGAAGACGACTGGTGAGTAATACTATTTTGAGAAATAAAAGGATTGGACTCAGTTGACTGTAGATGATAAGTTACTGTAATGCTGTCTCATACACGTTCACACACACCTTAACCAGAAATATATCATTCTAAACTAGGAGCCTATGGAATAGTCTGTTGAAGATAGATATGTCAAATTCACGAACGAGGGGAGGTAGGCAAACCAACCCTCATAACGCATCTTTAGTTGACAGTTTCTATTTCCTATGCTACACCGCGAGCAAAACAAGAATGTCGTGACATTGACTATATCATTATACATGTAGTATATCCTTAAGGGACTGGGCCAGGTGACTGTCCTCTCGTGCTGAATGTTTATATTTTATGCATTAACGCCTTGCTGTTATCGATTTAACATGCAATATTCCATTATCAACCCCCATATAAGAGGAATTTCTTAAAAATGTAACATATACCATTGTTATGAAGTGCAATCATTTGACTGTAAAAATAATCAGCGCCTAACTTCTACGAGCGATATGTAAATGTTCATTTGCCTTACAGATAAATCTCACTGTGAAAACCCCAATCCAATATGTCTGTATGCAGATTTAGAAATGACGTGCCCTTTACGTGATACAGAAAGATATATATCTTTTAGTGCTTGTTCATTAATTCAGTTTTCGTTGTCATTCTGTCTAAGTACAGTATTGTGTCCCAAGTCTCCGTAAAGAGTATTAGGAGAAAGGAAAGCGGCAGATACGTTATAAGATTACAATATACCAATAGACAACAGGATATTCGTATTCAATTCCATGATTAAATGTGAAAATGAGGTTTGTTTTCGTGCAATAACGTTCTTATTCTCGTCTTTGAATTCGGTCGCCTCTGTATATCGATCACACGGAAGAAGAACAGTAACTGTATGCGATCGTCTTGGAATTAAATTATGTCCATCGTGTTGGTTGATTAATGGGTATCTAAAAGCCACTTTATATAAAGAGAGTGGGAGTATCCACAGGATAGATGTCAACATAGGCCCTATAAGTACTGAACGTTTACTGATTGATGTTGCCCGTCTTCATTGTCCAATGAATTTGAAAAGAATATACATAGGCCCTTTAAGTTCTGAACGGACCATTCCATGTGTTTACTGAATTGATGCTGCCCGTCTTCATTGTCCAATGAATTTGAAAAGAATATACATTTATAAAAGTGATGTCGATCTGTCAGTTACATTTTGTGTGCTGACATATTCTTATATTTCTTCACAAAATGAATCAAACGTGCTCAGCTTGATTTTTGTGAAAAGAAACCCAAAATGATGACATACTTCGTTGGTCAGGGTTCGTGCTATATACTTGTTTCATTATTAACCATAGTTGGTTTGTTTGTATGTTAGCTGATTTATGCCATGTCGCGTTTTCGCGTGTTGGGGAAAAAATGCAACAAATTACTGATTTGTCTCGTTTTCGCGTCAGTGAGTAACGAATTTTTGAAGGCAAAAACGCGACACACTTTTTGTCGCGTTAGCAGGTAAACAATTGTCACTTATTCACGTTTTTCGTGTTCTAGCATTTTCGCCCCGTCGTCCACCGAGCCGAAAACGCGACAATGAATTAATGTGTCGCTTTTCACACCTTTGCATTTTAGCCCGTCACGCAAAAACGCGATATTTGAGAAGTAAGTCACTAACGGTTTGTGTAAAGCAAATGTTCTTTGTATAACTTCTGTTGAAAATAGTGTATTGCACGTAATAGATATAAGCTGAACGATATAGAAACCCACAGTGCCAATGACCTCTTGCATAATTAAGTTTTGTCCTAATTGATAGATGACCAAGTCATTTTGAAGTGGGGTAAAGAGAAGCAACGAATCCGAACGAATGAAAGGTGTTTTATGGTGCATCTTTTAATAAGAAATATTATATGCACGAACGTGTTGAAACTATGTTTATCGCACTGACGCATCCCCTCTTCCTAGGTGTTTGAGACACCTCACCATGTCTGCAAATACCCCAGCGTACGAAGCCCAACTTGTCGCCTTTTACGACACACACAGTAGTTGCAATTCTGGTGCTTACGCACTAACTCCCCAGTCACAGCGGTATAAAGCGTCCAAATGATTAATTGGACGGCTGTTTCGAGAGTTATAGCAGAATGGCAGATTTCTCTGGTATCCTATGGGCACATGCTGTGTACAAAAATAGCTAAGAAATGACTGATATTAATGTATTTATAGATACAATATGACAATATGAAGATGATTTGTGCTGTGCACGCTATGTTAATGGTGAGAGTCTCCTTTTGAATCATTTACTTACAGCCAGATGATGTTACATTGTCTCGTTGATTATGTATTAGGTTTAAAACATACCAAAAAGAAAAGCGCATTATAATCAATTTGACTTGGAACAACAGATCCAGATCAAAACGCTTTTTAAATGTTTTTAGTCTATAATTCTTAAGGTAACACCTGACAAAATGTTTAAACATTTATATTTTTGATTGTGATAAGAATGTATGTAAACCTATATATGTTGGAAAGGTCTTTTCAAACTCTAAACAAATCAAACAAAACTAACGATGTTGCCCATAATTACAAGAAGAAATAGAAATCTATGTCAATAAATTTAGTGAATTTTCGTGCCTGTCTTCAATTTTTGAACAAGGCTTACAGTAAGGGGTAACTCCATATATTACCATGAGATAACGCTTTTCGGGCATTCGTCACTTATAAGGGACAACTCTTGTTGTTGCTAAAGTTGATTGAACTCAATAAATATACAGTTCAATATGTGCAAAGAATAAATGGTCTACACAAATTTACATTAGTAATGCCGCTAAACGGGCAAAACGTTGTCATGTAGATTAGAGTACATTTGTGTATGTCCATGTAATATAGTATTGAGTCAATGTTTTGGCAGCTTATAACAACAACCCAAACAATTGTCATACCACTTACATCTCAGAAATATCACGGGTCATATACGGCTAATTTACACACAGGTAACTGTTGCTTGTGATTGTAGTCTATGACCGCTACTTCCGGTGACACCAGACAGACTGTGCCTCTTAGGTAGATATACTGTGTTATTGTTTTGTCAATTTGCTTTATATCAGATGCAGTATGGAACAGTACTTTGTTCCTTGTGCATTTGGTAGCTGGTTATGTTATTTTGTTCTCTGTATTTTATATGTCGTTTGAGTAGTCATGTCAGTTAGTATTGTGCTATTTTGTCATGTCTATGGTGGCATATTTTTGCCGTAAGTTTAGCTTTTTATATTCGTTTTAATCATCTAGTTAATCATGTATGCGAATTATGTCATGTTGTTTTGATACATAAAAGCGAACACTCTATATAAGTTAACGATTGCGAATCTGTTACTTAGTTACCTAGATAACTTCTGTGAATTGTTATCTAGTTGTCTAGTCACTGTTCGTGAATTGTTTTACAGCAAGATTAATTGTTTTTAACTAGTTAGCCCCTTAGCTATCTAACTTTAAAAATCGCAAAAGTAACTAGATTATGAAATGGTTAACAAGTTAACAATTCGAAAACATAACTAGATAACTACTGTAGTTCTAATTCTGGACACTAACATACAATTATTCGTGTCAAGATATTGATTGATCTTACTTGGAGATTGTTCGTGAACATGTAACAAGATAACCAGATAGAATTCGCAAAAATTAAGTGGTAACTAATTATCTGACGTTAACGTAAGATAATCAACTTACGGCAGAAACATGCCACCATATATGTTACATAGTGTATTTTGGAAGTTGTTGAGTATTCATACCAGCCTGTCATGTGTATTTTATAATGTGTGGTGTACATTTTACAACTTGTTGAGTAGTCATCCCTGCGTGTCTTGTATTATGTACAGTTTACAAGTACGAGGTGCATCTGTTATATCGATCTGTGCATCTTGCCATTTGTTGCGTGCATTTTGTAAGTTAATTGGAGGCCCTACAAGTATGTGTTCTTCATTTGTCATATTGCCCTCTCTATACTAAGTCTAGTTACGTGCGACATGTTAGTGAATTTATCTATTATTAAATTAGTCTCAAATAAATGACTGTATTTTCCTATTGTGCTGTAAAAGTCAAATGAATGCTACAAGACACAGGAAATGCTTTTTGTAAATCTAGGTTATGGTGAGAATCAGCAATGTGCTCAATCGCGTATAAAGGCGTGCTCAGAAACCAATCATTATGCTGATTACTGAACAAGGTTATTTTAGTTTATACCATTTTACCGCCAAGTTTTAAAGCTTATTGACCTAGTTCGCTTCGTTGTTCATTTCTTGGAAACAACTTCAGTTCGTTAAACACAATCAGTTATTGATTCAGCAACATTCGCTGTAGTCATGAAAGCTAAATTTAAGTTGATGGACTACAATTTTCATTTTCGATTGATCATGCCAATAAACTGCTTTATTGGAAATTCTGCTGATTAAGCTATTTTGCAGTTTTTGTTGAAAGCATTATATGGCAGAACATATATAAGCAAAACGAGCAAAGAATCAGTTTGAAATTGTTTTATGCCATATCTGTAAATACATTGTATTGTACATAAACTATCTGAATATCACTGAAATAATCAATTTTCACTTGTATATGTATAATATGTTTATTTTGAATGTTTCAATTTGTATATGTAATCTTCATATGTGGAGGAAATAAAGAATATATATTTAAAACATACAGAAGAAATAATCATACGCAGCGTGCAATGCATATGAAAACATAAAACATATAACATAATTTTTACACACCATCAAACACAGCATTCACCACTAGCCAGACATACACACAGAAGCATGTATCATGCAACTATGAGAAAAATCAGCAGACAATGTAAACATTTCAGCTTTTAAATTAAATATATACAATGTATAGGCAATCAAAGTAAAGGATGACACATACATAATGTAAATGCAACACAAAATACTGGAAAGAAACATAAAGGTAATATACTGTATCTGATGTTACTTCGGACAGGTCAGTTACCCGAATAACTTCAATAAATATTTCAATAACAATAAATATGATAATTACAGTGACGCTGTGTCGTAAACCATCTGGGAAAGTATCAATTCTTATACTGCACTAAGTACAGCCTAAATATTGTCAGTTCAGTTAACTTCTAAACGTGTTGAAATATTCTGTAAATATCCTTATTAATTTATGTCACACATGAATATCGAAATGTATATTGGCAACGCTTTTACCAAGCGTGACAAAAAGAAAACATCACTGACACCCCCGCCCCACCCCTAAAACAAACCAACACAAACAACAACATACATCAAAAGCTCGGCCGTAAGCAACCCGAGATGCTGATAATTCGGTATGTTGGGGAGGGTCTGTTTTGTAGCATGCTATCCAAAATTCACTTAATACAAGCGAAGAAAACTCTGTATAGATGACGTCGCAATGGTCCGATTACTTGCTATATTAGAAAGCGCTAGTCATATCATAAATACATTCAACAGTAAATTTACGTCTAATTATAGCTGAATTTTTCTGTATTGTTTCGTACACTACGCGATTCTGTTAATAGCAGTATAATCTAATCATTACTGATCTTAAATTAAGACTGAAATTTCCTATCACGTATAGCAAGCGTAATAAAAGGTCATTAATTGTACATCCCTAATTGTACTTTGATCTATCTAGTTCTGTGGAGACATTCCGTGTTGCACGAATTTCGATGTGAAAGTTTGTCACTTAATTGTGTCATCAGATATACTGACTTAAACAACAAAGGATTTACATTATACTTGCACCCTTCTACATCCGACACACGACTCCAACAAATCTAGCATTCTGGGTCACCGTTATTACTACATTTATAGGCATCGATTTTGCCCATAAAAAGCTCCGTAAGAAAATGAATTCCAACGATTTACTTCATCTAAGGTGTGCCTGGATCAGTTTTATAAGGTTTGCACGCAGTGAAGATATATTCGTAAACAGTGTTATTAACCAGGTTTTCAATTTTGAAAATCCTGGTTATTAGATTGGGGTATGGCGGGCGGATGGGCGGATGGGCGGATGGGCGGGCGTCAAACGAAATGTGTCCGCTCGTAACTCTTCAACCCTTTGAAAATTTTGATGAAACTTCAGACAAATGTTTACCACATCAAGATGACGTGCAGAACGCATGTTCCGCATGGCTGGCTCCAAGGTCAAGGTCACAGTGACATTAACATTGAAAACCTGTCCGCTCTGTAACTCTTCAACCCTTTGAAAATTTGATGAAACTTCAGACAAATGTTTACCACATCAAGATGACGTGCAGAACGCATGTTCCGCATGGCGGCTCCAAGGTCAAGGTCACAGTGACATTAACATTGAAAATCCTGTTTACATGATTTTAACTTGATTTGGCAGTCAAAGGAAAACCTGGTTTCGTGGCATTGCCATGTTTCTTGTTTTTGTTTTAGATTGATATTTTACATGCACCATTGTATAAATTCAAGAATCTGGTTTTTATAAAATAAACTGTAAAATGTGATTATTAAATTAAATTAATAGCACTAGTATCAAGACCTTGTTTGTAAAAGGTGTTATGTTGATAATTGACAACTAATTTTTAGTCGCTCATGAGTGCGCCTTTTAAATTACAACCATAATACTAACGTAATGAACCGGTTTATTTTAGTTCATTCTAATTCACTGCAGCCTGATTGTGGCGAAGGGCTAGAGCCCGTTCACTTTTCCTGCCTTTCCATGGAACAGAATACAATCAGTCCTTGGTGGCAACATTCTCAGTTGGCATTAAGCTTAAATTTAATTGAGTTAATAAATTTGCTTTTTTTTCATTTCTATGGCCAATATTACTTAAGTGAATGTACCCAATTCACTGTTTCTTTGACTGTCCTTACATGTAATATAATCGTCCCGTTCTAATCTTTTTGTGAGTTTTTTTTTCAAATAGTTTGCCAGGTTTTCGACTGTAAGACTATGATATAATAGACTTGTTCAAAGGCAAATTCATTAACAAAAAAAAAAAAAAGGAATAAATTAAACAGTCCCCTTTTAAAACACAGACCCCCCAAATTCTTCTTTCAATATACAAGGATTTATAAAATATAGCGCCACAGAGTACATTGTAAGTGCTACCTATAATTTTACAAGTCTATTCCAAATTCTTACATGACTAACGAGTTTGTCTCTATATACAAAGAGTTTGTCTCTTTTCATACCTAATAGAAACATGGCTAACATACATTGACAATGGGAACCATGTTGGGGCTATCTTTCTGGACTTTCGAAGGCTTCGATATGGTAGATCATGAAATACTGCTTTACAAACCGAAACTTTACCATTTCACAGAGAGATCATTGAATATATTTAAATCTAACTTAGCGAATAGAATACAGATACTAAAAGTACATAATATCCATTCCAAGGAGATGACAATTAGGTGTCCCTAAAGGATCCATACTAGGACCGTTTCTATTTCTGACGTACATCAATGCCATGCCGTTAATTTTGAATACTAACAACATAGACTCCACCTTACATAAATCCGCCCGTAGTATTTCAAAAATTCAGTCCAAACTTTAGAATTGGCTCTATAATGTCCATGACTGGTGTACAATAAATAGCATGTCAATTCATCCGTCATAAACAAAATGTATGGTTTTAAGCACGAGTGTCAAAAAAGCTCGATCTTACTATAAATGGCTCAGTCGCAGAATCGTCAAAAAATTCTAGGTGTATACGTTGACGAAACTCTGTCTTGGCATTCCAGGTAAGTACCGTTGCAAATAAACTGAATTAAAAACTTGCACTTCTTAGAAGAATATTGTTGCAATATCTGGGGACTTTGTCATAAATTGGACGCACATAAAATTACAACTTTACAAAAAACGCGCTGTTAGAATAGTCACAAAGTCAAAATCTATTGACCATGATGATATATTAAGCGACTCAAATATACTGTACAGAGCCACCCGGACGATCTTGTAGGGGGTTTTTTAGGCAAATCTTTACACCAAAAATCTAAATTTAGATCCAAGTCATTCAAGAAAAATCCCTGTTATGTGCAGTTTGGTTGAAGTTGACCATGTATGCAGTTCAGAACAAAATTTGTCAACGACCGTACGGACACAGATGGATCCTAAAAACTCACCACAACACTTCACGACAGGGAGCTAAAATATGCAAGTTTACACTAAACTATAATGTAAGGAACGAAGGTTTTCCATAATTGCGTGAGAGTTTTACGGAAACTACCGAATATTCATCCAAGCAGTGTCTTCTTGTGTAATACTGAAATTTTGTGCTTCCTTGTGCTTTCTGCTTACTAATATGCATGTACTGTAGGTTCTTATTGTAAAAGTGTTATACCCGGGGTTCTGGGGATATCCCTATTATCCACAGACGAGTAGGACTACATTACAGGTTCAATATGTCCATTTATTCTGTGCATGATAATACAATACACTGGCAACTATAACTGTGACAACTGTGACAACTGTGACAACTGTGACGCCTCGTACAAGAAAGGCTCTGAAATTGTAATACAACATACTTTACTTCATCTATCTTAATAAATAATGCATTTCACAACTTCTATATTAAAGAGTCCTTTTCTCTTTGGCTCCTCAAATAAATATATCACTTTATATAACTTCATAAGAGTCTGACCTCTCTATAGTCACAAGAACATGTGACATAGCACTGATATACAGTTTGTCTTTTCCATAGAAACTTTGCCAAATAATAACACAGTGGTCTCCTTGAATTATAGTTATAAATTAAATAACACAATGAAACACAATTTATAAAATACATACAACTCTAGGTTTTACAAAAAATACTCCCTATACACTACATGTACATGTACATAGATAATTACTCACCAGATTTATGAAATCTGTAAACCATACATGTATGTAGCTCTATCACACACACTGACTTTCTGTCACTTATCCATGCTGGTGTTGGTGCTGGTTACTTAGACTATCTGAAACAATATGAAGACTTTCAAATTTGACCAAAGACCAAAACGACCTTTCCTTCCTATGAACTGTGTGAGACTGTGCGTTTTGGTTCTTGCTTAATTCCAGTTCACCCAGATCACATCTCCTAAGAACGAGATTACACAAAACACATCGACCGTAAAAACAAGCAGAAGGGGCCTCAAGTGTGGATTAACAGAAAGAAGTTCCAAGTGGGATAATACATTAAAACAGTTAAATATCAACCCTGTAACAAAAGGAATGGCCAAGACGTAGCAAAATTATGGGTAGCAGCAAGAAGTAAGCAATAAGACATGCTATGCCAAAGAACATTTTTAAGTAGAGCTAATAATGAAGAACTTTAGTTAAGAAGGAACTTCAAGCATTAAACATAAAGAATAACCCATTTATTCAGTGGCTGAAAGAAAGCATAATCCAGCATGAATATATCATTTGATGACATAAGACAAAATCTTACATATAATAAAAAAGCTACAAGTTAAAATGACAGAAAGCAAAATGCATGTCTTCCATAAACCAGACCACAATGCCCTGACCACACAGACACTCTATCTTAATACTGTACAAATGTGTTACATGTACTATAAATAGTAACCTATGTATTATTACGGGTAGTATGATGTATGGTCTCTCCTTATAACTTACGAAACAGTTTATCAAAATGAATACGATTTTCGATATTACAGCGTTTGTTCGTTTGGTTTAAACGTATTTATGTCAAGGTCATTACAAAATTATATATATCACATTTTTAGATATGGATTTTCTATTATAATATATCATATATAATTATAATATATATTACTACAAGAAATATTGATATTTTGACAAAATCATATTTGATTCTAAAGATAGGAAAGAAATAGAAACTGTTGTCAGGGTGATGAGAGAAGGTGTAAAATAATCTTATTGTTAATCTTTTAAGTTATCTTCAGTGAACACGTTTTGATTTTTTTAGCAAAGGCAAATGCGTATTCTGAAAAGCACTATGTCAATCCCTGACCATCTGAACGCCAGAGGCGAACCAGCAAAGCAGTTCTTAAACATCGACAAAGGGAATAGAAGTTAACCTTCACAATATGAACATGAAAAAGTGCACCCATTATCTGGCGGTGAAAATTATTTAGAAAATCTTTGAACTTCAAAACTTATAGAAACTTTCTATAACTTCGCTAGGTCGTTATTACCATAAATAGATATTTTTACGTTATCACGTGGTCGACCAGATCAGATCAGATAGGTGATGGTTTGATCTGATATTTAGGGTCCGGACCCTGTGATATTTGCAGAAAAAGACGTTTCGACCTGGGTTTTGTTATATTCAGCAGATATATTATCTACCGATTCCTATTTGAATATTAATTCTATTTTGTTTAATTTTCAGAAAAATGCTCCGCTCCGGCGTTAAAATGTAGCCTCACTGAAATTAAAGATTGCCTTCAAAGTTTTAATAAAATATATAAGTTTTGAAATGTTCTATGCTTTTCAGACTCGGAACTAGAGTTTCATACATGCTATAAAACTATTCAAGCTTGGATGTGTTATGAGACTTGCAATAAATATTACGGGTGAACAGGGACATGGATTTGTAGCCCCAAAAGCGATTTATACCGGACTCATATACTCAGAGATCATCTGAGCGACTTGCTGTCAGCATTTTGAGGGCTTTGATCTTTGTATGTATGTAACATACGGAATTCATTGGTCTCACCTGATATCCACCTAACAGAGACTCGGCAATATTTACTAATCTCATTAGTTCTTGGAAATAGATATTGTTTAAACCAATCTGGTTAATGTTTTTGTTAACTGGAAAAAATGGCGACTGTTAACTTTGGCCGTATGTGCGCAGGGGAGATTGAATCACGTTCGTCGAAAACAGGTAGCGTTGGTTTACAAAAATGAAAAAAATATAATGGTACTGTTTTTGAGTGGCAAAATGGGTGTTTCTTCAGGAAGATAATGTGATGCGTTTCATAT
Organism: Saxidomus purpurata; assembly: GCA_022818135.1. Classification (NCBI taxonomy): domain Eukaryota; kingdom Metazoa; phylum Mollusca; class Bivalvia; order Venerida; family Veneridae; genus Saxidomus; species Saxidomus purpurata. Next base: position 37,914,804 of record JAFMSR010000002.1, read on the forward strand.
AGGTGGTGTAAGATAATTGAATCTCTTGTTCTTGCGTGTAGAAATGAGTCGTGAAAAGGTAATGTGCCGGCTCTTTGCGCATGTGTGGCTCCCGAGACGAATCGTGCAATCTTGTTTTGATTTTTTTTCAATGGTGTCTTTCTCATGAGAAAAACGGTTATGAGAAACGACGAAGCATCACCTAAGTTAAACATAAAACTACAAACAATTTTCTACCGCAAAGTTGTAGCTACAATTTTAAAGAACTTGTCACAATAAGCAGAAAGTATATTGCATCCACATGTCGTTTTGGCATTCTTCTAGACACCTTGCTCATGCCCCTGTAGCTTAAGTTTTAAGCCTAATTTGTATAAATAGCTTAAACTATTAAATTGGTTTTATACACTAGACAGAGCCATGCCGTTAATGAATTGAGTCTAATCATTACAGAATCTAGATTAGGATTGAAATTTCCTATCACGTATAGCTAGCATAATAAAAGGTCATTAATTGTACATCCTAGATAGTCCTGATCTATCTTAATTAGTTCTATGGAGACATTCCGTGTTGCACGCATTTCAATGTGGAAACCGTAATCGCAATGACTGTTGAGCGCAGTTTGTCCCTCGTGTCATCTGGCATCCTGATTTACACAACAAAGGAATTACTTCATTACCTTGCATGTTACGTGCTTGCCTTTTTCAGCAAAAGCTCCACCTGCTATTGTTCAGCTTAACTCGTGCTCTATGAAGGGATTATCTTATGGTGAAAATTATGTGTTATTTTCAAATGTCACAGCCATTTACGTGGATAAAGTTGTTTGTAGCACTTAATGCAGATAATTTACGTAATAACTGCAAAATGAGTCAGGAAATGCATTGTAACAAGAGTGCCTGTTGAAAACGGTTGCTACCTAACCCATGTCAGAAACTGAACTGAGCAGCCGATAGTGATTTCCTCGTCAAATTAGAACATAACTCCTGTTGTATCATGTTGTTCATTGAATTATGAAACTCTCCTGGACTAACAAAGTCGGACCCCATACGCTACGAGCAGAGCGTAGCGCAGTCAACAAAGGTGGGGTTCCGACGTGCCATCTTTTCAAAAACAGGATTCTACAGTTTGTCCTTTACTTTCTGAAATTTGCGATTTTTTAAAAATTCTAAGATAAGTCTAGTTGATGGACTGATATATGATGTAATGATGTATTTCTTAAATGATCGAATTATATGAAAATAGATATCGAATAAATAAATAATGAGTATTTATCCAAGTATTTTGTTTGACTGACATAACTGAGCCAAACAGCGCAAGTTCTGCTTTAACAAAGAAGTTCTCTTTCATCAAACTTTGCTTACCCCGGAAATAGTCATGAATTGAATTGTACATTAATTTCCCAAGAGAAATAACAACAGACTAGAAAGAAAAAAATCAAGAAGTTTTACATCGAATCTTGTTACAATTATGTAAAAATTAGCTGTACACTATTTCCTGACGAAGACAAAAACTAACGATATAACGCGTCACACGAGACATGACCTACTAAACTGGAGAATTTACATTGAGTAAAGATATTGCTATCACTTTGCCTTTCAGTGCTTTGATATGAAAGTGTGCGTCGAGGATTTGGAATACAGAATCCTACTGAGTCTAAGTGTTTGCCCCACATTTCTGCCAAATGAAAATATTTCAAAATTAAAATGTTCCCTGAACAGCATAGAAACCCAGTCTGTCGCTAGCGCTCCCTCTTTTGGGTTTCTTTATTGTAAAAAATTCAAAACAGGGATTGGCTGAAAAAAAGTACAGGGAAACACGCAAGATTAAATGAGACATCACCTGATTGGGAGAAAAAGTTTTGTTTACAAATGAAAAAATACTTTTTTGAAAAATAAAATGCAATGTCTTCTGCACGCGAATGAATATTTTAGGACTGGTTATCTAATGTGTATAGAAGGTGTACAGGGGGTGATGGGGTGGACGGCCATAAATCTCACCTGACTGAGTGGGGTGGTTGTCTCCCTTGCCAAATTGTAAAAAAAATGGGTTGGTTAAGCCTATATAAAACAGCATTTTCTGGTGCCTGAGAGACTAATTTGTTCGAAAAATCAATTTCATTGGTCAACACTCTATAGGTGGGAAATCAAATAGGGTCCTCTTTTAACTATATTTATAATGTAAGTCAATGGGGGACGACAATAGGAGTATCTGACCTTCAACAAAATGTGGCAAACACACGTGGAACAGCATATGTGCAAAATTGTAACATTTTTACATGTACATCTGATATCGTATGTTTTCTTTTGACAAAATGATTGCACGGTGCTGAGAAATGAATTATTGCATTCATTAGCACTTAATGCATCTGTGTTATAGATGTATTGATAAACTGCACTTAAATGTTATTATGATTTGTGTCCGTTGCCTATGATATATTGCATGGTGTTGCATTGATTTGCTGCTATTCATATCGCAAACTTAGAGTGTTTCATTACGTCCCTGTTGTTTCCTATATCTGGTTTTGTTTATTCGTATTTCGTTTTCGCTATTATGTGGCATTTTATCTCTACAAATCGCGTATTAAACGATGCTGATACTTTGAACAACACACGTCACTACAGTCAATCATGTCAACATTCAATGCGTTGAACGTAAAATCTTTTAAAAGACAAAAAACAACATTTGACGATTGCACATTATTATATTCAGTAATGCACATTAGTATTTGCACGCTAACGATGCAAAAAGACACACGTATCATTGCAAAAGATCTATTAAATACTGAAACATTGCTAAATAGCAAACGAATTGTGCATCTCAGTTTGAATAAATTCAAAAGCACATTTTGTCAAGTACACTAATCGCAGATAGAAATGCCTCACAAAGATTTTAGAAAAGATATACATGAACATGTCAAAAGAAACAAGATAAGATGGTATGTCAAAGGGAATGATGGAAAATTTTGCACTATTTCTGTTCCATAAAAATACGCTGTATGTTTTACATAACTTCTAATTTTTACTGATGATTATACATTTTATAATATGACTTCACGAGCAAAGAAAAGGGAAAAAAATGCTTTCGATTTTTATATTTGAAAAACCACCTTCCCGTAATCAGCGCAAGGCGAATTCATTTTTTTTCTCTTGTGATTTGGTTTTCAGTTTCCCAACCTTCACAAATAGAAAAGGGTTTTTTTATGTTTGTGTTTTGAACGTATCATTAAAACAAATGCGTGATTTATGAAGGTTTTAATCGTTAAAGTCACAGTTCATCAAGAGCAGGTAAGACAATATCGATTCGGAAAAAGTTGATCTGTATGAAAGTGTTTGGAAACATACCAGATACATTGTATATCATATATGAAATATCACGGCGTGCAATGTGTTGTTTTACAAACTGTATTGTAGCTGTCGTTCTTAACAAGGTTTTTTTCTCAACATTTGCTGGAGATATTGACATATCAATAAGATCATAATCAACCCATTGTATATTTCCATATTTACCAAAATTAGAATTATCAAAACTATTTTAAGCGACCTGTTGCATCCTATTTTAAAATCTTTTCTGTATTAGTATCTTAAAAAAATCTTCATGAATCATCTCTGATTGACAAATGACATTAAAAAGATCCATATCTCCCGCCATATATTTACCGATAGTTAGAATGACATTTTATTGATTTGGTGATTTTGATCTTCTGGAATTCCTATAGAAATCAATGTCAACGTAATTTTACTCGATTCTGAACGGAATATATGTTTTAAAGCTAAATAATTAATTGATTTTCAATACATGCTTTGATTTCTTGCTTAATAAACCAGAACAATGTTGAGAGCCAGTCAGAAACATGAACTTCCGTTAGGATTCCTTCAAACAAAGTGCACGTCTATTACTGACGTAATCACGAGAATGTAAGACATATTACAATAGGATTCTACTATGAAAACAACCTGAATCTGCAAACATCTAAAACAAGAAATATCTTTAAACAAGAAATATCTTAAAACAAGAAATATCTTTAAACAAGAAATATCTTAAAACAAGAAATATCTTAAAACAAGAAATATCTTTAAAGAAGATGGTCACCGAGATTTTGAGTATATGAAAGAGACAGGAGGTTAGATATCATAATAGGAATTGTTAAGTGATAACTTTTTGCAGTAGGAATACACGAAATCTTGTAACAGTGTTAAGAAATATGTACCCTGACCGGTACGCCAAAATGGGACCCTTTACTTGCAGGTCAAATGTTCTCATGACTGAGCTATCTGACGGCTCCAATTTGATAAAGTTCAAACAGTTGCATGTGCATCAGGAATACAAACTTAACCATTGTTCAGTTTTCTTATCAAATATGTCACTCGAAAAACGATCGTTATTCACTGGGAACTCTATACTTATAATTAACATTTATTTAGAGTGTAACATTCTTTTAATGTTGATAGATATGAACTACTTATGTACTTAACTTATATGGTCAAGGTCACAGTGTACCTTAATAACACTCTATAAGTCAAAATTTTCATTGACTTTCATGAAATTACTCAGAAGATTCCATACAACCTGTAGACGTTTCCTATAGCTTTAGGGTCAGTGTATCAAAGGTCAAGGTCACTGTGATCCGGCCTTGGAAAATAATTTCTTCTCAATATTTTGAGATATTATTAACAACAGTGAACTGTTTAACTATTCACATATGTTACTTTTTGTTTGGACTGCATCTTGAAAACTATTAATAGGATTCTTTGAAATTGCATGTAGCAATGCGGGTCATTGGTCAATATAAAAATGTCTTGCTTTGTTTATATAACAGTACACATTGTTTCCTTTTCTTACCAAAAAACAAACTTTCCAGCTTTTTGAAAAAGCTAACATTGTTATGAAATATAAGGTATGATTTCACGGAAGTGGATTGGGTCCTGCTAACCTTTAAAATGTTCGCACAGACAGGGAACATGCATTGCGGAGGTACCCAATATCAACATGCACGAGCTTTTCCAGTCTCAATTTACGTTCAAATGTAGACATAGGCCTTACATACCATATTTGTGGTATTTGGTGCGAATCCTAGTATTTTGTTGAAGAATCTTTATAATTGTGAGAGCGTTTTGATTTATTAATCAAACAGAATAGAAACAAGTGAACTAGTAATAATCACGTGTCTTATTATACTTGAATAGAAAGCCGGAGGAATGTTGGAAATGGATATAGCGATTAGGAGTACACAGTAACAAAAATCATGTTGTATCAAGAATGGAAACATTTCGAATAGCACGTACTGTTTTTGTTTCAGAATATCGAATCAATAGTGTAACCTTGTAGTATACAAATGTATTGTTCAGATATAAACTTGTAGCCTTGGATGTACAAAAATAATAGGAAATAAACCACGATGCGTTAGTAATAACATGGAATTCTTTGAGCGAATGACATGCATATTTAGGCATTTCAGTGCATATTGACAAGATATTCGCCAAAACGCAAACTGTACATTGCACGACTGATTCTCAAAGATGTCTGATTGAACAGTGATTCTGTATGTGAGTAAACGAGAAAGAGAATACACGCTAAACACTGCATTACACTTCCTTATAGTTAAACACTGAATTACACTTCCTTACAGCTAAACACTGCATTACACTTCCTTAAAGCTAAACACTGCAGTACACTTCCAGTTAAACACTGAATTACACTTCCTTACAGCTAAACACTGCATTACACTTCCTTACAGCTAAACACTGCATTACACTTCCTTACAGCTAAACACTGCATTACACTTCCTTACAGTTAAACACTGCATTACACTTCCATCTAAACACTGCATTTCACTTCCTTACAGCTAAACACTGCATTACACTTCCTTACAGCTACACACTGCATTACACTTCCTTACAGCTAAACACTGCACCACACTTCCTTACAGCTAAACACTGCATTACACTTCCTTACAGCTAAACACTGCATTACACTTCCTTACAGCTAAACACTGCATTACACTTCCTTACAGCTAAACACTGCATTACACTTCCTTACAGCTAAACACTGCATTACACTACCTTACAACTAAACACTGAATTACACTTCCTTACAGTTAAACACTGCATTACAATTCCTTACAGCTAAACACTGCATTACACTTTCTTACAGTTAAACACTGCATTACACTTCCTAACAGCTAAACACTGCATTACACTTCCTTACAGCTAAACACTGCATTACACTTCCTAACAGTTAAACACTGCATTACACTTCCATCTAAACACTGCATTACACTTCCTTACAGCTAAACACTGCATTACACTTCCTTACAGCTACACACTGCATTACACTACCTTACAACTAAACACTGAATTACACTTCCTTACAGTTAAACACTGCATTACAATTCCTTACAGCTAAACACTGCATTACACTTTCTTACAGTTAAACACTGCATTACACTTCCTAACAGCTAAACACTGCATTACACTTCCTTACAGCTAAACACTGCATTACACTTCCTAACAGCTAAACACTGCATTACACTTCCTTACAGCTAAACACTGCATTACACATCCTTACAGCTAAACACTGCATTACACTTCCTTACAGCTAAACACTGCATTACACTTCCTTACAGCTAAACACTGCATTACACATCCTTACAGCTAAACACTGCATTACACTTCCTAACAGCTAAACATTGCATTACACTTCCTTACAGTTAAGCTATGCATTACACTTCCTTAAAGCTAAACACTGAATTACACTTCCTTACAGCTAAACATTGAATAACTCTTCCTTGCAGTAGAATGAATACATCAATTACTTATGAAAGCAACAGGCAAGTTGAATGACTAGAAACAAACATTTGTTCTCCTGATAATTCATTTCCTGTTTTCAAATTATTGACAAAGCTTCTGATTCAAAATATTTTTTCGCTTATAACAGATCTAGTGTTATTTTAGAATTTGGATGTTTTGTTTAACCATTTATATTCGTTTATTTTAATGATTTGCACTGATGACGACAAATAGATAGTAATGTTTATTATACATGAGTTATTGATACAAGCTAAATACTCCAATCTATAAATCTTTTTATCTATTCGATCCTTTGAAATCGGATCTATATTCTCCAGAGATAGACTTACTATCTCCGATATTTGATTTTACTTAGCTTGACCTTGAGAACATCAATATTTCATCTTTTCAGTTAAGATAAAATCAATGTCAGCTCGGTCGTAAAGAAAGCCTGAGAATTTTTTTAAAAACATGAAGACCCTGGTATTTTGCTATATTTCTCAAAGTTAATTCGGTTTGCTTTTTCAAACTTTTATTACAGTACATTTCATTGCGACATTGTTCATGCACTCTGCAAGTCAAAGCGGCTGTAATGTGGATTAGATAGTAGACTTTGCAAGCGCCCTCTGCTTCAGTTGTGCTAACCCCAATATCCGCTCGCGCACACTTCATTTAATATCCCAAAATAAAACAATGGATTTTCTGTCATTCTCTACCTCCACATGCAGTGAATACACCAAGAGATCATTTCTTATTTGAATTGGCGCGTGCTTAGTTTCGCCAGCAGAATGTTGTGCTCGCTGCTCTATATAGGAGGACCTACATTTAAGTTTAGAAGATATCTGAAATGACTGACAGTTTGTTTGCACCCGGGTAAACACACGTCAGTGGGAGAGCTAATGCAGGTAGTCTGGCATGTATCGGTGTTATACACCGGACACGTAGAAAAGAACCAAGGGGTCTATTCGTAAAAGAGCTAGGGTCTGGTACTCGGATTTTCTTGTATCTGCTTATGTCTCTAAAATAAAGGAGCACAATAGAAATAAGAGCTTGCTCTTTATTGTGTTATCATTGGTACTTGGTACTGAAAGAAATACACACAATGCAAATAGAAGGATGTTGTTGTATTTCATAAAATCCGTTGTTAACGGAATTGAGTTATTTTTTAAAATTGATGACATTTTCAAATAATGTTTGGAAATAGGAAAACATTGATTAGAGTATTTAAGGGTCACACACTCTAACTAATAACTACCATTGCATGACAACTGCAAAACCTACAAATCTCCTTTTTAATTACAACTTTACAAAGCGTCTTTTTGATTTTGGAAACACGGTATCCTTACATGCCAATTCTGTTTCTTTTGGCTCTCGTGCTTTGCATACGATTGCGGGCAATTTTATGTGATCAACAGAGCAACAAGTCATTGAAATATGGAAAGTCACATGAAAATATATGTGCACGTATGAAGTAAGCGTTATTTATACTCTCGTATATAGCATTATCTAAATATTGACTTAATATAACAAAAGGTTTTTATTGTCGGATTTGGGGTTTTCAATCTCAATTTAAGTTTCTTATCAGATGCTATTACGTCTACAGTCAGTATAGAATGTGTCCGCTGAGTGAATCTCCTGGTTTAAAACAACTATTCAATCAAAACAATTATCCGAGAAACCATATTCTCCAGACGAACAAAATAATCATGGCTTTGTTTTACTCCAAGATTGGATATCTTCGGTGAATTATTTAAGGAAACCATTCCATTAATCTATCAAAGTTGTCACCTAAGTTAGACTGCGTTCACATTGAAATTATTTACAGACAACCCGATTACATCCTAACGCTCAGTGGGCGGTTTTTCCTGGAATTCTGGGAAAATATTGAAGACTTTACGACGGAGATAATAAAGCTCTGGCCAATATTTAGAAGCATAATGAAGAAAAACTACAGTTTCCTTTTCATATTTTATTTTCTTCCGGTAATTTAAAGACCAATTATTTTCCATGAGCTGCGAGACGATAAAGAAATGCAGTGTCCAAATTTAGCGGATTTATGTTTCAGTTTTCGCAGTTGCACGCCATTACTTAAAAATCATTGCACTTTTTGATCTTACGCTTGGGAACGATCAACTTAATTCTTTATTGCTCTATTTCAGATCTAAGAATATTCATTTAATGAATTTATGATAAAAACTAATTTTGATAGAAGGACACACGTTGTTTTACATTCTGTTACAATGTGTAAATTCCACCAGAAATAAAATAAACAATATAAAGTTTACACAGACTTTGTATTTATCGTTTGTGGAAAACGCACAACAGAAAATATATCCTATTGCTTTAATTATCTTTAACAACGAAACAATAACGATACCATAAATTGTTATATTTTGTCACAGACATGTGCGCTCATTCTAACGCAAGTATTGTTTTCCTCACAACCTTACAAATATTCTTCCGCACCGGTGTCCTTTGCCTTAACGATAAATAGTCCAACCCCATGCCTTGGATTCGTTATCAAAGCAAGAATTGTTTTAATTTGACAGAAAAATTTTCTTTCAAAGACACTTGTGTAAACTATTCTAGAATAGAATTGTATATACGTCTCTTTTTTTCGGAAAAAGGTCTGAATACAAATAAAGCAGTTTGGAGTATACCGTAAAATATAAAAGAAAGTTACGGCCACCAAACACTTTATTGTCTTATCTTTTTGCAGAAACCCAAATGGAATATAAAATTTCAAATGTTAGAGGATAAAAACTGTCATATTCAATGTTTTATGACAATTTGATACCGGAAATAAAGAAATCACCAACTATAGCTACCAACGGCATTTTAAGACTTATTATCTTTTACCGATTGTACCGTGACTTGAGTCATTACAACATAATATATTTACTACACCCTGTGACTTTTCCCAAGAGTTTTGTCCAGTTCACGTACTGTTGTACGTTGAAGCATCGTTTAATGTCTGCTACTGATAAGATTCAATCACATCATCTCCCGTTCTCTCCCTTACATGGCATGTTTTTTAACAAAATATTTGTTTTCAAAATAGTCACTATTTATCACATCGGCAACACTAGAAACAAGCAGGTTGGAACAAAGGCATTTCTGTTGGAACAGTTACATAATGTACCGCAGACTTATAACGGCCTGTAACAGCTTATTAACAACTTTTGAAGCGTAACTTTAACAAAAATTATTTGCACAAAATGTCCAAAGGTGAGGCCTATTTTCCAGGTGCGTTTTCTTACCAGTGTCACCATAAGCACAATTATCACTATGCTCTTACGTCAGAAGTTATAAAACACAACATGATTTCATAATAGGAATGTATGTTTACATCACTATAAAGTGATAAGTGCCCGTTAATTTAAGATGAAATTTGGTTACATAAATCCTGATAATGACAGTTAATACGGCCGGGTTTTTCCCGTTCTTAAGTTACACGTTAATTAAAAATTATTGATGAATTAAGGTAAAATGAATTACAATAATTTCAATATATATACGTCCAAGTGAATTTAGGTTCTCCGTTACAGGAGCCATTTTGGTTTCGACTTCCGGTGGTAATGACTAAACATTTACGAAAACAACTTTTCCCCTGTTTTCATTCTTCAACAACCAGCTAATTACTGGTTGTTAAACTAACGATTTTTAAAACTTTTTAAAGAAATAATTATATATAAAAGTATTTTCCCAATTTTGTCGGAACGCTGAATTACGCAGCTCCCGAGCTGTAAGGGAGGTAATCGTTACGTTGCGTTATTCAAAAAGCGTCTACTGACCACGAACTGAAGCGTGTTTAATGGACGTCATCGTACCATTACACGGAAAGCTGTATTGCAGTATGCTTCGTGTTATTTTTTTTTTAATGTTTCTTTGGTTAGACTGTTGTAAATGTGGTGTATTACTTATTATGATAACAGTTACAAATTAATTAATGTATTTAGTTTTTCCCGTGGATAGGTAGCACCTATAGTTATATTAATCATTAAGTTTTTGTCTGTCAACAGCAGGAACGTAGAATCAGAATCAACTGTATATTCTACGTTCCTGGTCAACAGTAATTGCACAACATAATCACTTATATAACATCACAATTATGCTTATGAACGTTACGGTTACCAATACCAGCCGCACACTCGAGTCACAGAAAAAGCACCGAAGTTTGCCTGTATGATAATGATGTAATGACTGGAGGTCTCTAAATAGTCAAAGTGACAATAACCACTCTGATATACGGACATCTCGTAAATGTTTATCAACTTTTGTGTCAATGCCGTGATTCTGAAGGATAATAGCCAAGTTATCCGCTTGATCACTTCCGGATGCGTACTCATCTTCATCCTCTTCCGTTGAGTCGTCTGATGAGCGACACGGCAACAACCAAGCGTCATTGATATACTTTGTGATTTCTTTTACGTCGCAACGTCGCTCAGGTTTAATGTCTAAAGCTTTTCTAAAGTATCTAAGGAATTTTGGCGTGAAACGCTTCCACTGTGACGGTATTTTTGAAGTTTTTCGGCGTTGCCAAGTGACAAATTCACTGAAGTATATATCACCAATGTCCGCATTTTCCCATGGAAAGTTTCCCGTAAGCATACAAAACAAAAGCACTCCGAAAGCCCATACGTCTCCATTTGCTGACACAGTTATATTCTCATTTCGGACGGCTTCGCATATTTCTGGAGGGGTGTACGGTATACTTCCGTTTGTTTTTCTTATCACAGTGCCGTCTTTTCGTGTCATACCGAAATCCATGAGTTTCACTTTATTAAAGTCCGCTTCGAAAATCAACACATTTTCTGGTTTAATATCACGGTGCACTAGTTGTTTGCTGTGCATGAATTCGAGTGCAGATGCAATTTGTTTTGCGACCAATTTCACGTCTCTTTCTTTCATACCTACTTGTGGTGGAATGGCATCGAACAAATCACCTATCGGAGCAAATTCCTGCGCGAAAACATAAGAACTTCTAGTTTCAAAGGCCACATTGTACGAGTCTACAATATTACTGTGTGGAGACAAAAAATAGCTGTATTGAAACTCCCTTTGAAACTCTCGCAATTTAGTCGAGCTTTTTGGCAACACCTTTAAAGCAACGTTTGTCCCTGTCTCCATGCATTTTGCAAGGACTACTTTCCCATACGTGCCTCGACCAAGATCTCGTAAAACCTCGTAGTGGTCTTTGAGATTCAGTTGAAGCAGGTTGTCTGAAGTACTAGAGCGTGGAGATTTCGGCATGCTCATAGTTCATCTACTAGGAATGAGTTAAAGTTCTTCTCATCTAGACAATTGCTTCTCTGTTTAACGAAGACTCAAGCTATGCTCATGACGTCAAGGTCTCGCTGAAATGATAAAAATGATAAAAATAATTTTCATAATGCGTTGAATGGAACCTGATCAATGGAATAGCCAGGTAACTGTGCTATTCTTATCAGCACACCTGCCGTGATACAGCTAGTGATTAGCAGAGCCAAACAAACAGAAAGGTGCATATGTTCCGATAAAAATCACGTTTCTGAAACAATTTCAATTTAAGTTCAAAGAAAAATTTTTTCTCGTGAAAAATAAAACTAAACTTCATGAGTTTGGGGCGGAACTGTGTTTTCTATAGGTTAACTTATCTTACTATCTTGCTTTAATTTTATTACATTTGAGCAAATGTTCACATTTATAGCCAATGATAGGGATGGACTGATCATGTAGTTGCAATTTCGTCTCTGAATTTGAAAAGCTTGTCTTACATTTGTACTGTATGGTTTTGTATTTTGACCTTGTTTATGGTTTATTTCGTTTGATTTGTCCTTCATGATCTAGTTTAATATTTACTTTTGTTTTTCTCAATGTCTTTGTCAACAACATGTGATTATGTAATTTCAAGCAGTTAATTTTTCAAAATACATTGTATTGTTGGGCTTCTTGTCAATGTAAAAGGTTTTGCACAATCACAGATCACGATTTCCACTTAAAACCTAAAGTAAGTTGGTACTTTTGCTTGAAAGTTCTTTCCGGCAAGACTCGAACCGGCCACCACTAGACAGGAGACCCGATCGATTATGAGCTAGGAGACTCGCTTAGTCGATCATTAGGATGTTATCTTTATCATGTATATAACACATTGATAGGATGAAAATGAAATCCTATTACTACAGATGAATTAGTTCGTTACTTTATTGTCTAGCTTTCATTAAATGCTAGATTGAGTTTATATTGATGACCAAATTGCATTTCCAATAATGACGGGAATAATAGATACAGAAAGTCCACAGTAGTGTTAAGAGAAATATTACTGTTCAGATATATGGAGAAAAAAAAACGATTGCTTTTTGTGTTAAACACATTTCTTTCGAAATCTTTGACTTCCGTATCTCAAATTCAGCACTATTATCCAAAATAGCAGAAAATTACATGGAACTTTGATTGCATCATGTTCTCTCGGATTCGGGGAACACGTTTAATGAACTGACTGTAAATTACATGAGATTTAATCACAATGACGTCTTTGGGATAAATCACCGATGTCTCTAATTACAACGTGACGATCTTGATTCCGTATAGGATTTGCTGTGAGGGTTTTTCTGTCGTCAGATATTGTCATTTATAACACAATTTTCTGGTATTATTGGCATCATTTAAAATTAAGCGTCATCACAGTTTTTATAAGAAAACCTTAATCTACGGTAAGGATCAACAGATTTTAGCTCTAGTGACTATCATTCAGTTTAGACTTTTTAAGTGCACGACTGCTGGAATTCTGTTCATACTTTCCGGGTTAGTTTAGTTTATACTAATTTATTTTAGGTCGATTGTGAAACAAGTTATCCAACTTAGATTAATCACTCTCGACACCTCATTCCCGATGTTATCCATCGCCGTGAGGGCATGAGAGAGAGGCCAATTTCCCTTTAAATGCTGAGTGCCAAGCAAAGGAGGTACCTCCCGCACTCGAAGCGGACGCTCTACCATTAGGCTATCGAGGCGGTCAATACCGAGTTAGAAAAAAATAATTCCATTTTCCAATTAGCAAAGTCTCAAAGTTAATTTTCGTATATTTCTGCTTAGTACCTATCTTTCAAAGCCTGCACCTCTTAAACGATAGCTTAGTGGCCAGGGCGTTCGCCTACGAGAAGGTCCCGGGTTCGAATCCCAGCCCGGTTACGAGGCGTGTCCTTGGGCAAAGACACTGAAACCACACGTGCCTCAGTCCTCCCAGATGTAAATTGATAACAACGCTGAAAAACTTGTTGCTGTTCTCTCGCGAGCGTGATGACATCTGGGATGAGTGTTTGAGAGAGATCCAAACTTCTTCGTAATCGCACTAAAATAAATTCGTATAAGCTATAAACCGTAACTGATCAGTAATAATCATCAGCCATTACGGCCTTAGAATTAACGCTACAGGTTTCTTCTCCATCTAAATATCCCTAGATCTTCATCAGTAGATTCCCAAAATAATCCTCTAAACGAAGATTATGGTTGTCATAAGCTATATAAATCATGAAAGTTCAGGCATATGGTAGCACTCTATGATGCGTGTATGATTCATGCTTTCTTGCATCATTCTCGCCTTACTGTTTACCTGTGATCTCATACTATATACCCAACTCGAATAAAACTATTTCCCATGTTTCATACAGGTATTCATTCCTAAGTGAATGTTTACGTGACGTAAAATATTTATAGAAAAAACAATTTCACTTTTTACCATACAGTACGAATTTGTACATCTTCTATCCCATATTCATGTTTTGTGAACTCGTGTTTCATTTTAATATTACATGCAGTCTTGTTGTCGATCTGAGTTCGAATCTGCTTGGATTTGATGTGTCTGGTTACAGTGTGTGCTTTGTCAGGTTGTTCCTATAATTTCAAACATCACTACAATACGGATAAAGGGCACACTTACAGTTTAAATTTCTAAAAAACAATTTAAAGGTTCAACACAATTAAAAGATAACCCCGTACAGTACCGGATGAAAGAAAAAAATACATGTGATGTATATTTGGAAGAAATTCAGCTCATTCCAAACTCTGTCCAACTATTTTTTGCGTAATTAAAAAGAATGCGTAGACTGTTTCGACACTCTATCAATATTTGAAAATCAAAACGAGAAAGACAAGATATGTAAATGAATGAAACTGAATATTCTCGGGTTTATTCTAGCGTTCTGTCTAGGGCAAACTCGTTATTGAGTATACCATTTCCTTTTGGACACCACAACTTCTTACAGGTTCTTTTTCTATTGATCGAAATGATTTATTTTATTGGCAAAGAATTCCCTTGAGTGAACATTGACCTGGATTCACGCATCTGTTTATTGCCGTTTCATTTCCAATTTCTCACCGCAAATAACTCGTTCGAAGCACGAATTTAGAAATTGGTTACAGCAGTACCTTTCTAGCTTAAAGTACATTGTTTTTTATTTTCTCTCATGAGAGATCCACAGCCGTATGTGTCATTATGAGATATTACATTCAGATAATTCTTTTCGTGTGCATGCACCTCGTACTAGCATATCTGATGAGTTTCCTGTAAATGCAAAACAGATCTTAATGCAATATATGTGCGAAATACGTGCCAATAGATCTAGGATGTCTACAATATCTCACGCGACATGCCAATGTACGTAAAAACTCGGAGTGAAAGATTCCAACGAACGTGTCAATAGACAGACTGAAGAGGCTTACAGTCTCTTATCTAATAACGTTTTAAAATCAAATTGGTTCCCGTTGTTGAATCTGGCAATCCTGGTATAGGAGCCTCTACCTGAAACTAGATGCTCCTAGCCTGGTCACGTAGGAACCTGGACAAAGTCAAAAGATATTTTATCACTATAAGCACTTTTGTAAGATCTTTTGCCCGTCAGTTTTTAGAAATGTCAATTTGGACACCTACTTAACAACATGAAACACGTAACGTGTCTAACATGTCTAATGAAATATTATCAATTTACATACCCCTTTAGCATTTCATCACGTCGTTTGTTACAATCATCACATAATACGGACTGTCAATCTATTTGCGGTACGGAAAGTGCTGTATAACTGTTGTCACACATCACTTAGGAATAATAATGCAAATTCTATTTCGGTGCTTTTAAATGGAAATCGAAAAATATGGCCATATATTGGACATGGAAATTATTTTCTAAGTCATGTAACAATTTTGAAATGCCATAAAACAGCTTATGGTATCGGTATTTGCATAAGGTCATTTGTCAAAAAAAATCTTTTTGAAATATCAATATGTACGTGTTATGAAGCCGTGAGTATATTCATACGGGTATAGTTAGATGTGTTTGTTCAGAGTCGTTGTTTTTGTGGAGCTTATTTGTTCAGAGTCGTTGTTTTGTGTGGAGCTTATTTGTTCAGAGTCGTTGTTTTATGTGGAGCTGATTTGTTAAGAGTCGTTGTTTTATATGCATCGTGTGATGTGGAGCTGATTTATTCAGAGGTTTTCCAGCTTATTTATTCAGAGTCGTTGTTTTATGTGGATCTTATTGAGTTATTATAAGAAATACGTTTACGACGGATCCGGAATACAGGTGGGTTTTCTCCGGGTTCTCCGGTTTCCTCCCACCACGCGCCAACTTGTTATTTTGTTATTAGTTTTTAATATTGTCGACTTTAAAAAAATATTAATATATTGTTTATGTGTTGATACCCACAAACATTATGTTTTCTATTTTAAACAATAATATGACAACCTTGATTTGGGGGTACAACTAATATTATCCGCCGCGGCCCCACCCCCCCGCCCCCCCCCCGCGGAGCACCATTCGGGGAAATTTGCCCACACACCATGTCTAAAACATATTGAAACTAAATATGATTGATTGCACAAATGAAAAATGTGTAATGTCTGTAAAGTTTCAAGTTTTCTCCACCTGTTGCAGTTATACGCGAGTTAATTCCAAAATAGTTGGTTTGTTATTTTTGCAACTGAATACTTCTTACTTCAAAGGATTTTTTTAGTTAAGTTGTCTATGCTAAAAGTGAGTGTTGATTAATTTAGATCAGCCACTTCACAGCTCCTCAACTCCCCGAAACTATCGGCACCGTGCTCGTTTTTGTAATTACAACTACACAATTTACATTTACAGATTTCTTCAAGTCTAAAAACGTTTCTCCTATACTAAAATAAAAATGTACAAACCTGTCGGTAAATTTTCATAAATCCCCTGTTAGTATCAGACACCTTTCTACTAAAACGTTGCCGGAATCTATTTGACTTGCAGCCAAATGTTACAGAATTTTGGTTATCCCAAAAGTACACGAGTATAACATGTAGTTAGGTTAATAACAAACATCCATCTATACGCCTCACAGCAAAATAATGATTCCGCGAATGTTGGCTATGTATGTAATAGAGAGAGCTCGGCGAGGAGAGAGCTATTATATCGGCAGAAAAACTATTGATTAGTTCGGACGACCTCTTGTCGCAAACAGCCAGCAGATGTTGACGTCGTTTTGAATAGACTCAGTGTTTGTAATTATAGGAAGTGTTATACCTTTGGCATTTATCCGTAATTTGCTTTGCAGCAGTCCGGAGAAAATTGCTTACTTTGATTAAATGACGTTTTCTTGCTAGTTGCAGCGGACAGATGACGTATATACCTTACTTATAACCAGTTGTAGTAAAATTTATTTAAGCAAAAAACAGTTATTTATGCATAGTACACTTAAAATGGAGCTATCGTCATTTCTGTATTTGACAGATATTTATACCAAATACCAAACATTCAAGAGTGCAATAAAGCCAATTAATGCGATTTGTCAAGTTACCTTTTAGTACAGCTACTTCGTGGAGGTGTAATTGAAAATATTATGGTTAAATTCAGAAATCCTACTTCGTGTCAGTGTCAACTTTATTCACAAAGTATGTAAAGTTGCATTTCAGTGACAGTGGTTATATATAAATAAACATGGCGACAACTCGAAAACGCTATATACGTATACGAGATCTTTTAATTTTATTGATAAGTTACTTTTGTTTGGAATAATCTCAAACTGCGATTTAGGTACAGAATGACACGCGTGTTTAGGACAGTTTATTCGACCTGGCTAAGAAGGTCCGCATAATTAATATTCAATCTGGATTTCATGGTCTAGTTTCTAGTGTAATAATCAATATGAATTCTATTGAGCAAGATGAAACATTCACATCAAGAAAAATTATACGGAACTTGTTTACGCGTTGAAGAATTAATTAATAAAAAGTACACATTGCGTTAGATATATGGAAAACTGACATAATTTGCGGTAGGAAAGAATAATTCCTTAAGGTTAAGACAGATGGATGCCTGGAGGCACGGACGAGATTTATGGATCACATCTCCGTCGTCCGTCCGTCCTTATGTCCGACAATACAAGTGACAAACACAGTGCCATGACGGATGCTTCAGTAACTTTCGGACTTTCGTATCATGCAACAATTTATTACAAGTATAAATTGGTAATCTTGCAGGCTGGTCATTGAACTGTCATGTAGAATATAGAACATAGAACTGATTGTCGTCAAATGACCGCGGATATGAGTAAAATATGTCGAATTGATTTGTTTAATTTAACGAATTTTGCAACAGTAACACCACCGCCACCAGCAACAAGTAATAATAATAATAATAATAATAATAATAATAATAATAATAATGATGATGGTAATGATAATAGTAATGGTAATGATACTGTTTGCTTTATTGAGGGCATTTTGACGAAGTCCTTGGTTCTGCATAAACCATTGAAATGGGAATCTTGATTCGAGTGACCGTGGAAACGTCTTTTTCATGAGATACTTTGTTTGATTTAACAGTAACGTGACTTTAAGATGTGAATGCCCTTTGCTTTAAGCATGTTTTTGGAGCATTTGAGTCAGGTAGCATAACTTTGTTGGAAGTACATGGAGATCTACAAACAAGAAGTAATGCTTGAATGTTTAACTGGAACGTTACAAATAAGTGTGCAGTGGTTGTTCTTAACCAAACGAAAAACATAAAGCCAGTGAAGTCGAGGATGTTGAACTGTATGTGTGAACCTGTCCTGATAGCTTTAAAAGTCACGTTGCTAGATTCAACGGGTAGATTGTTTACACATAAGATACTATTAATACGAGTGGAAGTAACCCAGTTTGAAGGGTTTACGTTCCACAATGCTTGCAAAATGAGACAGAGATTTGTATCACATTCTCTCTACAACTTGTATACAAAGCCTCAATTTAGCAGATTATGAAAGATTCTTCCATACATGTATTTCACTTTAGAAGATGTGTAACAGTTAGGATATTGCTTGAAAATGTGCGGAGTGTGTAAAGCCGCGACATTGCTTCGTAAAAAGTCGTAAAAATACTATAAAGTTCATTAGCTAGATATTAATTTTCTTGTCTGTATTTTATTAGTATATATTTACAACAGAGATTTTGTAGATATATTCAAAGTGAACGTCTTGTTAACCATAAATGTAGAATTGACACTGACTGATGACAAAGATGAAACAGATAGGCAATGATTGACTGCCGTATCAAGTTGATTTGTCCCAGAAGAGCTTACACACGCCTTTGTTTCAACTAATCAACGATAAACAAGTTTAGGATGTCATGCAAAACATTGCATCGCTAAACAACAGTCCTTACAAGAACATTACAACAGTCCCACATGAATTTATAATATTTTTACATAGAAGAACGTAAACAAGTCGAAACTTTCTGTCCGTTTTAATCAAAGAACAAACCAAAAAGTAAACATATCCGTGCGTCTAGTGATACAAATATGATGCAAACAATAGTCGTAGAAGAAACGTAGTTTGCTTTATATGACACGTTGGACGCTTGGATACGATTGATGACAAATGTTGTTATAAATCATGGTATGTTTTCTATTTACATTCTATTATGAATCTTCTTTTCCGATATCTTATTTTCGTCTCAGATGTAGGGGTGTTTTTGTTATAAAATATGTTAATACAGTAGCGGGCTGTAACTCATTTCTGAAAAGCACGAGTCAGAACGATCACTGTACGAATACTGCACGTGGAACAAACACGTGCTTTCGGTGTATAAAATGTATCCTGTTGTTTTGAGAATAAACATAAGAAAATGTTTACGAGAAATAAATCACAACACGAAACAATGTTTATGTGTTCAAAACAGTTTTCATGAAACTAATCCAACGTGATCACAAGTTGTTGACCTTTAAGTAAACCGGTTACGTTCACTGCTTCATTAGTTTAATGTTGGACATAGAACAGACTTACGGAGGTCGAAATTATCTGAAAAGGGTCGGAATTGACACCTGAACATCAAGCTGATGAACGATTTCTTGTTGCAGCTTTGAATTGCATCTTTATTGAATAAATTACTTTTATAGTATTAAAAAGTAACGCACGCAGAACGGGCCGTACGTACACAGAAGTGATTTCAATACTCTTCAGACGAAAACAAACATAGCTGGGCGTAATTCAAACCTACCCTAGTATAGGTTTCAACACTGGAACCCCGAGATAAGGCTACAGACATTCTATCAGACCGTTTCTGGATATTAGCCAGTCCTTAGTCTACATTGATATATGAATATTTGTCTTAATTTATCGTATACATTACCTGAAGATACAAACAAAATGACGCACATTGAGCACTTCGGGTGTGCTGACTAGATTAACATGATTAAAGAACTTCCGTTTTTGTGAAATTTAAGGGGCAATAAACTTCGTGTGCGTTTGGGGACAAGAGCCTGACAAAATGCTTATCGGGATATTATAGAGCAAATATCATTTTCACCGTGAAAGAATCACCATTATCACCGAGGTGTAGACAACGCCATTGTTACCGTTTTCCACAACAAACATGTCGTGAAACGTTTCACTAAACGTGAGTAATTATTGTTTTCAGGGTGTGACTTACATGTAATTTTGAAAGCAACTGGTGATGATATTGGTTTAGTTACATTAATAATTATAAATTGTATAAAAACACGTTGGTTTGGCGCTTCATCGAAGTGGAGACGATATCGTGTTTTCTGACATCACTATCTTTCGCAGAAATCTTAAAATCGTTGACTGTAAACTGGTGTTATATTCTATTAAGGCAACTGTTTTTTTCTAAGTTTTTGCTTCATAGTCATCAGTGTAAAGAAAAATACAACTCGTTGTGATAAATAAGTTTCTATTTCTATAGATCTAAAAGCGTTTGTTTTATATTTCTAAATAACTATTTTAATTTTCTCTTGCAATTGTGCATCAAATCTGTGCCAATTAATTTCATTTTTTTCAGCTTTAAAGACATTAGAAGTATCGTTATAACAATGTTTGAAACGCCAAAACCGTAGATAGGCTCAGAATACATACAGTGCCTAGATGAGTCCTTACATCATAGTCTGTACTGTTTATATAACGCAATCTTGATTGTTTGTCAGCGAAACACACGGCGATATAAAATGCTGTTTTTATGAAGTTTTTACTAGTCACCCCACCCCTCCCTCTCTTTTGAGATCATCTAATAATAGAATCCGTAATTTATCACATTTTGATTCCGGTGACTTGGGAGATTTTCTGATTCTATGACCAGAACCATCCAATTTATTCCTGCTGTATTCATAAATATTCAATGATGCTATTTATAAGCCATTTATTTGTGTAATATTCTAGCTATCTCATCAGTGACACTTATGCACTTAGATCTCTGAGAGCAAAATGTTGTTGTCTACGATATATCAGTAGCTATATATATGCAGTGAACATGACTTTGTTTCTCAAATTATCAAGTCAATGAATCAACAGTAATCTGTAGTTATTTTTGATATTCCATGTTCGCAGTTTTGATTAAACCGTTGATTGTCTCAACTAAACACTTCCTTTTTTATTTTCTGCTGTCGAAAACAAGTTGATACAGTTTTCGTCGACATCACTGATTTTCCTACATGTTACAGGCAGAACACATATCGCATGCATTTATTAATCATTTTATTATTTTTTTTTATGGTTTTATGATTGTTTTCGTCATTTATCATTTTTAGTTCAGCGTACTCTCTCTCTGAGACTGATTTATACATGTACATCGTTATTTCGTAAAAACAAAACACTTTAATTACTGTAATTAAGTTGTTCTACTTCAATCTATCAGAATATCACCCCTAGGACTTTTTACCTAGTGACACTAATTAAAATATGCATCACCATA
This sequence comes from Saxidomus purpurata, assembly GCA_022818135.1. Taxonomy (NCBI): domain Eukaryota; kingdom Metazoa; phylum Mollusca; class Bivalvia; order Venerida; family Veneridae; genus Saxidomus; species Saxidomus purpurata. The sequence continues at coordinate 37,936,746 of JAFMSR010000002.1, forward strand.
CTTCACACTGGTGCTTCCTGCAAAGTTAGATGAAAATCCAGCAATGTGTTTTGGAGAAGTGCGGACAAGATTTACAGTTTCAGGTCGTTTTGACCTTAACCTTTGAGCTAGTGACCCCAAATTATAATATGCACAACTAGACTTCATACGGCAGCTTCTGAGCAAGGTTTGTAATCAATGATTAGAAAGATGTATCAAGGATTGACTGAATATCAGCATGTCATAAACGAGTGCATAAAAGTTAAATTGCTCAGCCAAAACTTGGTCAAGCGTGACGCCCTGTCAATATGCACAAGTACATTTGGTAATACACATTTCAACCAAGTTTCATTTAAATGCATTCATGATTAAGAGAGGTGTTGTCCGGACAAACTTTATGACAAACAGCACAAAATCAATATGTCACCAAACCACTTCGTATTTTACTTTACTGTTAACATTTTCTTGAATTATATGTATATTGGATATTTCTCAATTTCCCATTTTCTAGCGTTTATTTATTAAAAAGTATTTACATATTAGGTTTGGCTATCATAGCTCATTACCATCTTCGTCAACCGCAAAATCGGACGATTCTGTACTTTCGATTTTTAATTAAGCCCTTGTCCGTAACATTGAAGGAATATACCCCTTACGATTATCAAATCATCTCAAAATTGAAATAATTGGTGTCGCTGGCGATGCTTGATCACGTATAGTTTATCAAAACATACACCTCACATAAAAGATATCTACCTTAAAGTCATAGAAACACTCTACCTTAAAAGTCCCAGGAACACTCTACCTTAAAGTCCTAGGAACACACTACCTTAAAGTCCTAGGAACACTCTACCTTAAAGTCCCAGGAACACTCTACCTTAAAGTCCCTGGAACACTCTACCTTCAAGTCCTAGGAACACTCTACCTTAAAGTCCCAGAAACACACTACCTTAAAGTCCTAGGAACACTATACCTTAAAGTCCCAGGAACACACTACCTTAAAGTCCAAGGAACACTCTACCTTAAAGTCCTAGGAACACTCTACCTTAAAGTCCCAGGAACACACTACCTTAAAGTCCCAGGAACACACTACCTTAAAGTCCTATGAACACTATACCTTAAAGTCCCAGGAACACACTACTTTAAAGTCCTAGGAACACTATACCTTAAAGTCCCAGGAACACCTTAAAGTCCTAGGAACACTCTACCTTAAAGTCCCAGGAACACTCTATCTTAAAGTCCCAGGAACACTCTACCTGAAAGTCAAAGGAACACTCTACCTTAAAGTTCCAGGAACACTCTACCTTAAAGTTCCAGGAACACTCTACCTTAAAGTCACAGGAACACACTACCTTAAAGTCTCAGGAACACTCTACCTTAAAGTCACAGGAACACTCTACCTTAAAGTCACAGGAACACTCTACCTTAAAGTCACAGGAACACTCCACCTTAAAGTCACAGGAACACTCTACCTTAAAGTCAAAGGGACACTCTACCTTAAAGTCACAGGAACACTCTACCTTAAAGTCACAGGAACACTCTACCTTAAAGTCACAGGAACACTCCACCTTAAAGTCACAGGAACACTCTACCTTAAAGTCAAAGGGACACTCTACCTTAAAGTCTCAGGAACACTCTACCTTAAAGTCACAGGAACACTCTACCTTAAAGTCCCAGGAACACTCTACCTTAAAGTCCCAGGAACACTCTACCTTAAAGTCCCAGGAACACTCTACCTTAAAGTCCCAGGAACACTCTACCTTAAAGTTCCAGGAACACTCTACCTTAAAGTTCCAGGAACACTCTACCTTAAAGTTCCAGGAACACTCTACCTTAAAGTCACAGGAACACACTACCTTAAAGTCACAGGAACACTCTACCTTAAAGTCACAGGAACACTCTACCTTAAAGTCCCAGGAACACTCTACCTTAAAGTCCTAGGAACACTCTACCTTAAAGTCTCAGGAACACGCTACCTTAAAGTCCCAGGAACACTCTACCTTAAAGTCCCAGGAACACTCTACCTTAAAGTCCCAGGAACACTTCGGGTGTAAAATTATTTGTAGCTCGTATAGTCTTATCGGCAAAATGTCTCGTTATTTGTACATAAAAATAAGAAATGCTTTCTGACTACGATTTATAGTGAGAATGCTACAAACGTATGAAAGAAAATATAGTTATGTCAAATATGTTTTAGAATATATAGAACACAGTTCTATCATTATTCTATTCGTAAACTCTTTATTTTATATATGAGCATTTAAAGTACTCATGAGACTAAAGCACAGCCACATATGTCTGCATGAGTTTCAATATCGATACAGTTTACTTTAAAGAGGCAGTGCCTACATCTAGCAGATTATATTCACGAAACATAGATTATGTGTTCAATGAACGTAAAATGACAAACAAGAAAAACTGTGATACAAAGTATCACAGCGGGCCAACAAACAAAAATCCCATGTAAATATTTTGAAAATTGGTGATAATTGATATTGAGGCATGGCCCCAAAAGAACTCGAGGGAACCAATTCTGGTTGAACAAGCAAAACCTGACACGTCATTACATCTACTGACTTAGTATCGAAACTTTACTGTTATCAAATAATATTTATACAGTATGTCCAGGAATGCTCTATAGACCGTTCCTGGTATGTCTCAATTTTTCATTACCATTATCCTTATTAATTTGATATTAATGAAGATTTTTATGATTATTTGCCGTAAATATTCTTAAAAAATTAAAAATGCTTATTAAAACGGCAGAAAAAAGTAAAAAAAAAAATGGGTGTTGATGGGATTCGAACTCGTGGTTTCTAAAAGTACACGTACACAAAAGTGTTTCAGCCATCGGCTTTATCCATTACACCACGGAGGCAGACAAACTTACCCTTGGAAAAAATTAGCTAAAACAATATCATATATGTCTAAAAAGGCCATAAAAGAATATTCAGTCGGCTCGTTTCGTTTCTATAATGTCAAAGGTTGTGTTAGTGAAAAAAGCAATCATATATCCATTTTTCTAGGTGTAGATTGCGACTGAAACGTGAAAAGCGCTTTTTTCTTTTTTTACCAGCGTATATTAGATTGCGCCCTCTATGAAACGAACGACAGCTCAATTACAAACGACAACTCTTGCTTTTCCAAAAAAATTGACTGTGTCTACAGTTTTCATCTCAGAAGTACCTCAATTTTATAATGAAGAGAGACGCATATGTTCGATATAGTGCTAAGTCTCCATGCATCTTTTACTCACCACGTATTAAATATAGCGGGCCGCTGCTGCGGCCCGCAATAAATACAATTTCAAAGAAGAACCTATGATGAAAAATGCCTCATTTTACCGTAATCAATTAATATAGAGGCTTTCTGTAATAAATCGCATCCAGCCATTTATTGTTTAACAACAACTCTACATAGATTATTGAATGGTTTACGGTACTGCAGTATATTTTAAACTGCCAATTTTTCCGATAATGACTGGGAATGCATAGTTGAAACTTTTAGGTTAAGTTATAACACTTCCAAAGATTCTATTATTTATGGTTTTGGGGTTATTTAGTCGACACCAGTTATAGGGTATGTCCCTTTAAAGAAATAGAGGTCTATAGTTTTTCCAAATATGAAATACATTTTTTCCTGATATCTCACTAACAAAGTTCTATGCTCCTGCGTTAATGAATAAATTATGCAAAAATTATGAAACGCCATATTAGAATTACCGTAAGCGCGCTATGGTGCGCTGGAAATCGACACATGTCCGTTTACAAAGCTCGCCACGTTTAACAGTTTCCTTCCATGTAAGAAAACTTGATGGTTTTTGATTGCATATTGAATGATAAATAAAATAAAAGAAATATGATAAAAATTGGCCGACGATTGATAGTTTACGAGCGTTATAAAGTTCAGGAATTCATCGGAACGACCGAGATTCTGTCGCCGGATAGCGGCTGAAAATAGCCTTTTAAACCAACTTTGAAATTTTTTTGAACATGCAGACAATTTTTTCCCAATAGATATTTGAATATACTTTACGAAACTACTAAGTTTGTAATGTGTCCACTTCTTATTAAAAGTGTCTGGGAAGTTAAATTCGTTTGTTTACATAAATTTGTACCGCCATTCCGAAACAAACGTCTGTATCGGTGATAAACGAAGTTATACGCTCTATCAAGCAAAGCCTCGGTAGCGCAGTGTCTTGTAATCCCGCTTGACACGCGGGAGATCTGAGATCGAAACTCCGCCGGAGTAGGAAAAATTTATTATTTACTCTGAACATAATCATTTATACTCACACTTCTAGTACAGCGAGAAAGGGTTTATAAACGTAATACTGATTCAAAAACGTAACGAATTAATTTGAATATATGGGTTGGGTTAAAGGCCCGCGCATGCTCTGTGTGCGAATAGAGAACAAACTTTGTTAGTGTATCTATTTATTCAAGCGTTTCGACCATCATCAGATTTTCTACAGCTGTAAACCATGGACTTTAACTTTTCTGGAAGTGTATTTACCAAGTCAACGCAACAGCCATCGTTACAAAGTCTGCTTGTTTTAACAATTACATGTTTAAATACTGACAAACAATTTGTATTAACATAGACTGAGGTGTTTTTCCAGATAATTTTATTAGTTATGAAGGTTATTATTGTAGATAAGCTTAAAATAGCTATTAGAGATACGTATTCGCAGACACCATCCATGTGAGAGTTTTATCTTGATTCTTGTTTATGTTAACCGACTTTTACGCTACGACTTTCACATCCGAGAACTAAGTAGTGATGACTCTGGCAGATGCAGATTCATCTCGTAATCTTACCCCTTATATATAAATACATGTTGCTTAATTCAGACGTTATTTGTTTAGAAAATAGACAAGGACACAACAACTTGCAAAGATATCCAACAAATGAATAATTTCTTGGCAGTTTGCAACTTGTTTTCTAATTGCAACAATCTGTTCAGTTTCTGGTGAATTTGCCTTACTGAAAATACAAAAACACAACATGTTAATATATCAAATGTCAAAATAGATCAAGAATACGTGCAAGATATGCATAGAGCTATTTTATTGATGACATTCTTGGTATATTGCCACCATTCTTAGTAAAGTTATGTATAAATACGATGCATTTTACATGACACATTAAGCCACTTTACCAGAACTATATAAAATTTACAGCACATAGTCAAGCATTTCTTTTCTATGAAAAAGCCAAATACCGCAACAGAAAAGACGCAGAATAGAATACATGGTTCAATATAAATTCAGAATAGAATACATGGTTCAATATAAATGCACATAAATTGCGCTGAGATGAATTTGTTGCCCAATTTAGAATTCCGTCTGACCAATGCTAACCTGTTTAATCAATAATCTCTGTAGTTCATTTGTAATTCAGTATTTCTACAGGAGACAAATTGCTATTTAATTACGGTATCTATTGGGACAAGTCCGAAATGTTTAGACAATCTTTAGACAGAATGATTTAATAAATAAAAGATAATTGTAATACACCCAGAGTATCCAAGAATGGATGCTATATTGTTATGTTGTGATATAATAAAAGTAAAATTAATCTGGATCCATGATAACTGTGTATGTCTCGTTTTGTTCATTTAACGTCAGGGAACAAGCAGAAGACAATCTGATGAAAATTGCATTGTAATTGTTTTGTGTTAAATGATACAGATACCCCGCTTGCAGGCATTTGTACATCATTTATTGTTCTGTAATCAATTACAGGAGTGTATAGGGAAATCTTGTTGAAAACGATAGGCTAGTTGCATTTTTTTACAACAATGGACCTTGCCAGAGCAGATATCAGTTTTCGATTTACTTGACGGCTTTGCCAGTAACAACATACAATATTTTAAACTTCATCAAGCGATAATTATTTATCATCAAATTAATTTGAATTGTTGTGATGTTGTGATCATAGATTTGAATCGTTTGCTTGTATTACACAAAACGACTTCAACAGCAAGTATTATTAATTGTTAAGACTTAGAGTGTGTATACAACATAATAGTTCAACTGATAAAAGATATCAGCCCGTACAATACTAGTCAGAATACATGGTATTTCATATAATCAACACTATTGCAAGAGATTCTTGAAAACAAAGCAAGCAAACAACCTTATAAAATTACTATATACCGTAACTAAAGAAAGAACCACTTTTCTGAAACAACTGCACTTATCTACCTTAGAAACTAATTATTTGCACCGGTTTAGACTGAACTAATGGAGATTGTTTTCATGTTTTGACCATCTTCATTTGAATTACAGAAATTTCCGATGAAAAAATACAGCTAAAGATATATTAAGTTTATCAAGAAAAACTGTATTTATGGTTTTAATAATTTTTTTTAAACATTTTAGCATACAAACGTTACCACAATGATTACGTTTTTCACAGATGTAAGCCACTAGATAACCAAACATTTCTAGAGCCATATGTGTTTTTCTTTCTAGATCCTATGGTTTCTTCAATGGTATCATATGCTTTAGAAGAAGTCGGAAAGAAACAATTTGCTGTCGAAATAATGAAAGGGTAAAACCCAGATCTTGTTTGGATACTGCCCGACAGCTTTATCAAATCTTCTACGTTTAACGTACTGACAAACAATTTGTTTGTAAGATAACCCTGGTCACTGAACATAGTAAAGGTGTTTTCCTGGTCACTAAACATAGTAAAGGTGTTTTCCTGTTCACTGAACATAGTAAAGATGTTTTCATGGTATACTTATCAGTTAGTTAGGTAAGTTATTGCGAAGAAGCCCTAGTAATAGAAACTAGTACATTCAAATAGGTACTTGAGCGTCATACCCAACGTAGAATCAGGGAACTGATCATTTATTTAGTTACTTGTTTGTTTTATTCTACTTTTACTTTATGTCATTTTTGAACGACCAGTAATTTGATATATGATATTTTATATTTGAAACATTGATCTCGCTTCTGATAGCCCTTTCAGACGAGATTTAATCATAAAGCGCGCACAAGCACCACTTTGGCAAGATATTACGACAAATGAATTATTTCTTGGCATTTCGCTTGAAATAACAACTTGATTTTCTGATTGCAGCAACTTTTGGTCTGTTCAGTCTCTGATGTATTTGAATTATTGGGCAACTTGTGAAAAAATAATCGTTTTATTAAATGTCAGCCTTCATCAAAACAGCGTGTGCGATATTCATATATTTCAGATGTACATTAAATTTAATCATATAAATTTTGGTATATCAATGGGATGCAAACAAAAAGTATTTTCACTTTTCTTGGTATAACGATAGTAATGCAATAACATATACACAGCTTTTACTATACATGTGTTGTTATTAAGTTCTAGACACACTATAAACAATACATGTTTATAACTCAGTACATCGTTAATCACTTTTTGTCTTATATTTGAACAAAGAAAGAACTACTGTGGAAATGACGCATGAGTATGCTATTATCGTGAAAAGAACATTTCATCTTGTCAAAACAATACAATGTACTGGCACAGAATGTGTTATTATATTGTACTGACATGAACTATTCTCGTTTGTTAACCTATTTGCTCTCCTTGTTTAGTTAAAGCTGTTCACGAGGATTCAATGTTTGTATGTTCCAGAAAAATATAATTCAATGACTTCAGTGATAAAGTGTCATTTTATAAAGAGTTTTTGTTGGGCAGGGTTCCATTACATTAATCAGAAGGTCGGTGCTTGACCTTATTTATCTTCATATATTAAACTCGACTAAGTAAATAAATATAACTTGACTTGACGTGATTTCATATTACTAGAGCATAATTTCGTGCTGAGCACGAGATTATGCTCAAGAAACTTTTATAAGCACGGGGCCAGAAATAAAAGAAAGTACAGGTAAAATGAATTTTAACACTGAATGAAATATACAAGAAATATAATAATGTAATTATGTTGTTTTTTCCGAGATCAAAGTTGAACAAAAGCCCGTGCAGAATATGGATCTTTCTCTCTGATATTGTTCTATATCTGTAGGCAATAGGTAACAGACTTTCTCATGAAATCTACTTTGTAGTTATTTTAGTGCTCAATGATACAGACTTACTCTCAGGCATTTTCACATCATTTATTGTCGACTTTTTTATTTCAGGAGTGTATTGGGAAATCTAGTTGAAAACTGTGAAAACTGTTCTCAAGGCAAGTTGAAATATTTGATAGAGCAGATATACGGTGGAATTTAGCATGTTTTGCACTCAACGATTTTATAACAACAATCATATTAAACGATTGTTTTGTTTAATATAAAAAACATTTTTCGGTGTTGTCTTGGGTCTGATGCAGCGTCACAAATACACACACATATCAACTTATCATTATCTTCATAATAATCGGAAATCCTAGTAAAGTTAGATTTATAGTCACTTCGTATTAATATTTTGAAATTATCGGGTATGGGGGAAAATGTGTGACAAAATTAATTTGTTTTCTGGGCTTAAATATTTCGTTCAGATTCAAATGTTTCTTAAGGCTAGATGCTGTACTAGTTAACACGTCAGGTATTATCTTCACCAGACAGAATATTGAATCATCGGTGATCTTGGACCAAATCCAATAGTAAGTGTTTAGAGTACAATTTTTACATTCGTTGTGCCCTGATTACGGTTAACCTCCCCGAAATAGATGGGCATATTAGTCAGATTATCTAGCATAACAGCTCTGCGTTTCTCTTCTTTCTTTTCGTGGATAAACATAATGATTGATACGGTTGGTATTGCCTTGGAAATAATCATCCAAAACTAACATACATGTATGTACTAACGGATTGTTGTAATTGTTGTTCATTTCAATGCCGTTATTTATAGATATTATAAGCATGTATATAAACTGTAAAAGAGTACACAGAAAAATAACTAAATGAAAGAATTTTCTACACACAAAATGTTTATCATAAGTTTCTACTGAGTTTTATAACATTTGAATATTGAAATTACTATCTATGTCATTATTATTATCAGTTTGGACAATATACATATATTTTGTTACTTTATACACATAAAGCTGTTTGCTCACAGTTTGGAATTGGCAAAAATCAGTTGAAAATATTGGTGGTTAGGTTTAACGGCACCACTATACGAAATGCATATATTCAGATTTTCAAAAGCGTTTTTAACGCTTTATAATTTGGTAACGTATAATTTTAAATATACAGATAACTGTATAGGAATTTGTACTGGAACCTTTCTATTTGACTATTCCTGCTAAAATATGTTATTTTTAGAAAGTTTGAAGAACTCTAATTTTTCATCAAAATATAAGATCGAGTAGCTTTAACTTTGAATTCCCGTCTAGTAATTGGCATATTCTAAAATGCTTCAAACGTTTAATAGTACCATAACGCCATAAGAGAAATCTACCCTGTCTGAAGCAATGAGCATACTCATGTTTAACATACGGCATGCTTTCAGTGAACAACTTTTAAACAATTGATATTTTGATATTGTAGGCATGAACTGTAGACGATTGAGGTAAGAAGTTTAGCAATCAGATGATGGACACATATATGCTTTGTAACTAGAGAAAGTGCATATCAATGCGATTGTCTTTGTCCATCATTGTCTGTATGGAATGCATTAAACTACTACCAAAATTAAACTTTTTCTAAATCCAAATCATTCAAGAAGATGCAATATGTTTTTCCTTTGGTGAGTATTTGTCTCTGCTGCTTTTAAATAAACATAATGCACTATTTATATTCCTCTCTCTCTCACATATTGTACAACGACAAAAATAAACAAAAACATGTGTTTTATTGAGAAGTATACGCAGTTGGACCCAATTCATTTACTTGACAAAATACATGTTATAAATTACATCTTGTTGAACATTTCAGAAAAGTGTCTATATGCAGGTAGAGAAAAAATTTGAAACTACACTTCAACAGGTTTTGCTTTCAAGAATAATTTTTTTTTTGTTGGTTAATGAAAAGCATGAAAAAGCATGTTCTACCTGTTGAGGTACTTCAACATACACACACCGTATGAACAAGAAGATATAGTTCTATATTGATGTAACCGGTTGCTCATACAACTGGATTTCAGCAACCGAATAACGATTTTACATTTACACTTAGCAGACTCTCGGGTTCTCACGTTCAACTAATGACATTTTTAGAGAAACGTTTTGTTTGAACTGTGCGTGAAAAGTATACATAATTTCTCAGAAATACAATTACAGCCTCGTGAAACAAATACCATTTTTTTTATCATTATCGACATCAAAACTGCAATCCTATTGTAAAATTGATACGTTTTTGTGTGTGGGCTATCTGATAACTTTTATTAACACTCTTATTCAGAACTACAAAAAAAAACGTGCAATATGATTGTAATGGAAAACAGTTACTGAGCGTAAACGACCAGTCAAAGTTATCAGACTGTTAATTGACATGACTTTGAACTGTCCCCACCTCTACTTAGTAAATATCAAGAGATGAGAATTCGTTCCGAGAAAATAAAATTATTCCTTGAAGGAACCTGACCGCATTAACATTGTTTACCAAGAGATGTTGCTGTAGACATTTGTACCGAATGGAAACCAATAAATAAACGATAGAAAACGATAAATAAACGATAGTCTGTCGTGTTTTATACAGAATTCCTTCACAATCAATATGAACTGAGTAAGGTCTGCTGTCAGTAAATTGATGAAATCAATTTCCCAACCTTCGAATCTATGTGCAAGAAAACTATCTAGTCGCTCATAGATAGGTGAGGAAAGTGAAAAAGTTGAATGTAATCATTTCTTATAATGTTTTTTTGTGTTCGTATTGGAGTGTTTAATTTCTTATAGTTGTCTAGGTAAAATATGATTACGACCTCTTTCAGTGCATTAAAATGGTTCAGACTTAATTTGTAATTGATTGCAGTTTTATTGAAAGTTTTACACTGCATTAAAATACCTCCAATATTTACTAGGTAAAGATATTTGGTACGGAAGCGAGGTGCTTTCAAATAAAAAAATTGATAAGTTTTCGTCTGTCATCGGAAACCGCAGTACGTGGCAAATAAAGCGAATAAACTAAACAGTATAATACAATATATGCAATGCACGTAAGACGGTAATAGTGAATGCTACAAATAAAGCAAACATGTATCATAAAGTAAATATGACAAATAAAGCGAATAACGGTTACAGACAACATAATGCAATACCAAGTAAAAAGCGGTTGAACCAATATTCTGCGTTTTAGAAATGTCAACTCACCAAAAGGATGGGCAGTTTAGTCACGAGCGTCTTATTAGTGTTATTTTAATCTAAGTACCTACCAACAGAGACTAGCCGATATATAAACATATTGTTAACCGTGTACTTGATGGCACTTCTAGGCTAAATTCTGCGAGAACACTGAGCTATTAAGGCCATTACTAGTAGTGTTCAGCGATAGTTATACCAACAACGTAAACATAACCATCGCTGCTGTTTCGACCTAGATGAGCTTACAATATGCATGTGGCATTAATTAAGAGTTTAATATTGTAATAAAATTGATTAAAGTGCACTTAAATTATCTACTTAATGAAAAAGACATTTACAACAACATTACTCTCAATAAAGTATATGACCAAATTTGCATGAAACGGTGGGCGAAACCGCCGCGGTCAGGTCGATAATATTGTATCATGTCTGTCTTTACTTTCACCTTACAAATTGGAAACACATACACACATCATAACCTTAATACACTCATACAAATTTGTAACATTCGCTAGGGATACTTGGTCTGACTGAATATTATCTGTAATGCTGATGTTTTTCATCTGGCATCCCTCAATCTTTGCTGTAAAAAGTACTACGCATAATCCGGAGAGGGAGATGATTTGTCTACTGCTGTTGTTTCTATATACCGGAAACATGTGTAGTTTATGTGTATAAATATTACAGCGCGTGTAAATTATACAACAAATTGCTACGGAAGAAATGTTTTATTTTGTTGCCAAAAATCATTTTAATGGTACCGCAGCTGGACAGGGCTTAAAGAAAAACAAAGTTTGCATATAAATCTCAAATCATAAATGAGATGTTCAGGTAACAGATTTTAAAAAAATATATTTAAAACGTATACATGTTTAGTAACTGGCATGATTAAAACTTGTAATTTCAGTAAGAATAAAGTGAAATGTATGTTTTAGGTAATGTTGTTGAAAATAGAATGCAATGACCTCGTAGTGGCAGCAATCCTACCATTCATGTAAGCGTCTTAAAAAATCAATGCAGTTAGTAAATATAGAATCATTTCAACCTCAGTCTTTACATCAGTTTTTTTTATATATTTATATGAGCTATTTTTCATAAGCAGTCTTTTCTCTGACTTCAGATAAAACAATCACGCTTCTTCAAATTTTTTTCTCTCTTTCGATTTCACTTCTTTAATTAAATATTTGAATTCTTATAAGGACTTAAAATACGTAAAACAAAAAATTCGTTCTGAAGCTTGTGTTTTAAAAAGTTATGTGTGACATCGACTTTACACATCAAGGCAATCTTTAGATCCTACAATGGTCCTACAACGAAGTCTGAATCGCGGTGTAAAATAGTTTAATTTTTCACGCAACTATTTTATACTTACAGAGCATAGGAGCAAGTGTTTTAATAGCATCAGTCCTATATTAGTGACAGAAAATCTAATAATAGTAAACCACTCTGATATCTGCTCATCTAAGCTACCGTTCAATTAATAAAAAGAAGAAGAATTCCATTAGGGGCACGAATATAAATGTACTTCCTTCCTCAAATATTCGTAAAGCTTTGGAACAGAGATTAACGTAAGTAGTTAACGAGGTATATAGCTGCAAAGTGTAATGTCTTATGGTAAGGGAGTCAATCAGGGCACACTCAGAGAGTTCTATTATCTCTCGTTTCGGGGCAAGTTAATCATAAACTTATCTGTAAAGTCTTGGGAAGACATTGTCTAAGTATACTATATAGTTAATCCGCGATACGGGGTTGTAAAGACACTTAACAGTAGAAACCCAAAAACCCCCTGTTCATTTTTATTAACGCTATTTTTAAGTAATGGATTTACTTAAAGAATCAATTTGATAGTGTGTGTATGAATGATTGAACACAAATGTAAAAAATATTTTGGGGGGGGGGGGGTTTCTTTTTGGGGGGGGGGGGGTTTGGGTTTTTCTTGTTAGGATGTCTTTTGTGTTTTTACACCGGTGGGGGGGAGGTTTAGTTTTCTCATTTTTCTGCTTGATTGTTGGTAACGATCACCTTAGAACAAAAACATGCAGCATTAATACAATGATGAATTGCAGTCTTCATAGTTTGAAAGGTTCTTAGACAAACATCTGCAGTTAACGATATATTCTGCACGAGTTACAAAAGAAATTACGACATCCAACTGTGGATAATTAAACATCCTAAATGAAAGAAGCAGACAAAGCAGTTGGAACGATCACGTGTAGACGACTTCCTGTTTAACTGTTTTATATATAGATACACTCTAATAATATAACTAGTATTAAAACCATAATAACCCCAAAATCATAAATTGTTATCGGGTTTATGAACTATAGGTTCTATTTTGATGACTTTGGAACTTAACAGATTCCCCAAATAGAGAATTGCAGTGGAAGCACACAGATTGTGTTGCAAGTTATAGGACATTCTTCCCAATGAGCTAATGCGATCGCAATATCATTCTGACTGTATTTATGCTTACTATTTAATTTCAGAAAGGTAAGAAATAGTTATTTCTTTATAAAGACTTAACTATAATCTGTAATTTGGTATTTTGTCACTCACTATATTCACCAACAAATCATAAAGTTAAAAAGTACTGATTCAAAATTTAACTGAAAGATACTAAATGATAATAATAATTGTAAAAAACAGGGAATTAATGAAGCTTACATTGACGATCTTTACACTTTCATCGGAAGCAATGATTATAAAGCAAACAAACACAAGAAAATGCTCATTTTGATGAAACAAAAAAAAAGTGCAAATTTACCGAAGAAGAAGTTGAAAGAGCGGTAAAGAAAAAATCTAAAAGGGAGCATGTGAGCGCTGAAAGTTCGCCTCGGAGAGCGTGTGTTGTTTGACTATGAGTGGGGGCGACAATGGCTAGACAGCTTTGCAGACGATTGATTATTTATGTAAATAAATGCTCATTTTCGTTTTGATTGTATACTATATATAGTAAGCTATCATTTCCTTTTCGAAATGTGTGAGTTTGAACGAGCATTTAACTGATACCGGTCGAACAAACCACACGCCTTTGTATCAGAATATGTAATCAGGATATTTTGAGAAAAATCCTGACAAAACCATCCCTAGAAATAAACCACAACACGGACCTATGTTTATGTTTCAGAAGAAGAAACCTGTTTTCATGAAATTAATAAAATATCCCAACCTCTCAATAATTCTACAATATGTAATCTGGACAGGAAGGTCGAATTTTGTAGAAGGTTTTGTGCAGCTTGGATAATTAAATGACGTATTGAATAACAGGATTTAGGTTTTTCAAATTTATTATGCGTTATATAAATGTGTTGCAGTTTTGAATTGCATCTTTATTTAAATAACAATTGACTTTTGTCAACATTAAAAAACTCCAGGAGCATTCTTACAGTAATGAGACAGAACACACATAGTGAGACATCATGCAAATGCACCACAATGTTAACCCTTTGTCAAGGCTGCAGATCTTTGGTGTAACATTTGTCTAAATTTTTCATATGAGATAGCTTCACGAAATGAATCCTGTTTTAAAGACGTAGACTTTGTCAACAAAAAAAAACCTTTAAAACCTTTTTGTTGCGATTTTGTTGCACGTTTCAAACCATTAGAAGTTACAAGTATTTTCTGTAGCTTGACCTCTAAGTTTGTTGCTCTTTCGAAATATCTTCGATGAAAGTCTGTGCCAGGGAGTATAGCTACTGTTTCTCACTATATATCTAAGATATGTTTAAAAAAAACTGACAGTGTATTAACTAAGAGCTGTTTTGCATATCTCCCAGTTGATTTAAAAAGTATGCTACGTTTAACGCTTACCCGTATAAATGCTGAAAAACAATTTGTTTATGAAGGCAAACATAGCATAGATGCTTTTAAAGATGCTTTTATCAGCTATGAAGTTTAGATATCATAGAGAAATCTTAATAATGGAAACACAAACCTAAAAACAGGTACGTGAGCTGTACCGTCCTTGTCAGTTATCTTGTACAGCCAGTGTTTTGTCTAGTTACCGATTTTTACATTCGAGAACTTACTACTGATGAATTAGACAGCTGGCAATTTAATCTGTAACACTTTGTACTAAAATCGTTAATCTCATCTCTAGTAGCTTCAGTTGAAATTGATTTATGTAATAAGTAAGGACGCAACTTGCCAAGATATCAAAGAAATGAATAATATCTTGGCATTTGGCTTGGAATTACAACTTCATTTTCTAATGCCATCAAGTTTTAATCCCTTCAGTCTCTGGTGAATTTAGATAATTGTCTAATTTGTGCAATAATTAAATATACCTAACCACTAAATCATAATATCTAGCAATACAGAAGTAGTTATATATAAAACGATTACATTTATATTAAAGTGTGCATACAACTGGTTTTTACAAACTTCTTAGAACAAAGTTCAAAAACATTTACAAGTCTCATTATATAGCATGTTTTGTTGTTTAAAGTGACATTATGCGCAAGTGTATTTTTGGTGACAGTTTTATAAAATCAATTTTCGGTTGCTATGCATTGAAATGTGTTAAACTAATGACAATGCCGCATTAGTATTTGAAGTTGGTGCTTTAGAAATAAAAAAAAAATGGACGAAATAAAATAATAGTTCCTTTCTTGGCAGTGATCTCCTTTGTGTTATTATTGTTGTTGGTAGAGATTTCGCAGTGGAAGGGAAGCAACTCATGCATTCAGTTGTCTATTTTTTAAATTGACTCTCCCAGTCAAAATTGGAAAAGTAATATTTCGAAAGTTATTATTTCGTACTGGCAGCAGGAAGAGTTTGGTGTATTGGGTTAAAAGCTATTATTTCCTCTACCCTTTTTACACACACCTATTTCAGCTGCATTTTCTTAAAAAAATGTGCATAATTCCACTTTAACTATTCGCCAAATTGAAAATTATGTGTACAGGTTCAACGCAACCAAATAACATGAAGATCTATAGTTTAAATTTTCAAATAATCACATTTGAAATCAATTATTACCATACATTGTATATTTCTTCCCTGGTCTTCAACATGTAACTTATCTTTAAGTCTTTATAAAATATAGATGCTTGTAAATTTATGCATAGAAACATTCTTAAATAATGTAAAATTGAAGTCAAAATAACAGGAGAAAAATATTGTTGTTGTTTGGATTGTGTAGAGTCTCATGTGATTTCTTCCCCGGCGAACTTGCCAAGACTAAAGTATGACTCCCATGGATATTGGTACCTAACAAAATTTGAAAATTTAGGGAGTGTTGTTTTATCTAAAGATTATGTTTAGTTAAAAAAACTGTAAAATGCCAGAAGCCATAAGGTGGGAGTGCGCGGTTGGTAGGTAGATTTTATAGTAAAACATACTGTCGAGTTTTATTTACCGAAAAAGGTAATGGTTAATTAATAGGATACTTTGAATTCTAAATAAATTCATTGCAATGAAAAAGTATTCAAGAGAACGTTCTCAATTGACTTCTAATACAGTAAGTAAATATAGTCAATTTTAAAAGACGAGGTTAAAAAGACAGGATAAATCTAAAATACTTTGAAAACTAAATACCGAATATTTGTGAAATTTTAAACAGGTTTTCATAAGTACAGAAACAAGGTATTTTTTCAATTATTTAGAAAAATCCTTTCGTTTCTCTTTTGTACATAAAATGTTGCCAGTATTTATTGAATAAAAACGGCGGCGTAACTGATCATTTACTTTAGACTGTTATAAATAAGCAACACCTGTCTTTCTCGCACGAGAAATACCACCATTAAATTTGTCATTAGGTTATGAATATTCCAATAACGGTGACCAGTCTGAACGGAAAGAAGCATATCGGCATTTTCTTCTTATGCATAACACTTTTTGTTTATATTTTTTTAAAGAATGACAATGCTATTAAATGACTTCTAGGCTACAAAACGGCATCACTTGGAGTGTAAGAGTAATTTAAAAGTAAAACTGGTCATGTGCTACACTGTGGCTGTGTTATCTACTGAGAAAAAAAACAACGTTATTCTTGCACATATAATGTCAATTATCATATATAGAATTTACAAATACAACTTTTTCTACAGTTTTGACTAGAGTAGAGTATGCTTTTTGGGCATGTATATCAAAGTTATTCCGAGAAAAATTTAACACGAAAATACAATACTTCTCATGTTTCTATTCACAAATTGCCGATAAATGTTTATGGAGATTTGTATTTACTATTTAGCATAAAAACAAGAAAACTTTCTGGAAATAAGTTACTTTAGATCACCACGACTTGATCCCATAAATAAATCATATAATATTATTGAATGTAAAAGTAAGGTTATTGTGTGTGGGTGTGAACTGCATCAGTGTTCACGAAAGAAAATGAAATCTTTCTAGCTGCAGACAATAAAAGGTTTTTTTTTCTTTCTGTTGCACTAATGCCCGAGAGTAGTTCAAGTCTATGCAATTATACTGTTACAAATATGTCTCTATGTCAAAATTCGTGTGCTTGCTGAGTCTGTGAGGAGCAGCATATGGCCCTTGACCCGTTCCAAAAACTATTCATGAACCAACCGCAATCAACGACACTACCACATCACTGAACCAACTGTAAAACTTGACAAGCAACCAACCGTAAGCCGCTTTGAACCACTTCGATAAAACTGGGAACGTTACTCTGTGATAAAACATTACCTTGATAAAAATGTACTTGTTAAAATATATTACAGTAATGTATCTTATCTTTTAGTAATTGTGTCATCTTTCTTTCCAGAAATAACAATATGCTGTCGAGATAATACAAGATATACTCAAGATCTATCCAATGTTTGTATTGAGACAAATAATTTCCTATTTTAGAAAATGACAAATTCGTTTATGGTCTTTTCCTGATATTTTAATCAGTATGAAGTCAAGATATTGTAAAAATAGAAACTAATTTCCTAAAGTAGGTACTTTAGCTTCACACCCAGTTTGTTTTAACCGACTTCTACCTCAGAGAAATGGCCTTGGATGTATCGAAAAACTGGTAATTTAATATGTTACATTTTGTCGTTTAAAGCATTGATCTCGCTTCCAAAAGCCATTTCAGAACTAGCATAAAAACATTTCTTTGGCAATATATTAAGACAAATGGATTATTTCTTGGCATTTTTCCATGAAATTACATCTTGATCTTTTATTACAACACTTTTGGACTATTCGGTCTCTTGTGTATTTGAATTATTGAGCAACATGTGAAAACTTGTCATTTCATTAAATGTTAATATTCATTAAATCTGTGCATTAGGGCCGATCAAAAGGTTCGCGGAAAATTGCTCTCATTTCTTTATTGTAGCAGCGCTGTTGGTGATAACTTGGCAGAATATTGTTTGATATAACACTAATTTGATTATGATATTCATGTTGATTACGTACATACACAATAACTAACTATAACTATAGTAACATCACCAAACAAATCCCGGCCAAACATTTATTTACGTCAACGAACCTGCGTATATAAACTCTCCTTTTGATATACAGCCAGTCTTTTTCAAATCACTCTCCCCAGAACAAGATACACATTCTGTACCTTTCTATCAATTAATCTACAAAACATTTTCTAAAATTGTCTGCCTCTATGTTGGAAATAGCCTGCATGGCGATCTCTGCCTAATAAATCTTTAACGGCGGTGATGTTCGATTACTTTTTGATTTTCACGGTAAGGATTACTTAACATTTCGATTGTTTTTGCGTTGGAAAATCTATTTCGAAAAAAAAAAACACTTTGATTTTCATGATTTTGTTCAGCACACGCCGATGATTTACCGTTTTGACGTCAGAAATCGAAATTGACATCATGCTAAACGCTGGCTGAATCATTATCTATCTTTTGATTGGCTTGCTTTGAAAATTGGACGTAAGGAACGTTATGCTTTAAAAAAATATCATTAAAAACATGAACTTTGGGCCGTGATGACGACGGTAACGTCACCATGGAAACTATTTCTTACTTTAAACGAGGTATACATATCCACATAGGGAACAACGTGCTCTACATTAAAGTGTTTTTTTATTGAAATGCTATAGAAAGCACTTTTACGGCGAACTTTTTGATCACCCATTAGGCTCATACGTTTTACATAATATTACAGATAATTTTATTTAAAACATATTCAGTTTTGGTATATCAATGTGTATGCACGATACGCATAATAATTGAAATGTTCTTTGTGTAATGGTAATAATAAAATAACACAACTTTTGTAAATCAGGTTTACTTATTTTAAAAAGGGTATAGAATGTAGCACATTATCAAGCACTGCTTTGAAAAATGATTTAACATGATGAAACGACGCATGAATGTTTATTATCACGAGCAGAACATTTTACTGACTAAACATTACAATTACTAGAAACAGAACTTGTTTTCAAAATATTGCACCAGCAAGAACTGTTCCCGGGAAAGTTGTAATGTTAAAGAGTCTTCCAAAAAAATAAATTAAAATAGTACAGAAAGAATAATTTAGACAATAAACAATCTTTCAAGAAATGATTACATATATTTTTTTATTTATTTTCTTAAGTCAAAGTTTAGCAAAAGCTTGAACCGAATGTCGGAAGGTTTTTTTTTCCTGATATGTTTCTTTTTACATGTACATCAAAAGATTAGGCACCAAAATTTCATATGAAATTTAGTTTGTTGCTAATTTAGTGCTAATTAATACATATATTTAACTCTGAGAATCTGTACATTATTTATTGTTGACTTCTGCATTTTCTGTTGCACTTAGCGGCTTTACAAGTACAAGATATGTATTAAACTTTATGAAGCGATATCATTTTGTTACTGACTTTAAGTACATCTTGTGGAATTTAAAGATAAAATATAAAAAATTTGAATTTCATACAATATAAAACAATTTAATATCAGTAAGATTAGATACAGAAAACACGTCGCACGCTGTGTCTTGATTCGATATAGATATAATGCCTTCATTAAAAGTACAATAAGTAAGGTCATCTAGTACCGAAAAACGTGACACGTGTACTCGGATTGCAAATATTAACTTGCATCATACGATGAGAAAAAGCATTCTTCCTTGAGGTTTCGTCACCAGGCTAGATTGCAATAATATATGGTATTTCTTTTGAGCAGAGAATTTCCGGTCCTTATTTACTTACGAATCTTGATGACTTTGTCCAATAGTGGTTCAAACATCATCAGGGCTGCATAATAACGAGAAGTATTTAGGGGCATAGATAAAATTGCATTGGTGTTTTGTTTCCTGTTGGGGACGGAGTTAAGAGAAAATGTAAATTGAGATCATACAGGAATAATATCTTTTATATTTTCAAACAATTACTTTGACTAGATGTTACACTGATAAATCTACCAGTGGTGGTCTTGGATCAAGTCCAATATCAAATAATTAGAGCGTGAGTCTTACAAACATTGTGCCCAGATTATGGGTAACCTTCCAGAAATCTATGGAAAAAACATTTTTCTATATTTTCTAGCATAACATCTGTGCTTTTCTATTCATTTATATTTCGTAGAAATAGATAACGCTCGCCAACGGCTATTACTCTGGAAATAATTATTAAAAAACATCACACAGGTCATTATTAATTGATTGCTCTAGTTATTCTTTCTTTCTGTCTCAGTTTCGAATATTTTTACATATAATATAAATATATATACAAGTGAGTTGCAGGTGATTACACAGAAAGTAACATATTATGCAAGGATATTCTACACAAACCAAAGCTTCTGTAAAGTGATCTATCTACCAAGTTTTCAGTGTGTACCCTTTGAAAAAAATATATTACTGTTCTAATTTGATAATGGACACATTATGTATAAGAAGTATTTTTTTATTGTTTATAGTCCTGGTCGACCCTAGGATTTTTAGGTGAGACTGCCAAGGCCTCTGACAAGCACAGGTTGAAGAGACAAATGCAGATACAAGGGAATCCGGGTACCAGACCATATCATTTTACGAATAGACCCGTTGGCTCTTTTACGTGGTACCAGACCATATTTTTTGTACAGCACCGATACACGCGAGTTTACCTCTGCGTTTCTAACCAGTTGAAAGCGTTTCTAAAATTTCCAGTGACCCGGCCGCATTTGAACCGGGGACCTCCGGATTGGTAGTCCAGTGCGTTAACCACTCAATGTTTTGAAAGTTCAGTGCTCTAAACGAACTATCATCTCAGTGCTCTGTTAAACCAAATCGCATGCTCGTTAACTATGCTTAAGGTATCAGATTTTGGTCAAATAAAGGCAATATTTTTAGAGTACTTTTATAGACGTACGATCGACTTCGTTCATCTATGGCTTCGGGGGATGCACTTCATTACGATCAAAGGCAGACTTCTTTCAAGAAAACACAGGATGATTATTTGTTCCTGTTGCTATTTCAATAATAGTTTCTATTCATTGCCCTTAAGTATATAGTATATAACTGACATTTATGAAAAGGTGACAGAATTGTCTTCATGTTGGAATATTTACGTAGAGAAAATATTATAACATACCTTCAGGTACACACTCTGTATAAATATGATGTGAATTTTAAGATTGATATAAGTGATTACTGATAACACTTTACAACCGTTGATATTCAACAAACCTTTAACGATTCTTATTTTCACAATAATTACCTTGTAACAGACTCTCGGTTTCTCACTGTTCAACGAACAGCATTTTTAGAGTAACTATCTGTTTGATCTGTGCGTGAGAAGTACACATAATTTCTCAGACGTACAATTACAAGCACGTGAAACAAATACCGTTCTTTCATCATTAGCGACGTTAAACTGATCATTTCACTGCAAGTCTACTGTAAAATTTATACTTTGTTCTGCGTGGGCTATCAGAGGTCTTTTTATTATCGCTTCAGACATATACAATGATGTGTGATGTGATTATAAGTGCATATTATCATTGAGGACCAAAAACCAGTCAAAATTTTCTTTTGGTTGACTTAACTATGAATTGCCGCCACGGTTAGCCAGTCAAAAATCAAGATAATTATGTAAATACGTTTTGAGAAAACAAAATTATTCCTTCAAAAACCTGAACGATTTTACCTTGATTATTAAATTCAATACATACATTAATGCGATAAGTAAACGATAGAAAGCGTCGAATAAACAATACTATGTATTATCTTTATTAATTGCTTTTACAATCAACAAGAACTGAGTAAGTTCTGCTAGTCAGTAAATTGATGAAATCAATTTCTTAACGCTGGAACGTTTGTACAAGAAAATTGTCTACAATGTATTCGTTCAACTCTTTATTGATGTAAATAAGTATGGAAGGTGAAAAAGTTGAAAGTTGTAACTTCTTATAACGTTTTTGTCTTCGTATCGGAGATTGTGTATTACATATACTTGTCGAATTCAAATATGTTTACTACAACTTTCAGTGCATTTAAATGGTTAGGGGTTAACTTGCAACTGTTGAATAACAGCTTTACATTGCATTGAAATACCTCCAATGTTGCATTAGGTAAAGTAATTTTGGTATAGTTTTGAGATACTCATTCAATTAAAAAGAGAAAAATGGCTATATATGAATATATGGCCCCATTTTTTCCTAGAAAAATACTTCGTTTCCTTCATTGATAACCTTATTTGAAGATGAAAACTACAGCAAGTGTATCAGATATTGCCAGTGTGACAAATACACCAATGAAAAGCAAGAGAGTTAGAAAATAAAACCTTACAAACAAGACTGAAACACCAAATATAAAGCAAATAAGCAAAGAGTTACAATTATGAGACTTACATAAAATCTAAAGCAAGTGATCAAGATATTACAAATGTGACATATACACCAAATGTAAAATAAATAGTCAAAATAAATAATTGAAACAAACATATAAAATGTAAAGAAATTCAACATGATATTACAAATGTGACAAATACAAAAGATGTAAAGATATTAAACAAGATAAATCAATTGAAAATATACTCCAAACGTCAAGAAAATAGGCAACACAAACAATTTAGCAAATACAGCAAAGCAAGTGAGCAATATATGATAAATGTGTACACAGTACACAGTAAGCAAGATATTACAAATGTGATAAACATATTTTTGTATACACCTGTACAGCAAATATGATTGATATTACAAATCTGACAAATACTCCAAATGTAAAGTAAATAGAGAAGGTACATAATATTTAGTGAAGGATTAAGATGTCCCTATATCGCTCAGCTGGCTACCATTGCCTATAATACAAGCTCAATAAACGCATAACAGAAAGGGGTCAATTTTGACTTGGGTGCCATGAATTGATCAATACCGCACAATGCTACTTTCCAAATATCTAAACTTCTGTGCCTTGTGGTTTAAGTCAAGAAGATTGTTAAAGTTTTCCCTACAATAGCCTATATGAAATCAAGTGAGCACCGGGAAGGGTCAATTTTGACCCGGGGTCATGATTTGAGCCATCGTGGTGGAGGGCCTCTCAGCAATGATACATGCTAAATATCTAGGTTCAGGGCCTTGTGGTTTCAGAGACGAAGTTTTTCCTATAGAAACCTATGTAAAATCAAGTGATCCTCCGGCCGGGTCAATTTTAACTCAGGGGTCATGATTTGACAAATCTTGGCATAGTTCGATTTCGATCACTGAGCGGTGAATGTTCTTAAGCTTATTGTAAAACAGCGGCTAAAACCGAAAAAAAAACAAAGGTCGTAGGTCAAGTGTTAAATTCAGACTATAGAGATCCACTAGACAATGCTACATGTCAAATGTATAAGCTCTGTGCCTTGCGGTTTTGAGAAGAAGATTTTTAAAGCTTTTACCACAGCAACTAGATTTCTGCATTGAATGGAACTCTTTGTATAGCTTTGGTAAAACTGTAAATTTTCATCAGCACCGGCCCAGTGGTTTCAGAGGAGATGTCGTTTGAAAATAATTGTAGACGGTTGACGGACAGAGAATGGTCCTAATAAAAACAACTAAATGACAAGCAGACTATTTAATGAATAACAGAAATAAAATCAAACAAATTGAACCCATAATTAAACCAAAACGATAATAGCAGCTGGGAAAGACAACGTGGTTGAATAAATCAGTTGTTTTGTCATGCGAGCGTCACATTTGTGCGTTTTAAATCTACGTACCTTCATATCAAGTTAAGCTATTATAATTATTAATCTACCTGATGAGACTTCTAAACTATGAGAAGTGAGAGCAATGAGAGCGTATGCATTAAAGACATGACTAATCAGGACACTGTTGTCTCGTCCGACGATATATGCCTATGTACAACAAAAAACATAAACAGTGTATCTCCATGACCGAGTCGTTAGAGTCGCTGATCTGAAATCATGGTCCCTGCCCTTCTACCGACTGTATCTGTATGCGAGAAACTTGACATTCTAGTACTGGTCCTTCCAAGGAACGTTTGTTAGATAAACCGTCCGCCTGTAAAACAAGACTGAAACACGAGTGAGTAGGCGTTAAACTCTGACAAACTAACACACACACACATACATAAACATCACTGCTGCCGTGTCCTTAGTGCTTTTGCATCTGACCTTTACTAAGTTTCGTCTATTCGAAGGCACTCAAAGCATCTACAAAATATTATTTTACACCGGAAACATCTGTAGTTTATCTGTAAAAATAATACAGGGTTGGTAAATTATACAACAAATTGCTGCGGGTGATAATGTACAGAAGTAAAGGTTTTTATGTTAGTGCCAAAAAGCAACAGCAATACAATGGTAGGGCTACAAGTGCACAGGCGTCAGGCAAGTACAGTAGGGGAGAAATCCAAGGGTTGGTCGGGACTATAAACAATCTAAATAAATCAAAGTATACAGCATACAGTATTCTTAACTTTTTGAAAAAAGTCCTGAAGGCTCAAAGACGTAAGCAGTTTCCTAAGTATTATGTAACAAAGTGCAAGGTCTGGCTATAAGGGACTCAAATGCACCCACACTCCAGCGCGTTTAGGTACCTCTTTTCAGTAAGGTCTTTTTGTATGTCTTATATCGATTGATAGGTAAGTTTTGTATTTTCTGTAGAAGCCCTGCACTTGATCACAAACAAAAATATGTAGAACTAATACAATGATGAATTGAAGTCTTCGTAGTTTGACAGGCTCTTAGACAAAAATATGCTGTTCAAATATATTTTGCTTTAGGTACAAGGGAAATAATGACAACAACAAAGAAGAAGAAAACGAATCAGCTGGAAGGATCACGTATAGACGAACTCATGTATAACTATGTTATAATTAAAAGAACAAAACTTTTAGTATTACCAGGCAGAAATGAAATATGGATTCCAAAATAACCCCAGACTGAAATATGTAATAATGTTAATGAAATTGGTTCATATGATGAATTTGGATCATACTGGGTAACACTAAAAAAACCTACTGCTGTTGGAGTTCAAAATCATGTGAGGCAGCATATGGGATAAATATTATTACCTATGATCTAATATGATCGTAAACTAATTCTGTATACTCTTTAAAATGTTTGTCCATGCTTAAACTTCAGTTTCTAGCAAGTGAGAAAGGACTTATTATTACATAAGAATTTACTCAATGCCCATCTTTTGGCACGTGCTTCTTTCATTTTGCAATGGTGTTTAAAAGTACATCAAGTTATGCACGATGATTGACAAATATGTTATCGCCAGCAGGACTATATTCATGATAATGTGACAAAACTATAAGATTTTTATTTTGAAGCCTACTTAATGTGTGGTGATTGATACATATTGTCCTGTATTTTGGGACTGTAAATTAAACTGTTCTGTAGTTTTGATATTTGGGGCTGTACCTGCAGCTTTTAATGACCGGAAATTCTTTAAATTTCTATGTGCACATATTCTTTGGTACATTTATAGTTCTGTGAGTATGTGGTCCTTTATAATACCGCAGATAAATTTGATAGATTCTGATTGGTCAAGAGCCCCTGTATATGAGACCGTATACACCGTGAGCAATCCCGTATATACCGTCTCCCATTTGGAGCCTCATCGGTTTTGCGCTTTTCTGATTGGCTAGAGAAGCTCTGTAAACATTGTTTACATTCAAAACAAAATGGCCGCCGTTCCACCGATTCAATTTTTTCAGCGACCTTTGAAAGCACTGCACATGTCGTTTGGAAAAATAGATCAAATTCTTAGACATTAAAACTTACGTTGATGCTATCTTAACTTTCGTTTCTCCCGAGTCAAAACGGGTAACGGACATGAGATCTCATTTCAGTCGATCAAGTTCACCATGAACATGAATCCAAGTAGCAGTGGAATAGCTATTGTTTCTTGAAAATGAAAACACTGTCATTGAAACTAATAAGTACTCTTCGAATTAATGGTATTCCTTTCTGCAACTTACGGCTGCTGACAGGACATTCATCTACAAATTCAACCTCTGGAATGACGAAATAAAATACCGCCAGATCAGAGGAAAATCTGAAAACAAATGTCCTTTTCTATCCTGTTAATCAATGATCACTACTGTAGTCCTACTTCACTTGTCTTGAAATAATGTGAAGTCCTACTCCAATAAAACGCTGTTTATCCTTATTTTGTCACATCAATAACTTAAAGCCGAAGTAATATATTAAAAAGAAATCTGTGTTTATCCAGTCCACACGCTACAAAAATGTCTGCCAAAACATCGGTGACGTAAGACTTGAACTGGTGACGTAATAGATTCGAAATGGGACCGGTTTAACGGAAATTAATTATTCTGTGACTGCAAATAATACAAAATGCGATGTAATGCTATACTTTGCTCTCGAGTCAAAAACACCAAGCCACAGGATTATTTTTCTTTCTACTACTGAATTACTGAGAAAAAAACTAAGATCGGCTGATAACGGGCGCCGTACGGAATCATACGAAGGTAAAAGAATTGGGGGCTCCCATGGGTATCGGCTTTTTGTCATTTATAAATATAACAGCAATATTTCGACAATGTTGTTGACAATTCAGGTAGTTATCTTGTCTTCCAAACAAATCTGCGGTATTATAAATTCGTTATACAGATTCTTGACGGTGTATCGGACTCGTATGCCTGTTCGTGCCGATATAAACCCTCGCCTGACGGCTCGGGCTAATATCGGCACGAACAGGCTATACGAGTCCGTATACACCGTCAAGAATCTGTATAACTAATAATATACATAATGCACGCCCATATATAATTACGACTTTTCCTATTTTTATACAGAACTTTTGCATGAACTTACAGAAGAAAACAAAATGATAAATATTTAATCATTCAAAAGATTTTCGCTTAAGTAAAGAGTTTATAGTTTAGCATGCAATGGAATTAAAGATTTTGTTT
Source organism: Saxidomus purpurata (assembly GCA_022818135.1). NCBI lineage: Eukaryota > Metazoa > Mollusca > Bivalvia > Venerida > Veneridae > Saxidomus > Saxidomus purpurata. The sequence continues at coordinate 37,964,239 of JAFMSR010000002.1, forward strand.
CTGATGTCAAATTTAATCTATGGGTATTCTACTTTTTAATAGGTCTTTGTTTTGTAATAATACCAATGGAATTTAATCACAGACTTATTTTTGTATTGTTGCAAAAGATGGTTTATTCTATGTTATCTGATGAAACACAAAGTGATATAATCGATTCATTTTACAAGACACCAAGGTACTTTATTGATACTTTCAACATGAATAATACTTAATATGGTAAACAGACAATATATACGAAGGAAAATGTCAAATAAGGCTAACAACATTAGACCGATCAGTTTCATTTGATACTTTCATTGAACATTACAGAAAATAATGTCGCAATACTTACATGTATTTGGCAAGAGATACAATTTGTTTTCTTGATATGGGCAAACTATTAAAAGTTCAAACATGACCACTTATTTCTCCTCATTGCATATTTCTTATCCATCGCCAGATTTAAATTAGGCTTTTACACGAAGAGGCAGTGTTACAAAGCTGCCTTTTTGTCATGACGCTTTCCTTTGACGCAACTAATGGCCCAGTAACCGAGTTGAACTGCAGCCAAATCAATATACAGAAAAACATCAATTTCAGAAATAGCAGACGGCTTACAGAAGTTATATTGTTAAGGAAGAAGCTAGAAAGGATAAATATAGAAGAAGTGTCTACTTTATTACAATCATAGACATAAACTTTGAGTACAGCCAGGAAATGCTTTAATTCATTATCAGAGACAACATGATTAAATTTCTATATTTGTAGAAACAAGGATGTTCAGATTGAGAGCATTTAAGTTTTCTATGTTTTCTTATTATCGTAATTGTCGTAATCTAAAATTTCATAAGGAATCGAAACATTGTCCTTAAAGTTACAGTGTCCACAACACCGATAGATCAAGCTCTTCTGCAGAAAGCAGTACAAATGGTTCTATTGCTGTGCTAGTAAACACAATTGCTATTTAGAAAATTTCAAACATTGGGTAATAGATATAACAATGTCATTTTGTTTTGCCATGCAAAAGGTTTTTACCAGAGTTATAGTTTACCGATGCCCTGCAGTCAATCAATCCCAGTCCTAGGTATAGCATTTTTTCAGAACTAGATTTCGAAAATAGTGTAACGTCTATGCACAAGGAATTTGACGCTTCAACAGACATATCTACCTTCAACAAATTATGAAACAATAGGACAGTCTCTGTTATAATAGAAATTGTTTCATATTTTAAGCGTACACAGTGTAGCTCCCAATGACATTTGTTCTACATGTTATAGCGCAAATAGTTAATATGAATTTTATTTTCTTCTTAAATTGAAGTTTCACCGGTGAGGAAATCTGTGCTTGTTATTTTTGTATCCGTTGTTTCTCTCATTGCAGAATGCTGTTCTTTTGTAAAGAGCTGATCATAGTTTCAACGTATTTATTTCAAACGGGTATAGATAAAGAACAAATTATTTCATTTTCCAATTATTAACAACGATCCATTTCAAAGAGGCTATCTCATTTATCATCAAGCCAGCAAATCAGTCTGTAATTTTGATTAAATAAGATCTGAAAGCCTTGTAGAAAATCAGCTTTACTTCAAAAAGACATCTAAATTAATCACTTTGACCAAACGCATATCAAACTGATTTCGTATTGCATCTAAGTATAACTGGAGACAACACTGGCTTTACCCTTTAGATGCCATTGATGCAATTTAATTATTTTACCTACCGGAAATGGTATTTCCACCTTTGTGTACATGAAATCAGACAAATGTTGACAACATTTACATTGTGATTTAAGTTTAAATTTTGTTAAAGTGTCTTAGACAGCCACAAACAGATGCTTTGATGTTTTGGTGACTAATACTATTTTCAATGCATTTGTAATATCCTTTATTCATTATGTTAGCTACAGGTTGATCAAACATCTGTGTTGTTGATTTCAATTTGAATGTGTGGAGGCCCTTAAAGCACATCCATTTGATCTTAGGTCTTCATCAGTAGCTTTTCAGTACTGCGATCATGTTCTAAACTAGATTAACATTTTGGAAACAAGTGACGTATGTAATGCAGTCTTTATAAAAAAGATGCAGAGAGATACTTTTTTATACAAAGATTTTGTTTGGAAACTTAACAGAACTCCAGTGCTACTCTTCCTATTCTAGGCAGCATATAAAACGTTCAGTTCTGATCTTATGATCTAAAGATTCTGGTAAACTATTCACAATGTCAAAATAAAAATAGATGATAAACCACAACGGTCAAAAATCGTCAACATGTTGAGGTCATTTTCGTAACGTTTGCTCCTTCTTATCTGATGCTGACTTCAGACGACTATTAACGAGTATCATTGTAAACACGTTTTTTTAAAGCAACGAAAGCTATATCATGAAACCTTTTTCAGAATAGTACTTTTCTCGAATTTTTTTAAAGAAGGCAATAACAAAACGATTTGATACTAGACAAATAATTTATCATATTTTGTTTTTATATGAACCTTATCTTTTTTACAAGTAATGTTTCATTATATATTAACTTTGTTAAATTATATAAATATATATATTTTATAAGTTCTTATTCTGAAAGCGATGAACCACAGCAATAGTTTCTGCACGTACACGGTAAGAGAAAATATGTTATGAATGGTCGTTTAGGGATACAGTCTTTTGATGTATTTACACATATTGTTTGCTTTGTAACAAATTGAAAACAAACAGGGCAAATCAAAGACAAATATTATCGTCTAGCTATATCCCCTCGACGTTTTCTATTATTGCTCTTCAAGTACAACGACCTAAATAAGGCAACAGAAATCGGTAGCGGTCGTATTAATTTCTTAGCACTGTTTGTATATTGCTATACAGCAAAGAAACTTGATTGGTTTTGTGTTATTTCGGGATTATTTTAATTTGCTAGAGTCTAATCTAAAGTGCGAACACAAGGAGTGGTTACAAAAATATCAGTTTAAGTAGTATTCACACCAACAATAGATTGAGAATTCACCAAATGAATATCGTTTTTCAGAGCCCATATCAAGAAAGCATCTGAGCAAAACTTATAACCTATATCAGTAATTTTGTTCCACTTAAGTCAAAATGTTCTGAAGTCAAAATTTCTCGTAAAATTATTCTTATGCACAGATACTATCGTGTGAAACAAAGAATTCTAATTAGAACAAGCAATGATCTCGTAAGTCAAAAGTAAAAGGCTCGGTTAAAGAATTTGAGAGACAGTCTTAGCTAAGAAATATGTTTTTGCTAAGACCCTGTTTGGATATGGCCCCAAGATGCATTAAAAGCATGAATTCAAGTGAAGATAATCCTCGGATCCGAAAGATATTTACGCTATTTTCTACCTACTTTCTATAGGAGTTTATGAAATCTATTTCGGCGCGGAGTGCTTTTCGGGTCGGTGATTGCCATATAAAAGCTTATCTAGTTTACTGGGCTTAGACATCAATAAGGACTAAATATCGCTGAGCTCATCTTATCTTTTTGTTAAAATCAGAAAGAACATTTATCTAATGATATATAATTATATTTTCAGATGAAATTAAGCAAACGGCACATATTAAAATACAATTTATACTAAGTTGTGCTTATGTATATAATCATGACTAATTTTCATTTACCAAGGAACATTAGGCAAATACTTAGAGGTCGATATTTCCTAGCAAACTGTTCGTAAAATATATCAGAGAGTAGAGCTTCAATCTTTATGAGGTGATTATGATGTAAACTTCATGCTTTAGCTGAGGTTCTGCATCTGATACTGACTTGTTTAAATTTCTTTTTCCGGCCGTAGGCAGGCATTGTTTTCACCCTTACTCCCTTTATCGGCTTAACATTATCTATTGCGCTGGGTACCCGACTAGACGTTCTATTTACATTTGGGGCGAAGGTCTTTTAAATGCTAATAGGAATGTTACCGTGAGTGTTGGGTTAAAATTATGGCAAGCCAATTACATTGTTTAAACTGGCAACAACATCCTGAAAGCAAATCTACCCGTCAGTTATACATATTATTGCGGGCCGCAGCAGCAGCCCGCTTTATTAATACGGGGTACGAAAAGATGAATGCAGATTTAAGCACTAGATCGAATATTATGCGTCTCCCTTCATTTAAAAATTGATGTACTTCTGAGATGAATTTCGTGTAAATATACATTTTTATTCAGCCGTTAAATTTTGCCACACATGGCCGCATCAAAAAATTTAAAATCGTTCAAAGTTTCAAAATCTTACATTAAAGTTGAGACAAGTCCTTGGATATGCGACTATAACGCATTTTTGCTTACTCTTTTTTTCTCGCAACTTTCTCTTTGATGCTGATGTAAAAGAGCAGACAAATCGATATACGCAAAGCATTTAAAGAAATAGCAGATACGTAATGGAGGTTTTAGTGTTCAGGAAAAAGCTGTAAAAGATAAAATAGAAACAAATGTCTGTTTTATTGCATAACATACATAAAATGTGAGTTCAGCTAGGATGAGGTGTGATTTATATCTGAAGACTCTGTATAGGAAACAACATTGTTTGTTCGAATAAGGAACATCTGAAAGCAATAGCAAAATTATACATCCATCAATGATAATTGGTAAGTGTTTGTTTCATGAACTTTTGAAGTGTATATTGTTGTGCTATCTTAACAGGTGTACCGGATTGTGAGACAAGACGACACATAGATTCAGCAATTCTAAATACATTTTATTCCAGTAAGAACTTACGTTATATATAATGTTATAAATCTGATATCTGTTTCTACTGCTGAAACAACATAATGTTTTCATTTTGAATATTTGGTGGTTATTTTACAAACCTTGTCTGTTGTATCTTAAACATTCCTCTTCTTCTGCAGCTAAGCTGATTGTGATATGCAAAGACAAGTGGCATCCTTGATACCATACAACAACTGCACATCTATAATGCATGTTCTCAGACGAGGGTTCGGACGAGTTCAACTTTACACCATTATAACACGCAACAAAAGAAAAACGAAATATATAGTACCAATACACGCACTAGAAGCGATACAAAATAAAATTACCTATACAGAAAGACGAAACAACATTGCAGAAGAAGCGAAAAAATACCAATTACAATGAAAAAAAACCCGCTTTACATGTATACGACAAACAGCATAGTTTGTTTTAATTCTAAATAAGTACAATATTTCGACCATTGGCATTGTCGTTATCAGTTATTTACATGTACATTAATGACATTAACATTTTAGCATTATGTATACATACAATGTATATTAGATCATAAAGCATAACAAAGCGAGCCTCTTAGTTAATGTGTCGGAAATGGAAGCTAACTCTGGATCTTAAGTATTCAAACAATCCTTTATTTTGATTTTCAAACTTATAAAAATAAATTACCTCTCGCGACATCCAAGTACACGTTGCTTAATAAAATGGAAGCTAGTTAGATGCTGTTGATCTACTACATTTACATGTCTTATTTCACGTTTGTTGTGTTGCTCAATCAATAAGACAGATTCCGTTGAAAATGCTATATTGATTGTCTAAATATGCTTGTTAAAGCTGATAAGAAATTCTTGATGTGCAGACTTGAAAAAGCCATCATAAACACTGATTTTTTAAAAGATATTTATCTAAAATATTTGCTCCATGGAATAGTTGTGCGTGAACCTTCATTGATCTTCTAGCATTTTAAGGTAGAACAGTCGTTATTCTATATCCCGAGTGATGTGGTGTCAGAGATTTTTTAATTTCTTACATATGACATAGCTGTTTCGAAGGTTTTTAGTTTAAACGAATTTCGTTGAGTTTGATTTTGAATGAGAGTTCCATAGCTTATGGAATTGCTCTTGAACGCTCATTCCCAAGTGACAGCGATTTTTTCGTCGCTGCTACCTACTTACATCTAGGAAGACTGGTGTAGTCTTTGCCCGAGGACACACCTTGTGCTTTGTTAATGAAAAGGTCTATGAATGTTCTCTGTCCGTGCTCGACTCCGTTGTATAACATTTTCTACTCGTACAAACAAAAAGAAAAGAAGTTAATGATTTGTATTATTTCTAAAGGCTATAAAAGATCTGTACCTATACAGTATTTGCCCTAAGAATTAATGTTATTTACAGAAAGTGCTTGCTTTGTAACAACAATAACAAAAACAAACAAGAATTATAAACCCACATTTAATTGCCTTAATTTATTCCCTTGGTTTTCTATGTATTTCTTTTAAAGTACGGAAGACCTATATAAGGCTACACAATTCGTTGGGATAGATCAATGTCTTTACACTGTTCCTATATTGTTACATAGAAAGGAAACTTGATTGACTTTCACATATGCGTTTATTTTTATTTCGGGTCTAATGTGTGGGAGTTTGGTTTTTGCTGAGATCACAAGGTATGGAATAAGGAACCTAGGTAATAGAAGCATTTGTATAAATAAACCACCAGACAATTGTCTGCAAGCAAACAAAAGTATAAATGAATATTGTTCATCCTAAAGCATCAGATATGTGAATTCTGGAAATCTGATCGTAAAGATGTTTACCATTATTATTTTATATGTTCCAGGGAAGTCGAACTAAGCTTATTGATTTGGACATCAAAACAGCGACTGCTTATAATCTTGAGATCAATCGTTCTAATAGATCTTCGCCTTTTAATGTCATATAATGGTAGTTTTGAGATATAATACCAATTAGCTTGTTGAACTTTGACAAAATTATCTTTTTTTATCAAAGTCGACTAATAGTCGATCTAGCGAGTACCAGTTGTTGGACACCTATTTACGATTTAAGTTATGCAAATCTTGAATAATGGTTCATTTTCTAAGTTGATCAGATTTTTTGTTGATACTATGTTTGAACTCTCATTGCATACGGATAATATACAAGTAGGAAATACCCGGTAAATTAAATATCGTGTAGCTTTTTTTGTATTACATTCAACAAGTTCATGGAAACTTTCATAGCCTTTTAATAACCATCAACGTTATATCCGCTAATCATTTGTTATAAGTGACACATATATCCAATGTGAACACCCTTTTGTCAAATTGATTTGCATTATCTTTTGCATAGGAAACTAGAAAAGGTTACTCTTCGACTGCTCCCTTGTGTATGTAGCAAGAGGGTTTTAAATTATTTTTTTGATGTACACGTTATTTATTCTAAGTATGAAGGGATTTTTCTTACGAACAAATTCACAGAAAGATACTCTTTTAAAACAATATAATGTAGTGCGCTTCGTCATTCCGTAACTTCGGTGAGAAGCTTTCGATTAAGTTGTCTGTTCAAGTGTTAAGCCATCATTCAGTAAGACAATAGAAACAATAAAATGTAATATCGAGATAGGAATAGACTAACTTAGGGCTTAGTCTCATAGCTAATCAAGGACAAGTTATGTACCGCTTCTGAGGCTAGAACAAAATGTCGCAATATAACGGTACACAGCAGTCAGGAATTACAGGAAGTGGAACACGTAATTAGTTATTATGGAAGATTTCTTTGAACTGAACTGTGGTAAAGTTTCACCATGTTTCAAGAAGAAAAAATATATGCATTATAGAAATAGTAAACTTATTCTAAAATATGCGACACATATTCAACACCATATAGATCGTCTGATTTTCAGGACAAATCAAACAAACGTTTACCTTTACATGTATCTTCTTGTTTTACATCTCCCTGTATTCACTTTTCTGATCAAAATATCAAAGCTGCTAGCTCAAAGATTTTTATGGAAAAAATTAAGTTTTTCAGACTCTCTAAAAATGACATATTCTAGAATGAGTAGTCAAAAAAAAATGTTCTATTATCCATTCCTGTAAAGCATATTTGTATATTTGAAATTATACGCTACCAACTTATAAATCGTTGCAAACGCTTTTGAATATAACCAAATAGCGTAGTGGTGCCGTAAAAGCAAACCTACCAACATTTACACTGGATTTTGCAAATTGCTACCTAGGAAATAAAAACCTGCTGAGCTTAATCAGAAACAGATAATGCAATATTTGTCAATGTCAACACATAGTTTTACGATTTGTCGTTTCGTTAAGAAGACATTCAAACCCAACAATATTCAAAGGGAAACATTAATTATAAACATTAAGTATAAATATAAATTGCTTTCTCACTATGAATATTCGCTGAAACCCAATCACAGAATATAGCATTGTCACACAAAGCGTTAGTTTCTACTGCCTTTCATCTCTCCAAAGTACAATTGAAAATTTGCTTGAAGTACGTATTAAATCATCTCAAATTATGACATAAGCGAATTCCCTTTAGCTTTAACGAAGTGCTAAGGGCATAATTCAAAATCAAACTACCAAATGTCTAGACATTACTTATTTGAGGGAACGTATTCATTACACTCATGCATAAGGATTTTATCAACAATAGAAAAGCACAAAGTTTGTTATTTACTAGACAAGAAATGAAGTGTTTGGTGTCAAATTGACATATTGGGACTGATTAAACTTAATTAACTCGATCTATTTTTTACTTTCTGAATTATGTATGTCTTGTATTAATTGACAGTTAAGTGTTAAGTAATTTAATTTATTTATCAGAAGAGAATCTACTATTAGCAAAAACCTCGCAATGTCTGATTACTCTAATGCATATCGTCCAAATTCACATAATCGTACCAAATTGACGGAACAAGACTTTCTAAAATGGATTATTTCTCCCTGAAGATAATATTACTGCTATGTTCAATTATGAAGCTGTCTATGTTGTTTTGCTGGAATCAAAAACAGTATTTGTGGCGAAAGAGAAAACGACGCATTACCGAAACGGGCTGTATAACGCTGCCGAACAACACTTTAAATGGCTGTTCCCAAATATAATGACGATATAAAAAGCTAATGGAAACATAAATTTTCTATCACCAAATAGTTTATATAGTCGATGTGTAATTTTGTGGGGGCTGTGTTTGATGTATTTATGGATTTCTATATATATTCTGTCGGTTAAGCAGTCTGACAGTTGTTCCGCCAAGCTTATCTGCATCATGGAACTAGTTACGTTTTCATGGAAATATATGACAGGATGCAGTATTTTAATTCAATTACTTTTTAGTTTTATCAATCTTCAGTTATACTTGGTAAAATGTTTATTTTCTGAAAGTAATATTTTTATAGCAGCAGAAATATCAAAGTTACAATGAAGTGTCAAAGCAGACAATGGAAATAAGAACATCATCTAAGTTACCATAGACAAAAGGTAGGTCAAAAGGTCATAACATGGTTTTCGTAAGATGTGACCTGGTGACCTAGTATTTTTTTATCAATTATAAACTATATATGAACACGACTGAGACGTCATCAATGCAATCATTCTGACTAAGATCCAAGAAGGTCCAATAAAAACTGCAGTCTCTATTGCAAAATATTCTGAGATTTGACATGGTGACCTACTAAGAAAATCCATATTCAAACTCGACATAGACTATATCAAGGCAATCGTTATGACCAAGATTTATAAAGTTCTTATAAAAATGCAACCTATGTTGCATATACATGAACATTTTTTTTAAAGATTTAGTGTAAAAAAACCCCAGCCCTTGTGATTACTATCAGATAAGTACAGTGTGATGCTCTGTTTTGGGCACGAGATGGCTTATATTCGAAATCAATATGAATTTTATCAAGATAATCATTCTGATTAGTATAAATAAAGAGTCAGTGACAATATGGAGCCTCTATTTCATACGCAATGTTTTCCATGATTTGCTGACCTAGTTTTGGATCCGAGATGACCCATATTCGAACACAGAATTAGAATCAATCAAGACAATGATTCAGACAAAGTTTCATAAACATCCAATGAAAACTTCAGCCTCTATCGCATACACACATGAAAAGCAAAATACCTAAATATTATTGGGTATAGAAAAATATACAAATGTACAAGAGCCACTCTATAACTATTTCAAGAATATACATGTAACTACAAACGAAGATTATGATTTTACTGAGACAGACGTATAACAAAAAAAACCTAACATCACAAACGACAACAACATACTCAATACATAAATAACAGATGAAATTTTCAACGCCAATCAAAGTCACCTGGATCAGACAAGATTTTAAATGAATATGTAGAGGAAGGACAGAATAAAAATGATTCATATACGTATAACTCATTTAAAAAAATGCGTGATACAAGTTTATTTGTACTAAATTGGCACACAGTTTAATTGTGCTAATCTTCATACATAAAGGTGATCCAAAGCTTTGAACGTATAACTCTGTTTAAGTTGTGTCAGTAAAATTATTACAATTGTACTAAGCGAAGGTATTGACGCAAATAAATCAAGCACGTTTTTGGAAATATCATATAACGAGCGCCCATTACATTAGAAATACTCAAATATCATAAGAAAGTCAAGTTACCTAGGCAATTGTATATTTTCATATCAGCGAATAATCAGGAAATAAAGCAGATATTACTTTGATCTCTGTTTGCTCTACATTTTTTCATCAGCATTTCGATTTTCGCTGATTTCAAGATACACAGGTTGCTTTGGTATTTTCATCTCACGCAATAAATAAGAGAACTTATATGAAGACATTAATGTATGCTTTGAAAGATTAACTTTCATTACATTTGATACGATCTTACTTAGACCACTGTTAGGCTGAAATAAGTATTGAAATTTAGCTTCTATACCAGAAAATATCGCGTGTTTTGTAAAGTGTGTGTCCATGTGACTGCAAGGAACACGTGTTGCTTTATTTTCTTCCAGTATATTTGTAGAGATGTTGTCTATCCAACGGTAAGAATGAATCAAGAACACAAGGAATGCAAACAATTTTTAAGGTGTATTTATATGTCACGAACCAGTTACAGAATCTGAATAAGTATTTACTCTGACAAAAACATGTGTTAACTTTTGTTACTCGAAAGCCTCCAGTTTTCCGTTTTTATATAGACAAACCTCTTAAAACTTAAAGCGTAAGAAACTGTCATTGTCCGTGATACTGTTAATTGTTAACTGTTAACATGCAAAACTTAGTTTGAGGCATTCCCTAAAACAGGAAGCAATTTAAAAAGCCGCAAACTATATTTCATTTAAATACATGAAAGGATTCCCACAAAATCTCAAAGTTTCAGCTGAAAATTCATATAAATATAGGTAGAGTTAGAGAAAAACCTCCATAAACACTTGTTTCGTAATGTTTTAGTGGAAAGCGGTCGCTATATTGACATTTTTGTGCAGAAATGAGACATTTTTCGCGAAACGTTTTTGTATATCTGCATCTTGTGAAAATATTCTGCTATGTGTAGGGTATGCCCCGTTAAAGAGGGAAATGATTACTTTAAAATTATAATGCAGTGGTCAATGGCACAATCTGAGAATCTTGAGATTGAGGTTTCCTAAGCATAAAGCAGGATACATTATAAAATAAATTACTTTTATTATTTTTATTTTAAAAACACCGTTATTTCCGTTTGATTTCCCCGAATTTTTCAATTATATGCAGCATAAGAGCGTTTAATTTAATGTTTATGTACTAGTAAATGCTTTAACAGTATGTGGATTAAAGGAAATAAATGATTGTATGTGATGTGGGATGGACTTGTAAGATGAATTTATAAATAAATGACAGTATCATGAACCACACAATTTAAAAAAATAAAGATTTAAAAAGAAACAATGAAGATTGTGCCAATTCACAAATCAAATGTTCACTGCGACCAAAATATTTTATGCCACACAGCATTGAAAGACAAACAAGCTAACGTGTATAACATTTTAAAGTTGTCAACATCGATGTGTTAGAATTTCCCCAATGCGTTTTATCTACACAGTTACTGTACCAACAACTTCCCTGAATTTAATTCATCCTAAGGACTTCCAGTTTGCAGTAATATATCATGTTCTCATAAAAATGTTGTTACTTTCTCAGTCTTTACATATTGATGCATGCACAGTAACATTTCTCACACACAACACAGTCAACTGTATAAGCTGATGAAGATTATCAAAATTTACACCTGCGAAGCCTTTGATATATCTCTTATCTGTTCTAGATTTGTATCAGAAATAAATGTTCCAGTAACCCAATTTTAATGTTTTCCCCAGATATCCAGAAAATATACATTATGATTAAACGGAGCTCATGGATAACTTAATTTAAGGTTGTCAACATTGCCAGACAATTTATGGAAATTCAACTGATACCATGAACGGTTGTTCTAAAACTGCAATTATTGAATTTTGCCGATAGACAAATGTAATCAGTCCCTTATTCCGTATCATAATTAGAATAATAGCAAATTGCTCATGTGGAAATAACATAATATATGCTTTTAATTTTAAATGAGATTTTTCCTATACTAAAGCTGTAATAGAACTGCTGAATCATCTGTTTGATTCAGAAATACCGAGATGAGGTGTTACTTAATATCGCAAGGTTATATCAGAAGGTTTTGAAATGAGATCCTGACATGACGCATGTAAATCAGAAAGATTACTATTACATCTAAAAAAATATTCAATTTTCAAGATCAAACCTGTAACCATCAGTTTTAAATGTAGTTCCTACCTAATGAAGTTTTTCTATAAATAAACAAAATATATGAAACTCTAAACTATTTTAGAGACGGCGAATTGAAAGACAGTACATACTTTTTTGTCACAACACGTGTAATTCATGAAACCATTTAACCATAATAGACTGAAACAAGCAATTAAATAATAATACCAATATCAAAAGTAACTATATTTATTATACCAATGGAACAAAAAATTTCTTACACTGAAAACTCTACGGTGAAAGAGTAAATAGTTTGGCCTACTTTCCTATTATTAAACTAAGACGGACACATGTTTATATGAAATGAAATAATGTTGTGCTTACTTCCCAATGAACCAGATATGCCTTTAAATAGAGAATAGTTTTGCAAGCTTAAGCCTTCAGTATCTTCTTAAACTGTATGGAAATATTGTTGTTCTATCACATCTCAAGTAGAAATCAAGCAAGGCGTAACGAAGGAACGACGCCGATTTTATCTATAATATCTATGACTTTTTCTGAGAACATTGACATTAAACGTTTACAGTTACAAATGACACATCGGCATTACTTTTCTTGTTTACCAGTTATCTAAAACGTAGGTGGCAGGCTTATAAATGGGGTTTCTCTCTGAAATGAATTATTAAAATGATTAAAGCATTTTTCTCGGTTGTTTTGCAATACAGAAGACAGTTGATCAGATTTTGTCCGGTAACTGTGATTGAGTGTCCATCATGTGTTTCTGGTCAAACGTGTAACAGTTTAAAAGCTTGTCTGGTAATAGTTAATTCTAAGATAGCAAACTAGAAACGAAGAACAATAACATAGTAAACCAGAGTGTGTAGCTGACTTGATGTACACGCTTGCCTTATATTATATTCTATTTCTGACAATCTTTAAGATATCTTTGAAAAGTACAAAAATGGTCGTTACTATGTCTTGTTTTTTTTCTACTGCAGCCTTCTTGCTAATTGTAAGAACTCTAACCAGTTATACAACATTTAAATATACATATCTTTATACTGTTATTTAATTTTCTTAATTTGTATGTTTGTATATCTCATTTAGCACTGTATTGTTGTAATGTAGTATTTGTAAATATCAAGTGAATGGAGGAAATGATAGCAAACTAGAAACAAAGAACAAGAACATTGTAAACCAGAATATGCAGCTGATTTGGTGTACACGCATGCCTTATACAGAACTAATCAGCTTTGGCGTCCAGTTTCCTTACATCTCATTTAATTCCAATCATGTATTTGGCCGCAACTTCCTGTTTCAATTTTATTTTCCGTTGTCAAGCAGGCACATATCACATGAAAGTCGTACCGTAAGTGTTAAATGTATTCTATAACACAATTGATATGAGGTCTAAACCTTATATTGTCAATTTTTCGTTTCTCGAAAACATTTAGTTTAGTCATCATTACTTTTACTTTGACATCTAAATACTGACTTTAAGTCACCTGAAAAGGAGTAGAAGCAAATCATATATTTCTTTATTTTGTTTTATACGTTGAAGAAATAACATTTTGTTTAAATCCCTGAGATTTCTACTCAGTACAGCAATAATTTAAATTATTCAAAGCATTTCCATAACCAAGTGGAATACTAGAATGATTCATGCATCTAATTAACAAAAATAGCATCAAAATGCTAATTGACATTTTCTGTTATATAAAACAGTTTCACAGCGTGATGTTGTTGAATAAATCAGAGAGACAAAATCACATTCAGTATCAATGATTTTTCAGACACGTGCAATAGAACGTGTAATACCGTTCATTGGTAATTTTGTTTTGTTGTGTGGAAATCAGTTAATGTATGCAAAAAGCAAGTCGCATTCAATGGCATTTTTTACCAGAGTTTAAATACATTAACCATAAGAGCGCGACATTAAATAAGGTAAAACAAAGCGAAATTTGGAGTTTAAATTGTAAATGTTCTGTATACAATAGCAAATCATTGTAATTTTAACAGACAATTTCATTTCATTTCGTGTATTATCTATGCTATCTTTCTCAGAAGGCCACATTGAAAATATATAAATATTGTGTATGCAATGTGCTTACTGCAGATTTCATAATACCGTGCCGTTTCAGTGTTTGCTTTACACACAGGTAGTAAATGACGTCGATGTTACATTCTGTAGTTAGCTCCGCCCAAATCGATACCTTTATCTATCGTACACACTGACTACTATACCGACGGTATAAGCTTACACATCTTCAAGCTACAATTGCGACTTTTATGAATCTAGTGTTTATGTATTCTTTTTGGATAAAATTGGTTTATTTTAAACCTCGAAAGTTTATTTCATAAAACAACTTGAATTCAATTTTTACAAACGAAACCGAACTGTATATTGCGTGACGAAACAAAGATTTTATACTTTTCTGTAATAAAGTCCATATAAGAAAATGTTGATGGAGGAAAATGTGTCCTCGGCTAACTCGGGCTAAGTATCTGAAACGTTTGCTGAGCTAAGAAGACACGGTTGTAAAGAGTCCACTTATACGACAAACTTTTACAAACATGATTCCAAGAACTTTTCTTGCAAGATGTTTAGAATGAACTGTTTTAGGACATTTTATATTCGTGAATCACTGTTGAACCTGCAGAGAATATAGCACCCTTAATCATCTTTCCGTATATTTTTTCATACGGGAAATCCTTTCTAAAGCGTGATTAGAAAGTATGATATATATAACTGTTGTTTTGTTGCATCATCGCCGATTGTATTTTACGAGGAAAACAGAAATTCACCTTCGTAAAATTTATAAAAGAATGTCTAGATCATTGAGTGACCACTCTTTAAACTTATGGTAAATTATATACATTATACATGCGCTCTGCATGTAAATATTTGTGCACAGTATACAGGTATAGCAAACTCCCGTGTACCATCAAAGATTCAGGTAAATGTATCGCTGTACAAACTTGCGAAAAGTCAAATCGTATGTCGATAAAATAAACACGAACTGAAAACATCAAAACTTGGCTCGATTGTACATGTAAACGTCACCAATTAAGTGAACGAAACTACTTATAAAACAAAGTAAATTTCATTTGTACTGGCGATAGGTCAACTGTAGCAATGTGATGTACTGGTAGTCCTAGAAAAAAGACCTCGCATTTATTATCTTAAGTTTTCACTTTTATGATATTTTACTTTTTATATTAATTGAGGAAAGTCATGCTAACGAAGATGTAAAAATAAACACCAAAAGTTAGAAAATACAAATCATGAAGAAACAAGCATTATGTCTAGATAGTTGGACTACCGGTAGAGGTTAACGCTCTACATTTTTGTGAAAGCTTTTGCAACGACTCTGATGACATGTGCGTTGTTGCATTTCTTGCTTTTACAGATTTCAGAGCATCGACAGAAACATTTTAGCACTCTTGTAAGTCAAATAGCATGCGCGGTTGTAACAAGATATCAGTATAGTCGTATTTTATAATGCATAATATTAAAGTATTGCGATCGGATCATTTATAGAAGAGCGAAATAGAAGTATATTTACAATATTTTTATTCATTCTACTTCGACATATATTTACACTAAAATTAGTAAGTGAAATGACACTTGTACCGGATTTACACGTACATGTTGTATGCGTATATTCCTCTTCTTTGATGGAACTCTAGCACACAAGCAACATGTACGTAACCACCGGCTAAACACTATTGAATGCCGTAAACAATAGACCGATTTATATTTTTTCTCACTACACTTTATCGATAGCTCCCGTATGTGTAAAGAGCTTGTTGCAGTAGCTCCGCCTACAGACGCTTTAGTCATTCATTACCTGTATTCAATCGATACGCAACAAACACGAAACGGCGCGCTATTATGAAATCTGCAGTATCTTCTTTAAATAAAGATATTATTATTATTATCATTATTATCATCATTTTGACCCTATTCTAAAATGATTCTGTTTGATCTTGGAATACAGTTTCAGAGGCGAGAGATTTTTAAAGAATTAAACAGTGATACATGTTTCTATATAAAGTGCTGAATGCGTCTTCTAATACTGGGATACTGTATCAGTAGCTTAGTGTAATTCAATCCTGGTGTGACGCGAGAGGGAACGCATTCTATAAAGATATATTCAAATAAAAAGAATCTGGCTCGTAATTAGCTATTTGCAGTATTTAATTGTAGTTCATAGCAGGGACATTTTCGCCGTCGTTAAAAATTATAGAGGGCAAGATACATATAAGAAACTCAAAGAAATATAAACTTTAAATTGCGGTTTAACTTTATATTTTTTTAACTTCTGTTTTGATATCTTTTCCAAAAGAAACGTCTGTGTTTACTACGAAAGCAATACACATAGTCCCTTTACCAGAAGGGATTATAATGATAGAAGCAGTATGGTCATGGATAAACCAATCCTAATAATTTGTATTTATATGTACTACGAGATTGTATCCTCCCAAACATTTCTTGTCATGTTGTACTTTTAACTTTCAAATGATTTGCATACGATATCACAAGAATGCATTTCTGAAAGCATAACCCTATTATGAAACGTCTGCAAACACATTGCTCTTGAACGGACAATAACTTAATGACTTGTGACACGTAGCAGAATGTGTCATATAATTATATCTGATTACATTTGTATTACGTACATGGTATTATCTATGACATTTTAGTTGTTTTAGCTACTGCTGACTTTCGATTTTGTAAGCTGTTTTCCGTCAAATGTTTGTAATGATCAGTTATCTAATTTTTCATACAATTGTTTTTAAAAAAGAACATAAACACTAATTTAAGTTTAAAGTTAAAATACCTAGCTGACTCGCTTGATTATATAAAACTACGAAGCTAGGTTTAATTCCTATCTGAATCCGTACTTCGATTTGATATTCCTATCTTATGAAAGCAGACAACAATTCCAGACCAGTGACCGCGTTTAGAACTTGCACTTATAGATATATATCAAAGTGATAAAACAACATGCAAAGTAAAGTGTCATAGTATGCTACTAATGATTCCGAGAATCAGAGTAACATGTAATATCATTGATGTTTCAGGCATTATCAGTCAGTTTCCCGTTTCCTTTAGATTACAAAGTTTGGTTGTGCAAAACAGGAAAACGAGTCAATAAACGTTGAAGGAAAATCACTGTCATTGATGATGATACATATGAACAATCGGTAACGCAGTCTTACAAAATAGACATAAAGTATTACTTCTAAGATTTTCCAGTCATGTAATGAATATTCAGATTCTCATTTCGGGAATCTTTAGCTTTCCATAAATAAACCTGATGATAAATGAAACATCGATCGTATTCTATCTATGAAATTCATGATACGTTAAAGCAAACAGTACCCTATATAAAACATTAGAAGGCGACAATTCGTAGCAAACATTTTCAGAGGGCGATAGACTAAGTTCATTGAGAACAGACAGTTAAATATTATATTTAAGCAAGGTTGTCTCTTAACCTGGAAAGAATATCATGTTTTCCTGAAGACACCAAAACAGATTGGAAGTGCTGTTGATCCTTGATATGATACCAATCTGGTGAACAGCAAACATCCGATATGTCGATACATTAATGTATGAATAGACACATTGGGGTCAACTCAAAGGCTAGATAGTGAATTATATAAGCCATTGTTCTAGAATGACACTGCGAATTCCCAGCCAATTACCGGCTACCAGTTACCCATGATGGAAAATCGCATCTCGTTATTTTGTTTACTGTCATACACGTCAAACGCGTACCAATTATATTAAAGATCAGGGTCAGTAATAATGAGCTTTCCATAAAAGGCAAACATCCATGTTATCTAACCTTTTGTTGGCACGTTTTCTGTATAAACAAGTATCTCTGTTGTCATTTAAAATCGGCAGACAAAACTGGGGATGACTTATTTATGTAGAGTGAAATCAAATCCACAACCGTCTAAATACCGGCTATCTCTGAGTTGCAAGTAAAGGGTCACATCACCGTTAATGTCTCTAGTAAACGTAAAATAACATATCAAAACACTAAAACTTCAGGCATACGTTAGCCTTTTTCAATGACATGAATTAACAAAAAGGACAGATATACAAGGGTCCCGAAAAGGTTTCTCACTGTGGTTTAAATTTTGAAGGTCGGCGTTTTTCAAAACTATTTTTATTACAATCCTTCAAAGTATTCCTCCTTTACCGAAACATATTTTGTAACCCTTTACCTAGTCTTGACATGCGGCTAGATAGTCTTATCTTACTTCTGGTCTTATATTTCTTCACAGAGAGCGATTTCTTAAGCCTTTGAAAAAAGAACTCGCATGGACTCAGCTCCGTTGAATCTGGCGGATGGTTTACAACATGCACGTTTTCATAAGCCAAGAATACCTTAACATCGTCGCTCCTGTGAGAAGAAGCGTTGTTGTCATGAATCAGAAAGGTACTTGACCATCCTTAAAACCTTTTAACTTTTTTCAGCACAGAGTTCTTATAGAAGCGACCAGTGACTGTATGACCAAATTAACAATGGACTTGAACAACTGGCCCGCTAGAAATTAAAAATAAATGGCGAACAACATTTTCGTACTGATGGTTCTCTTGGCAATACATAGGCGTATTTAATCTTTTAGTTTTTGTTACTTGTTTTCAACTCTTCGTTGTGACTCAAACAAGTCCTATTCTCTTCATGCTGTTTTAGTACTACAACAAACTTCATGATACTAATCTTGCAAACGTTCTTAAACAAAACAAAACTTTGTAGCAGAAGACTTGCAGCTTACAATTATTGTAAGATACCTACACAAAATGAGATAACAAACAGGTTTTTTAAATAATAATTTAATGGAAAAATACAGCAGCTTTTAAAACAATACAAAACAGTGTAAAGTTTGAAAAGCTTTAAATTCCCTTACAATAGAACACCAAGCAACTTTTTTCTATATATAGCTCTCTAGGATCGGTCCTGTACAGAATTGTCTGCTGAAATAAGCTATCAAGTATTTATATTTCTGTTACAACTACTTTATCAAGATTTATTGCCTCTGTCAGGGGAAAATTAGGGAGTGTGTCAATTAACTTGTAAATCAGAAACAGATGTGTTCCTGCTATGACAATTTACCATTTCAGCAATACATGAACCTTTTTTAGAAAATATTTCAGCGGAAATGTATTATGTTTATATGGATTTTCTCTTAGAAGGAGTTCAGGAAAGTGTCAACTTATTATTTTCCACCGAGATGGGAACATTGTCCGTTTGTCCATAAATGGATAGACTGTCATGAAACCTACCTAAAATAAGTGTACACGCGCAACTTTCGTTAGGAGTGTCTTAGTACTTCCCAAGTCCCAAGTTATTACCCTGTAATTGTTGTTTTCTTATATATTCAATATAAAAACACTTTAGAACTACATTTCTCTGAAACAGGTTATTAAAATTGTTTTGTAACTGGTTCAAATAATCTAATGACAAATCGTTCTAAGACAGCCCCACCTGTATACCATTCCTAGGGATTCAGGCGACATATTTAAAAATGCCACATTTTCTGCAAAAGGCTTGTAAGAATTTGATAATGTTTGGCACAAGTTATCAATTATGTAGTTTCTAACAATTTTCATTTAGAAAATTGATTTTTTTAGAAATGAGACCATTAAGCGGTAAAGCGTTATTCCTATATATTCCAAAATAAAATCTTAAGTTTTTTTTGTTTTCTGAAACTAATAACGCTGATTTAATTTAACTTACAACAACTAAGTTCTGTATGAGTGTGGTAGGCAGAAAAAAGAGTTACCCCTCGGAGATGAGGCTCCAAAGGGTTGGTTAATGTTTTGAAAGAAAAGGCTTGTCAGAATTTTATTATGTTTGGCACTTGCAGTCTAGAAATTTAGAAACTGGATTTTTATAAAAAAAATGACACTCTGCAAGGGGGTGTAATGTGTTTCTTACATAAAGAATTTGTGTTACCGCTATCTGAAACTAGTAGTACTTATCTAATTTATCTTACTTAGAAAATGTAAGTTCCTTTTAACTTTCACTTGCAGAAAAAAAATCCCTTTAGATATAAGAACCCAGTCTTGTGGTTAAATTTTACAATGTTTTTTTTCTTTTAAACACAAACATACTTTCCAGTTGTTCGTTTTTAGTGATTTGCTTATTCGGCCGGGGATATTAATTGTTTAATCAATGTTTGCTTTGGACATTATCACGTCATTTTGATATTGTGTATATGATGTTCTTAGTTGTACTGAGCGAATGCGTTGCTTGATGGTGTATGTACCTTGTCTGCTACCTCTTATCATAGTTGAGGGTCCAGTCTCCCGTGTGTGTGACAGACTTGTTGCTGGTGGGCACTGTTGTTTTTTGGATTTAGGTCATAGAAGCATATGAATATTTTAATAGATGTAATGTGTAATGCCGTACACGGTCGATCTCACACTATCAACTTCAGGAAATGTCAGGCATTGTGGGCGGTATAACAGTGCCTGGTTGATATCGCTCAATTACCAGTTTTCTGAGTTTAGTTTTCTGAAAAAAGTGACAACGTGATGTTTTCAATTTCAAGATTTTACGTTTATTAAACATATTATACGTAAATTGTATAAATAATTATAGGCGCACATTGAACTAGCCGAGCAAAATTTACTTTATTCTAGTCAAAATAAACACCGTATTTGTGACGCCTTTGAGGGCTACATCAATGTATTCTTTTGTACTGTCCTTACTATGCGAGTACAGAATCACACTACACTACATCTAAATTTCATGTTCTGAATATGAAAGAAAAGTGCGACATAATATGAGTCATACTTGAGTCAAACAAGCGCAAATGGTTCCATATGATGTGAATCCACCATACATACATCTTTATTATATTCAGATCAGATGACGTCATATAAACACCATGAAACAAGTCTGTAAATTAACAAGGTTTTTCATACAAATCAACAATTTATGTATGGTTCTACAATGAATTACCTAGCCTACAATTCGTCATCTATTTCTATTTACTAAAATCTTTATCAAACGACCAGCTCAAACTGGGCTGTTAGAAGAGGCATACATATAAATGAAGAGCAAAACTTGAGAGAAGTAGGAAAGACGTCATTTACAGAAACTTTCTACAGCTGCCAGACGTCATTAATGTCTAATTTGGGATATAAAATATGACACGCGCTTGCATCAGACAGCACTTGCCATTATAAATTCAAACGTTCATTTCTGACGCAGACAGCTAAAGTGACAGTTTACTTTTTTCGGTATTTATAGAAAAATTTCGTCTGAAGAGGTCAACGTATCTGACGCTCTTTCGTAAATATACGTCTGTGTGCCCTCGATAAAGTAAAGTATAGGTAATAAGTATGCCTCTTATATAAAAATAATTTGTAAGAATGCTGTGGAAATCAAAGAAAACAAAATATGAACAAAACATTCACAAGGACAAACCATTTGGACCTCCATTCATTTGGTTTGTATGACCTGTTTAGATCATAAAGTAAAATATTCAGAAATGTCATGCGTAATGCATGCTTGATTATAGTTTTATAAATGATCATATTTTGCTTTAACAGGGCATTAATTTATATGATTGTTTCGTATGCAATATGCACATCATTTGAGCAAACATCTAGATAATACTCCATAATACATAAGACATTGCAAATGAATACCAATGAATTGTTTTCATTGTTATAGTCTAATAAATGTCAATGGGTGTTGGCCATTCCTTTTACATTCGGGCTTGGAACCGGAAGTATCGCCTGTTTTAAATATTGAGGAAAAACACATAAACAGTATCTACCCTAGGTTTCTTTATAAGTAATCTCATGCGTTTTCAATAAATACGTCTAAAAGATAAAAAAAAAATATTTTATATAAAACCTTTTTGTTTTGGAAATGTGGATATATCTACAAATCTGTTCAAAATTCATCTATGGATTTAGATAGTATTCATTGAGACAGGAGAACACTATACAGCCATGCCTTGTTCATAGAAACAGACGACCGATATTTCCTGCAGAAACTTTTCATGTCTGGTATCTATCAAAGCAATGAAATTGCAATTCAGATGAGGGTTATTTTTAACAATATCAACTGAGTTTCCTTGTTACGAAATGTGTTTGCAACACATTGCATGCACTTTTGCACAAGCAGACAAATGCGATTTAAAGAGTTTCTTCTGATACAGATTTAGATATTATTTATTGATTATACCATTTTTTTAGAATTTTTGGGATAGCTTATTCCGTGCGAGAAAAAGATGAAAACAAAAGGAGACGGTTGAATGGTCATCGATATATCATATATAAATACCATTGAAATTGATTAACCGGTTCTTTTGCAACATCGATTTATTTTAGGTGTTTTATATACACTGCGTTGAAATGGTTCGAAAACGAATTGAAAGCGTTGTAGAAATATGATGGCATATTAAGGTCTGTTTTAAATACCAATTTTATCTCTTATGACATTGTGTCATTTTCAGGGATTAGCGAATGCAATATTACTCAGCTTTTAGATAGTTTGCTTAATTTCTTTCTCGTCAGTAATATGCCATCATATGATGGCATTATTTGTTTGTGTCAACACGCTTCCACATGATAAAATCTTATCGTGTGCAAAAAAAAAAGAAATTGCACGTTTGTCGTTATTTGATAGATGAAAACAATACTGGGAATTCATGTCAAAATTACATTGCACGACACAGTTGTTTTCATATAAAAAACGTGTTCATCGTAAAATTTAAAGAATCAGTTTTTATATACATTCTATCCTTTGTTGAATAAATACATTTATATTTTCTGAATATATAGAAATCTATATACAATGGTACTATAAGATTAAGAATTCTGCAAACAAAGTTTACCGCTTGATTTCTTTGTATAAGTATTCAAGCAGAATGCTAGGCAGAATATAATGACCTTTTTTCTCTACCTCCTGTTTGGTTTACCAATACAGTGTCTCTACCTCCTGTTCGGTTTCCAATACAGTGAACTTTTTCTCTACCTCCTGTTCGGTTACCCAATACAGAATTAAGCATTTACGCCTTTGATAAAGAATCAGAATAAATGCTTGAAAGGTTTGGAACTAATCAAATTCCAATAAGAGTTCTACTCAAAAAATTTTGAAACAACTGTCTCAGTTGTGCAAGTGATTTATGAAATTTAACAATAGTGTACGTCAATTGTTTACAGCTCTACAACATGTAACAAAGTCCATCTGTACATTATATGGCCATAGAACTTGGAAAAGTTTCGATTTCAGTCGTGCAAGGATTTCAAGACTTGGTGGTGGTAGTGATGTTTTACATCATCCTGACTCTGCGGGTTTTTAAACTTCAGGATATACTGTGACAGTCTTGGTGCGTGCTCTCTTGTCTGACCTTGCCGTAACAAGTCTAACTTCATCAAGCTGAAAATTAACAAACGAAATCTATTATGCAATTCAAAAGTCCACTCTTTACATAATATTTATAGAGTAAAGAATGGACTTTTGAATTGCTTCATATCTATTCTTCCAACGGAGTTGCTATTTATGTATAGAAATTTATAGGGAGTACGTTTCGTACTGTGTTTTACAAAATGTGTAAAACTTGTCCGCTAGTTGCAGCGTAATTGGCGAAAAACAATCATTTGGATTTTACATCTTTTTAGTAATAAATCATAAAATCTCTTTCAAAAATAGGAAGAGACTATTTTCTTTTCAAAGCTGTCATATTTTTCATCTGTTAAAGGGTCTTAAATTACTTGTAAATACATGTACTAGTTTCACAACGAAATAAAGTAGGTTATGTACTCTGATCTTTACGGGGACACTTTCTGATGAAATCCAGGAATAGATTGGAGAAATTAGAGTAAACTTGCATAGCCAGTCTGGCTTGTCTTAAGTACAGTATACAAATTTGTTCATTTCTGTTATTTGTGAGTCAGTTGAGTGAGTTACTTTAGCGAGTTTGGAGTCTGGGAATAAAAGTTAGTTTTGTAAGGGTTCTTTTCGAGTTAAGAAAGAACTTAGAAAGTATAAAAATGTGAAGAGTTGCTTACTCGAAATGTCGAAATGTTGCAATGTTTTTTTATAAAACTTATATAATAGACTACGATCTACAAATACTGGTCGTTGTGTGTTAGAAGGCAGTCCAGGCCTGTATTACGTTACAAATATAAATCGCTTCTGTCGTTCTACGACACAAAATGCCATTTTTCGTGTTATTTTCTTCAGTCTAGAGAACTGTCTGTGAAATCTCCAAATCACTAATGCG
Source organism: Saxidomus purpurata (assembly GCA_022818135.1). Taxonomy (NCBI): domain Eukaryota; kingdom Metazoa; phylum Mollusca; class Bivalvia; order Venerida; family Veneridae; genus Saxidomus; species Saxidomus purpurata. The sequence continues at coordinate 37,988,953 of JAFMSR010000002.1, forward strand.
AAAGAAGACATAAGACTTGGTTGATTAGGAATCGATATTGATGCGACCATAGACTGTGTCTTATTTCATTTGTTGCAGACTGTTCAGGTTTGTTTTTTTGAATGGACAGACTTACGAAATTGATAGGAATTTATTTCATTCTGGCACTTGTCATTTACTGTCAGGTGTCAAATTTAGGAACTTACACTTAATAGATAGTCTGACTTATCTCGTGGTTGCCAGCTTCTCTAGACAATATTTTACCACATCTACTTTAATTCAATTTACAATCATCTACTGTTCATGTGTCGAGATATAAACTTCTCGAACGAATTGTTTTGTTATTGATTTTTTTATCGCTTGGCGCTGTTCTCATTTTATCGTAACACTGTGACACACAGGTTTTCCGTACTCCGTTGTAGAAAGTAAATGCCAAATAACCGGTGCATTCTTTACGGAATCATTAAATATCAGCGTTGATACCGTGTAAAACGTTGTAATTACATGTATTTATTTTGCACATTTCTCATCCGCCGCTTTAGGTCTTACGTCATATATTTTTTCATGATAGTTATATTCCCGGAAAACTCTAGGAATTATCCTCAGGTGCAAGAATCTCGACGGGCGCAGGTTGAACAGATGCACATACAAGGGAATCCGGGTTCCAAATCCTAGCTCTCTACGTTGTTTTACGTGCCTGGTGTTTACCACCAATACCCACGAGACAACATCTGGATATTTTACAAGTTCACCTCTAGATGGATGGGAAACGCTGTTCGTGGGAAACACTGATACAGCGTTTCTGAAATTTCCAGTGCCTCAGCCGAGATTCGACCCGAGGACCTTCGGATTGGTAGTCCAGAGCGTTAACCAGTCGACCACATCGCCACCCATTTTACGTCATACCCTGCACGAAGTTTGAATGGGCTCTGCTCTAACAGACCTAAATAAAACGATAAAACATCAATAAAAGAGAGGTTTTACTTCATTTATATATGAACTTTCGGTTTTTGGGTAAATTCCGCAAACACTGCATTTAACTCAAGTATTTATTGTTGCAAAATAAACCTATTAATAATAGTCATTAAAATGTATTATAGGAAAAGTGTACGTTCCGAGAATTATCCGGTCCTTCCATGGCTATTTGAATGATGTTTTTCTCCACAATTACAGAAGAAATACAGCTTAGCTTATGAGTAAATAACATTTTGAATGAAATCCAAAAGGTTTCTGTTAGTATTTATAGTATTTAGAAAAGGTCATCACCAGATACAATCAACATCCCTAAAACGGCAACCAGATCATTGATAGGAAAGTATGAAATTTAAAACAAGCAGCAGACAAAACACAAATTACATGTACAATTATGAAGAAATTTAGAATATTTTTTCAGAAAACAGACTTAACAAATTAATTATAAAGTCTTAAGCTGTCACTTTTTTATGTAGTTATAAGTGATATAAATTTGCTAGCACGAAAGCCTTTTCAAAATGGATATTAGAATATAGATGAACACATGTTGATAAGATTTATAATTTAATGAATGAACGATTTACAAAATACAAGTGACATGCTTTCAGAATACACGCTGTGGTGTCTAGACGAATGAATTCATTATGAGGAAGTTAACGTTTGCAGTGACGAAGACCAGAGAAATGTTTCCTGAATTCCCTAGTTTAACAGTTATATTGTTTGTCAAAATGTGTTTAGATAGCAATGGTAAGTGTTTTAGATACGTATTTCACCAAAACGTTTAAATTTATTGTCAGAACTAAAAAACGAATTATGATGCATAGTCACATTTTAAATGTCTGTGTCTGACCCACGGTGGGGAATCACGTGATCAAAATAATCTCTAAACAAAAGTAAATCTATGAAAAATGTTAAAAATAATGAAAGCTGCTTAGCTTTAAATATGAAATGAAACCTATCATATGGCAACATTAACGTATTCTAGAACTACATAGGTCTCAATCTTAGTCTCCTTCCGATTGTGTTAAACACTTCAGGACGCTGAACTAATTTATTTTTGAAGTGCTCAGCACAATCAGAAGGTGATTGTTAGTGAGACCTGAGTAGTTCTAGAAAACGTTAATGTTGTCATAAGATACTTTTTATATTCACAACTGAACGGCTTTCATTGTTTTTTTAACATTTTTCATATATTCACTTTTGTTTAGAGATTATTTTGATCATGTGATTCTCCACCGTGTGACCTATCAAATGAAAAACAAAGGACAACTCTCTTTTAGTATATAACGATTACTCTATGTATATGTATGCTACATTCGACGAAATAAATAAGTGTGCTGGTAATTATTTTGTATATTTTCATCACCTAAGAACTTATTGTATTCAAGTTGGCTTAGTTTCACCTGAATACATGTGTAAAAATCATGTGAGATTTGTAGAAGATTGATGAAATAGTATATTACTAATCGTTTGGTATTACCCAAAATTACGATAGTTATTAGATTGAAAACAGTTAATGAACAAAGTGTATGAGATATCTTGAGAACGAACTAAATACAAGAGCTATCCTTAAAAAAGAGATGTTCAGCGAGATTTTAAGTATATGAAAGAGAAGCTAGATTTCATAGTAAAATCCCTGTCAAATTTGCCCTATAAAGATGGTCATGAAATTGAAATATATATACACAATGATAGTGCTGTAGATTCTAGAAACACATGTGTTGACTTCTGGCAAAAGTGGAAGGGTGGTGGGAGAAATAATTACTGAAGACAAAACTTATGATTCTTGCACTACGCATTTTCTTTCGTTACCATCTAAGGACATACCAAGTTTTACTGGACTACAAGTAAAAGTAAAGGAGATATCACCAGGAACGGGAAAATCTTTAACTTTCAGAAATTACTTGTGATAGTATATTCGAATTTCACTTTTTTTTAAATGCTAAATAGTCTTGTTTTAGTTTCAGTTATACTAAAATAATTGGCTATAAGGAATATAATGTATTAATGATATAAGGACAAATGAACCTGCTCTCGAAACCAACTACACGATATACCATTCAGAATGCGGGTACTTCCCTAATCGTGCAGTAAACTATCATATATTGAAGAACCTCACAGACATCGTAAATGGATCATAAGACGTCATTGCAGGAAAATAGTCGTTCGGTGTGCATCCTTAAAACATTAAAAGTGAATTTGGGTAGTTCTAAACATTAAGTTAGCAAACTGTTTCGCTGCAATCAGAATAGCGGAAATACAGTTAAGACTCATGGCCTCAGAAATCAGTTTGCCTTTCATGAGTTTAGTTTTATCATAAATTACAAAAAATAGATTTTGTGCAGTCTAATGAAGAACATATTTTGTAACCTGCGTTTCATATTAATCCCTTTACTCTGTAGTCCCGCCTCCACTAATACACAAACACGTGCGCTCACGACACACGCAAGAACACGCGCAAATTCTGTCCGATGAAGACAGTTAAAGACACATCAGTTACAGGATTGACTGTATGTTATGAAATGAAGGCAACCACGTGTATGGCATAATTCAGGTAATAATAGCTTAACCAAATTAACACAGTTCTTTCCTTGCTTTTAAATCAAATGCATGGATAATTTCATCACTGAAAATAGGAGTTTTCAAACCAATTACAGCAAAAACGAGTTAATTACATCAATCTAAATTAGGCAAAATTCCATCGACGCCGGTATCTAATTTTACTTCCTGACATTAAAAACCTCGAGGGGTGAAAAAACGATCTTGCTCGTCCTCTCTGATAAATGGCAGAAATGTAGTGCATGCTCTCCTATCATGTTTTCTCATATCAGTTAACAAACTGTGAAAGTGATGCACTGAATGCAAATGTATGGTGTGGTATGGTGTGGTAAGGGATGGCATTGCATTGTATTGTATTGTATACTCGTACTTACACCTTTTATATATATTTCCGAAGATGAAATGCATTCATTTAGATAAAAAATACAAAAGCGACAATGTGGGATTCTGACATGATATTCTTTTAGATGTTTGTGTAATAAAAATGCACTGACGTCTACGGAAGCCCTGGAGGGACATTTATTATTTATTAATTATTAGTGATTAATTATTACTTGTAATTTATAACTTATTATTTATAACGTATTACTTGTAATTTATAACTTATTATTTATAACTCATCGACATGTACTCATAATGGCGGGAACTCTTGTTGTGCAGAGGCTGTTTTTATTACGAGGTAAGAATTATTCATTCACTGTATAGTGGATTAATTAATTACGATAGAAAATCTAGCATCATTACAAGAAATGTCATATTCTCATTTTAAAGGACCATATTCTACACAAAATACACATTATCATACTTATTGATATTTAAATTTGTCGAAGTTGAATGCTTAAAAAAGACATATGAAGCTTTGAGTAGGATCTCTCTGAATAGTCTGCCCTTTTCTGCATTTTACTGTAAAGGCATTGAAAAGGGGTATTTATGGTTCACGGTCCAGAACCAATGATTCAAGTATATAGTTTTCGTATTTGAATTGGTCGGAGACTGTTATTGTCTTTAATCTAGAATGGAGGTAAACTAAAGGGGGCGGAGGCTATGGTTTATAATCTTATAAAGTAGTAAATAAGGACAGAAAGACAGAAAGAGTAATATTTAAACTGATTCTTCTTTATTTGCAGATAACAATGTTACTGAGGGTAGTTTTGTTTGTCTTCGTTGGTTATTTTGATGCTGCAGATAAAAGAATTCTGGAGCTGTTGTGCAATCTTACTTGCCATTGGAAAGTCACTGTGCACAATCGAGATTTCAGCTGATCGAAGAGCACTGCGAATCAAAAATTTGAAGCCTGGTTGGGATACCGTAGACGTCAAGGTGTCCACTGGCAGATAAATAAACTGAAACATTTACGCGATTGTGGTAGATTCAACCAAATCAATCATATCCATATAGAATGTGTAAGATTTTGTCTATTGGATGTTCTACATGCAGAATTGGATCGCATAGCACAGCACTGGAACCTACACAATATACGCAAACAGATGTTTAACAATGAGCTTCCATATGGTAAACCTGAAGTTTTGTATTACGCTCCAGAACTGTATGGTGGACACGACCTTTGTGGAAAAGTTGATGCTGGAAATTAAAATATTTGCCAGGAAATGTATGCTGCTCTAAAACAAAGATGTTGTGTAGAGTTCATTGAACTGGCTCACTGCTTAAGCCATACCTTGAGGTTCCACGTAATGCACACGATGGTTTCACGTTATACGAAGAATTGATATCTTTATGGACATGCTTTGTGAGATAATATAGATTGTGCCTTAGAAAACATGATATGTATTTAAGACTAACAAAACAATGGTTTGTTTCCGAAGTATGGAGTCTTCTTATTCGTATTTCTCCCGTCTCAATTTTGAATTAAATACAATTTTACTCTCATAATCTGTAGTTTATCGCTGTAAGTATCGTCTCTAGTTACATGTAGCCTAAAAAGCACGACAGCTCTATTCTAGACGCTTTATGATCGCAGACGACGACGGAGATATTAGTGACTGTGGATGGCGACTTTGTTTTCTAACTGGCTATTAAAATAAGAATAAGTTACTTCAGTTTAATCATGTCATGTTGCATACACAATGTTTTCTATGATTTGACTTGGTGACCTAGTGTTTGATATCAGATAACTCATATTTGAAAGTGACCCACATGTCATCAAGACAGTCATTCTAAGTTTTGTGAAGATTCAATAAAAATGCAACACAATTGCATACACAAGTTTATCTATGATTTGACCTGGTGACCTAATGTATGACCCTAGATGACCAATGTTTAAAGTCCATCTAGACTTTGTGCTCCGGCGAACTTCAGATGTAAGGGGGATTTTCTTTTCATTTTTGTGAATTTTGTAAACGAAACAACAACTTAGAGGTCCAGGAGTAACGCTAAACTTAGTATGTGAAGGTCAAAGTCAAAGATCAATCCTGCATTCAAAACTGTGTATATTGTTACAGCTTTAAAACTGGGAGGTTGTTCAGTATATCACTCAAGGTCAGCAAATGCCAAAGTTGAAATCTATATACAAAATTATATACAAAGAGTTTTAATTTCATTTCTCTAGCTTTAAAGACAAGAAAGTAGTTCAATGGGTCAAGTGAGCCAATAAATGGGGTGAGCTTGTTACAACTCCACTGCACGATGCTACACACCAACTATCTAAGCTTACAGGTTACGGTCCGTTAATTCGGAGAACCTTCATTTCGGACACTGTTTTAAAACGCTTGAATTTGTTAATGTTGTGGATCGTTTGTTAGCTAAATCTGTTTTTGGAAGTAACCAAAATATTTCTTCAGTAGCACGAGGAACCAGTTGGTTGAGGTGACATTTCATAAAGATCTGGTAACTAGTTTGCGAGTTATAGGAAAATATGTGCTAAAAGTGTCCGAAACTAGGACCGTAACCAGTGATTCCCAAAATGTTCATTATATAAGTCTATGTAAAACACCAAAATAAATAGGATCATATTCCTAAGATATAACTTTGGGTGCTATTTCTGTTGTTTCAGTTAAAGTTGTGTTCACTGAAACTGACATATACTCTGTATAAAACTTCAAAGTAGTGGGGGATATCTCAAAGGCTTAAAAGAACAAAAGCAAACGTGCTTCAAATCTTGAATGTAGAAAAAACGAAGTCAGTAAATTGTCAAGCATTTACTAAAAGAACAACAAATAATTAAACACACTGCTAGCAACAAATAGCGGCATCAGATATGGATAATATAAGAGTTTTTCAGTGATAAATGTGTTAGAATGTTAACAATATTATCTAGAAGATGCTTTTTGAAACAAGAGGCCCAAAGGGTCAGTATCGCACTACTGGTTTGACTGGACTGTTCTCAGTAAGTTTAATCATTTTAGACAATCCTCTCACTGTAAGCCCGTCTTCAAAAACATTGTAATCATCACGTATTTCATTGTTGCCAGCCATAGAAATGCATGTTTCATGTGATCTGCAGTATATGACACTGGATGTACTTCAATATAATGACTGTTTGACTTTGCCATATATAATATTAAGTCTTCCACTATTTTGTTCATTAATTGAAAACGTTTTTCTTTTATTTTTCTCAAACAATTCAACTGTATCGCAATCCGCTGTCATTCACATGCAATACTTTTGTACTGTTAAGTGACAATTCTGACTCATTTACACTTTGAGATTTTGTTCGCAGATACAGGTGGCACTGAGAGGGATACATACCATACGCTTTCAAATAATCATTGTATGAACACGGATTGTCATTTGTATCTGTAAATTGTGACACTACTTCACACGATGGATTAATGAGACACACTGTCATACTCTATAAATTTCCAAATTAACAGCTCTAATCTTTAAAGAAACATTTCTGGGCCTGCTCAATAATTTCAATAACTGTTATATCTTCACCAGCTTTGCATGGTATAGTTCTTGTTCCGCCACCCTTGGCAGTAGTTACACCCCGGAATGCATTTCTACTGTAATGTTGCCATCCAACATATACTTTGTATTCAGTCCGTTTACTCCTGCCGCGGCGACTTCTAGTGTAATAAGGTGCACTGCCCTATAAATAAATAGCAAAACAGTTTACAATTAAACATTTCAATAGTCTGTTTAATCTAAGTACCACAAATACAAATTGGACTATTCAGACAATAATACACTATGCAATCAATATGTGTCCTGCCTGTTTTGGCTTTGTAGGTTACATGTATTGCTTATTACTTACACAATTTATGGCATTTTACTTAATATTTATTACTTAAAATTTATTACTTAATATTTATAACTTAATACTTAATAGTTAATATTTATAACTTATTATTTGTAACTTATTACTTAAAATTTATTACTTAATATTTATAACTTAATACTTAATACTAATATCTATAACTTATTATTTATAACTTATTACTTAAAATTTATTACTTAATATTTATAACTTAAAACTTAATACTTATTACTTAAAATTTGTTATTTACAAATAATTACTTTCAGCTTGATCTGAAAAGATTTTTTAACTTAGATTATCTTCTTATAACGGCTATCCATAATAAGTATTTTTTTTATTTTTGTGTTGTGTATAGGGCCTGCCAAAAAGATCAGCTAAACATTATTCGACATTTTTTCCCCCGGCAAGACGCTTTTCCCTAAATGAGGTCTACAGACTGTAAACAAGATAATATCGAGCAGGTTTTCCCATAACGTGGCTAAAATTTGGTCCAATTAAGCACATAATTGAATTTGGCCATAGCAATACACTTAGCATTGTATAAGTTTGGTCACAATTGATCAAGAAATAAGGCCTTCAGAGTAAACACGGTAAAATTAGGCAGTTTTTCCTATGATGCGGCTCAAGTTTTGGTCACATTCAACCCATAATTAAACTTGATCAATTGATCAATACATTAATTTGGTTACAATTGATCAATGGTTGAGTCATATAGAAAGTAAACAAAGTAAGATTAGGCAGAATTTCCATGACGTGGCTCAAGTTTTGATCACATTCAGCCCACAATCACATTTAGTAGGAGATTGTACCAATACACATTATTAATTATTTTCCAATTGAGGCCCACTGAGTGTAAACAAGGTAAACTCAGACAGGCCTTCCCATTACGCAGCTCAAATTCTGATCACATTCAGCTGATAAATGAACTAGATCAAAAAATTGTACCAATACACATTATAATTATCAAAGTTTGGGTCACAGTTATGTTACTTCCAAGGCACATGACTTTCATATATATTTGAAAGTGAGTATGTGATCATGTCAAAGGTATTTGTAGAAATTGAAAAAAAATCCAACATGCCGAAAAAGATTGAACCTATTACAGAAGTTCATAAAGGTGAGATTACTCAATAAAATTTGTTGCCACAGTTATGTTACTTGCAAAGCATACTGTATGTCCTTTACATTGTTATTATTTATGTTTTGAGAATATAATCTCCTAGATGCAGGGGGTGTTTTTTAAGTAATGGCTACGTTATAGCAAACGTTAAGTGTTCTAGATGGACTTACCAACGGACAGAAAAAGTGATCTCTATGTATTGCCTTTTCTTTGAAAGGGAGATACAAAAAGGGGATATATGTGTTTTAAGTAATACACTTTCCAACATACTCTTAATCCTTATTCATTTGAAATCTCATATTAGACAGGAGGGCTATGACTGCCCTGGGTCACTCAAATGTGACTACTGGTTATCATCCAGAAAAAGAGTTTGATTAACAAGTTATGAAACAAGAGGTCCATAATGGCCTCAGATTGCTCACCTGACTATGAGCGCAACTACTGAAACTAATGTTTACAATCCAATAGTCCCTACCAGTATTGCTGAATTTAGACAGTGACGTAAACATTTGTTTACCAGTCTTTAATAAAGCGATACATCTAATTCGATAACAGTTATGTTTTGATACTGCCATTCAGTCAGTAGATGTAGTGTCGTGGTAAAGGTTTAGCCATCCTTGTTTCTGCACGAACGATACAGGTTCGAATCCCGTCAAAAGTTTTTTTATTTCGATTTTTAAAAACGTATTGCTGTTAAACCTGTTTGTCAGGTTTCATCTCTTAGACCGAATGTCACGTGCAAATTCAGAAATTAAAGTAAAACACATTCAATTTAAAGCGTAATATACCAGTTTGACTGAATCCGAAACCGTGTCAGCATCAACACTAACCATTGTATATAAAAAGCATTTAAAAAGTGACAAGAAAATATGCATACAAACCTTGTCTGGCTGCTCATCGACATCATCGTCGTTCATGGTTGCCTCGACTCCCGCCAGAACAGGATACACAGTATCCATTTTAACTAATAAATAATAAGTTATAAATAACAAGTAATTAATTAAAAGTTATAACTAATAAGTAATAAATGTCCCTCCAGGGCTTCCGTAGACGTCTGTATTTTAGCCGGAAAAAACTTGAGGATATGTAACTTTAGATATGTAACACACATCAATATAGCAACAAATACAAAACACGACAAGTTTAGTATAGAAAAATAGTAAAATTAGGCAAAAACTAATCCATGTATCTCATTTTCCACGAGTACTTAAAAATGAATAGGGTATAATTATAGTGATGTGTATTGAATTTGGCCAATAAATTTCTGTGTCCACTACATATTTGGTTGTCATTGTTTAGAGAAGGTAATTTACATGACTGCGCTGTTCTGGTCGGTCCTTCGACTTTCGTTGTTTATGCTTTCAACCGTCAAATTGGACGATTGAACTCATTTGAACAGATAGGTGATATAGTAGTCATTTACTGCATATCCTTTGTACTGTATTGTATTGTTTTTAAATTGTGTTGTTTTTATTATACCTACAATCTTTATACATTAACATGTTACAGCTAAATCTGTAATTCCATCACCCTGTGTCCGTGAATCCATCGTCATCATCGACAATTACTTCAAATTAAATATCCTCCTTAACCACTTGACCAATTTTAACAATACCTTTGTATGCTTTTTTTGTTTGAGCTTGTTCATTCTATATAATTCAATGCGTAATGACAGGCAACAGAAAAAGACACATAGCCAAGGTTTTATAGTGTTGCATTGTGTAGTAGTCCTGTATTAAGCTTGTTCAAATCGCACCCATGGGGTCAACATTAGCCTTGCACCGGTGGTAACGTGTTTTGCATAGAAATGTATAAGAATGATTTTAGTCTTCTTTTCAGGTGGCCTAGAGCTTAGATATTTGATGTATGGTATTGTATAGTGGTTTCTTCAACGTTTGTTCAAATTATGTCCATTGAGACGAAATTAGCACCGCTACGTGGTGTGTTTCTCATAGATACATTTGGGGTCAAAAAGGTTTTACATTGAAATATATAAGAAAAACTTAATTAATATTTTGTTCAAAGAGCTTAGATATCGAGCAATGGTCAGAGGGCTACATTATACCTTTACTTAAAAAGGGAAATACTGATGATGTTAATAATTACAGGAGAATCACTCAACTAAGTGTTCTTGTCTGATTATTTACTCGTATTTTTTCAATTTACTCAATTTGGGCAGATACCTATAGTGTTTGTGTTGAAACACAAGCAAGATTTAAACAAAAAATAGGTACAGTAGATAACATTTTTGATCTTCATGGCTTAATATCTCGTATGTTAAATCAAGAGAAACAACTATTTTGTGCATTCAGAGATTATACTAAAGTGTTTGATTGTATTGTACGAGATAATAATGGTGCTGAAGTATGGGGTTTTACACCTGCAATGGCGTGTACACATTTTTTTGTACAAGAATATTAAATGGTTAGAAATGTACTCAGAATGACTTTGTATAAGGAGAACTTAGAACATTTTCTTTTGAAACGTTACGATATTATATGATTGCTAAATACTGGATGACAATTTTGCACTGTGTTTAAAATTTAATACATACGAAAGGTTTATGATATGTTGAAATCTGATATAGAACTATTTCCAAATAAGTTAATTGGTGTAGCAAAGTTATGAATTTATCATGTTTTTGGGTTTTGATGATGCTTCGATTTCACAGAGTATAGGCAATATTGATGTTTTTTTCACGCTTCTTAAACAATTATTAAACGAACATTCTATAGAAGAGTGGGATTTAGATTAAATAATTCAAGAAGAGCTTTGTTGTATAAAAGATGTTGCATATTTTCAATATCAACCATACTTGAATATTATTAAGGTAAATAAAAATCGAAATGCTTTAATCAAGTTGAGAATATCCTCTCACAGATTATTTATAGAAAGTGGACGATGGACCAAACCTAATATTACACCTTTTGATGAGAGAAAATGTAATGCATGTAATTAGTTGGAAGACGAATACGATTTTGTTGATAACTTTATAATGATTTGAAAACTAAATGTATACCTGAATTTTATAGAAATCGTCCAAAAATTCAAACGTTCATAGAATTGTACAATAGATGTAATCCTTATAAATAATCTTGCTAAATACGATTATTTTGCATTTGAACGCAAAAGACAATAATTAATTAGAATCTAATTAAATAAAATCTAAAATATCAATAGAGATATTTCGATAAATTTTTGTATTTTCGTTTAACTTTATTATTTGAATTTACTATGAACAGTATGTTACTACTGCATTGAACCCGAACTTAGACTTATGTATCAAAGACTCATTTCACTATTTGTTATTACACATGATGAATGGTCGGTTCTTCACTTTATCTTAAAAAAATTACTTTTATTCTTTCAAAAATTATGTTAAATCCAGACTGGCCTTATATTTCGTTTCGATAAGATCAGTCGGGGTGCTCATAGTAAGCATCTATAGCTCAGACTGTTGTTAAACAAAAAATATTACAACAATGTTCTCGTGATGCCTTGTACTTTCGAGAAGAGCTTAGTGTATCTAGTCTGTCTGTTTAATTTTTTGTTGTTTATTTTCCGTACATGATTATTTGGTTACATCACATTTACGTGAAAATGGATGATTATGCGTTGCATTATTGTAATGTTTAAAATACATTCTCCGTTCTTTTGTTATATATCATGCTAAATTTATTATACTCTGATTTGCCATGTTCTATGTGTTTATAAATGTATATGCCTCTCGGACCTTTTGGTCCATTGGAATTATGAAAAATAAACTTATCATACTTATATAAATTTGATCACATTCGTTTTTCAAAAAGAGAATGAATCTGTATGGTTTTTTTATCATAAAGATCACCTTAAAGGTTATTTTCACTTTAAGAAAGGTAATGTTTTCATAAGAATTAATTTTTTGGAAAATGGTTTTGTTCTCATCAGTTAGGTCGAGCACTTGTTACACACAAGACAACACATAATTACCATCAAGCGTTACCAAATAACAAGATTCAAGATTCAAGATTTATTCAATCATGGCATAAACATTTTACATGTCCATCGCCACTAAACATAATGGTGTGGTTACAGTATCCCTTATACATACATAATGCAAGTACCATAGTATATTGTCATGAGAAAAGTATGTAAACAATGGTATAGTATGGCAAGAGTGATATATATGATATCGGCATACTCAAAAAAGAATTGTAAATGAAGTTTGTATACAATTAATAACTTTATGCCATATAGCAATTCTATTATTATTGCAGTATACTCCGCTTACTTGCTAAATATATAAATTTTGACAACTTATTAATAACATTTTGTTTTTTACATTTCATTATACGTTTAAATTTTTGAATATTTGGCCAAGAACAATAGTATTTTGGTAAACACAATTGCCTTAGATCTCTATAACACGGACAAACCAAAAGAAAATGATACTCTGTTTCTATTACATTCATATTACACTTTGTGCAAATTCTATCATTTCTATCAATTTTTCTAGCTCTACCTTCTTCAATCATTAGTCTATGAGCTGAACATCTAAAACGTGTTAAAGCTATTCTATAATTTACATTCTTGACACAGTTTAAGTATTTTTCTGTTTCAAAACAATCCTTTATTGTACAGTAAGTATCCAACCTAGACGAATTATTTATTTCCGAAAACCATTTCTGGAAATACTGGTCATATATACGTTGAATAACACTATTCAATTGCATTAAATTTACATCTTGATTATTCCATAAACATGCAAATCCTAACTCTTCTAAAAGACGCTTAACATTAATAGCCCATTTATTAGTATACTCACTACGTCATCTTTCATCATTAATACTTTGTATAACAATGAATTTGGTTGCTTCATAATTTTATACCAGAACTTAATAATACGTACTTTACGCAACACAAATAAAAGGTACTCTACCAAGTTCGCCATAAACTTAGCATTTGAGGTCTTGGCGAACACATAACACTTGTTTTAGAAACTTTTTATGTACTAGCTCAATATCAGGTGAGTTATGAAATCCCCAAATTTCGGAGCCGTAAGTTAGTATAGGCATTATCATACTGTCAAAAAGTTTCACCTTTTCCGATATTTCTAGAGGCAGTGCATCAAATAATGAATTTAATGCATACAGCGCCTTTAAGGCCTGTTTAGACAAAGTTTTTTGTGTTTGATAGAAACTACCGTTTGCAGCAATTGTGACACCCAAATAAGTGAACGTATCAACAATTTTAAGTATCTCATTATTATATTTAAATTCAGCATCTTCTTGTTTATTTCCCCTTTTACATATCATAATGACTGTTTTATCAGGATTAACTGAAACTCCCCATTGTTGACAATAAGTGTATAGTTTATCAAGTAATTTTTGCAACCCTTCTTTAGTTTGTGAAAACAATGCTGTGTCATCAGCAAATAATAACATGAATAATTTTAAATCGTCTAACGTGATAGCATCTTCACTGTCATCATACATGTAATTGTACATATCATTGATAAAAAAGATAAACAACAGAGGAGACAATGGTTCTCCTGTTTTACACCCGCACTGCATTTAAAATAATCAGTAAAGGAACCTTTCACTGAACACAGGTTTTAACACTTTCATATATAACTTGTAACATTTTTACAATTTTAGTACTAGCCCCATATCTTACCAATTTTAACCAGATACCATTTCTGTACACAACATCAAAGGCTTTACGAAAGTCAACAAAAGCACAGTATAATTTCTTTTTCTCTTTGTTGATTATCTTGTCTATAAGCGAAGTTAAAACAAATGTACAATCAATTGTACTTTTGTTTTTTTCTAAATCCATATTGATAATCGGACAATAAATTATTTGATTCTGCCCAAGTACGAAGGCGCGTATCTAGCAGTATAGAAAATATTTTAGAGAATACACTTGTAAGGGTTATACCTCTATAGTTGTTAACATTATTAAGATTACCCTTCTTTGGTATCGGTATAATAATGCCTTTTGTCCATAATTCAGGATATTGACTATTTGTAAACATAAAATTGAAAAGTTTACAAAGAACAGGAGTTAATATATCTTTACATTCTAAAAATATTTCCCCTACTAACATGTCAGCCCCTCCGCTCTTGTTTCTTTTTAAAGATGATATAGCTCGTTCTACCTCTATGTTAGTAAATTCCACATCTAACTGATTGACAACATTTTCTTCTAAATTACTATCAAATAATTCAGACTCTACATCTTCATTACTAAAAGCATTCGTCTCTGCAAAAAGATTCTTAAAATGATCCAAAAAAGTATCTTGGCTTATATCACCCTGTTTTGACTTTTTTGATTTGATATTTCGAACTTCTTTCCAAAACTTTTGTGGTTGTTTTTTTGCTAAATCTTGGAGATCCGTTTTTCGTTTATTATTAAACAGTGCACGTGCCTTTTTTTTTTTTACATATTTGTAATTTCGCCGCTTAGCTTTTAAAAACTCAATATTTTCTCTAGATTTATTCTTTTCTAAATACTTTATTAGCCAATCTAAAATCACGTCTAGCGTTTTCACACTCTTTATTAAACCATGGACTATTATATTTCCTATTATTAACAAATTTCCGACTATGTTTCGGAACAGATGTACCAAATACACTAAAAAGTTCTATCATACAAAATTTCAGATATACTACTGACACCACTACTTATGTTGAGTTCTTTACAAACAATTTTGTTTACAATACCGTCAATATTAATAACCTCTGAATTAACAAGGTCTCGTAAGAATCAACTTTCCCTGCATCCCAAAATAATTTTATCTTGTACATAGTTATTTTCAACATTATAACTAACTTCACTTTTTACGACCAGGTCCAATTGAATTGGACAATGTGGTGAACAAGTATATAAATCATGAACTAAAAATTATTTACCAAGGGAAGTAACTCTGTTGAACATAAAGCATAATCAATTAGGCTATTCCCGTTTTCGGACAAGTATGTATAACTACCCACCCCAGCATCATCTCCTACTCTGCCATTAACGATAAACAAATTGCGCTTTCACATATCTCGAGCAACCTGTTGCCAGACGTGTTAACTACTGAGTCCATAGAAAACCTATGAGGAATACTACAATGATCATTATCCATTTCATTTTTATCTAAAACTGAAATAAACTTATCATACATATTAATGTTTGGCAACAAATCACATTTATTACCGCATCTTGAATTAACATCCCCCATAACTGCTATTTTACCAAACTCAGAATATTTGCGTATTCCTCTTTCCAAAAGTTCAAAAAACCTTCGTCGTGAAGATTAAAGTAAACAGAATTACTGGGTGGAATATACAAAAAACATATATAAATATCATTCTTAAGTTTAAAAAAGTTTTACACAATTTTATCCATATAACACCAGTGTCGTTTATTTCTTGATATAGAGATACCTTCTTTTAAATATGATTTATAAAAAAGACAAACCCCTCCGTGACCTCTTTTTAGATTTTGATAAAAGACTTTCCGGTCTTGGTACTGTGATACACTCATACCCATTTAACTCATATATTTCCTTATTTTTCTGCCAAGTTTCACAAAAAAACAAAATATCAAAATTTACAATAAAATTTCTAAAATCTTCATCACATAAACTACTAACGTGTTAGAACTAGAATAAATTGACCCGGCTGGTCTGATTTGATAGAATTTTATAATCGATGCAGACGAGTTTGACATTTTTCATCCGAGATTGCAGATAATAACCTGGAGAAAACTTTAAAGTCAATGCTATTAAACACTTTCAAACGGACCAATTTTTCTGAAACTGGTGTTTAAACAGATTAAATCGTGATCAATCGTTTGTTAATCTGGCCTCATTGCCAGAAGATACTACAAGCAGTTTCCATTCACCATTCCATGTAAGAAAAATTCGTTAAATTGGCCGAGAATGTACAACCATATGCAGTGTTTTATAGCAATTATATCAGGAAAGTACATATTTCTCTTTATGTTTCAGAATGCTGATAATACAATATATCATATTCATAAATAATGAAAAAGTATATGCAGTCTATTATAATAATAATAAGACGAAGACGAAGACGAAGAAGAAGAAGACGGAGAAGAAGAAGATGATGATGATGAAAAGAAGAAGAAGAAGAAGAAGAAGAAGAAGAAGAAGAAGAAGAAGAAGAAGAATTTGATTTTAAAAATGTTGCAGACTAGTGTAATCTAAATAATATGGCACTAAATCCTATGAAATCATTAAGTATGCTTCTAGGAAGTGCTAATAAATAGTATACAGCTATAAACACACGGGAAACATATTGCATGTGTATCTAAAAAAAACTACTTGGGATACTCATACATAATAACTGACACCACTATGCATGCGTAATATATTATCTTACGATAACATACAGACTAACTATAGCCTCATGTCTAGCAATTGAAAAGATATTCGGCAACCAATATTTAAATCGAAATACACAAACTAACTTTTCAAAATGCTGGTGTGGTAGAATGGAATTATATTCTCATCTGTTTGTTCAATAATGAAACTCGTGTGTTATTGCTCATTACTGTAATTAATGTGTTATTGCTCATTACTGTAACTCATGTGTTATTGCCCATTACTGTAACTCATGTGTTATTGCTCATTACTGTAACTCATGTGTTATTGCTCGTTACTGTAACTCATGTGTTATTGCTCATTACTGTAACTCAGGTGTTATTTGGGGGTTGGGTGGGGGGGTGGGGGGGGGGGGTGGGGGGGGGGGGTGTGGGGGGGGGGGGGGGGGTGGGGGGGGGGGGGGGGGTTTTTTTTTTTTTGTGGGTTTTTTTTTTTTTTTTTTTTTTTTGTTGTTTTTTTTTTTTTTTTTTTTTTTTTTTTTTTTTTTTTTTTTTTTTTTTTTTTTTTTTTTTTTTTTTTTTTTTTTTTTTTTTTTTTTTTTTTTTTTTTTTAATTTTGTTTTTTTTTTTTTTTTTTTTTATATTTTTTTTTTTTTTCTTTTCTCTAAATCAGTGTATTGCTCATTACTGTAACTCAGGTGTTATTGCTCATTACTGTAACTCATGTGTTATTGCTCCTGACCGTAACTCAGGTGTTTTTGCTCACAACTACATGTCTGTGTTTCAGTGATCGTGGTTTGGTATGTTTTAACCGTTTTGTATAGTGAATGCAATGTTTATAGGAAGACCTCGAGAAAGATAAGTCCTCGAACTTATTGAGTTACCTTCTTTAGGTAAAGAATATTATTATAAATATAATTATGATTATTATTATTATCATTATTATTATTATTATTATTATTATTATTATTATTTTCATTATTATTTTCATTATTATCATTATCCGGTGGCGTTATTCGTTTCACTTTAACCGACAGAGTAGCTAAGAACCCAATGGGAAATAACATGTTTGGAGTGGTGAGTAACTGCTTTAGATGTCAAAAACACTGAGACAGTATTACTATTACTAGAAAAGAGTGTTCAAAATCAAATAAAGCTGCACAATATTACCTCTAATCTCTTTCGAACAGAAAACACACATTCACGCCACTGCTTAATGGAACAAAAATGCATATCAATGCCGTTAAATTTCTACAAACTTAAAAAAAAGAAGATTAAATAAGAGATGTTCTGCCATTTAACATTCCTCGGTAGGAAAACGCTTAAATGTCACTAGTGTAATTATCTCACCCACGGGATGAGTTGTCTAATTCATGAAGATGCGATCTAATCTCCCTCTTCAATCCCCATTTCTGACATATCACGCACACCCACATTCATCCGGAGTTTCACGTCAAATTTTGTGTCGTCTGGGACCAATGAACAATTGTTGAATGCCATTTCAATATTCCCAGTTTCTTCAAGGAAATGAAGTTATATCCATGCAGCCTACGTGTACAACTATGAATGAAAATGAAAACATGCTGTTTATGCAGTGCTTTATTTGTGGAAATTGTAACATTTCTATACTATTTACCATTGAGATACATATGTCTGTTCAACTGTTTAGCACATGCAATGAGTTATGCCTAAGGCCAATTATATTTTGCCATGATAACAGCGCTTGATTTCTGGTTCTATGAAATTTGCAGAACTGTCAAAAAGGTTACCAACATGTACACGAATTAACATCTTAAATAGGCAGTAAAATATCAAACATTTTGTGAATATATTAAATAAATTGTTACAAGAAAACAAGACGTAATAATGTTTTATCTACTATGATAGACTAGAGACATCCATAAAACACGAAATTCTGACAAAATTTAAGGAATTATTAATAATACTATAGACTAAACACCTATATATAACATATATCTTATATACCTTAAACAAACGTTTAAAATCGTTTCCATACTGACATGGAATTCCATACCAGAAACCACAAGAAATTCAGTCTCTTTAAATGTTTTGAGTACCATTACAAACTATTTTTAATGAGTAATTACAGCACATTATAAAACACAGGTGTTGCTCTTTATTTTATTGCCGATAGGCCTATTAAATCGGTTATGCATTTGTATGATTAATATTGTTACTTTGTTATATATAGAAGGCCTCATTGTAAATATGTAATGTAAATTTTGCTTTTAATTTTGTATTTGCATTATGAGTTTTACCTTCTGAAAATAAAGACATTATTATTATTATAAAACACTGCTTGAACAACCTATGTCATGCAAAAGTACACGCGTGACGTCATTGTCCAAATCTAGGCATTCGCCAGCTTCGTTTATTTCAGATTCAGTGGAAATAAATCTTAAAATGTCACAAAGTGATCACTATTTAATGGTATAAAACTGATCTTTAAAGTGTCGGACTTTTTATCGAAATATTTTGCTGAAATATATAACGTTTAGCCTGACGAGTTGTCCAATTGACGAATAGTGAAGGTGAACAATCAGTGTGTCTGACAAGCTATTGTACCACAGTGTAGAAACAAGCAACAATATATACATAAGAAATTTAATTCACTTCAACTGATGAATGTTGCTTCACATCTAAAGGATACATTCTAGGTGGTAAATGCGTCTACAACGTCGCAATATCACCGATCCTTCGAATAGAGATGCCCACACACTTTGAATGCATGACATTTTAACACAAGACTCTACATGTATAGTTTTTTGGACATTGAATTTGTTATCCAAGCAACTGAAGACATCGAAAATAAGTACTACATGCATTTTCGTTTTATACCGTAGCCTTTGCTCTGCATAAATATATTACACATTCTGTGAGCAACTTTTTCACTGCTCACTTTACTGCATGAGAGTTTATTGTTGTGTTTAGTATTTACATTATTTTTACAGTAATATGTCTCATTTCAGTCCTTCGTATTCAGAAGTCACCGTTAATGAAAAAAGTTTTTTTTTTCGGCGGACTCATAACAGCCAGAATAAGGCTTACAAGTACGGGCAAAGGGCAGGTCCTGACAACGTTATTTCAATGCTTGATCATTATCCTTATTGATTTAGCAAACTCATTAAGAGAATTATTATAAAACTTTTAAACATTGTTACATTTGCCATGGTACATGTAGATCTATCCAAGGTCTTTCAAATAGTTTGAAAGACCTTGATGTGTCGTATTTTCGTTTAATCGTTATTGGATATTTCATTTAGTATCGATTTCGGATAAAGTGCAAGATGCAGAAACCATTTGGCTCTATCCTTTATTTAAAGACGTTCTGTTTTGTGTTGTTTTTTTTTGTTATGTTTGCTGCTGCAGTGCCTTCTGCGTTTTAAATTGTTGCTGCATCAGAATATTCATGTGAAACAGTTGACCGTGAGTTGTTTTACGAAGATATTAGTCTAGTACTGGTCCTTTCTATAAACGATTAGACAAATGTTCCGCATGTAATTAATTCAACGGGCAATGAACCCCTAGAAAAAAGAAGATTCAATATAAGTATCTATTATTTCAGATTTGAAACTCAATGGTAATTACATTAATTCATCCAGTACAAACAAAAATATGAGAGTTACATTAAACCAAAGACCAAGGATAAAAGACCAGAATTAAAAGGCTACAAATAACAATCAGATTTGTGTAAAGTAAGATTATATCAATTGACAGTTTCTAAATTTGTGTCAGTTTTTGTAAACATGTTGAAACATTACGGACGACCATAAGTTTCAAATAAGGAACATAATCTTCATCATTATTCAGGAGACGTTATAAAGATTTGGCGGCATGTATGTAAATATTGACAAAAGTCAATTCAATTTACCTTATGACGTCATTGTTATTCTCTATGGCAACGAAAGGAACACAAAAGCAACAATTCATTTTTGTTTGAGATAGATTTACGAGAAATATACAAAGGATTGGTTTTGTATTAATTTCTTCTCTAAATATAGAAAGGCAAGTCAGAAAGACATTTCTTTGTGTTACTCTAGCTTCAATATGCAAAACAGAATCGGGACAAAGTCAAAGACTTTCAAAGCTGGATCTACAAGAAACGAAAACTTTTATCTGCAGTTTCAAAATGAATGTACCATACACATGAACACATGAAATAAAAGTTTTTAACGAAACAAATCATACAAATAGATGATCATTTTGATTCAAGCACGGGCAGCACTACAGGAAGCAATTCTAATGAGGAAAGATGAAAAATAAGAAATAATGGTCAATTAAAGTCAATTATTTCCAAATTTCAGCGAGCTTAAAGTTCAATATAACCCTATACAGTCTATACAAATGCAGTCTTAAGAATTTTGACTGTTCACAGTGAAATATTTAGAATTATTTGAAGGTTTATAAATGCAATCAATCCACATCACAAAAAAAGAAAAAAAAGGTCTATCAGACATTCTTTTTTTTTACACAAAATAAATTTAAATGCACCCTGTATCAAAGATAAAACAAAAGGTTACCAACTTCTAGGGGAAAAGCGAGCTTTATACGGCTGCGCCGGAAAATCTACCTCTAATATATGCATTCAGATACTACGATGATCCTGATTTTAATTCTTTGACAATATATCTGATTCTAAACTAAAGGCTGCCTAAAAACTGTAGATTGAGGCTGTACTTAGCAGATAAAGATTGTACTGATATTAAAAATAATACAAAACCTGTAAATAATTTACATTCAGTATTGTGATATATGAAATAAAATGTTAGATCACACTATGTTGACCTTCTTTAAAGCTTCTATCGTGAAAACTAATTTAAAGATAATAGGTTACAAACCTTATAATTCAGAAAAATGAGATTTTGTATCGGGTGTGTGTGTGTGGTGGGGGGGGCGGTGTATCGGGGGGTGGGGTGGGGGGCAGTTGTTAAGAGAGGTCGTGTGTATAATGCCACTTATCAATGACAGACAGTTCAGATAAACGGGAATCGGACATAAAGTGAACAAAATAAAGCACATATAGAATATCTAACAAAAAATTGAACCCTTCTAAAAGTATGTAAGAGTTTTTAAAAGACAGTTCTTAGTTAAATTTTGACTTTTAAATGCTTATCAAAGGGAGGTAATAAACTTAATGTCTTAATATCTCGATTTTAACTATAAGTGTTTGTATGAAATATTAAGCTTTATATATTTCTTTTTCATGATCTAGTAAAGAAGTGATTGTCAAAATTAATTAAACAATATTAAAGAATGAACTTGCTTATTTCCTTCACACGAATATCGAATAAAACCCACCTACAGAATTCGTGTGGCACATTAGTGTATGCTTAATAACCATAGACCACTGAGCCGGAGGACAAATTATTGTGTGGGCGATGAACAATGAACAGATCTTAATTGATAATTTCCAATAACTCCCTAAAGAATACAATGCCATTTAAATAATGAACTATTAAACTAGACCTTAGGTATAAATTAACAATTAATTTATTTTCGATTCTTTTATTGCAGATTCTTCAAAGAATTTTTTACTTTTGTTGGTATTTCTGATTGTCATGCTTCAACTACAGGTAACAGAAATACATATTTCAGTATAAGAAACGGGTCTTTGTGCTGTCGTCGTTAGAACTGTGTTGTGTTTTGTTCCGCTGACACAAGTGTTATCAGTATGATGTAGACGTAATGTTTGACCTTACCATTTCAATACAACGTGCAACGTGAAACTTATGTGTCTAGGATTACGAGTATTATTAGGAGTAGTTTGTATTTTGAGATGTTAAAAATGTTGACTGTGAAACTGCATTTACTTATGTGTCTGTGTTCCACATACCTCTGACCTACGTAGTACAATGCATGCAAGTAAGTCTAATTCAGACTTATGTTATAATACTGAAAAAATGCTTTCATTCATTTAAATCCCACCTATCATTTTTGCGTTTTTCCTGTGTTTGCCAACTTTCAAAACATCTGAATTTCAAAACGAAACACGAAGTGTGCTAAACCGTGTAATTTCAGAACTAAGGTATAATTAGTCATAATCAGTTTTGATTGTTGGTATTGTTTGAACTCATTTATTAAAAATTGACCAGTAAAAGTTTGGCTAACTGCTGTGTAATACGAAACTTTCGAAACAAATTCAAATTTGCTAAGTTACAGGAAATATTCTGCAAAGGACTTGACCTCTAATAGATGCCAAAGCCATTGCACTATTTTCTACCTGCCTTGTTCATGAAACTTGTATCTTAAAATAGCTGGACATCTGTTGTTTATTGTTCAGTTAAGATCAATTGCCAACATTACAACAGCTTTTATAATTGTTAATCACATGGCCGCATCATGTAATACGATCACGTTGTACTGCATGTGTCAACTAGTGCCAGATAAAATCAATATGATCAGTAATTCTAATTAGGTTTGCGCTAGCCTTCGTTATGTAATCTCCTGGAAGCTTAAGCAGAGAACCTCGGAATAATCACCGTTATCACAAATTATATTATTATGTCCGGTGACTGTTCACTTAAGCACACTGAAACAAAACTCGTAATTGGGTATTGTTCTTTTCACAAAAAGTCAAATATGGTATATAATCATATGTATCCATATACTAATTTAGTAATATCACTTCAGCGATGCACTCACTGAAAAGACAGAATCACATACCATCAGAAGGATAAGATTTATATTTTTGAAATGGTACATGGGAACAAACTCTCACACCTGCGTTTTATTGTATGATGCAATATTAACTTTCTTGATTTAATTAATTTCAGCTAAATTTCCACCAAAATAAAACCACGCACCTTTTACAGCAGATAAGGAAGCAAAATCATATAACAATTCTGGTACGTAGATGCTGTACAGTTGCGTGCAATGCGATTTGTACTTGGTGTTGGTCGATATACACCCAATAATGCTGTATATGGTGAGCTTGCTTGGCAGCCTCCACAGGTGAAACAATGGAAGTATGTTGCCCAACACTGGCATAGAATTGGTAGAATGGAAAACGGTAGACTAAATCATAGGATCTTTTATTATTGTAACTCGAGAGGTAACAATGGTCGTAAGAATTGGCAGTTCAAGTTTAAAAAACATGTCCGTGACATTGGCTTAGAAGATATACTTTTAAATAGTGATGCCCATTCTTCTAGAGATTTCTGTGATAAAGTACAGACATGTACAATGCAAAAATTTGTATTAAAATGGAGAACGGGTCTTAATAGTGATATAGGACCATCTGGTAGAGGGAGAAATAAATTAAGAACATGTAAAAAGTTTAAACAAGAATACACTATTGAAAAATATGTTAATGCCAATATTCCAGCTAAACATAGAGCTGCATATGCAAAATTTCGATCTGGAGTTGCTCCACTTAGACTAGAAACTGGTAGATATCAAAACATTCCTGAAAATCAGCGACTTTTTTTTAAATGAAACATTAGAAAGTCTCAATTTACTTTTATTTCTTTGCTTATGTATTGCTTTACTAAAGTGCATTTTTTATCATATCTTCTATCACTCTTTATAGTAGTTTTATCAGGTTAAGTCATGAAACTTTCTGTATTTAATGGGAGCTGATGTCTTGATAAGCTGTAAGTGGTAAAATCAAAGATTTTCTAGTCACACTTGAAAGAGAAAAGCTGATGTTCAGCTTTTGAAGTGCATTTTTTTAATGATAAATGTGACGTATTATTTTCAGATTTTATGTGACGAAACATTAACTTGTGTTAATGTCAATAGGCGGGTATTTGGGTGGAAACAAACTGAAAAAATTATAGACACACCCTTGTTGACAAGTCATTTTTGATCAACAAAGTTCATTTAATTCCTCAAAGTACTTTGTTTATATATGATCAATTGAATGTGGGTGGCACATAGAAAATAAACAAGAATGATACATTCCTTGTAGTGTTTTCTTTTTAGTTACAGAAATCCAATTTTAATTTGAAATCCATTAACTGAGAAACAAACTAATATATCTGCTGGATTGTTTTGCCTTTTTTTGACAGATTTACATGTTATGTATTTATATATTCAAGTTGTTATATTGTTACATATTTAAGCCAAAAAATACCTGTATTTTGGATGCATGTATAAATCTACACTGAGATCATTTTGTGATACATATTTAGTGTCTACTACAAGAAGAAGTTGTAAATGTTGCAGAAATCTTTTAGTGGTGCAACAATATACCAGTATGCCGGTACTTTGCAATACAGAGCTAGGTCTATACGTACCACAGTACACATTCCCGTACCACGATATTCAGAGTTAAATGAACTACACATCACATTGCTATAAGAAAGAGAAGGAGATCATGTTTGACCATCTTTGCCACTCTTTGGTTACAAAATTATTGTAATATAACTTGTCCATGAGAAGAGTTAGCTTTTAAAGGTAGTTTCTCGATCGTTTGTGGAAAATTTGTGGCACTGTATTTATGGTAGTGATTGTGTTTTATTCTGTTTTCTTAGTTTTTCTGTTTCATCAATATATAGCAATACATATTGTAATATAGGTCAGCTGTATTGCGATATATCGCAATACGTGTTTGACCGTATTGTTGCACCCCTAAAATCTTTGGATACATGTACCTAAATCTACATATATTTCAAGAATGAGTTTCACTAATTTTGTGTTTTTAAAAAACTAATTTCAAGGCTTTTTAGCTGTCCATTTTGTGTTTATTTGCCTGTATTTGTTGATAAGCTTTTTACACATTTTAGCCAGTTTTTTTCAGGTGTAGCACTGGTCTCAGGTTGAAGTCAGTGACTGGGTGTTTTAGAGCGCAGAAATATTTACATGTAGTATTAATGCACTCAAGTCTTAAATATTAAAAAAAAATTCGTGCTGAGATTACATGTAGCTGTTGTTACAAATAATTCAGTACTTGTAACCAGATGGTGTTACTTGGAAATTTGTTCCAAGTGTTTGTAAAATACTTTGTTTTACTTGTTATTTATAGTGTTTATTTACTGTGTCCATTTTATGATCTGAATTTTATTTATCATTCCAGTAGTCCTGTAAAATAACCTTAGTGGGTGGAGCTTGGCAAAATAATTTTATTTTGAAAATGTTAATAGAGTGCTGATACCCTAAAATCTAGATAATAAGCGGTGATCTGTTTTAATTTTTCATAAGGATTTTCCAGACTGGTTTATGTACAAGTCTTAACTGTTATCAAGATTTTAGGGTATTTAGTAAAAATTTGTGTACCTAATAATTTTACCTTCAACATGTGATTAATTTGTAAATGTTAGGTCTTACCCATTTAGACCATTTGGAAACTCTGTATTTGTTATTAACTATTTTATAATCATTAGATGCAGCTAGTTTTCTATTTTCTCATGGAAAACAGAAAGAATTGCTGGCAGGGAAGTAGCCTCTTCTCAGTGTATTATTGTGTATAGTCCCATCTTTGTTTTAAAACTAATTGATGTGTATTGATATTGTATTATTTCAATGATTGATGTAAAATATATGCCTTAGGTATTGAGTTGCATATCTAAATTTGATCCGTGCAGCTTCTCTGTTCAGTGCACACCAGGTACAGATCAATTTAAAATCCTGGTTATTACATAGGGGTAAGTCACTGTTTAGTAGGGTGGCTGGGCATCTAACAGAGTGATTTTGGTCAAATAACCTGGTGCATAGCACCATTACAAGAAAAGATTGCTTTTTGGTCCTTTGGGAAAAATGTCAGTGTCTCAGTTGCTGAAAGTAGAAACGGACCAATTTCTTATCTATAACTTGGGTTTTGAATGACGTATTATAACCAAACTTGGTGTATAGCAGGTTTTTATGTAGATCTCACTTCAGATTGTATTTTGGGCAGCTGGAGTCAAGGTCAAGGTTGCTGTTCTGGAAAATAGAACAAAAAGTGCAAGTCAATAAATTGAAATTTAACAACAAGATTTACCAAATATTTTTGTAACTATAAGCATGATAAGCGCTACAGCAATTTTACATCCAAAGTGATAATAAGACTTCAATTTTCTTGAGTTAAAAGTTCACTTGCAGTGAATTTGGGTAAAAATAAAACTACAACTGACTTTTGTCAAGTTTTGAAAACTTTCTTCATCTCATTGCCCCATTTGATGTAATATAGATGTTTGATACTTGTTTAACGATTATAGTACAAGAAATTAAATTATTAGTGTTGCCTGTGGGAAGTTAAATATTATATATATATATATATTAAAACTATCTGAGGGTTGCTGGTTCATTCCCCAATGTGGTAGTTTTGGGTAGTTTTGGGTACATTCCTAGAATATTCTTGGAACATAAATATGATAAGTACTTGCCAATGTTTCCGTGTGGAGTTCAAGTGGAAGTTCCAGTTGCCTTACTGTGATAAATCAGCAAATATATCAAACTAAAATGCTTTTTAGCTCATCTGGCATCGAGTACCAAGGTGAGCTTTTAGGATCCCACTTTGTCTGGCAATGTTTGTCTTCATTATTTTGTTTCAAACAACATCTCCGCCAAATGAGCCATATTCAACTAAACTTCACAGGGATGTTCCTTGGGTGGTCCTCTATCAAACTTGTTCAAAGACTTCCATTCCATGCAGAAGTCTGGTCGCTATGGCAACAAAAGCTCTTCTACTCAAAAACAGAAAGGCTTAGAGCTTAGATGTTTGGCATGTAGCATTGTCTGGTGAAAGTCTACTGAGATTACATAGACTTTTTTAAGGAAACCTGAAATTCTTCTTCTCAGCAAAGCTTAAAGCTTAGATATTTGGTATGTAACATTGTTTAGTGGACCTATGAAAAGTTACTTCAAATCATGCCTCTGGGGTAAAAATTGATCACACGAAAGGTGTCCCTTGTCTTTATATAGACTGTCAGTAACTGTGTGACCCAGAGCATAAAACATTGTATAGTGGTCCTGTACAAAGTTTGTTCACATTTTGCCCAGAGGATCAAAATTTACCATGCCCATGGTTTAACATATTATGTTCAATAACTCGAGAACCATTGGGCAAAGGATCCTCAGATTTCATGAACAGTTTGATCTTAACCAGAAGATTAACCACTATTGACATTTACTGGTAGGATTGAAGTCAGATCTATAATATTCAAAAACTAGAGAACCATGAGCCCTGTGATTTTCAAACTAGAGTGAGAGGAGTCTTGACTAGTAGGTTATTCCTACTAATTTGAGGTAACAGGGTTAAACCCCAGGTCACTTGAGCTACTAACCTACTTTTCTTTTAAAGCTACAGTAATGAAATTTGAACTACAGTAAACCTCGGTTATAAGGAACAGCTTGGGACATCAGAAAATTGTTCCTTATAACCGAGGTACCTTATATCCATATAGCGAACTAGTTCCTTGTAACCGAGGTTTGTATAGCGAACACAATTTTTATAGCGAACATTATTTTACTGAACATCGGGCCGAACATGAATTTTTAATGAGAAAGTTGCGAGTCTAGTACCGGTCCTTTCCTTCCCAGCACGAGTGCTTATGACTTCTTGAAGTAATCAAGGATACTCGTTTGAGATTGTTGAGAGTGAATAATATTTGACTAAATATTTAAGATTTAACATAAAATACTTATTACATGTACAAATTTAACACTTTTCAGTACAGTAAATGTTAAATCTTCTATCGTCTAGATCTAGTCTTTGTTAAAACTTTTTGATAGTATTATATATTTCTTCTTTTTATCGTATCCGTGAATTAACAAACTAAAGATCACAGAAATGAAATAATTTATTCAAATAACATGAACGCGCATGAAAGTGCCGACGTTCGTCTGAGTCATCAGCTTTCCGATTTTTAATAATTTTATTCTTTATGTCTGTTCGCTAAAACCGAGGTGTTTTCCATTGAATTTTGTACTCTGGGACTGGAAAATTTGTTCCTTATAACCGAGTGTTCCTTATAACCGAGTTCCCTATAACCGAGGATTTTTACATTGAATAAAGAAGGATTTAGATCGGGGATTTGAAAACTGTTCCTTATAACCGATTGTTCCTTATATCCGAGTTCCTTATAACTGAGGTTTACTGTATATAGATTGCATATTTCCACTTTAACATTGACCTCCTGACCTGCATTCTGTTTTTGAAGCTACATCAATGAATTTGGACCATGTATACAGTTTTGTCTGTAGATTTCAACTTCAACATAGGCTGACCTTAACCTTGACCTACTTCCTTGATTTAAAGGCTACTCTATGGATAGTTTCGCATGCAGATTGCAACTTTAGAGCAATATCTCACAGGTGAGGGATGTAGGGCCATCATAGCCCTCTTGTTTCAATATTTGAGACATCTGTTGAGTTTATTAGAAATAAGTTTTGATTTGAAATAAGGTACATTAACATTGTCGTGATGAATGAATGATGAAAGTCTAACTTTCAAATAAGCATCCACACTGTCTAAAATGGGAGCATCCACACTGTCTAAAATGGGTGCATCCACACTGTCTGATCCACACTGTTTGATCTGAATATATAGGTTATTTATCCATTTTGGAAAACTGTAGAGGCATTTTAACAGTTAGCTATTTATTTCGATTTTATAGTATAGATAATGGTGTGTTTAAAGCGAATCAGAAGTCTGTTGTTATATGGAGAGGAATTTTAGACCATTTTATATGGAATCATTGAAATACTTGTTGATGTATATTTATTATCTCTTTAAATGTTCAGATTGTATACTCTGTTGACCATGATAAGTATTTGTTGATTTGTTACACACAGGTATATTAAATCAAAATTTCAGTATGGATGGCAGTTCAGACAGCGTTTATTGATATACTTATTTGAAGAGGGGATGATATCAAAATTAAACGTGAAGATATCAACTCTAACAGGTCGCCATGTACTGGTGATCTAGGGAATAGGTGATTGTACTAGCAAATCAAATTGGGAGTACATTTTGTACAATAGAAACATGACACAAATGTCCATGTTTTGAGGGGGAAATGTTTGGTTTCACAAAGCATATTATGTGTTTTTCTATACCAAAGATGGGAATTTAGAAATCAGGGTTTCTGTTATGAGGTGTACATGTTTTTCCTGGAAAAGTTAGTAAAAATACCTTTATTAGTATGTTTCCTGTAAAACCAGGAAGTAAAGTTATTTTTAACTCTTTTATCTAATATTGATTGTAGGTACAACTTGTATAAACTTTATCCTGCTATATTTCTGAAATAGACTAGTCTTTCTCTTGCATGGGACAGTAATTGTCCAAAGGGGTACCCAATGGAAATTTAACCTAATAACTGAACTAACTGTTGCTAGCAGGGTAAGAGCAACATATGAATTGTTGGTAATCTGAATTTGTAAGTTTCATTTAAATTCTGCCACTTGCTGTTAACCAGTTAACTTGAAGAGTTACATCCCTTCCTAATTGAGAGTCAATGTCAGTTTGTCATCTATTAATTCAACAACAAAGTTTTATATCTGCATCAAAGTAGCACATGTAGAATAATAACCAAATTGTAACCATGGGAACTGTTTTAGGTAAACTTTTACCAAAGTTTAATGAGAACTTGCTAGAATGTGTTGATCTGTATGACCAAGTCAGTATGAAGACATAAAGCCAGTTCTTATTTCAGTATTGTTAAGAATTCCATCATATATAGTCCCGGGTATTTACGATTTCACTGATTTTGTTTTAAAATATATTGAGACAAAGTGTTGTGTTATCTGTTGTGTTTATCATAATATGCTGTGATATGTTAAGTGCATTTCAATCTTTGACCAATATCTACCTATCCATATCAAGACTAAATTACCGTTTAATCACTCTTGAGACCACATTTTTAACTGGATACTTTTGGGACATTGAAAATGCAAAACATATTTTAATTTTACTGTTTATCTACACAATCATAGTCTCTATTAATTCAGGTTAGCTGTATAATGGTACATGCACTCGTTTTGTTATTGGTCTAATGTGATGAGCATTTATTTATTGTTTACATTATCATGCTCAGATTACTGTACAAATGTGGGAACAAAACAATAAAATATGAAAAAAACTTCAATCTTTGTTATCAGTTTTGACATTGAAATATAAGACTGGTTGTTGATATGTGTAAAAGAAACCTCATCAAGACGTTTACGGAAGGTCTGCGCCTAGTACATGCAAGTAAGAATCCTATTGGCAAAATTTAAAAAAAAAGGTAGAACCGACCACGAAGATGGCGAAGTTCGGGGAAGACCAATCGAAATCACAACGAAAAACGCGAAAATATTCATAAGCCTGCAGTGTTTGACCGGCTTATTTTGAGCAGGAATATTATAGACCGTTCCTGTTTTAGATAACTGAGATATTGACACTTAATTATGGAACGTTCAACAACAAGAAAGCTCACGCCCCAACTCCGATCGCCTTGCAAAGGGTACCTCATAGAAAGAATGGTTTAAATGAATGATGGAGATAACAGCTTTTAGAGCATTTTGCTACTGCTGATGAGACTTTGGTTCATTATCAAGAAAAACAAATTTACGATCGTATGAACCTGGGTCACCTCAACAGTTCAATGCGTACCCATCTGCTCTAAAATTCGTAGGACACAAATGCCAGTCTTTTCTCCACATAGGTACAACTGTGAACGGCTTTTACTACGACATTTTATTTTATTCTTTGAGAGAAAATTCAGATACAAACTATGTGAAAATAGTAAAGAAAGGTGTATTGCTCCAACACATCACAATGCAAAATTTGATTGTTGCGTAACTACGACGGACGCTGCGAAACGGAATAGATATTAAAATTCTTTCACACTCACACAAACTTTTTTCCAATCTCGTACCGTCTTGTTACCATATGTTCCCCGAATGGCAGACTCTCTGGACGCTGTAACCGGTATAAGGAAGACCTCAAGATGATCCGTGAAAATGTAAGTCCTGGCTTCTGTCATATTCAATGTCCTCTATCTTCAGTTTTGATGCTTAATTGGCATATTCTAGATGCGGTTTCATTAGGAACTGAACCATTGGAGCAGCATTTCATAGACCGTATCTGTATAGACGTTATTAATCCCAGCCAACAGGAGTTTGACACATGCCCATGTTCTTTAGTTAGACTATGTGTACTATAAGGGTTCTAACTTTGAAAACAAACCTGAATTGTATATCTCGCCAATATATGTCCTGCAATTTGAGCCCCGTTTAATTCAACATTCAGTTTTTCGTACGTGGTGGTACCTATTATCGTATCATTCATGAAAAACACATGTTTCAATCTCTCCCTAACGTAGTGGTCAAGCAGTGGGTAATTGTTTTACCAAATATAAAAGTCTTTCGTTTACACGGGTTCGGAAATATTTGCACTTTATTACAAGACAATTAATTATATTTCATTAAGAACGTTAACTTGAAAAACTGTTTTCTTTCACTCTCCAGTAAAAAAAATATTTTTTTGCCATTTAATTTTACCAAACGTCTTATTTTTGTCACGTGGCGGGTGAAATAGCTGGATATGAATCAAATCTTTACATAGCTTTCCATCACTGTTAAGGGATATAGAAATATAAGATGGACAGTGAGTTGTAACAAAAACTGTAGTTGCATTTGCTGAAATTTTCGCGTTAGAAATGTGTGTTTACTGGTGCAATGTGATGAACGAAACCGCGTAAATGAAGTACTTATACATGCATTATTTAGCTCGATTACTCGGAAAATAAGATTGCGTCGGTGCCGGTGTCGGCGTTGGCGTTGGCGTTGCAGCTTTGGTTAAAAGTACTGTCATGCATATATTTCAGTAACCCCTTATGAGTTTGATTTTAAACTTCATCAAAGTGTTCGAAAGTGTCAGACTGTCAAGTAAGATACTTTAATATGAATTTAAAGTCACACTGGGTCCTATGCTATATTAGGACCCAGAGTCACAGGACCACAAATAGCTGTTATTTTACCAAGAAAGCTGTCTTTCCAGCGGAAATGACATTTACATGTATTTGTACCAAAATCATTCCTAACTTTACTTTTTAAACCGTTGTACATGTTCGAAATATATAGAGGATATTTGTTTGTTTGAAATTGATATTTCACTGAAACAAACAAATTTTCTTTTTACTTTATGTTTTCTTGACAAAATAATCAGGAAAATGAGGAATCATAGTATTTTCATTCCCCATGGAGAACCCCATAACAATAAGAACCGCATTACTTCCATCATTATTGATATAGCAACAAAAGTAGTTCTAAATTAAGTTCATTTCAGATAAAAGTATTTAAAAAGTCATATTTACCTCTATCATCCAATGAAACTGAAACATCAATTTATAAGATATGAATTGAAACAATTGTTAAATAAACAAAACTGTACTTCGTCACACCATGAATCGCGGAGTAATTCTCAATCAGCGAAAACAGTGAAAATGAAAATGGTAATCCACTGTTTCAAAAGTTTAATTTCACTGAGAAAACTCTAAAATTCACTTGAAAACATAAAATAAAGAGCAGTATTTTGTCAATATTACAAAAACTAAGAAATGCTTTCTGGCGACTCTTTTTCGTGAAGAAACGATTTGAATACGAAAGAAATGAATATTTCAACATTGTTTACGAGTGAACAGAACATGGTTCTATCATTATTCTATCAGTATATTTATTTACAATATCTGTAAATTCAAAAAGATCCTTGGACACATATCACAGTAACCATCCATGTGATTGATTTAAAAAATCACTTTAGTCTTCGGTATCAAACAATATTCAGGTTAGATAACTTATGACTGAATTTATTATAAATTATGGCCCTTGTTGAACTTAGAAGTTTCGTTACAGTTTTATGTGCAAGCTACTACCAGGCATATGTCTAAGTTACCATTTCTGAAATTGATTTGAAACATCTTTGAAAATATCCAAGGGTCTCAAACAATCAGGTTAGATAACTCTTGACTTAATTTGGTACAAATTATGGCCCTTGTTGAAATTAAAAAGTTTGCATGCAAGGTACTATAATACACATATTTCAGTAACAAGTTAGGGGACTTGAAAAGTCATTAATGTCACCAGGGGTGTCTGACATTCATGTTTGATTAGCTCTTGTATGAATAAATTCAAATTATGGCACTTGTTAGACTTAGAAAGTCTAGTTAAAGTTTAGTATGCAAGGTCAGAAGTCAATTATGGGATTGATATAAAACTTCAATACAGTTGCCAGGGGTATCAAACAATCAGGTTAGATAACTCTTGACTTAATTTACTACAAATTATGTCCCTTGTTGATAATTAGATTGGCGTATTAATAATGCACATTATTTCTTTGAAACAAGTAAATACATATTATTGTACATACAACACTATCCCGTATGAACAAGCTAATTAATACATGTAAATAATTCAGGTAATAAAGATAATTGTTCATGTATCCTTTATATTTCAATACTGTTCAGCTACTTATTCATAGTTCACAACAGTTTGATATGGCCAAAGAAAGACAACACCATTATTTTTTTATTAAGATAATTATCCGTTTATCCTTCATCTCTTCTTATTCATAGTTCAGAATAGTTTGATATGGTCAAAGAAAGACAACTCCATTATCTTTTTATTAAGATAATTATTCGTTTATCCTTCATATTTCACTTCTTATTCATAGTTCAGAATAGTTTGATACGGCCAAAGAAAGACAACAATGATGTTGTACATGATAAAAGTTAAGAACGTCTTATTTGAAAAAAAGATAAAAATGAATAAAACAATTATTTCAATAGAATATGACCAGCGACACGGGTAAAGGGGCCTTCGGACATAATACTTTAAAATTATAAATTTTATTAAATAAATTATATGCCAGAAAGCATTTCTTAGTTTTTGTAATATTGACAAAATACTGCTCTTTATTTTATGTTTTCAAGTGAATTTTAGAGTTTTCTCAGTGAAATTAAACTTTTGAAACAGTGGATTACCATTTTCATTTTCACTGTTTTCGCTGATTGAGAATTACTCCGCGATTCATGGTGTGACGAAGTACAGTTTTGTTTATTTAACACTTGTTTCAATTCATATCTTATAAATTGATGTTTCAGTTTCATTGGATGATAGAGGTAAATATGATTTTTTAAATACTTTTATCTGAAATGAACTTAATTTAGAACTACTTTTGTTGCTATATCAATAATGATGGAAGTAATGCGGTTCTTATTGTTATGGGGTTCTCCATGGGGAATGAAAATACTATGATTCCTCATTTTCCTGATTATTTTGTCAAGAAGACATAAAGTAAAAAGAAAATTTGTTTGTTTCAGTGAAATATCAATTTCAAACAAACAAATATCCTCTATATATTTCGAACATGTACAACGGTTTAAAAAGTAAAGTTAGGAATGATTTTGGTACAAATACATGTAAATGTCATTTCCGCTGGAAAGACAGCTTTCTTGGTAAAATAACAGCTATTTGTGGTCCTGTGACTCTGGGTCCTAATATAGCATAGGACCCAGTGTGACTTTAAATTCATATTAAAGTATCTTACTTGACAGTCTGACACTTTCGAACACTTTGATGAAGTTTAAAATCAAACTCATAAGGGGTTACTGAAATATATGCATGACAGTACTTTTAACCAAAGCTGCAACGCCAACGCCAACGCCGACACCGGCACCGACGCAATCTTATTTTCCGAGTAATCGAGCTAAATAATGCATGTATAAGTACTTCATTTACGCGGTTTCGTTCATCACATTGCACCAGTAAACACACATTTCTAACGCGAAAATTTCAGCAAATGCAACTACAGTTTTTGTTACAACTCACTATCCATCTTATATTTCTATATCCCTTAACAGTGATGGAAAGCTATGTAAAGATTTGATTCATATCCAGCTATTTCACCCGCCACGTGACAAAAATAAGACGTTTGGTAAAATTAAATGGCAAAAAAATATTTTTTTTACTGGAGAGTGAAAGAAAACAGTTTTTCAAGTTAACGTTCTTAATGAAATATAATTAATTGTCTTGTAATAAAGTGCAAATATTTCCGAACCCGTGTAAACGAAAGACTTTTATATTTGGTAAAACAATTACCCACTGCTTGACCACTACGTTAGGGAGAGATTGAAACATGTGTTTTTCATGAATGATACGATAATAGGTACCACCACGTACGAAAAACTGAATGTTGAATTAAACGGGGCTCAAATTGCAGGACATTTATTGGCGAGATATACAATTCAGGTTTGTTTTCAAAGTTAGAACCCTTATAGTACACATAGTCTAACTAAAGAACATGGGCATGTGTCAAACTCCTGTTGGCTGGGATTAATAACGTCTATACAGATACGGTCTATGAAATGCTGCTCCAATGGTTCAGTTCCTAATGAAACCGCATCTAGAATATGCCAATTAAGCATCAAAACTGAAGATAGAGGACATTGAATATGACAGAAGCCAGGACTTACATTTTCACGGATCATCTTGAGGTCTTCCTTATACCGGTTACAGCGTCCAGAGAGTCTGCCATTCGGGGAACATATGGTAACAAGACGGTACGAGATTGGAAAAAAGTTTGTGTGTATGTGAAAGAATTTTAATATATATTCCGTTTCGCAGCGTCCGTCGTAGTTACGCAACAATCAAATTTTGCATTGTGATGTGTTGGAGCAATACACCTTTCTTTACTATTTTCACATAGTTTGTATCTGAATTTTCTCTCAAAGAATAAAGTAAAATGTCGTAGTAAAAGCCGTTCACAGTTGTACCTATGTGGAGAAAAGACTGGCATTTGTGTCCTACGAATTTTAGAGCAGATGGGTACGCATTGAACTGTTGAGGTGACCCAGGTTCATACGATCGTAAATTTGTTTTTCTTGATAATGAACCAAAGTCTCATCAGCAGTAGCAAAATGCTCTAAAAGCTGTTATCTCCATCATTCATTTAAACCATTCTTTCTATGAGGTACCCTTTGCAAGGCGATCGGAGTTGGGGCGTGAGCTTTCTTGTTGTTGAACGTTCCATAATTAAGTGTCAATATCTCAGTTATCTAAAAACAGGAACGGTCTATAATATTCCTGCTCAAAATAAGCCGGTCAAACACTGCAGGCTTATGAATATTTTCGCGTTTTTCGTTGTGATTTCGATTGGTCTTCCCCGACCTTCGCCATCTTCGTGGTCGGCTCTACCTTTTTTTAATTTTGCCAATAGGATTTTTACTTGCATGTACTAGGCGCAGACCTTCTGAGGTTTCTTTTACACATATCAACAACCAGTCTTATATTTCAATGTCAAAACTGATAACAAAGATTGAAGTTTTTTTCATATTTTATTGTTTTGTTCCCACATTTGTACAGTAATCTGAGCATGATAATGTAAACAATAAATAAATGCTCATCACATTAGACCAATAACAAAACGAGTGCATGTACCATTATACAGCTAACCTGAATTAATAGAGACTATGATTGTGTAGATAAACAGTAAAATTAAAATATGTTTTGCATTTTCAATGTCCCAAAAGTATCCAGTTAAAAATGTGGTCTCAAGAGTGATTAAACGGTAATTTAGTCTTGATATGGATAGGTAGATATTGGTCAAAGATTGAAATGCACTTAACATATCACAGAATATTATGATAAACACAACAGATAACACAACACTTTGTCTCAATATATTTTAAAACAAAATCAGTTCAATCGTAAATACCCGGGACTATATATGATGGAATTCTTAACAATACTGAACTAAGAACTGGCTTTATGTCTTTATACTGACTTGGTCATACAGATTAACACATTCTAGCAAGTTCTCATTAAACTTTGGTAAAAGTTTACCTAAAACAGTTCCCATGGTTACAATTTGGTTATTATTCTAAATGTGCTACTTTGATGCAGATATAAAACGTTGTTGTTGAATTAATAGATGACAAACTGACATTGACTCTCAATTAGGAAGGGATGTAACTCTTCAAGTTAACTGGTTAACAGCAAGTGGCAGAATTTAAATGAAACTTACAAATTCAGATTACCAACAATTCATATGTTGCTCTTACCCTGCTAGCAACAGTTAGTTCATTTATTAGGTTAAATTTTCATTGGGTACCCCTTTGGACAATTACTGTCCCATGCAAGAGAAAGACTAGTCTATTTCAGAAATATAGCAGGATAAGGTGTATACAAGTTGTGCCTACAATCAATATTAGATAAAAGAGTTAAAAATAACTTTACTTCCTGGTTTTACAGGAAACATACTAATAAGGGTATTTTTACTATGTTTTCCAGGAAAAACATGTACACCTCATAACAGAAACCCTGATTTCTAATTTCCCATCTTTGGTAAAGAAAAAACACATAATATGCTTTGTGAAACCAAACATTTCCGCCTCAAAACATGGACATTTGTGTCATATTTCTATTGTACAAAATGTACTCCCAATTTGATTTGCTAGTACAATCACCTATTCCCTAGCTCACCAGTACATGGCGACCTGTTAGAGTTGATATCTTCACGTTTAATTTTGATATCATCCCCTCTTCAAATAAGTATATCAATAAACGCTGTCTGAACTGCCATCCATACTAAAATTTTGATTTAATATACCTGTGTGTAACAAATCAACAAATACTTATCATCGTCAACAGAGTATACAATCTGAACATTTAAAGAGATAATAAATATACATCAACAAGTATTTCAATGATTCCATATAAAATGGTCTAAAATTCCTCTCCATATAACAGCAGACTTCTGATTCACTTTAAACACACCATTATCTATACTATAAAATCGAAATAAATAGCTAACTGTTAAAATGCCTCTACAGTTTTCCAACATGGATAAATAACCTATATATTCAGATCAAATTGTGTGGATGCACCCATTTTAGACAGTGTGGATGCACCCATTTTAGACAGTGTGGATGCACCCATGTCAGACAGTGTGGATGCACCCATGTCAGACAGTGTGGATGCACCCATGTCAGACAGTGTGGTTGCTTATTTGAAAGTTAAAACTTTCATCATTCATTCATCACGACAATGTTAATGCACCTTATTTCAAATCAAAACTTATTTCTAATCAACTCAAAAGATGCTATATTGTGTAGAAGAAATCATATATTGTGAAATAAATAGTAACACAATGTAACTGGCAAAAATAGCTTTTAAGCATCATTCTATCATTAATGCCACCTTGTCTCAAATTTTAAAACAAGAGGGCTATGATGGCCCTATATCCCTCACCTGTGAGATATTGCTCTAAAATTGCAATCTGCATGCGAAACTATCCATAAAGTAGCTTCAAAAACAAGGAATTAGGTCAAGGTTAAGGTCAGCCTATGTCGAAGTTGAAATCTACAGACAAAACTGTATAAATGGTCCAAATTCATTGATGTAGCTTCAAAAACAGAATGCAGGTCAGTAAGTCAATGTCAAAGTGGAAATATGCAATCTATATAGTTCAAATTTCATTACTGTAGTTTAAAAAGAAAAGTAGGTTAGTAGCTCAAGTGACCCGAGGTTTAACCCTGTTACCTCAAAATTAGTAGGAATAATCTACTAGTCAAGACTCCTCTCACTCTAGTTTGAAAATCACAGGGCTCATGGTTCTCTAGTTATTGAATATTATAGATCTGACTTCAATTCTACCAGTAAATGTCAATAGTGGTCAATCTTCTGGTTAAGATCAAACTGTTCATGAAATCTGAGGATCCTTTGCCCAATGGTTCTCGAGTTATTGAACATAAGGCATGGTAAATTTTGATCCTCTGGGCAAAATGTGAACAAACTTTGTACAGGACCACTAGACAATGCTTTATGCTCTGGGTCACACAGTTACCGACATTCTATATCATACATGCCGTTCTCCCGTTACTCGCCGGGTTCTCCCGATATTTAGACCCTTACCCCGGCGCCCCGGCGAAGCTCGCAAAAACACCCAAATCTCCCGATAAATCAAAATTTTGTCTTGAAAGAAAAGAAAATCTATAAAATGCGTTAAATACCAACTTAAGTCCAAGTTTGAATATACAGAGTCAAAACCTTGACATGCGAGCTCAATAATTGGTTGATTAGGTGACGAAAGTCGGCTCTTTATTACGCTCGTTAGTGTTAATTGTCAGTAACATCTGGTCATTGCCCGGGGTAATACTTAGCGCCTGATTGACGTAATTGATGTTTGCAACAAGATGACACGTCAGGACAAGGTCTTTCAAGTAGTATATATTGTATTAAGGATCTCTTTGTTGGTCAAATTGATTGGTAAAATATCGAGATAT
This sequence comes from Saxidomus purpurata, assembly GCA_022818135.1. NCBI lineage: Eukaryota > Metazoa > Mollusca > Bivalvia > Venerida > Veneridae > Saxidomus > Saxidomus purpurata. The sequence goes on from JAFMSR010000002.1 coordinate 38,029,316, forward strand.
ACGTAGATATAAAGTTTCGATATTGTCTTTCTTTTTCCAAAATTGCGGGTACCCGGATGTTTGTCACGTGATCCGAGGCAAGTTATTTATCGTATTACGCTCGTTTCCGGACCATACTATTTGAAAGACCTTGGTCAGGATTATTAAATATGATTATATGATACTTTTAATGTACTAGTTGATTAAAGATTATGTACCGCCAGTTGAAAGAAATAAAATTGAAAATTGTTGCTTTTGTTTTTCTTTGTATCCAGATCAAACGTAAGTACGACATTATTCTTGTTTCATTAAAATTCAGAGAATTTTGTTTGAGTAATAATTTTGCATATGAGAATCAAGGTTTAAATGTGCTTAAAATGGCAACTGGATGTGTTAATATTATGTTGAATAAAGTATCATGTATGACGTCAGAAACGCATGTTTTTTGGTTTTCGTTTTTACCCCATTGTGATGTCCAAAAACCCGGTGATTTTTCACAAATCTCCCGTTAAATACCCTATCCCTGTATCCCTTTAATGATCCAACCCCGGCATGTATGGTCTATTTTATAAAGACAAGGGCAACCTTTCGCATGATCAATTTTGACCCCAGAGGCATAATTTGAAGTAACTTTTCATAGGTCCACTAAACAATGTTACATACCAAATATCTAAGCTTTAAGCTTTGCGGAGAAGAATTTCATGTATCCTTAAAAAAAGTCTATGTAATCTCAGTAAACTTTCACCAGACAATGCTACATGCCAAACATCTAAGCTCTAAGCCTTTCTGTTTTTGAGTAGAAGAGCTTTTGTTGCCATAGCGACCAGACTTCTGCATGGAATGGAAGTCTTTAAACAAGTTTGATAGTTGACCACCCAAGGAACATCCCTGTGAAGTTTGGTTGAATATGGCTCATTTGGAGGAGATGTTGTTTGAAACAAAATAATGAAGACAGACATTGCCAGACAAAGTGGGATCCTAAAAGCTCACCTTGGTACTTGATGCCAGATGAGCTAAAAAGCATTTTAGTTTGATATATTTGCTGATTTATCACAGTAAGACAACTGGAACTTATCAGATTTCACCCCACTTGAACTCCACACAGAAAAATTGGCAAGTACATCACTTATCATATTTATGTTCCAAGAATATTCTAGGAATGTACCCAAAACTACCACATTGGGGAATGAACCAGCAACCCTCAGATAGTTTTAATTTATACTTAAGGACAAAAGTTCTGTCCGGTATAATTAAAGAAATACAAAATCTGAAAATGGATATTTTGTCCATAATTAGAAAAGCATAAGAATATCATCATTTTTGAGTCAATTAACACATTTTCAATGTTTGTGACGTCGTATAGAATGTTTGTGGGCGTTCAACGCATGTGCAACATGTGTTGTATGCTCACTGTCCTCCAGTCAACATAAAACGTGCAAATTTTTCTATCTTGAAAGCTTCGTAATAACAACATATGTTGAGTATTTGTCTAAATTTTTACGTCTTTCAATGGGACTATCCTTTGGTAACAAAAATCACTTGAAATTTTTGTGATTATAAGCTTCATGTACATAAAATTTAGATAAATGTGAAATTCATGGTTTATGCCGTCACGGTTGATTGAATGCTTTTGTATAGAATTCTTTACACCTTGTAATGTAGCAAGTAGTCTCAAAACATAAATTTGCAAATAAAAAATTAAAAGCAATGTACAATTAAAATTTAATTAAACAATTTTTAACCGGACAGAACTTTTGTCCTTAAGTATATATATATATATATATAATATTTAACTTCCCACAGGCAACACTAATAATTTAATTTCTTGTACTATAATCGTTAAACAAGTATCACACATATATATTACATCAAGTGGGGCAATGAGATGAAGAAAGTTTTCAAAACTTGACAAAACTCAGTTGTAGTTTTATTTTTACCCAAATTCACTGCAAGTGAACTTTTAACTCAAGAAAATTGAAGTCTTATTATCACTTTGGATGTAAAATTGCTGTAGTGCTTATCATGCTTATAGTTACAAAAATATTTGGTAAATCTTGTTGTTAAATTTCAATTTATTGACTTGCACTTTTTGTTCTATTTTTCAGAACAGCAACCTTGACCTTGACTCCAGCTGCCCAAAATACAATCTGAAGTGAGATCTACATAAAAACCTGCCATACACCAAGTTTGGTTATAATATGTCATTCAAAACCCAAGTTATAGATAAGAAATTGGTCTGTTTCTACTTTCAGCAACTGAGGCACTGACATTTTTCCCAAAGGACCAAAACGCAATCTTTTCTTGTAATGGTGCTATGCACCAAGTTATTTGACCAAAATCACTCTGTTAGATGCCCAGCCACCCTACTAAACAATGACTTACCCCTATGTAATAACCAGGATTTTTAATTAATCTGTACCTGGTGTACACTGTACAGAGAAGCTGCACGGATCAAATTTAGATATGCAACTCAATACTTAAGGCATATATTTTACATCAATCATTGAAATAATACAATATCAATACACATCAAATAGTTTTAAAACAAAGATGGGACTATACACAATAATACACTGAGAAGAGGCTACTTCCCTGCCAGCAATTCTTTCTGTTTTTCATGAGAAAATAGAAAACTAGCTGAATCTAATGATTATAAAATAGTTAATAACAAATACAGCTTTTCCAAATGGTCTAAATGGGTAAGACCTAACATTTACAAATTGATCACATGTTGAAGGTAAAATTATTAGGTACACAAATTTTTACTAAAAACCCTAAAATCTTGATAATAGTTAAGACTTGTACATAAACCAGTCTGGAAAATAAGCCACCAAATCCTTATGAAAAATTAAAACAGATCATGGCTTATTATCTAGATTTTAGGGTATCAGCACTCTATTAACATTTTCAAAATAAAATTATTTTGCCAAGCTCCACCCACTAAGGTTATTTTACAGGACTACTGGAATGATAAATAAAATTCAGATCATAAAATGGACACACTAAATAAACACTATAAATAACAAGTAAAACAAAGTATTTTACAAACACTTGGAACAAATTTCCAAGTAACACCATCTGGTTACAAGTACTGAATTATTTGTAACAACAGCTACATGTAATCTCAGCTCGAAATTGTTTTTAATATTTAAGACTTGAGTGCATTAATACTACATGTAAATATTTCTGCGCTCTAAAACACCCAGTCACTGACTTCAACCTGAGACCGGTGCTACACCTGAAAAAAACTGGCTAAAATGTGTAAAAAGCTTATCAACAAATACAGGCAAATAATTTTCATTTCAAATCTACAAAGTCACAAAATGGGCAGCTGAAATGCCTTGAAATTAGTTTTTTAAAAACACAAAATTAGTTAAACTCATTCTTGAAATATATGTAGATTTAGGTACATGTATCCAAAGATTTTAGGGGTGCAACAATACGGTCAAACAGGTATTGCGATACATCACAATACAGCTAACCTATATTACAAAATGTATTGCTATATATTGATGAAACAGAAAAACTAAGAAAATAGAACAAAACACAATCGCTACCGTAAATACAGTGCCACAAATTGTCCACAAACGATCGAGAAGCTGCCTTTAAAAGCTAACTCTTCTTATGGACAAGTTATATTATATTAATTTTGTAACCAAAGAGTGGCATAGATGGTCAAACATGATCTTCTTCTCTTTCTAATTTATTTACATGCATAGCAATGTGAAAAGTGAGTAGTTCATTTAACTCTGAATATCGTGGTACGGGAATGTGTACCATGGTACGTATAGACCTAGCTCTGTATTGCAATGTACTGGTATATTGTTGCACCACTAAAAGATTTCTGCAACATTTACAACACTAAATAAGTATCACAAAATGATCTCAGTGTAGATTTATACATGCATCCAAAATACAGGTAATTTTTGGCTTTAATATGTAACAATATAACAACTTGAATATATAAATACATAACATGTAAATCTGTCCAAAAAAAGCCAAAACAATCCAGCAGATATATTAGTTTGTTTCTCAGTTTATGGATTTCAAGTTAAAATTGGATTTCTGTAACTAAAAAGAAAACACTACAAGGAATGTATCATTCTTGTTTATTTTCTATGTGCCACCCACATTCAATTGATCATATAAAAACAAAGTACTTTGAGGAATTAAATGAACTTTGTTGATCAAAAATGACTTGTCAACAAGGGTGTGTCTATAATTTTTTCAGTTTGTTTCCACCCAAATACCCGCCTATTGACATTAACACAAGTTACTGTTTCGTCACATAAAATCTGAAAATCATACGTCACATTTATCATTCAAAAAAATGCACTTCAAAAGCTGAACATCAGCTTTTCTCTTTCAAGTGTGACTAGAAAATCTTTGATTTTACCACTTACAGCTTATCAAGACATCAGCTCCCATTAAATACAGAAAGTTTCATGACTTAACCTGATAAAAGTACTATAAAGAGTGATAGAAGATATGATAAAAAATGCACTTTAGTAAAGCAATACATAAGCAAAGAAATAAAACTAAATTGAGACTTTCTAATGCTTCATTTAAAAAAATAACTCGTGCGAAACATTCATTTCAGAATTTCACGCATTTGAAAGGCAAAAAATTCATATTTATTGATAGGCGTATTCCAATTATTTCCAACCTATTTAAACATACTTCGTAAGCGCTTGATCACGATATAATCATATTTATTCATACCGTAACCACCCAATAGTATGCAAGTTCAGCAGCATTCCCTTAAATTAGGCTCTTCAATAAACATCACCCCAGGAAATTCATTCCTAAACACAAAATATACTTAATAAATACATATCCCAAAGTAAATGATCACTCTATCATATGCATATCCCAATGAATTTAACAAAATAACTCAGTAAGGCACATTACCCGAAATAAATTATCACACGAAATTGTGTACCCTTAAATCTTCCCATAGTCACTGCTACAAAAACGCATGTTGGAATTATTTTAATGAACTGTATAATGAAGTTTTAATATATTAACTAACCCACTGACGTTGGAATGTGTACAGAAACATGAGCAAAGTTCAACCATTCACATCACTTTATAAGCGAAATCCAAGCAAATCTATCAGCAGGCCATAATTTGTTACAATTTAGAAGATATGGGTCTTGGTTCTTTGGGCATGCCTAATCGTAAACCATTTGTGTTAAGTTTCATGGTTTAAAGTCTAGTTTCTATTTATGCAGCTGTTTTACAGATCATAGCAACTTGCATATAATGTCAAAGTATATAATAATTATGGCACTCGCTCATCAGGATGTTTAGTAGTGTGAAAGGCATTTGTACAGTTTCAGCTCATACATGAATTATACTTGCAAGTCCAAAAAGTGGAATAATTTTGCCAGGAATGCCGATTTGTGCAAGAGTTGTAAGTCTTAATGTTTTTACCTTGTTAGTTCACCCTTAAGACCTGTGAGTTTAACATCTGCATAAGTCTTGGAGAAAAATCTAGTATCCTAAATTATTATTCCAAAAAGGGCATATTTTTGTCAACATACATGGGACTTGTTTGATGACCACACAAAACTTATACGCGGTTACAAGGTCATTATTCAATTATTTATAGAGATAAACCCTTACATACAAAATTTTAACCCAAACTATTTAAACATGTTAACACCAATACCAGGACATGAAAAATAGCTTGCAATGTTCTTGGAATAGTTGAGCTAAAAATAAAACTAAATACTCAGTATAATCATATGTGTTCAAATATAGTACATGTATATATGTATACTTCTGAAGACTTAAAACAAAACATATGTTTTCAAGCAACTGGAGAAATTGAAGTGCTTACTTTGAGAACTCAACTATCCCTTACAAAGTAAACATGAAGGACTTTGCTAGTCGGTAATGGACCTGTGACTGTATATAATGATACAATAATGGTGATACTAGAAGCTTCTCTCCGGACCCACACTACCTGAATCCAACTGAAGAGCAACAAATTAACCTCTATATTATGTTTTCCCTATAATCGTTGGTACTGCTGCTGGTTCTATCGCACAGGTATATCCAATGCGACACTCCGAACAGAAGAACTAGATATACTGTTCTTTATAACACCATTCTCTTGAAGAGCTTTCAGATCTTCAGCTGTTGAAAAAGACATGATTTTTCTCAGGTCTACAGAATGTTTCTTAACATTTTCCCGATATTTGGCAAAAATGTACGTAAGTCCCCCAGTAACACTCATAGAGATTCCTATCACGGTTGATATATTCTGACTTACTCCACCAAATGTAAATATGCCCAACAAAGTTTGCGCCATGGTTTTCAGCCCCCCTACAACACTTGTAGTCAATGCTGATGTCAAGCTCGTGCACAAAAACAAAGCATAATTCAATAAACATCCCAAACTTATGGCTAAGAAAAACAACAAAATGAAAGACCAATTATAGTAGTATGAATAGTTTCTCATCTCACTGATTTCTCCGTTTAATATACAGAAAGCTGTAAGGAAAGGTAATGTGTTGATGCTATTCAGCTGCAGTGACTCGACGGTGGATAGTTTGCCGTTAGTGGCTTGCTGTACCAGCAGGAGGTAGACTGACTGTGCTATGTTACTTAGGATTCCACAACTGTAACCCAGCCAGCTGAACGCCAAGTCTCCGTATCCTGCAATGAAGAATCAAGATGTCTAATCAGTCTAATTGGAAAATATTTGCATCACTTTTGTTTTGTGATATTAATGATGTCACAACTTATTAACATTTCAAATAAGAAATGAGAAGAAGAAAAAAAAGAAAAAACATTTCAAATAATTAGCAAACAGAATCTGCATAGATAATTAATTTAAATGAATTTATTTTAGTTCGATGGCGAAGAAAGCTCCATAGCTTATTGAACTGCTCTCAAACACTCAAAACAGATGTTAACACGCTCACGAATGAGGCAGTGAGTTTTTCATCACTGCTACCCATTTACAGCTGGTTAAACTGAGGCATATAAATAATAAGCCTTATAAATACTACTTAGTATAGAGAGTTAAATGGGCTTTTAACATCTTACAAGAGGAAAGAAAGGCTTTCTCAGTTATTAATCTATTCAATTTGTAAGTTTCATGTATTTCATCAAACAATTAAAAAAGTGTTGCAAGGTAAACACTCTTTAAGCAATACACTGGCGAGTTTTGTTAGACAACCAAAACTGTGGTTAAATCATTAACTTAAATTCACAAGGAGAAATAGTTAAGATATTAGTTTAGGTAGACGGGCAAACAGATGGACCTTTGGATGGTCTACTCTATACATTGTATGAATCTCACTGATGGAGGCATTACAAGCCACAGAAATATCATAACAAGAGGGTTATTATGGCCCTATATCTTTCATCAAGTTCCATTACTCCAAAAGTAGGAAAAAATGTACACAAAGTTCAAATTTGATGACGGACAACCGATGACGGACGACTGACAATGGACACAGACCCATCACAATAGTTCACCTTGAGCACTATGTGCTCAGGTGACCTAAAAACACACCTAAAGAATGAAGAATTACCTGCAACTATACAGCCTAGTGTAAGAGACACAACAGATCCAATAGTAAGCTTTGACGGCCAGCCCTTCTTCAGAATGAATACAGACATCACCATGGTAACAAGAGGCACACAGCGTTTCAGTACACCATACAGCGCAATGTTCATATGACTCAGCGCACTCAGTGCTAACACAGAATTAATTCCATAAAATAGTGCCGGTAGAGCAAACATTTTTCCACGCTCTAGTGTATACTTTGGCATTTTCAGAACACCTATGAAGGGTAAACTTAATATCTCTAACACAGCGATCGTAAAAAGCATCTGTGACATCATGATAAACACCGGGTAGTCAAACTCATATGATGTCATAAGAAGTTTGTTGACAAAAGCAATTAATACGGAACATGTTCCATACAACACGGCCGCTAATACTGATGCTACATTATGACCAGTTTTTGCTGCTAATGAGGTGCTGTTTGTCTCCTTTTCATCCATTCCACCGTGGACACGTTTGGCTCTCAGATTGTCTATTTTCCGAAGATAAGACAAGAATGGATCTGGAAATAAACAATTTCAATTTCAGTTGCCGAAATGTAACAGTTTTTGCTTTATTGGCTGCTGCTACATTTGTAATAATTTTTAATCATGAAAACATTAAATTATAAGTAACATTCTAAACTGACAAACACATGGTCTGATTTTTTATAAAAGAAAGAAATATACCAAGGTTTTAGATGTTTTTCTTTTCATTAATGATCAAAACAAACAAAAATAGTCCAGAATATTGAATTTAGAACTGATTTCTAACAATAGGTTGTTTACAAGTTTTGTAATTCTGCCATATGGCACCATATATCTGAACACCATCAGTAGACATTTAAGCTGTCTTTGATTATTGATTGATAGATAGATAGATTTATATCAGTATATCACAGATGTACCAAACATGGTTAAAACGAACATGATGCATACATATACAGATGATATTATGATGTATACACAAGTTTATAAACCATGTTTTGCATATCAATACCAAGGATAACACATAAAAAGGAAAAGTGATTCTCCCTTATTTCCATTGTGGTCCTTGACAGTGATGGCACACCATGGAAAGGCATGATTATTCACCTCAAATGTGTCAATGGTATCACATTTTGTATAGTATCACAGACCTAGGTTATTACAACATCAATGTATGCATGAGATCAAAGTACTGTATGACTAAAGATTTCAGTTATATGAGCATCAAGCAGTCTTATGACAATAAAAGCACCGACTAGATTAAAAAGTAATATACCAAGTATATCTATCCATGCATTACACTTAAAAATGCAACGAGCTCGTCAAGAATGATAAGACACTAAAAACAAATATGCAAAGAGATTGTTAAGAATGATAAGACACAATGTTAAAACTAGGACAACAAATGATGTTTGACAGCTTCCTTAAAATGCTTAAAAACTGTAATGTTACGTATCAACTGTAGCAACTTATTCCAAAGGACACACCCCTGATAAGCAAAAGACTTTTTACCAAATTCCATCACTGTGGGAATACAGAAACAACCACTGTCATTCAAACAAGAAGTTACCCTAAACCTTGTACAATGATTGTGTAATAAGTGTACAGGATTAAAATATTCTCCCAGGTAATCTGGAGCTATGCCTAATATTGATATCAAAATCCTGCTTCACTCAAGACCACCTTTCTACACCAAATTAGACCGAAGATGTCTAAACACTTGACTTCTATATACATGTAGTACAAATTTCATTTTAATAACAATCTGATCTGACTGTCTGTTGGGAAATTATATGTTCTTAAGACTGCTGATTTTCATTAATACTCAAGGAAAATTTTGTCATTTTTAGACCATTCTTGGCCTCTATTGCATGAACAATCAAGTATGATCCGATTTCTTGTTTGGGAGTACACAGCTCATTATGCCAAATTTAATCAACTGTTATTTAGTGGTTTCAGAGATGTCCTCTATAGATTAATAGTAAGCAGGCAATAGACTGTGAGAGCTGGTATCATGATGCTGAACCAGATTGCTGAAAAAAAATAAAATTAGACTGAGCTAACTGCTGAAACTTACCTTTTTGCCATAAGTTCAAATCAGTTTTAAAAACACAAAAGTTCAACATTTTGTAACAATTTTGACAAGTAAGTCTGTATTTATTAAAGTCCTGTACTGTCTTTCAAGTCCTGTATCTTTTCTTAAAATTGCTTTTATATACTGTAGTAGGTGTGCCTCTTTATTTCATGCAACACTGACCAAGCAATTTTATTAATTGAAAGGGATATATGAATATAACTAAGTAATAAAATAGCCCAATCAGAATATTCATAATTGGCCAAGCTTGATGTCTGTAAACATTATTCACACCTTTAAAATACAGCAATTCAACCATGGCACTCAATGCAGTTGCATAATTAGCTGAAGAGATATTTAAAATTCAATTTCACAACAAAATCTATTCATACATTTTTTAATTTTGCACAACAGCTATGACGCAGTATAAGTGTGGTATTAATTGAACTATATCATGGTCACATCTCAATGCTTTGTATCATATTGTAGCTGAGAATAAGTAACACTTATTCAAACTGACTCACCTCTTGGTGACTTTACAAGGTCTGTATCAAATTCAAACAACCTTTGGTAAACCCGAAAACCCTGATGGCCCCCAATTTTTAACTCTGGCCAAGTTTATTTGAAATTCAGCAGGTAAACTGTAGTTTTCCAAACAGAAAGTTACCTGAGGATCTTCTAAAGATCTTTCTAATTACTATAGTACTTTAGCATATAATGTAAGCAATTTAGTGACTACTTATATGCATGATATTGTGACATCCTACATTTTATTGATGATACTTATATTCATGATATTGTGACATCCTACTTGATATTATATTCACTACATTGTGACACACTACTTACATTCAGGATATTGTGACATCCTACTTTATATTATATTCACTACATTGTGACACACTACTTACATTCAGGATATTGTGACAGCCTACTTTATATTATATTCACTATATTGTAACACACTACTTACATTCAGGATATTGTGACACACTACATTTAATAGATGATATTGTTACATTCTACATATACCAGTATTCATAATTATTATTGTGACAGCCTACCCATATTCAGGATATTGTGACATCCTACTTATATTGATTATATTGAGACACACTACTTACATTCTCGATATTGATATTTCTAGGACCATTTCCATTGCAAAAAATTTGAGGCTTATTTTCCAGACCTGCTTATTTTCAAGACTGATTTATTATCAAATTTTTGGGTATAATTCATCTTATTGTGAAAATCTCAAACATGATCTTTTTATGCTGCATTGTGATGCCTTATCCCCATTATGAGGTATGGTGACTAGTTAAGTTCATTAATAATATTGTATTTAGTTACCTATAAACTCATGACACCCCAGGGCAGTCCATTGCATTTCCAAAATGACTATAGTCAATTCTGCATCTGCCAGTGTGCTCTCCCCAAAGTCATACAAATTGTAATACTTACAAAATACAGAATTAAAGTAATAATAATATCTGAATAAACTATCCAAAGTTTTAATTCTATGTGCAAGTTAACCTTTATGTTTATATACTTAACGACTTTAAAAACGCAACCAGTGATTTGACTTAATAGCAAGACTTAGTGTGATTTGGAAAATTCAAAACACCATACTTTTTGCTATTCTTTGTTTTATATAACAAAGTCATTACAAAATTCAAGCATAATTCAAACAAAACATGATCTTATAACGGAAAAAGAGCAATTTTACTCACTGCTACAAACGTATGAGTTATTAAAAAGGTTACGTTTTTAAAGTTGTTAAGTATATTTTCAGGATTCCATTTTCTATTAATTTACTGAGGGACTGTATTGATTGGCCAGTTGTATTGTTTGTTATATTTTATTTTCTATTGTGTTCTATATCAATAATTGATGTAAACACGTGGCTTTATTTTTAGAACTGTTTGTCGTTTCAAGCTGTTTAGAAGTAGTTCTTGAACATTGATTGCTGCCCAAGCACCTGTCAGAAGTTTCTACAACAATAAACATGTGTTCATCAATCGCACCACCTTCACTGTAAACAGATGGTCACCGACAATAGAAAACTTGGCAAAAGACTTTCTGGATGCTGTGTTTGCACTTTTCCTTCTTAGAAGGCAACAGTTAATGCTGAGGATACTGTATTTTAGTCATAGCTCTGTTGCAGTTCTATTCAGCTGTATAAATCATTGACAATAAATGATGCAAGACCTATTGTTGCTACCTTCGACAATTATTTTGTTATTAAAATTAACATGCTGTTAGAAACCCATATTGCGATGTATTGCAATACAACCAACACATATTGCAATATGTATTGTGATATATTGATGTAACAGAAAGCTAAGAAAAATAGAAGAAGAGCACCACCTGCGGGTGCCGGACGCTCATCTGATTTTATCCTCTTAAGTTTATTTATCACCATTTTTTTAAGCAACAGTGTCCTTGACCTTGACCCCAGAACACAATCCCACAAAAGGTTTTCATAATGATAACTTGACACTAAGTTTGGTCACAATAATTAAATTGCAACTAAAGATATTGTTTTTTTCCCTCCAATTTTCTTTTTTCAGAAGAAAAATCCTGGACTTTGACCCCATGAGCCCCAAACTCAATCCAAATTAATTTAAGTCTTTATTCATATGTATTACACACTTAATAACTTAGTTACATTATGTCAATTGTAACTAAAGATATTGAACATATTAATGTTTTTCTATTTTTAGTTAGTGACCTTGACAATGACCCTCAGAGCCCCAAAACCCAACCCTATCTTCTTAAATACTTTAAAGTGATTAAAACGCAAAACTTCAAAACTCAGACTAGCTAAAAATGACAAAGTCCAAAAATACTAAAATATCCCCCCTCCCCCTCCCCTTCCAAATGTGTGACTCAAAGACCCATTTGATATGTTGAAGTACATTATCCATTTATTGTTTGAGAAAACTTGGAAATCAATCTAACAAAAAATGAAGAAGCTATGTCCAATTCTCAAAATCAACCAAAATCCATCAAAATTCATATTTTTTACCAAAAAAAAAACAGGTCAAACTCAGCATCTTTAGGATACAATGTAAAGAAGGGTATTAGATGAACAGGTGTCCCAAGTTTCAAAGTGATAGCTTTGATAGTTTCCATGTAAGTGACCTAAACGCAAAACTTAACCAACGCCTCCGACGACAACAACAGCAACAATCAAGTGATGACAATAGCTCGTCATTTTTTTTAAAAATCAGACGAGCTAATAAAACCAAATCACTACCACAAATTTATACTGTCACAAGTTGTCCAGTGTCCACAAACAATCCAGAAACTGCCTATTAAAGCTAGCACAACTTTAATGGACAAGTTATATCATGTTTGTAACCAAAGAGTGGCGAAGATGGTCAAAAATGATCTTCTTCTTCTCTCTATAATGATTTATTTACATGCATAGCAATGTTTAAAGTAATTAGTTCATTTAACTCTGAATATTGTGGTACGGAAATTTGTACCGTGGTACGTATCAGCCCAGCTCTGTATTGCAATATATCTGTATACAGGTATATCGTTGCACCACTACCAGTAAGCCTCTATTGCGCTATAGCGGCTACTGCCACAATGGCACATATCACATTAAATTAAAAGGCTCAGTTAAGACATTTCTGCAGATTTTACGAATGTCAAAACAGCTTCAAATATTCTGTATACATCTAACCTTTAATTGCTAATAGTATAAAATATGTGATCTATGCTAAATTGCTAAGTCATTTATTTGACATGATTATATGAACAATATGCAGTGATCTAATGACAAGTGACAATATTAACCTCATGGACATGCACTAATTTTCTGAGGACCAACGGGAAGCATCCTTACAAACCAATTGCTAAATTTGGTAGTGTGGTAATACTGAATTGGATTTTTCCATGTACTTGATCCATTTATGATTTGTTGACTAATTTGTTAACTGATTTTTTTACCGATTTCTTGAAATTTTTCTGTGGAAAATACATAATTATGTATCAATGTAAGGTATATATGATAAATGTTACAATAATTACAATCATATCTTACTTAATTCTTATTCCATTCAAAGCATGCATACACATTACAATAATGGTTCTTTGTCAGCTTACAAAATGTGTAGTAAATGCATAATTATAATGTACTTAGTTACCTTTAAATGTAGACACTACCTGTAAACTAATGAAGTCACAGTGCTTCTAAAAAAGAGGGAGTTCTTTCCTGTAACTCTGCGAAGAACAGGATTGTCAACAGGAAGTACTCTGTTTGGTACGGTCTGAACCCCATCATTCTTTACACTTCATTAACTGGAATTTCTGTCTTTCTCCACAATGCTATGATACTAGCAATTTCTAAATATATTCCATTCAGAAGAATAAACATCCTTATGAAAAATTACTATTTAAACCATTTCATCCAAAAAACGCTCATTCAATATTTGACAAATCACAGTGCTAGCTGAAGCATAGGTAAAATAGGACTCAACACACTACATACTGATATTACTATAATTATATACTGAAATACAATACTGTGACGCATATTGATTGGATTTAACAAACGTTTCAAAAATGACTTGCAGTAAATTACTAGTACAGCATTTAACTGAATTGATTCTTCTGTGCTGCTTGGTGGCAGGTATAACAAGGGCTCAGCCCTGTAAAGTGATCAGCAAAGACGATGAAGTCAAAGACTTGAATATTTCAAACCCATTGGATAGGTTTGTAACTTTTAACATCTCGAACACAGAGGAATGTTGGTTGGACACAGGAGACATGTACAAATCTCTACAAGCAAAGTTTGAACTGGATGTTAATCATACCCACGTTACTAATACAAATCTAACAATTGCTCTCAAATTTGTGTGCACCAGTCGAAGTGAAAGTATAGTTCACTTCAAGCACACTTCTAGTGAAACTGCTGTTGAACAAAAATGGGACATTGTGCTAATTTTGCAAAGCTGCCCAGTTGAAATGAGTGATGTAAATGAATTCCGTAACTTCGGAAGGATTATCATGTTACAGATCTTCCAAAATTACAAAGTTTTTGAAGCGGACACAAAATGCGAGTACGCACAAGACCTACAGATGATTCATCTAGGATATCAGTGTGAACACAATAGAATAAACTACAGAAAACAGCACCTGTTCTGGGATGCTTGTCCGCAGACATTTTCAAATACCTTCATATTGTCTCTTGAATTCTGCTTAACAGACATTAACACAACTGCTCTTCAAGAAAAGTTCCCCAATCTGCGTACTCTCAATCTTTGGAATGCTTCAATCAGGGAAGTACTTCATTTTCCCTGGTATGATAACGGTAACCACACCCGGAACAGAATAAACAGCACAAAAGAGAAAGATACTATGAAGATATTTTTTGACTTTTTACAAAAATCGCCTAAATACTTCCTGTTTGCTGAAAATTCTTTGATCCTCTTTAACTGCCAAATACAACAACAATTACTAAATTTCAGTGGAGCCATTGAAGAAATACGGCTAATCAACATGGCATTTGGAAAAATAGAACCTGACTTGCTGCACAATTCCGTCATCAGCACAACTCTGGATCTCTCTTATAATGGACTTACAGCTATAGATGATAATCTTTTTCAGAATCAACATCGTCTGAAATATCTCAATCTGCAAGCAAATAGTCTAACAGCCTTGTCAAGGAATGTGTTTATGGGCCTAAAAAGTGTTTTAGCAATAGATCTGTCATATAACTCCATTGGTACTGTAAACATAGATCCATTTCAATCACTTTCAAATTTGCAGGAAATAAACCTTGGTAATAATTTGATAGTAACACTACCTGAGAAAATGTTCAAAGATCAAACAAGTTCACTCATTCAACTCGCCCTGAATTCCAACCCTTTAACAGACATTCCCATCTGGCCTTTGTATGCTACAAAGTTAAAACGATACGATATAACAAATGCACAGTTAACCGGAGAAAGTATTATTAAACTTCTGAATAGTTTAAACCAAGTGAACATTGCAGAAAAAGAAGTTCAAACTCAACTTGACCAGACCTTAAGATTTCAAAGTAGTGAACAACACATTCTGCTTCAGAACAATTCCATCAGAACAATTCCATCAGCAAACTTTTCTACACACCTCTTAGACAAATTTGTGGTTTTAGTGTCTCACTTTAAAGTCAACTTTGATGGGAACCCTCTGAC
The DNA here is from genome assembly GCA_022818135.1 of Saxidomus purpurata. Lineage (NCBI taxonomy): Eukaryota > Metazoa > Mollusca > Bivalvia > Venerida > Veneridae > Saxidomus > Saxidomus purpurata. Next base: position 38,045,108 of record JAFMSR010000002.1, read on the forward strand.
ATGTAACTGTGACACACACGCACTAGAGAAGCTTGCTAGGATGACTAGTAAAGTAGATCAAACAGGTTTCAGTGCTTTCTCTTTAGACACATTAAACTGTGTATACCCTACTGAACTAAGAGGGCAACTGATGTGGAACATTCCTAAATGTAAGCAATACTGTCCTGTGAATGTAGAAAAATGTCCACCAGAATGCAACTGCTTTAATCGCACTGAACAAACTACTGTTACAATTGTTGATTGCAGGAATGTTGCTTTGGATAAGATGCCATCAGAGTTACCTAGGTCTAAAGAACTTGAGCTTTGGTTTGAGAACACAAATATTTCAAACATTTCTCCAGAGGCATACTTAGAGAATGTGACAGTTCTTAATTTAGCAAGAAATCACCTGAAACAAATAACACCCTTCGTTATTAACAAACTTCACAAGGTGAGGACCATCAATTTGTATTCAAATAATTTGACGTCGCTCCCAATACATCTAAAATCACTGTCAGAGACAAACTTTGAACTATCAGGTAACCCTTTTATTTGTGACTGCAAAACAAAATGGATGAAGACATGGTTATTGAAGGATGAGGACCACGTTGCTGACTGGGCCAGTATTCAGTGTCTCCCGAATTCTAGCAACTTCACGCAACTCATTGCAGTACCGGACTCACAATTTACTTGCCCATCCCCCAGCTTCAGTCTTACTGAACACGTCTTCCTACCATCTGTCATCATTGGCACCATCTTATTTGTGCTTTTGGTTCTGTTCTTGATCAGTTACATTTTCAGATTTAACTTAAAAGTTCTGCTTTTTATTTACTGCGGTGTACATCCTTTTGACAATCAGCAAGAAGAGAATAGTTTTTATGATGCAGTGCTTATATATGCAACTGAAAGTAGAACATCCGTACATCTAATTACTGATCATTTAAGAAAGAAAGGTTATAAAATAGGAGACCTGTACAGAGATTCTCTTGTAGGCTATACTTGGCTGAAGAACATAGAGAAATTAGTGAACAGCTCAAAAAGAGTAATTATTTATATGCCTTACCACTCCCACAACAACAAAATTCTTCAAGCAGCATGGAATATTGCATACAACAAATTCATGATTTCATCAATTAACTCTATCATTATAGTAACAGACAAAGAAACTAAGAAACAAAGAACTCTAGATGACAACTTGCGACTCTTCATGAGAAGTGACAATTGTATAGATAGGCATGAAAGGCTGCTACTAGAAAAATTAGTTTACTCAATGCCGTTTGAAAAATCTGAGAAACTCTTTGACATAGAGCTTGAAACATATGACAAAAATATCTCAGAACAAGACAACGATGTCAAAACAAAGCGACTGCTTATTTCTTATCCAGACAAACATTACATTCATGCGAAGAAAGAGCTTAATCCCCTTTTATCAAAGCAAAACTTTATTGTAAAGGATTTAGACACGGTTTTCACTTATGGGAGTGACAAGAGAGATGAACTACCCGTTATCCTTGATGCTGCTCACTTTGTGATATTCATAGTTACAGAAGACACACTTAATGATGAAATTAAATTGTATATTCTGTTAGAAATTGTAACAAAAGCCCAACTTGAAAACCATAATTATTTACTTCTGTGTACTACTGGTCAAGTACCACTGACAAGGGTGAAAAGAGAGTTATCTCAATACCTTGAAAATTATGTAACTCTTAGTACAAATGATCCGCAATTTCAAGAACGTATTTTACGATCAGTATCTCAAACAAGATATAAAGTGGTACTATGTGATGTTTCTGAATCAGAATCGGAAATGTTTGAACTAATTCAAAACGCTTAAATAAGATCCTTACTGCCCCCAATATGTCAGTACCTCACAAACAAGAACTAACTGGCAGACAGAACACTTGACTATTTATTTAATGTATTTGACTTTCAAGAGAAATTTGTCAGTAAAAAGCAATTAATGAAGGTAACAATGAAAAATATGAAAGTACAATGTATATAGTGTTTATGTTATTTCAGTAAATATTTATGTGAATTTTCAAATACATGTAAATAATAAAGTAATATTTTCTTTGTTATTTTAAAACTGTAACAGAGTCATGAAATTGATAATGTTGATAATTAGTTTGTTATATATCTTCAAAGAGTATCTAGCAGCTGGTAATGAAATGTATTTCTGGGTGGTCAGTATGGTCAATTGGTTACAGTATGGCCATTGAAAATTATATTAGATAAGAGTCTGGTATATGACACCTTGAAAGTCTGCAAATAGAGGCTGACCACTGAGTAACATGTAGGTGTGAGTTCTTTTGATTTTAGTTAGAAAACTGATCTGATGATAATTAATTTGTATCTAATGATTATGTACAAAAATGCATATAGATTTAATGATGTCTCGGTGGTATTATGTGGCATGCTTAAAGTTGCAAGCAGAAAATATGATTGGCCTACAAAAGAAAAGAAATATCATAAATGTAAAGACAGCAAACAAAATGTACAAAGTGTTGTATGTACAAATGTAGGTCACTACAGAAGGGCTAATTATTACAGAACTTTGAATTGACAAATAATAAAGTGAAAAGACACTTATGTTCATTATTGAAATGATGAAGTTGCATGCAATGTTATTGATGTCACTGTTTTATGCTATTTGTATGTATGTAACAATTTGTTCATGTCCATCACTTTCATTTTACTATGTGTTTAATATCGGTTTGTTTTGTATACATTTAAATGTAGAACCTTTACTTAAATTTCCACAAAGATTGATTTGATTTCTTTGGCGATATTTGAAGACAATTTATTTTATGATCACCAATGCATTATCTGTCATGATGTTTCAGTAATTGTTTATTATGTTTAATCAGTTAAAGTTTGCTACATTATAACCAAGTGCATAATTAATATGACTGTTATGAAGCAATTTGCGGAGCAAATTTTGGAGGGAATGAGGATATGTAACAGAGTCATGAAATTGATAATGTTGATAATTAGTTTGTTATATATCTTCAAAGAGTATCTAGCAGCTGGTAATGAAATGTATTTCTGGGTGGTCAGTATGGTCAATTGGTTACAGTATGGCCATTGAAAATTATATTAGATAAGAGTCTGGTATATGACACCTTGAAAGTCTGCAAATAGAGGCTGACCACTGAGTAACATGTAGGTGTGAGTTCTTTTGATTTTAGTTAGATTTTTCTGATCTGATGATAATTAATTTGTATCTTGTGATTGGATAAAAATGACCAGTCTCACAGAGTGAAGTAGGCGTGGCTTAAAAGTCATTAAAAATGTTTTGGAATTGTAGAGAGAGTTAGTTAGAATAAGTTAGTTAAGATGTTAAGCTTAAAATAGAAAGTTTCGGAAAGAAAGTTAAATTAAGAAGATTGTTTAGAAATGAATTAAGTTTAGATTGACAGTAAAGCAAAGGAATAAATATGTTTTATGAATAGAAATAGAATTGTACTTAAGTATTGGATGGACATGAACAACAATGAATTATCACAAATTAAAAGATCTTGTTTGAATCTACATGGTGTGGCTTATCAATTATGCTGTTTGAAATGAAAAAGAAATGGAGCTAATTCCCCGACCGTACAAAACCTTACAAACAAGCTGGTTTTAGAAGTTCCTTTAAAGTGTCTTCAGACACTAAGACATGAACAATATTACAAATAAATTGGCAGTTAAAAACTGCATTCAATTATTTAATATATATGCAAAACAATGCAAACATGTTCTTGACGGGTAAAAGACACAGACCCTGGACTAGTTCTGCAGGATTTTTTCCCCAGAAACATTTATCTTCCACAGAAAACCAGTTTTATCCTTAATCTGTTGCAGAAAAGAAAAACAATGATCAAAACCTTATCACAGATTCATATAGTTTTTGTTACATTCCAGGGCCTGTAATAAAAGACAATGTCACAATCTCGGCTTCCCTCTTCTGAGTAAATATATAAGTGAAACACTACTATTTGGATAACAAGAGGCCCAAAAGGGCCAGTATCCCTTTACTGGTCTGACTGGACTGTTCTGAGTAAGTTTTGTGAAAATCTTTTGCAATGTTATCTAGGAAAAGCTAACAGAAGTCACTGTGACCTTGACCTTTGGCCAACTGTGGTCAACAATAGTAGGAATCATCTACTCAGCAAGACCAATCATCCTATGAAGTTTGAAGACTGTATGTCATATAGATCTCAGGATATTGAGTAGAAAATATTTCAAAGTTTGGGTCACTGTGACCTAGACCTTTGACTCATTGACCCCAAAAACAATAGGGATCCTCTACTCAGTAAGACCACTCATCCTATGAAGTCTAAAGACTGTATGTCACATAGATCTCAAGATATTGAGTAGAAAAGATTTTCAAAGTTCGAGTCACTGTGACCTTGACTCACTGACCCCAAAAACAATAGGGATACTCTACATGTTGCAGGGATTCTCATGAGCAAGTTTGATGGAAGTTGGATGACCTTTAGTGTTATCAAGGAAACACTAACCGAAGTCACTGCGACCTTGACCTTTGACCCACTGAACCCCAAAACAATAGGGATCATCTATAAGTATTAAGTTGCAAGGATCCTTATCAGAAAGTTTCATGAAGGTGAACATTTGTGGTAAGTTATTCTAAAATCCTTCAAGGGGTTCAAGACTTAGAGATATGGAGCGGACACGAAATGTAGTCATATGACCTTTGATCTCTTAATTGTGACCTTGACCTTGAGCCGGCGCAGTTGGTTCACAGGTTCTGCACATCACGTAGTTGAGGTGAACATCTGACCAAAGTTTCATGAAAATCCTTCAAGGGGTTTAAGAGATGTGGAGCGAACACAAAATACAAGGCTCAATCCTTTGACCTTGGGCTGTGACCTTGACCCGGCACGGTTGGGTCAGGGGTTCTGCACATCGCGTAGTTGAGGTGAACATCTGACCCAAGTTTCATGAAAATCCTACCAGGGGTTTAGGAGATATGGAGCGGACACGATTTTGCCTGACACACTGACGGACGGATAGACATCCATGGCAAAAACAATTTATCTCCCCCTTATTCTATGGGGGAGACATAATGACTATAATTGTGTAGAAACTGTATAGATAGGGCCCAAAATGTACCCTTTTTTCAATTTTTGAAGCTTAAAATTACATCCAGGTAATCTTTTTTAACCAGAGGTAACCACTTGATGCTTCTACCAAGACTTTTTTGTACAGTTTCTCTTGGATGACATTTGGTAACCAAGAGTAACCTTAGGTGGTTTAGTACCAGAACGGCCCACATCCAGAACGGACCAGTCCAGAACGGCCCACGTTTTTAGTAATAATTTAGATATATAAAATATATAAGTATTATGTAAAATTGTACATTAAGATTATGCGTACAGTAAGATAATTACAAAAAGTCATTAAAGGGATGTGTCATTCAAAGTTTTTGATTATTTAGTTTTGATAGGTGTGATAACTTTGATGGTCACATCAGACGAAATAAAACAGAAAAAAATATAACTATTTCTTTGAAATAAAAATATTACCAACTTAAATCATTAAATGTGTTGTTATTAATACAATCAGTTTAAACTGCCAATTCACAACACTCGATTAAAAAATATACTCATTTTTACGTTTTGTTTCATCTGTTTGTTGCAAATACAATGTTACTCATATTATGATAAAGATTAGTAATACATTTTCTGACTTTTATTTTCACAGACATGCCTACCATTTCTTCCATGAAGCTATTACTGTGAATAAAAGCGAATATCATGTCCTGCAGATGGTCAGGAAAACTCTTTAACTATAGACCGTTCCTGTGATGGTTCAGTTTTTCCTACAAAATACTTATGACTGTGAAAAATTCTATCATTACCAGTATATCGACATTTTATTTATTAAACAAAAAGTTGAATTTTAAAAACGATAACTAACACCAATTACATGAAAACCTAGACCAGCGACAATTTCCTTTAATGTGTTTTAATCTATTTTGCTATAATACAATGATACTTAACAAGTGGGCCAATCTGGAGTGGTCCGTCCTGGTAATGGGCCGTTCTGGTAAGGGTCCGTCTGGACCTACACCCCTTAGGTAACCAAGGCTTGAAATAAAGACCTTCATTTTTAAGACATATGCATGTAATAGAATTGTTACATATGCACACCTATGTGCAGAGGTACACATTTTGGGCAATATATGGAACCAGGGTCCGTATATTATGTTACGTAATATACGGACCCTGATGGAACGTATGCACTTTCGTACCTGAACCATGTCGCATGGAATGTGTTCAGATACGAAACTGCACCCGTCTTCGAACCACACAAAAATCTCTATTTAAAATTAAATCGACAACGACATCAAGCTATGTGATGTACATTCTATAAAAGTTAAGAGTAACATGCAGTTTGTAAAACAATCACCCACATTCATTTGTTACGTGTTTACACCGCATTGGTTTCCTTTAGAAACAGGAACCAGCACATATGGTCTGTTTGATTGTTAGATAATGATGGCTTTTTGTAACAATGTTTCTACGGATGAACCCTAATGAGTGTTTCAAGAAAGATCTTTTGAAATGTCCACCGCTAGATATTTTGCATCAGATAAAGGTTGTGAGATTTCTGAATGGGGTTTATAATTATAGGTAATAGGGGTACGACTTTTGGAAATATGTAGGACCTGACATTTGCTGGGGTGTAACTGTCTTTCCATTTCTCTATTTCAAGTAGTTGCCTGAGATCACGTTGGATGGTTTTGCAGTCTGAAACAGGCTTGATGGTAAGGTAAATTGCTGTGTCATCAGCAAAGAGACGCATATGAGAAGAAACACGGGATGTCATTGATGTAAAGCAGAAAGAAAAGCGGACCTAGGACAGAGCCTTGTGGTACATAAAATGTTACAGGACTTTTTCAGAGGAAACACCAACGATGACAACAATTTCAGGGCGACTAAGAAGAAAGAATTTTGCTCAGCTAGTAACATTGGCAGGAGACCATGCTCTTGGAGCTTGTATAGGCCGGGGGTTCTGAAGGTTTACCTTGTCAAAAGCTTTAGAGAAGTCCAAAAGGATAACATCAGTGTGTTAGCCCTCACTTAGGGATTTTATGAGATTGTAAGTAAACTCAAGAAGCTGAGTCTCACGCGAACGTATGTCCCGGAATCCATGCTGCATATCGTAAAGGATGTCATATTTTGGAAGAAAACCAGTGGTAAGAAACTTTTGAAAGATAAGGCAGGCAACATTTGCAATTTCTTCCTTTAGTTCGCGCAAGACGAGGGGCTTGGTGAGATGTGGACCTACAGCTTTATCCACCCTCAGATTTGAAAGAAGCTTAAGGATACCATTTATAAATGTCTCGCATCTGTACTAAGACATGATTTGCCAAAAGACAAGGGAGATTTTAGCGAAAACTAGATTAGAATTGATGATTTAATATATTAGCTATCTATTTATTGCCAGAATGAAGAGTACTTGAAAACGGGTCTTTGAGTGGGACAATACCTTTGGAGTCTTGTTTGGATATTTTAAGAGACTGTACAGCTTTTTAGTTTAGAATTTGTTTGAGTAGTTATATCTGCTATTTTCTTGGTGTGTAATGTTAAGTATATTTTTATATATGACACGTACAAGTTTTTGATTTTGCTTCTGATCAATGATTTGAGGGTTTTGTTTTTATTGTGGGGAGGGTCATTTGACTGGTGTCTTTTTAGTTTCTTGTACAACTTGTCCCTAGTCTGAAATTATGTAAGTGCAAAAGTAAAAAAGCTAACAAAAATTTAGGCTTAGTAAGTAAAACCTCATATTTGTATAAAGAAATGTTTCTGCAGCTCTATAAGCGTTAGTCAGGCGACATCTTGAGTTTATGCCTCCCCAGTCTGGTCACCACTTTCTGAAAAAGGATCAAGTAGCTCTTGAGACTGTTCAGTGTAGAGCTACACGAATGACCCAGGGGTTTAGCCACATGCTATACAAAAAAATAATTCAAACACTGGGAATACCAAGTCCTGAATACAGACGTGAACGTGCCGACATGCTCCGAGTATACTATCACTTATTTACCCAAGAGGGAAAATCGAGGGTTGTTAGACTTAATGAGAAGGGCTAATTCCTGACAAAATTCAAAAAAGGTCTAATTAATACAGAACTGAAAGGTCTTTTTTCAGTCAAAGAGTGGTTAACACCTTGAATAGAATTCCAGAGCATGTTGCACGTTAATTAACCACTGGGTCAAAGAGTCAAAAGTTGGACCCTTATTCACAAGCAACACAGATACCCATAGTTATTGTAAATATAGATAATTCAGCATATTTATTTTTGATTTTTAATCCTTTTCCAATATTGACTATGATTGAACATTACATGTAGTACTATTATTATAGTACTCAAAAGTTAACACTTGGATACTAGAAAAACTATTAATTATTGAACTGTGCATTTGTAGTATCTTGTTTTCTCGTACTCACGGGGAACTAAGAGTGTAAATTTGTTACCTATAAAACAGTACACACTTTAGCAACACTATTTCCATGTTATTTGATAGAAAAATACTTATCTTTCAGTCGGTAGCATCATAAAATGCATGATTTTTCTCCTTATGTAAATTTTGCTACAGTATCTGAGGTCACCCTCATATTCGGAAATGAGACGATTCTCATGGATTTATGATAAATTTTAGTCTCGGAAATTGCCACATTGTAGAATCCAAAAACTCAATTAGCTTAAAATGGACCTAAAAGCACATATATGGGTATTCGATTAAATTTTAGTGTTACCTATTGCCTATTTTAGGCCGAGTTCGTCGAACTCTGTAACACGCATCTTGACGGATTGAACTCAATAAGCACATTTGTAGGTAATAAAAATTCAGAAGCAAAAAATTGTTAAGGCATGAACAGGTTCTTTTTGTTTTTAGCACTGTCAGTAACTGAAGAAGCTGTGACACATGTCTCACTTAGCGACTGATTCGGACGATTACTGATTCGACCCATGTAGATTTGGGACCGTTGAATCATTCAAAAGATTCAGCAATAAAATCTGTTACACTAGTACAAAAACCTCATATGTGAGGCCTCAGAGTGACCAATTAAATTAAAATTATGGCAATTAATCAATTATATTTAATGGAAAAATCATTCTTGATCAGAAATATGTCAATTTTACATTTCTTGAGTCTTGACATTATCCACAGACACCGGCTAAATCTTACTATATAACACTAATATGAGCATGCGCCGTAAGAAAAAAAAGTTAAATTTTGATTTGGAACTTAATTGATTAAGTCATTTCTAAAATTGATAAAAATTTCAGTCATCAGATGTCAGAATTGGCCAAGCAATTTATAACAAGGGGAAATAATTTAATCCTCTTGGCACTTATGGATTATGGCCCTTGAATTACTCCAAATTAGCCTTGTCCAAGCAGTTCTCATCAACTTGGTGGAAATGTTTGTGGGCATATTATCTGGACAAAGTTCAATAACCAGCAAAATCGCCAAAGGGACTTTTGGATTATAATTATTAAAATTGATGAAATCACGGACCTATATACACATATATCACTAGTCTATATGATAATGTAGACCATTATGAAGTTAATGAACATTGAATTGATTGATGTTACAAATGAACGGTACATTTTGTAAATGTGTAACATTATTCCGCAGGTGAAGGGTCAAGTTGTATGCTATATGTCCATGTCCGTGATATATTTATAAACATTTAATTTATACTTGTGTTGTATGCATTGAATCAGATTGTTACCTGTTTCTTAGTAATTTAGAATTAAATTTAAAAAGTTAACACGTATCAGTATTTTACTTCTGCATCAATTTAACTAAAAAGAACTCTTGAGTGGTCAAGAGAACTCCTGTGATCATCTTTTGTCTGTCCAGTGTCTTGTTTTAGTTTTTTCACAGTATTATATCCAAAAGTCTGAGATGTTTTCGCACACCCTTTGAGCCACGCCTTGGGAAAACCTGCGGTACTCTGTTTATACATGTATGATATTGAAAACAAATTTTGAGCACTCGAGATCAAAGTTGAATGTAATGTGATGGTCACATGGTCTTGGATACAATATATACAAAATGTGTACATGTAAACAACCAAACTAAATAACAATTTGCTTATTTTGAGAAATCTTTATTCAATTCACCCTGATAACACATAAATTTATTCTTTTTCAAAAAGATACACTAAAACTAAAAGAAACTAAAGAAATCATCTCATGACAATTGGATAATTGTTCAAGAGTGTTGTCTATCATCAAAATAATTGTTTAATCAGTTGATATGGAGTGCACTTTAATGTCATTAGCATTGACGGGCTTTAATACTTGTAAATAGGTTCCCTCAAGTTACAGAGAGCGGCACAAACATTCAATATCTCGTCAATATGTCCAATCAAAGAGATGGGAAGTTCATTTGCCAAAATACGAAATGTTTTTAGGCGTCTGATAACTTGTTCAATCAAGATCCTATGATTTGCAATGCGCTTAGTTTTTGCAACACAGCACTTGACATTTGTGAGTAACCGCGTTTCCCTGGTGGAACATACAGACTTATGTTTCTGTCTGCACATTCATCAGATATGTTAAACCCCTTGTCAGCCATCAGCATACTGTTCATTGGCATGGAGTCTAAATACTCTGAGTGTAATGTCAACGCTTTATCCGAAATCCTACCAAGATAGGCTGAACTTACAAACACAATGGAACTGTTAGGAGCACAGGCAATTAATACCTTGAGCGATTATGATGTTTGTAATTACTCCATGTAGCGGTTTGCAAAAAAAGGTCTTTGGGGTTTCAATAAAAATTTCAGTGCAGTCTATTATTGAGTGCAAGTCTGGCAGCGTCCGAAATCTCTCCGGCTTAGAACCGATCAAGGCTTCTTCATCTGGTACATACACCAACGATTTTAAAACAGAACACGAAGCTCTTAACCAGGAGAAAAAAATTCTTGAGCACAATGTCTCTGAAAGTCAAAGCGTTTAGCTAAATCCTTATTTAGAAGTCCCAATCTCAATTTCATCAACATCATAAGGAATTCACTTTTAGATGACATTTTCCGTGCAGGTCCAAACCTTGAATTTGTCTTAAATTTTCTGATGTTTTTCAGTATTGACACTACTCCTGTCCATCTTCTGTTAACATAAGGGCAATTAAAGAATGCATTTTTTCAAAGATTGATTTCTTGGACATTCCTGTATAGAAATTTACATCATTGTCAGTTTTAAGATCTTCTCTGTATACACAGTGTTTTTCAATTTTGTGTTTGCTTCCTTCAGGGTCATGATTTCTAATTTAGCTTATTAATAGTATCGTTCTGTTCTTTAATCATTCTACAGAGTCCAACAAATATTGCAAGGACTGTTAAAATCCATGGGAATTGAATAGGTGTTCTTGTGACTGTGTCAATCTCTGGGTCACAGGCATGGATTGGTGTAGCAAACAGCAACTCTGGCTCAGGAGGGCAACTTTAACTTTTATCTTACGCGAAACTTTGTGTGGTCTGGTAGATTCAAACTGAGTCATACGTTTTACCCTCTTATCTGCTCCATCATAACCCATGTTAAGTGTTGGGAGAGTGTTCTGAAGGGTTGGTTTTTTGTCAACAAAAGTGTTTAGAGCACACTCTGCTGTCTTTAGAAGGAGACCACAACTTGGTACCTTCTCGTCGTCCAACTAGCTGCTTCCACTTTTCCCTGGCCTCGATATTATTTTTTCTGGTTGGAAATGCGAACAATCTGAAAAAAAGTTATTATATCATTTGAAAAACATGGTTCTTATATCAAACTATGACAATGAGTTGTCTGGATAAGGGGGGGGGGGGGGGGGGGTAATATTCACTGATTTACAAAACAAGTAGTCTGCAGTTTCCAAGTTCTGCAGGCAGATTAACAGATTAAAGATTACCCATCTATCAGTCTATAAAGGTTACATGTACTGACGGCATGTTAATTTTTCTTATTTTGAAAAATGAAAAATACTTTATAGTATACATGTATAAAAAGATTCAAACACTGCACTGATTTTGTGCTACACATTTAAAACTTGTCAGTGTTAAATTGTCCTTTTAGAAGTTAAAAATTAGACAGTCTTATACCTGAACATTTGATTATTATAGATATTCAGTCTTTGTCGCCCTGGCAAATCATACAAACCATCGGACCATGTGCTTATAAAACTTTGTTCATGCTCAACTCAATTTGAAACCGAAAGTAATATTGATACTGAAAGTGAAAACAAAATATTTTGTTTCAAAATTACATTTAAACCTACCTAAAAGGGGTTCACAGGAGCACATCTTATCCTTATGCAGGCATCCACATTTTTCACACAACTGGGACTTCCATTTCTTTACCAATCGATCCGTTGAACATTTGTTGACAGAGCATGTAAACGCCATGATTTCCTTGTTTTTACTCGAAATTTCAAGAACGACAACTCTTGTATGATTTCCGGTTTTGCGCATGCGCATTACGGAACTGTCAATCGGTGTATTAGTGTTGTAAGCACTATAGTGTATTAGCCTTGTCCTCTCTATAGTTCAAACAGGTTTAACAAAATCTATAAACTGCCAGATACTGAGTTATGCCTCCCTGATGGGCGTATTTTATGACTGTTTGGCACTCTTTGTATCAACACTAAAATAATACATTTTAAAAAAATCAACAATGGTTAATACAGTATTTTCAGATTTTATTGGATATCCAGTGTTCACTAACAGCCTGTAAACTTTTTCAGTTACATAAATAAAAAACATTGAAATATCCATAAAAAAAATAAAATAACTACCTGTACATTTTGTCCAGTCTACAGCAAATGTGCCAAGGCATGATAAGCATACTTTTTTTAATCCCATAGCTGGTTAATAACATGCATTTACAAACTCCTTTCAAACAACACAAAGTGAATAGCTCAGAAAATAATTGACACATGTATAATAATATTTTTCTTAAAGTTAAATGAAATGCCTCTGGCTAGAACATACCTGTCGTGCTTGACCACTACTTATTGACAGACAGTGAAGTATGTATTGAACAAGTTTGTGTCCATGACATTTCATTAAATTTTTATTACAACAACACTCAACTTTATTTCTACCAGGTTACAGGATGTAACAACATGGTTTAATTCAATGTCTTAACTATATTATGTGGGCAGTATTTTCAATTCCAATGGGTTTGTATTAAAGATGCAGTTCATGGTTGTATTGCACAAAAATCAAATTATTTGAATATACACATTACTTCATCTTCATGGTATAGTATAGTGATAGTCTGAGAGAAGAAAAACAACTTTGGGGAACAGTGATTTTAACTGTTAAAGTGGTTAAAATTTTAAGGTCTTAATGTTGGGTGAAAAAAAAGCGATACATAAATTATGTATACTCTTTATTTCCACTTTTATGTGATTTTTATAACAGTATAACGTACAAAACATATATACAGACATACACATGTACATGTGTTTTGTAATACAGTGAGATTAACTGAGTAGACAATATTTTGAAGTTATTAATTGTTAAAATGATTAAAAAACACCAGACGATAAGAGCACGCCTCTATATCATGTATGCTGATTCTGAAGATAACAATATTGACTGAATTTAAAATATTTGGTCTTTTGTAGTAGACATCTTTAATAAATTCTTTTTAGGATAAGGAAAGGGCATTTAAGTATGTAATGATATTCGTCTGCTATTTCATCAAAACCACACAGTGGGCGGTTGTGGTAAGGTAGCAAAGAGTTACACTATCGGATATCCTCCTGTTTCAACTGGAAGTTTGTGAGTTCCTGTCAGGAAATGATATAATTCTAGACATGAATTACTCAGCAGGATAGTTAGATATGGTTCAAGTTTTAGATCTGTTTCAATTCACAAGAGTGTTAATAAGAACAGTTTAGATTTGCAAGATATCAAAAGTTGTTTATGTAATAATTATAATTCCATTTATTGGGACACTCAAATATTAATGTGATAAAAATCAAATTGGGGTGCAGTTTTGAAAGACACCTCTTAAACCTTTGAGAATATCAAAGTTTTGCTAAATGAATACCATAATAATCATCATGAATGCCCCGCTCAAACTAATTACCTATTCTAAGTATAAGTGACTGACAGTTCTAACATAACTTCAATAGGAAAGATTGAAATAACTTGTATAAGATCTTGAAAATATTTATCATTATTGTGTAACTACATCTATATATTTATTAATTTTAGTTTATACGAATTTATTTTAGTTCAATCCCAAAGAAAATTTCGTAGCTCATTGAATTATTTTCGAACAGTTATTTGAGATGTCACCACACTCGCGCGAGAGAGGCAGCCAGTTTTTCATCACTGCTGACCCATTTACTGCTGGGTGGACTGAGGCACATGTGGCATCAGTGTCTTTGCCCAAGGACATACCTTGTGCTTTTGTTGGGATTCAAACCTGGGACCTCCCTTTCAGTAGGCGAGCGCCCTAACCACTGAGCTATCAAGGCCCACAATGAAAAAAATGGTGAACTTTGATTGGGCTATCAGTGAATATACACCTCATGTGGTGGATTCTTGAAAGCAAAGGCGTGATGTTAACCACTCATTTTGAATCTGTTATAGTAAAGGCTGTTCAGTTACCAAAATCACTTTAATGATTAAGTCTGTTACTGTCTGTTTTCTTATATTTATTACTTTGAGTAAAAGTTAACAGTTCTTTACTCTTTTGTGTAAAAAAAGCGCCACATTTTTATACAATCGAAATCATAATCATTGTTAAAAATGGCTTAATTCATTGTTGCTAAATAGTGATTTCTGTTGTGGTTATACAATAAAAGACATAGTGACTGATGATTTTGGTAAAATTAATATCCAAATCTATTGACCTGATGTATATGATATCACATACCCCTGGTTTCTAGGTTTGGATGTTCACCTCATTATCAGTCAATATTTGTACATAATAATCATGACTGCTTATTGTAGGTAAGATTACACTATGGATGAAATCTGGAAAGTGTTTGCTCCTTGTGACCTGTTCAGCCAATCAGCAACTTATCTTTTTGGTCATGTGACAACAGAAAACCAATCAGTGTATATCACAGCATCATCAAATGACATCTCTGCAGCCAGTGAGATTCTAGGTTTAGAACTGATTGGCCATTGGTCAAAAGAAAAAAAACTGGTTACAAGAAAAACACGAAATGTAACACAAGGACACTGGACAAGTGTGTGGCAGGATGGGAATGGTGACAATTTTTGTGAAGTCTGTAACAATGGACAAACCAGTCAGTGTACACTGTTGATCTATAATCCTTTAGATCTTTTACAGTCTGAGATTTTAAAACAAAAAGTGGATACATGTGAAGATAATGAAAACATTGCATCACTAGTAAGAATCTTGCATAAAACAAACTTAAGTCTGAGTGACTATGAAGTTGGAAGTGTGATAACTGTGTACACAAAGACAACAAGACGGAGCAATATAAGTCATTTTTTCCTCGTGTGCCTGATGTTGCCACTCAATCTGATGTACCTTCCATTCAGGTTGTGTGCACTTGATGTTCAAAGGTAATGGTTCTGTTACACATAAAGATTTGTCCTAACGATTCAGAAACATTACATTGTAGGGTTAATGCACGTTTACGTGTTATAACATCTGCAGAATCCCGAGGGATGGTTGGGCAGGTAGGTAGGGCAAGGGCACCGATATATCCAGAGGGTTTCTGCAGGGGTTATAACACGAAAAAACTATCGTACATATTCTAGCATAAAACCATCATAAAAATAAGAATGAAACGCTCTAACTGGTATGGCTCTCAACAACGTCCGTGTTGTTTATGTCATATTTAGGACATCACTAGTAGTTTAATCTTGGCACTTTAGATGCCGTGCTTGATGAGAGACTTGGAGGACAGATCCGTTGTTTACAATGGCCCTGTAATGCGCATAAATGAAAACGGGTTATAACAGCGCATGAATCTCCACGTTAACACATGTTTTTTCTCCTGTTAAAACACCGGCAAAATGGGCAAAATCTGCACATTTTATGCTAGGATATAGAACTAACACAATTATACTGATATTTTCCCAGCTGCTGTAGCATGTATGAATTTCAAGTTTGATGACAGTGTAGTTGTTTATATCAGTAATTTTTTATGTAGATAAAATGCATACATATATATGACTGTTACTTAATTGTTCTCTGAAGTAACTAAGAGCTTTTCCTTCTGAAATAACATGCAGATTGTGAAAGACATAGAGGGGAGAAATGAGTTTATTTCCAGTGTAATAGCATATAATATCACCACAAGAGGGAGATATATAGTATAGAGCACTCTTTTCTTGTCCGGAATATTTCTTAAGAACCACTGACTACACGTCGACATTGAAACTTCATAGACTGCTACCCTATCAAGAGGAGATGTGATATTATCAGTATGTTGTAGTTTAACGACTTTTCATTGAGTTACTGCCCTTTGATTACTTTTTCATATACCTTGTGTCCATACTATTTCTCAGCAACCAGAAGTAACAAATCTTCATGGGAAGGTTCACTTACAAGAGATGTGCATATTACCAGCATTGGATAGGTTCAATGATTTTTTCATTGAATGAAGGCCCTTTCATATAACCACCTTTCACACAAATACCTTTCATCGGCAGTGGGTTTGGCAATGTCAGCATGGCTCTTGTTATTGTTTGCATAACTGAGACTCACAGTGTTTATGTTTATCATAAATTTGTTTAATTTTAAAACTATGCCAGGTATCATAGTACTATTTTATCATTTTAGATTTTAGGTCTTTTTAGCAATTCGATTAAGGAACTATAAGTATTCCATTTATTTGATGGTTATACTTTCTTCAGATGTGATCCCAGTGATAGAAGGCTGGGAGAGAAAGTGATAGGTATATCAACCACATTAGCACAGCTGGGCACAAGGACCAAAGAATTGAAGCAAGTAACCTTGTCAGATGATTCAAAGCCATTCAGCAGATTAAGGTAAATAACAAGACAACAGCGGTGCAGTGGTTTGGAAGGATATAGCGATGCTCCCGTAGTGCGTTCTCTCTAAATCTCTAAAAAAAATCCTTCTGAAATTTTGCATAGAATGTGCCAATGTGCATACCAATTTCAGAAAATAACTTGACAATACGCTTCCAACTTAAAAGCCACAAATGTTTGCGATTCTCTTTTTATGCTAGTGCCCATGGGCGATGGGGCATTTTGCCCATTATCCAAAAAAACTTTCCTGATCACTTATGATACTCCTCGTACCTTTGACAATGTTGGGAGTATAACACAAAAAAGATTGAACTGTTTTAGAGTTTTCATGTTAGATTTTAGTACTGAGGTAAAAACAGATGTTGCCCTCACATGAAGTTAATTGGAGCCCCAATGTGTGAAAAGTGTGCTCTACCAGATCTAGATCTATGCATTTCACTTATCTAGCTCTGACACTTGGACATTTAACATTGCCATATTCAGTCTCCTTCTAAACTTGAAATACTGGTTGATATTTATCTAAATGGGCAATATTATATATAACATATGGGGGAGGGGTTAGGGGATTGGCATCGGAGTTTAAGTTGTATTATCCATTCAAATGGAAAATCAACTTTTAAATCTGATTTATTTTTGATGCACTCTCACAGGGGTTCAACTATTTGCTGAAACTTGAGAGTCATGTGAAATATTGATGTCACTTTATGGCATATTGATTCCTAAGTTGTTTATGGCAGAATAATCCTAATTTTTGTCGAGTCCGCACAGGGGGTTCAACATAGTTGTCACTTTTGGCGGTTGTTTGCTGCCAAACCCCTGAGAGTCATTAGGTGGAATATTTCATTGTTCTTAACAATGAGGATCACTTAATAACAAATGACCATAAGGGACAAAAGACGGAATGAAGAAATTGACTTAGGTCCCTAACCCAAGGTGCCCATCATGCGCGCTGCTATGGCAGAATCATCCATTTTTTCACCATTTTTTCATGCATGGAGGTTTGATGTTACTTGGCACAAATGTTCACCATATGACGGAGTGTCATGCGCAAGAACCAGGTCCCTAGGTCAAGGTCACACTTAGAGTTAAAGTTCAAAGTCAAATATCTTGTCTGGGCATTTCTTCTTCAGCATGGAGGGATTTTGATGTTACTTTGTACAAATGTTCACTACCATGGTTTACCTTGATTTTAGAATTACTTCCCTTTGTTGTTACTATAAATAGCTTATATTGTAACTTTTATTACTGGCCGTGAGGAAAATCGGGGACCGCTTTTCTGTGGTACAACATCCATGTTACATCCCAATATTAGGTGT
Organism: Saxidomus purpurata; assembly: GCA_022818135.1. NCBI lineage: Eukaryota > Metazoa > Mollusca > Bivalvia > Venerida > Veneridae > Saxidomus > Saxidomus purpurata. Next base: position 38,063,396 of record JAFMSR010000002.1, read on the forward strand.
ATTTTGACCCATCTCTACTTGGTAAGGTAGGGGTTTGGCTTTGACATGGGGGGCTCGGACATGTTGCACGTGGGCATCTAGTTCTAAGCCTTGTAGTTTGTATATAGAGACAATCTCGTAAGTTAAGTTAGAATCTGGGTTAAAATATCAATCAAAGAATGTTAGTGTTAATTAATGATTTTGTAGTTTAGGGTTGAAGTTTTGTCACACATTGTCATATGTCGGTCTCAAGGGAGCAATAAAGGGCTGTTTTGGCCCTTTTTTTTAGCTCATTGGAAAAAAGTGCCAGAGTGAGCTATTAGGATCTATCACTCACTGTCTTGGGTCCGGATCGTCCATCTGGTCCACCATTTCCTTCCAATGACATCTTCTCTAAAACCACTGGGCCAATGTTGATGAAAATTTGCAGGGATGTTCCTTGCATGAAGCTGGATCAAAGTTGTTCAAAGATTTCTATTCCATGCAGAACTCTGGTTGCTATGGCAACAAGTAGGAAAAACTTTAAATATCTTCTTCTGAACCACAAGGCCTAGAGCTTAGATATTTAGCATGTAGCATTATCTAGTGGACCTCTACCAAGATTGTTCAAGTTATGCCACCCGGGTTAAAATTGACCTAGTGCGGGTGGTCAATCAGTTTTACATAGGCTTATATAGGAAAAACTTTTAAAATCTTCCTCTCTGAAACTAAAAGGCCTAGAGCTGAGATATTTGGCATGTAGCATTGTCTAGTGGACCTTTACCAAGATTGTTCAAATTATGACCCCAGGTCAAAATTGACCCCGCCTAGGGGGTCACTTGATTTAACATAGACTTATATAGGAAAATCTTTACAGTTGTTGTTCTCTGAAACTGCAAGGCCTAAAAATAAGATATTTGACATGTATTAATGCCTAGTGGACCTCTACCAAAATTGTTGAGATCATGACCCACGGTTCAAAATTGACCCTTCTGAGGAGGTGGGGGGAGTTCACTTGATTTTACATCAGCTTATTTAGGGAAAACTTAGAGAAACCACAAGGCCGGCAGGCAGAGCTTAGATATTTGAAATGTTACTTAGCATTGAGTAGTGGACCTCTACAAATTATGTTAAAATCATGACCCCTTGTATTATAGCCAATGGTAGTCAGGTGAGTGATATAGGGCCATCTTGGCCCTCTTGTTTTAAGTTTTGCTATATTATATATATAATACATATTTCTAAATAAAACAGAAGACCTCCCCCACCCCTCTTGGTGGGGCAAACTTTAACGCCAGGGGTATGATTTGAACAGTCTTGATAGAGGTTCACTAGACAGTGCCACTGACAAAATATCTAAGCTCTATGCTGTGCGGTTTTTGAGAAAAAGATTTTTAAAGTTTTTCCTATTTGTTGCCATGGCAAACCAGAGTTCTGCATGGATGTATTTCTTGAAACGGTCGAGACGACAGTCTTGTAATATTTTATATTTTTATACAGACCAGAATGGGCATTATTCTGATTAACCCAGATTCTAACTTGACTTACGAGATAGTCTCTTTGTATAAACTACAAAGCGTAGAAACATTTGGATTATTCTGCCATAAACAACTAGGGAATCAATATGCTGTAAAATGATGTCATATTGTGCTGTATGACGTTAAATAAATATACACACAGAAAATAACGCTTTGCATTTATTCACCTTTTGTAATGCATGTATAAGGTCATGTTAGAATGGTAATAATATCCTTTTCAGCATTGTTATTTTCTAATGAATAACTCTTTGTCATTCTGATACGCAGTTATAAACAACTCAGGCCTCCGGCCTTTGTGATTAACTACTGCGCATCAAAACTCCAAATCATTGTTTATAAGACAATGAACGGCGCTGGAACGGATATTATTTCGTAAGTACGTACATGTAGTATCAATTCAAATATATTTTGACCCAAATCCATGCAATGTAATAAGTACAAGAAATACAAAAATACTTCTGATACAAAAAAGCTTACCTGCACATCTATTGGTTACCATTGTTTCCATGGCCAGAGTGTGATATTGACACTTGTTTACTGTGGTATTAATTTATTTTTCTCATCCCATAAACAGGTATTGATTGGTATATGATTATGTTTTGCATGTTGTAATATTGATTTGTACAAGATATATTTTATATATATTTACAGATCTGTCAACATATGTATAAAGCAGGGGATAGATACATTGCTTGGTGTGACACTGATGTATGTTCTAATGTCTGACAACATGGCACAATATTTTGCCAACATGTGTCTTTCTTACGGCGATGTAAGTATATGCTTTGTCAGGCATTTGCAAAGAAATTTTTTGCAGCTCAACTCTGTATTTTTTTAATCTTAATTTTTAATATGTCACTGCAGTAAGGCAAGCTGTATACAGGAACAACTAGAGAATGAAAATTACCAAGTCTCGTCCCCCAAAAAATCCAGTCACCCAAAAAATCTGGTCAATTTTCTCTGAAGGCCGACTTGAATTTCGAGGGTCTACAGTACTTAAGAAAGACAGCTTGAAAAAGAGCCATTCTACTGTATGCTGCTGTCAATTATAGAACATGATTGTAGAGTTGGCATATACAGTAAACTCTGTATATAATTAATACTTTGTTCTTTATATCCAGAGTTTGTTATATCCATATAGCATTTTCATATTAAATAAAGAAGGTAGAAACATTGATTCCAGAAAATCTGTTTTATTAGGAATTTCGTTATAACTGGAGTCCTTATATACTTCGTTTACAATAGTTACAGTCTTTGAGTTTCCAAGTATTGACCATGGGATGATTGACTGCACACCTGACAGGCATATTTTCTGGACAGTTTTGCAGTTGTGTTTATTTACTTTTTTATAGAGAGTTAAGAAGATGAAAAATTTGTAATGTTTTAACTGTTCAACTTTTTGTTAGTTGTTCGAGAGTCTCATAATATACTTGCCTTTCTTTGGATTATTTACAGAATAAGGTCAAGGTGATGGGTAAGCTGTTTAGGGCTGTCAGTGATGCTCCTTTGTGTTACTGTTTACTGTTTGTATTAAATTAATTTGTTGAAAACCCAAATGTAGGTTATATAAGGTATGTATTTATTTCCAGAGAGTTGCTGGGGAACTTAAAGTGCTGCTTGAATGGTTGATGGGTGCTCCGGCTGGGCTCAAACTGAACAGTCAGCTGACCCATATCCTGGGGAAGTTCTTCCAATATCACATTTACCTCTGGTCAGGTACACTAATGTTCTGTCTCGTTATGTTAATACACTAGTATGGAGTACATTAAGTTATTGAGACATAGAATTTAAACAGTTTTATTTGTGCATAGTATTAAAAGCAAAGTGTATATACAGGTACACCATTTTGAAATTATGTATAACAGGTACAAGTTTTTGACACTCTGTATACACAGGTACAAGTTCTTGACATTCTGTATATACAGGTACATGTTTTTGACATTCTGTATATACAGGTACAAGTTCTTGACATTCTGTATATACAGAAACAAGTTTTTGACATTCTGTATATACAGGTACAAGTTCTTGACATTTATATACAGATAAGAATTCTGACATTCTGTATATACAGGTACAAGTTTTTGACATTTGGTATATACAGGAACAAGTTCTTGACATTCTGTATATACAGGTACAAGTATTTGACTTTCTGCATATACAGATACAAGTTCTTGACTTTCGCATACAGGTATAAGTTTTGACTATATACAGGTACAAGGTCTTGACATTCTAGTATATACAGATACAAGTTCTTGACATTCTGTATATACAGGTACAAGTTCTTGACATTTGGTATATACAGAAAGAAGTTCTTGACATTCTGTATATGCAGGTACAAGCCCTTGACTTCGACGGTTCAAATTCTTGACTTCCGTGTATACTACAATTCTTACAAGTCCTTGTAACAGGTTCATTTGACTTCTGTATATACAGGTACAAGTTCTTGACAGTCCATATATACAGTTACAAGTTCTTGACACTCAGTTTATACAGGTACAAGTTATTGACATTCAGTCTATACAGGTGCAAGTTCTTGACATTCTGTATATACAGTTACAAGTTCTTGACATTCAATATTTTCATGTACAAGTTCATGACAATCTGTATATACAGTTACAAGCTCTTGACATGCAGTATATACAGGTGCAAGTTCTTGACAGTCCATATATACAGTTGCAAGTTCTTGACATTCAGTATGTACAGGTACAAGTTAATGACAGTCCTATATACAGGTACAATTTTTTGACATTCAGCATATACAGGTACAAGTTCTTGACAGTCCCTATTTACAGGTACAAGTTCTTGACATTCAGTATATACAGGAACAAGTTATTGACATTCAGTATATACAGGTTCATGTTTATGACAGTCCGTATATACAGGTACAAGGTCTTGACATTCAGTATACAGGTACAAGTTCTTGACTTCGTATACAGGTACAAGTTCTTCACATTCAGTATATACAGGAACAAGTTCTTCACATTCTGTATATACAGGTACAAGTTCTTCACATTCTGTATTATCTCTGGCTTGATCCTTATATCCTTCAGTATTAGGTGGCTTTGTCAAAGAAGAATAAAGTTAGGAGACAACCATTGTCTTGATGCTAAATGTAGCCACAGCAACTACAGATTAACCATTAGTATCACTATGAAGATAGTCTGTTCTGTACTGTTTCTCTCTTCAGCTTATTGTACTTGTACTTCCAGATGTTGTTCTGTCTCTCAGTTTTGAAAACTGTCAATTTACGAGAAAGAGATACTTATAATCCCTAGTACTATTAAGTTACTAACAAAGAAAAGTACTACCAAAGGTAGAACAAAGCCAAGCAGTATATAAAACTGTTGTGTATTTTCAGCACCAACTGGAAGATTGTTTAAATTTCATCCAGATGATAGCTTATCTGGTAGCTTGATCTTAGTTTGAATATGTATTTTCAGGTTATCTGTATGTACTGAAGCCAGTGTTAGGACAGTTGATATATTACAGTTCTGTAGCTGGTATCTGGGGCCTGTCAGTTCAGTTAGCTTTGTTCCAGGATATATTGTCCACAATGACTATTCACATCTACTGCTTTTATGTTTATGCAGCAAGGTATAATTGTATGTGCATCCTTACAAAAAATCACTGAAATTGGGGTAACTACGAAGGACTTTTTTTAAAGAAATAATATCCTTTAAGTGTTACTTATTGTCCAGTAATCAATGCTTTAAAGTTTTAATGCATAGTAGTAAGCCAAAAATTAAGACCACTGGTTTGTTAAATTTGAAACTTTTTACAATACCAGAAGGTTTAGGATATTTGTATTTATACTGCAAGCTTCTGTTTTCAGGCTGTACAGATTACAAATGTATGCTATGGCATCACTTTGGCGACTGTTCCGTGGTAAGAAATGGAATGTCCTACGTCAGAGGGTAGACTCAGCAGTATATGATGCTGACCAGCTGTTTGTGGGAACATTGTTGTTTACAGTACTGTTGTTCATTCTTCCAACAACTGGATTGTACTATGTGGTGTTCACCTTGGTATGGAGATTTCAGGAAATTACTTTTAGTATGACATTTTAAAAGTAAAAGCTAAAATTTTATTAAATCAACTCTGAATGTTTGTAGGTCTGTGTTGGAACATTTGCTGTTCTGTATGCAAGATTGACAACTTAAAAATGAAATTTATTCATATGGAATGGTAAAAATGTCTCCAATGCTCATATGAAGATCTCCAGTAGCTATTATCCCATGCAGTAAGACAACGTACAAATGCCTGATATTCTGAACCCTTTTATAAAACAAGTAATTGTGTCATTTTATAACCTAGTAAGTAATATACATTGAAGAACTCTCCAATACCTCTGGTCAGAATTTAATGACACTTCAGAGAAGTGATAAGTACCATGCTTAGGTGTGCATGATCAAATAGTTAAAGCATCAAATGTTACACTAATTTTACATACTGTGTCAGTGAAGTGTTGTGATGGTATGCCGAGGGTTTGTCCACTGCACAGAAGGGTCTCAGTTACTAAAAATTGACAAAACCTTAGAGTAGCTTCTGCTCATGAACCAATGGATGACACTTGTTCAATATTATCCTTGTTAACCAACTGGATGAAATTTTGCCAAACTTGCTCTTTCACATTCTTTCATTTGCCCTTTCAAAAACACAGGAAATGGCTCTCCTCCACTTCCACAGGGAATACCATTTTCAGAACCACAGTTAGAGTACTAAGGTCTTTAGAAAACCACTGTACCATAGAATATACCTGTACTGTATAGCACAACAGTCCTATTCAGTAGCTGGTGACATACCTTGCAGTGTTGGCCATTTGAAGTCCAGATGAGTGATTTAGGGTCAGATTGGCTCTCTTTTATACTATGTACTGTATAGTTTATATACTATATGTATTATTAATCACTTTCAGTTACGTGTGGTTGTGTTGACAGTGCAAGGTGTTGTATCTAGACTAAAACATCTCCTGAACTATTTACCTTGGTGGTATATACTGCTCTGGATGGCTAAATCTGCCGTACTTACAGGTTGGTAAAGTCGGTTTTAAGCTGACTTAATTGTCTGTTCATGTCTGTTATGACATTAATACTGTGAACAATAGAAGTCACATTCTTATTCTGCTCTGTATGAAATTAAGTCAAAATGATTTACTTTAAAATCTTGCGAAGTTGAAAGTGGGTACTTTTGGTTGAACTTACAGGTCAAAAGGATTCTATGAAATTGTAATAAAATTTCACCAGGATATCTTTGACACAAATGCTGGTATGGTCAGCTGGACATTTTTGCCAAGGTAGCAGGAACACATGTGAGGTCAGGTGTCTTTGACTTCAAAGAAAACTCATTATTTCAACTGTCCTTGATTCCCGGGAAAGTTTGTGAGATCAGCCAAATATCTGACACACAGGAATGCTAGTTTGGTTAACATGGGAACACATGTTAGATAGCTTGATATCTCTGACTCCAAGAATACTGGTTCGCTCGACCTGATACCTCTTGACACTCTGGAACACTTAATTCAATCAACTAACTGCTCCTGTGTTATTTAGATGCCTAAGTACAGGGGCATGAATTCCAAAACATATCCTGTTGAGATGAACTAATGCCAAGAGGCCTTGTTCAATGAATATAAATTATGTAAGGGTGTGTGGTTGATTTTTCTTGTTTCAGATGGTGCTGTATTCCAAGTTGTATCTTATATAGGAAATTCAACAAATTCTACACTCATTCTTAGTATGCAGGTAAGGAAGAGAATTATACTATGTCAAAACAGAACAGTTATGTCATGTTGTTTATGAACAAATATCAACTTGTTTTATTAAAACTGCACAATGTGTTCAAAAATGCACAAAAGATGCTTTTTGTCACCATTGTTAATTTTTTCCACTGAATCTGTTTGTTCATAATTTTGAACAGCTGTTATACATGTACATTTTCATCAGACATTTTAATCTCCACACATTGGTTAAGCTATACATACACTTCTATAGTCTTTAAATGGATATAGCCATTAAGAATACATTACTATGGTAGGAGGTGGGGTACGGACAGATATATTAATATGATACTTATTGTCTTGATGTAAAGATGTAATGAAGCATATTTCAATGAAACTATGAGAAATCATCACAAATCTTCCTGTTGCCATGGTAAAGGTAACTGTCTCTATAAGTAGACGGTACACCTCTTTGTGAAACTGTTTGACAGTGTTTTAGTTGTACATGCACATATACTGTATCTAAACAGTTTTTAAAAACTTCCCATATCAGACTTCATTGGAAAGGACTTGGTTGAGATATATATTTCCCCCAAAAAATAATCTCTATCTCATTGAACTTCTGACAGGAAAAAAAGACATACTACTGACTTCACTTGAACTTGAAACTGACTTGCTTCTTCATTTTTCTTTATCCATACCCTGTCATGTAGTTGATCAGTGTATTTTTGCATATATATAAGAAACTGTTGGTTATGTAAAAGCAGACAAAAATGATAATGTAATTTTCAGGCAACAAGACCAAGTTTACCAGAACTTTTGTCATTGACAAGGAAACCAGTTGTTACTACCTCAACATACTCCTGGGGAACTATCATTAAAAAGTTATTCCTTGGACATCTCATTTATCCGTGGATTGAAAAGAACAAGAACGGTCTATAGAGTATTCCTGAAAAGAAGACTGAGGGGAGAAATTTGAAGTATGGTTTATGGTGATGAAACAGAATTGTTTGTCTCTATCCAGATGAACATTTTCCTTTTGACGCTTACAGCTTCTTAACTTTATTGTTTTTTTCACCGGTGATCGAGTTTGTTTGTTTAGTTAGCTCACCTGAGCACTAAGTGCTTAGGTGAGATATTGTGATCCTCTGATGTCCGTCGCCTATCTGTGGTCTGTCCACACTTAACCTTGTGTATGCAATAGAGGCTGCATTTTTCACTGGATCTTCATGAAACTTTATCAGAATGACAACTTTGATGAAATCTAGGTCGAGTTTGAATATCGGTCATCTAGGGTCAAAAACTAGGTCACAAGGTCAAATCATAGAAAAACCTTGTGTATGCAATAGAGGTTGCATTTTTCATTGGAATTTTATGAAACGTGGTCAGTATGATTGCCTTGATGAAATCTAGGTCAAGGTCAAACATGGGTTATCTAGGGTCAAAAACAAGTTCACTAGGTCAAAACATAGAAAATCCTTGTGTATGCTATAGATGCTACATTTTTCATTGGACCTTCGTGAAACTTTGTCAGTATAATTGCCTTGATGAAATCAAGGTCGAGTTCTATCATGGGCCATCTAGAGTCAAAAACTAGGTCACGGAGTCAAATCATAGAAAAACATTGTGTACGCAATAGAGGTTGCACTTTTCATTGGATTTTTAGCTCACCTGGCTACGCCAGGGTGAGCTTTTCTGATCGATGATTGTCCGTCGTCCGTCAACATTTTGATTCAAATGACATCTCCTCTGAAACCTCTAGGCCAATGTTGATAAAACTATGCAGGAATGTTCCTTGCATGAAGCTCTACCAAAATTGTTCAAAGAATTCCATTCCATGCAGAACTCTGGTTGCTATGGCAAAAAATAGGAAAAACTTTAAAAATCTTCTTCTCTGAAACCACAAGGCCTAGAGCTTAGATATTTGGCATGTAGCATTGTCTAGTGGACCTCTACCAAGATTGTTCAAATTATGACCCCCGGGTCAAAATTGACCCGCGGGTGGGCCCTTAGTTTTTGCATAGGAATATATAGGGAAAACTTTAAAAATCTTCTTCTCTGAAACCACAAGGCCTAGAGCTAAGATATTTGGCATGTAGCATTGTCTAGTAGACCTCTACCAAATTGTTCAAATTATGAGCCCCGGGTCAAAAGACCCGCACTGGGGGGTCACTTAGTTTTGCATAGGAAATATAGGAAAAACTTAAAAAATCTTCTTCTCTGAAACCACAAGGCCTAGAGCTTAGATATTTGGCATGTAGCATTGGCTAGTGGACCTCTACCAATATTGTTCAAATTATGAGCCCCGGATCAAAATTGACCCCGCCCCGGGGGTCACTTAGTTTTGCATAGGAATATATAGGAAAAACTTAAAAAATCTTCTTCTCTTAAACCACAAGGCCTAGAGCTTAGATATTTGGCATGTAGCATTGGCTAGTGGACCTCTACCAAGATTGTTCAAATTATGAGCCCCGGATCAAAATTGACCCCAGCCTGGCGGTCACTTAGTTTTACATAGGCTTATATAGTAAAAATTTTAAAAATCTTCTTCTCTGAAACCACAAGGCCTAGAGCTTAGATATTTGGCATGTAGCATTTGCTAGTGGACCTCTACCAATACTGTTCAAATTATGACCCCTGGGTCAAAATTGACCCCGCACCGGGGGTCACTTAGTTTTGCATAGGAATATATAGTAAAAACTTTAAAAATCTTCTTCTCTGAAACCACAAGGCCTAGAGCTTAGATATTTGGCATGTAGCATTGCCTAGTAGACCTCTTTAAAGTTTTTTCAAATTATGCCCCTGGGGTCAAAATTGACCTTGCCCGGGGGGGGGGGATCATTTGTTTTACAAAGGCGTATATAGGAAAACTTATTTGGTATATAACATTATCTAGTGATCTTCCACCAGGCAAGTGGACTTGTACCAAGGTGAGCGATATAGGGCCATCTTGGCCCTCTTGTTATGAAATGTGGTCAGTATGATTGCCTTGATGAACTCTAGGTCAAGGTCGAACATGGGTCATCTAGAGTCAAAAACTAGATCACCTGGTCAAATCGTAGAAAACCTTGTGTATGCAATAGAGGTTGCATTTTTCATTGGATTTTCATAAAACTTTATTAGTATGATTGTCTTGATGAAATGTAGGTCAAATATGAATATGGATAATCTTAGGTCAAAACCTATGTCACCCGGTTTAAAACCTTGTGTTTGCCATACAGACGGCATTTACAACCCAATCATCTCGTAAATTGGTCAAAAGGTTTGCCTTGTCAAGATCAAACAGAATGTCTGTGTTTATGATATATAGTTTAGAGTTGAAGTTTGGTCACATATTGTCATAAGTCACAGGTGAGCAATATAGGGCCATCTTGGCCCTCGTTATACCTCCACAAAACGAAGTTTGGGGGTGGGGGGGGGTATATAGGAGTGAGCTTGTCGGTTTGTTTGTCAGTCTGTTGGTTTTCATGGTTTCCGGATGATAACTCATGAACGACTTTACCCTTTTGAATAATTTTTGGTACACATGTGCAACTTCATGAAATACAGGTCAAGATCAACTTTGGGGTCAGTAGGTCAAAGGTCAAGGTCACAGTGACTCTGAACTGTAAAACAGTTTCCGGATGATAACTCATGAAAGGCTTGACCGATTTAAATAATTTTTGGTACACACGTGCAACTTCATGAAATACAGGTCAAGTTCAACTTTGGGGTCAGTAGGTCAAAGGTCAAGGTCACAGTGACTCTGAACTGTAAAACAGTTTCCGGATGATAACTCATGAAAGGCTTGACCGATTTAAATAATTTTTGGTACACGTGCAACTTTATGAAATACAGGTCAAGTTCGACTTTGGGGTCAGTAGGTCAAAGGTCAAGGTCACAGTGACTCTGAACTGTAAAACAGTTTCCGGATGATAACTCATGAAAGGCTTGACCGATTTAAATAATTTTTGGTACACAGCTGTAACATCATCAAATACAGGTCAAGTTCGACTTTGGGGTCAGAAGGTCAAAGGTCAAGGTCACAGTGACTGAACTGTAATGTAAAACAGTTTCCAGATGAATACTCATGAAAGGCTTGACCGATTTAAATAATTTTCGGTACACAGCTGTAACATCGTGAAATACAGGTCAAGTTCGACTTTGGGGTCAGTAGGTCAAAGGTCAAGGTCTCATTTACACAAGTTATTGTATAATAACTCAACTCTATGTCCTTGTGGCCATTCCTTTCTTATGGTTGCCATACTTCTGTGACAAAGCTGTATTGTGGGGGTATAATTCGTCCTTCTTGTGATAGTTCTAGTTTATATTTTATTTGATGAGTATGACATGCAAAGCATAAAGATCTGTTTTCTTTCTGATTAAAAACTCCCTGTATACAGCATTTGTATATATGTATACATATATATATATATATATATATATATATATATATATATATATAATATATATATTAGTGCATATTTATGTTCAGTCATCTCAAGAAAAACACTCATTAATCCAACAAAACATGTCTTTACTATGTTGTGTGTTTTAGCAACCTAGTAAGTTTTCTTTATAGCCATAAATAATTATACTTATATACAAAACACAAGTCCATTCGCTTTGTTAACACTTTATTTTGTCTTATTTTATTGACCTTCTGCATTACATTAGCATGATTAGAAATTTTCACAAGAGTTTTCTCTGTGTATACGAAGTTTACTGTATGGAATTATCTCATTTTGTGTGTGGAGTTGTAACAATTATATGCATGGCAGAACGCTGGACTACCTTAAAAACCATATACCAAGTACCATAAAGGTCGAGGTCAACATCAGGTCTTGGGTGATAAACATTTCTTTTGTGGACCTTCATAAACGTCAGTCAAATACTCAGTTCATGGAAAACACCTTGTAGAGTAGCTTTGTGTGATATGGGCACGTTTTTAGCATAGTATGTTTTGCTTAATCCATCAAATGCAAACCTAATACAATGCATACTTTTTGTGTAGTATAGCCTGGAATAAGTTTTAGCTTCTACAGTCAAGGAAAGAAAACGAAAACTGTTACTTGGTGTAACAACCAACAGATATAACTTGCAGAAAACTTGGACACTATAATGAAACCTCTCGGTTTGACCGTTCATGGATTAATAATCTATGGTACTACCATACGTCAATGTTGTACCTAATTTCAGTATCACGTTGTAGCTCCTGTGCTCATTGCACAAGACAATGCTGCATTATGTCGTTAGAAACCTACATTGATGTTTCAGATCTATCTAAATTTCTTCTGTGCACAAAATTTGAAGCTTTTACTACTTGTAAATTATGCTAAGTCATACAAGAGTTTAACAAGGCACAAACTGCAAGTAGCGCATTCATATTGGAATATTCATATTTTGTGTGAAGAAGAAATTTAAAAGGAAACGTCAATGTAGGTTTCTTACAACATAATGTGGCATTGCCTTGTCCAATGAGCACAGGAACTACAAATATGATACTGAAATGGGTACAACATTGATATATGGTAGTACCATGAAGTACCATAGATTATTGATCCATGAACGATCAAACTGAGAGGTTTCAGTATCTTGTTTGGTTTTTTGCAAGTTATCTGTTGGTTATTACACTAAATAGCAGTTTCGTTTTCTTTCCCTGACAGTAGAGTTTAAAATTTATTCTAGGCATTACTACACACAACACTGCATACAATATACGTAAGCTTTTCACTTGAGGGATTGAGCAAAACATTATGCTAAAAACATGCCCATACCACACAAAGCTACTCTACAAGATGTTTTTCGTTAACTGAACATTTGACTGATATTTAGGAAGGTCCATCAGAGAAATGTTTATCACCCAAGACCTGATATGCGATGTTGACTTCAACCTATATGGTACTTGGTTATATGGCTTCATGTGATGTATAAGCTATTCCTGTGTTCTGCCATGCATATAATTGTTGCAACTTGCACACTAAATACTGCTACACTTCTACTGGATAGAGGTTCGAGCGCAAACTTTGGCCGTGAATTTGGGCATCTGCATCTTAATGTGCCAAATCAAACAGCAATGCGGGTAACAGTTGTGTGCTATTATTTGAAAATGTATCGATGCATGTTAAACTTACAGGCCCGACAGTTTCCAAATACTGGTGCATAACCTTTCCTAATACAATTTAAGCCCGAAGTGAGACATTGAGTTTCGAGGTAGCTGTCTGTGTATGATGCATAAAAAACTAAGCTAAGGTTATTTCAAAATTGGTAAATGCATGTAAAACCTGGCAATCTGCGATGTAGCAGTCTGGGCGTGGCGCATGACAGACCCTTTACATATTGGCAACAACTGTGTGAATTTATTTCAGGATCAGTCAATAGTCACTAATGTTAGAGCAGTGACGCCATTTTCGGAACACATCCACATACAAATACTAAGCGCTGGATGTGGGGGAACACTTGAATTACGCTTATGTGTAAATGTCATTACTTTCTGGTTTTACACGTCTATAGTACGTGTATCACATTAATATCTGGTCCAAGCCAAGGGCCATAACAATCTCCTTTTCAAAGCCAATAGTAAACAACACATTGTATTGCTTGCACAGTTATGTTTGAGAGAAACAAAAGAAACAAAACTTGCCATACCAGCGGAAGCATACAAGATGGGCTTTTTTGACAGAAGTAAAATTGCAATTTGTCAAAATTAGTGTTGCGGACTAACCCCAAAAGTATATGTACACTAGCTGCTATAACACTATCCTGAATAAACACAAGCATCTCATTAAGTTATTTTTTATTTCTCTGTGCAGGAACGTAGAATGTTGATTCTACGTTCCTGCTCTGTGAAAGCATGTAGTTTTGCAAACGTAACAGACAATACCGATTTCAACATTACATTGTACATGTATTATATATAAATAGAAGTGAAATAATTAAAGGTTTATTATTCATTAAGCTAAATTGTATAACTTTTAACACTCACGTTTTTGATAACGACAGTCACGGGTATGGTACTGTTTATTCATTACAGCTTATACTTATTTCTTGCCGCATAATTATGTACTTTTCTAGAATGGTGCGGAAGAAATCGGCATTGTCATTAGGAAAGCGGTGCAACAAAACACTACAGAATCAAGTTCCCCGAGTGTCCAAAACGAGATCTATAAAAAAAGATACTGAAAACGTGCCAACCTTATTCTCCTCGTATTCCAACAGTAAAAAGGCCTTCCCATGTGAAATGTAAACCGTCACCACAAGGACATTCACCAAATAAATAGAATAACTACCAGATCTCCTTGGAACGAAGACAAGCCTAAAACTCCTTCGAAGTCCCCCTTTGAATATTTCTATTGTTGATATACTTCCTGAACACAACCAAGTCCTCACCAACGCTGAAGCTTTTAAAATAGTAATACCGGTTGTGAACATTTGACAAGCCAAGAATATAATGTTAACGAAGATGACAAAGGATTTTTGTACATAACTAGATAGTAGCGTAGCTGACTTACTAGTCAATCAAGGAGAAAAAAATTATAAAAGAAATTATTGCATTAATGCGGCGGTCACACAGTGCCGATTATGGCCCCCGCTTGAGATCAGACAGCAATACGACACAAAAAAATTGAAAAAGTTGGATGACTATCCTCAATGATCTGGCATGTCTTATCATTGTCTAAACACAGTCGTATACATTCGCAACAGAGTCGTACGGATCGGGAAAGGTCCGGAGAGGTCGGTCTAGCACTCCCGACGGGTGCGTCCCGTACTGTAACATTCGGAAACTCTAGTAGGATTACAATCGCTGACCGTCGTCTCGTGTTCGGGAGAATCGAGACACTGTCTGGACAGATTCGGACGTTTTTTACCAAGCGAAAGATTCAGAACGGGATAATCGGGACGATTTCGGCTGGAAACTGCTGAATCAGGACGCTTCCTGATTGTTGTCGTGATTAAATAAATTTTAATAGAAGTTTTAATTTTCAGCCACAAACCACAAGCTTTTTATCAGACTTTTGACAAATTGTAATCGGGAATGGTCCTATCAAAGACGGCAGTAAAAGTCCTGAATATGGGATTGAGGCTTAACACCATATGCAAATTTTCCGCAGAGGGCTATGAAAAGTCATTCTTGTATTTTCATCGTAAGGTAAATGAAGGGAAGTTTCCACTAAACGACAGGTCTTTTCAATTATGGTTAGACGTAATCATAGTAGGTTCTAATGTAAAACTACAACAAAAAAGCGATATCCAGTAGATAACAAAATATTTTGGAAGCTTTGATAACGTTTATTCGGCGATCAGTTTATTCATTTTATGTCCGGATTCAAGAATTGTTTCTGTTAGTGAGGATGCAATAATGGGACTATTTCTGCCGATTCGCTCTAGAACAGTTCCTGATATAAACATTTTACGAAACCTCGTACGAGACAATTTCACATCAAAGCAATGCAACAGATTTTCAACATAACCAACATCCAGGAATTCTAAATGACATTATACAAACGATAGCTTCAGCAAATACCTATAAGTCAAATTCAAATTCAAATTCAAATCGTTTATGATTCAGGCCTCCAGCCTATACACAGACATTTTATACGTCTATAGCATAATGGACACAGTGGTTACAAATATCAGTATACATTCAATATAAATAAATGAATAACATATCAAGAAAAAAAGCAAGAAAAATAGCCATATTTTTGATAATTACAGATTATGCATATAAAGTTATGATTTATTATATATATCCTAGACATTCGTTTCTCCTTTACCATGTATCTTGTCGAAACGAAAAGCAAGAAAGACATGATCAGGAGAGTAATAGCTTAACAATACTGATCAATAAAAAGGATCATAATTATACTTGAAGAATACTTGACCTTAATTTAAAAGCATAGTATATGTACATTGCTAAGTCTTTAATTGTTTGATCATTTGCTGTTGACATCAGTATATTGAATTTGTTTAAAGTAGGATTTTCATAAAACTTTCTTTTAATATAAGTTTCTCGAAGGTTACAATAGAGGGGGCAAATAAGCACAAAATGGTATTCATTCTCAACTTGATTAGAACAATTAAAACAAAACCTCTGTTCTCTAGGAATTCCGATATGACGCCCCTTTTCGATCATTAGCGAATGTGATGATGTGCGTAAAGAAGCGAAAGCAAATCTAAATTTCTTTATATTTAAAATATCAAGGTATCTCTCACATTTGAAAATGTATTTAAAATTTGTGTATGAAATTAATTTTGCGTTTGTATTACACTCGTTCGACCACTCCTGAAAATACTGATCTTTTAATCTTTCTTCTAGTTGAAATAAAAATAACTTTTGATTTGCCACACCTTGGTTTTCCCATACATAACCGAAACCATTCCTATATAAATGAAGCCTAACTTTTGAAACCCAATTAGTATGCCCTTGACTGTCATAATATATTAACATTTGGTAACATTTTTTAAATTTTTTACCTATAAGTCATAATGTTTAACCTTTGATAGCAAGAAACTGAAGCACAGGTTAACAAAACCAGCAGGGAACGTAGATTTACTTGGTTTTGACAAGGGTAAAACGTCGAGGGATAAGCAGATCAAATTAGAACAGATGAAAACTACAGCTGCATACATGATGTTTTGACTGAAAGAGAAGATACACATGATATCACCAGTCTGTCGGCTGAATTAAAAAACCATATGATAAACAAATTAACACTTGAAATGAAATCGCTCTTCACGTTCTTCTAGGAAAAGAATTACGAAAGAAAAAAAGAATACGCAAGACCAAATTGATTGAAAGAAGCGGGGAATCTGATTGGAGGAAAGGAAAGTATGTCATGGCTGTTAGCTCTGCTATAGCTTTCATACATGATATTGACGATTTCTTGAAAAAGCGTGTATCATTAATGGATGATGATAGCATCTGTATTTGTTGCCTTAAAGAATCATATCGAGTTTTAAACAGGAGTGTCACGAATCTTGGAGACAGCGAATTGAACCAAGACATAACAGATTCAGACAAACCCACACCAAGATAGGTAAAACAACGGCCAAGCGAATGGTTCAGTAGCCGTAAAGCAGCAAAGGTGATAGGAAGCACAATACTTTCTGCGCTCGGTCTTGATGGTCTTGCAATAGAGAAAGATCATTTTGATGTTACTGTTTTCGGATTACTAGAGAAATCAAAAGCTGAATCTGTTACTGTGGCCATGCAATATGGAACCAATAATGAAATCAACGCAGTCGCGACGGCTGTAGGAAAGATTCTGCCTTTTATCAGACCCGGATCCAAAGTGTTTGAAGTATAGGATTTATCAAGATGAGCACAGCGAAGGGTGAATCATCTATTGTGGTATCACCTGATGACAGTAGGACATCGGACAGCGAACAATCAGCAATCACAGCAATTGAGCTTGAATATCCTTTCTACAATGT
Source organism: Saxidomus purpurata (assembly GCA_022818135.1). NCBI lineage: Eukaryota > Metazoa > Mollusca > Bivalvia > Venerida > Veneridae > Saxidomus > Saxidomus purpurata. Next base: position 38,081,021 of record JAFMSR010000002.1, read on the forward strand.
TCAGAAAAACGATACTGAACGCTATCTCTTACAATGTCTCTCAGAAATAGAAGCTCTTAACGTCGATCATCTGATATATTTAAACTGGCTTATGATATATCTACAGCGTTAAAATTTCACAGAAATACAGATCTGTTTCAAAGAGCAGTTAATTTAGCTGAAAGAATATTCAGTATCCAAAACCCAAAGACACATACGAAGCACTTAGGAGAATCAAAACAGTTTAAGATATATATTATTGAAGTTTGTAAATCATCAGATTCAATAGAGTTTATCGGAGTCTTTTCATCACTTCGAAATGACGCTACTGCTGATAATTCGTATGAGACAGGCAAGTTCTTCTTCAGTGTAAACTCTTGTTGAATGACATGTGAGTTTCCATGATAAATTTTACCAAGTTAACAGCCAGCCTGCTACAGAACTGACATTTCTTTCTTACCTAACAGGCTATGGAAAAGTATGAGATACCAAGCGCTCCAGTATGCTGGTTTCCAAAGGGAAGTTCTCTAAATAACGAAACGGAATATGTACTAGACACATGCCACAAGGCCGGGTCACACATACCAGCAATATCGTTTGATGGACAGTAGCACAACATCTCAGTGAGAAGCGCAAAAGAAGAGCCACTTACATTGCTGCAGTTGCAGAAAGAGATTTGGAGAAGACAAGAAGGAATGTCAAAAAACGGCACAAGTTAAAGATATTGGAAAAATAAATAAGGGTGAACTAAATGTTCAGTGAAAGTACGAAAGCAAGATGGGTCACTGCGTAAATACAAAACATGCTCAAATGGTGGTAAACGTTACCATTTATATCAAAACGTATCGCTACTAACAGGCAAATCGATTCGAAAAGGCTAGGAAAAGTAAGATTTAAAGTATCAGCATACATCGGCAGATTTTGATAAAAGATATGAACGCACATCATACTGACAGAAATACATAATGATGTATGTCACGCTGAAGAAGATACCACAGACAACGAAAATAATAGCACAAATAACGAGCAAACTTTGCGATGGGTATCGGTCATTGATACAATGAATTTGACATTGTGGGGAATGTTAAAATCTGATAAAATAATAATTTGACATTGTTGTGGGGAATGTTAAAATCTGATAAAATAATGTACGGAATGGTAAACGACCTCTTATATTACACAAAGGAAGAGGTTTAGGTGTCTGCCGCTCATACCTACGGGTTGTGTTTAAATACAAGAGGTGACACTTACCAAAACTACAATAACAATAACAATAACTGGTTCTACCATCCGTCTTAAAGTACATCAAGAAAATAAATAGAGATTAGCTATATATATATATATATATATATATAGAATCCACACATTTACTTACAAGAATGAGACACAAACAATTTCAAAACGAGGATCGGATGGCGTAGGTAACTACGCTTGAAAAAAACTTCACTGTCACTTGCAATGATTGACTGTGTTGTAGAGCCTATGTCCATGGCAGTAACCAATGCACATTTTAATGCATCAGTTGAGAATGACATGCACACGAATGGATACAATGAAGAAGAAAACAGATATTTATGCTTTACATGTCGTACTCATCAAATAAAACATAAACAAGAGGGCCAAGATGGCCCTATATTACTCACCTGTGACTTATGACAATATGTGACCAAACTAAACTATATATCATAAAAACAAACTTGACCTTGACAAGACAAACCTTTTGACCAATTTACATGATGATTAGGTTGTAAATGTCACCTGTATGGCATACACAAGGTGTTTAACCAAACCTAGTTTTTGACCTCAGATTACCCATATTCAAACTCGACCTAAATTTCATCAAGACAATCATACTGACAAAGTTGCATGAAGATACAATGAAAAATGCAACCTATATTGCATACACAAGGTTTTTGTATGATTTGACCCCGTGACCTATTTTTTACCCCAGGTGATCCATATTCAAACTAGATCTAGGTCGCATCCAGATAATCATTCTGACAAAGTTTCTTGAATTTTCAATGAAAATGCAACCTTTATTGCATACACAAGTATTTTCTAAGATTTGACCCGTGACCTAGTTTTTTACCCCAGATAGCCCATATGCAAATCCATTCATCGGGATCCAATAAAAACTACAATTTTTATTGCATACACAAGGTGTTTCTATGACTTGACCCCGTGACCTAGTTTTTGACCCAATATGATCCATATTCAAACTCGACCTAGATTTTATTAAGAATGTCATTCTGACCAAGTTTCATGAAGATAAAATGAAAATGCAACCTCTATTGCACACAGAATGTATTTCTATGATTTTCTCTGTGGCGTAGTTTTTGAACCCAAATGACCCATATTCAAACCTGACCTAGAGTTTATCAATGCAAACATACTGACCCAAGTTAGCCCACCTTCCAGCTCAAACAATTTTCACAAGATCATAATCAAACCTGGTAAACTGTTTACCAGGATTATATCTCTGTAAAGTTGCATATCAGCCATCACGTCACAGCGGTCCTGCAATACGTGACCTTACATTTTCGAAATTTCATTAAGATAGCCCTGTCGCTCTTCAACTTCAGGTATCAACTGAAGTTTCTGTCTTGATAATCTTCAACTATTTTATCTTATTTTGTTGTATATGGATAGTATGTAAGCATGCACTATTTAAAAAAGAGGGCCATGATGGCCCTTTATCGCTCACCCGAGTACAACTGCTTTTAAATTTGGGCCTGGACCTAGTTTTTGACCCCAGATGACCCATATTCGAACTTGAGCTAGAAATCATAGAAACAACCTTTCTGACAAATTTCCAGGATATTTGGGCTGAAAATGTTACCTCTAGAGTATTAACAAGGCTTTTCCATATTTGGGCTCTGTGATCTAGTTTTTGACCCCAGATGACCCATATAGAAACTTGAGCTAGAAATCACCTTAACAACCTTTCTGACAAATTTCCAGGATATTTGGGCTGAAAATGTAACCTCTAGAGTGTTAACAATGTTTTTCCACATTGGGGCTCTGTGTGACCTAGTTTTTGACCCCAGATGACCTATATTCGAACTTGAGCTAGAAATCATCAAAACAACCTTTCCGACAAATTTCCATGATATTTGGGCTGAAAATGTTACCTCTAGAGTGTTAACAAGGTTTTCTCATATTTGGGCTGTGTGACCTAGTTTTTGACCCCAGATGACCCATATTCGAACTTGAGCTAGACAACCTTTCTGACAAATTTCAAGGATATCGGGGCTGAAAATGTAACATCTAGAGTGTTAACAAGGTTTTTCCATATTTGGGCTCTGTGACCTAGTTTTTGACCCCAGATGACCCATATTCGAACTTGGGCTAGAAATCATCTTAACAACCTTTCTGACATATTTCCAGGATATTTGGGCTGAAAATGTTACCTCTAGAGTGTTAACAATGTTTTTCCATAATCAGGCTGTGTGACCTAGTTTTTGACCCCAGATGACCTATATTCGAACTTGAGCTAGAAATCATCGAAACAACCTTTCTGACAAATTTCCATGATATTTGGGCTGAAAATGTTACCTCTATAGTGTTAACAAGGTTTTTCCATATTTGGGCTCTGTGACCTAGTTTTTGACCCCAGATGACCCATATTCGAACTTGGGCTAGAAATCATCTTAACAACCTTTCTGACATATTTCCAGGATATTTGGGCTGAAAATGTTACCTCTAGAGTGTTAACAATGTTTTTCCATAATCAGGCTGTGTGACCTAGTTTTTGATCCCAGATGACCTATATTCGAACTTGAGCTAGAAATCATCGAAACAACCTTTCTGACAAATTTCCATGATATTTGGGCTGAAAATGTTACCTCTATAGTGTTAACAAGGTTTTTCCATATTTGGGCTGTGTGACCTAGTTTTTGACCCCAGGTGACCCATATTAAAACTTGAGCTAGAAATCATAGAAACAACCTTTCTGACAAATTGCCAGGATATTTGGACTGAAACAGTAGCCTCTAGAGCCTTAACAAGATTTTTCTATTTTTGGGTCATGTGACCTAGTTTTTCATCCGAGATGACCCATATTCGAACTCGTCCGAGTAATTACTGGGACAAACATCCTGACCAAGTTTCGTGACAATTGAGGCAAAAATGTGACCACTAGAGTGTTAGCGAACTAAGTGTGGACGGACGACGGACGACAGACGACGGACATTCATCGATCCTAATAGCTCACCCTGAGCCTACAGCTCAGGTGAACTAAAAATATGTTTAGACCTAATCACAACATATAATGTTGTTTAAAATTACAAAGAGATAAAAAACACTATTAATATAAGTTGTAAGAACTTGTTTCGCAATCGAGAATAAATAAATTAGTATATAAAATAAAAACTATTTTTTGGAAATGCTTCACCAATCACTCATTTAAACAAGCCTGAAGATGGATTTAGCTCCCTAAACCAAAGTGTTGTTGCATTTTTATACACAATTCCATGTTTTAGGAAACTGTGTCACAGGTTTCTGATACCTATGTACGCATAATTATGTGTTGAGAAAGGAGGTATACCCATTAATCATTCAATAATGGCCATATAACTGTACCAAATAGTGTTCTAAAAAGTCTGTGACACTGGAACAATGTATAAAATGCACAAACATATTTGGATATAGGGGTTATCGTGCTGTAATGAATAGCCTTATTCAAACACTGAAGGCAGGTTAGAAATGTTATAATATTTAGTTGTTTTTTTTTTCTCCGCGTTCAGTGTCTAAATCGCCATCCTGTTCATAGCAATAAAGGAGCTGTCTTTTTTATGTCCTCTTTCCTGCCAAACAACTTTTTTTGCCTGGACACATTAATGTTGACTGGTCATGCAGTGGACATACCTGAAATAACTGCTTTGCTGTATGGTCTGAAAGACCATATAAGCATTTTGGTGATAGGAGTCGGTTTCAATTTTTCATACAAATGAGCATTGAGTCTGTTGTGGCCAGTGCGAAGTCTGCATATAATGACTTGTTACAATCTGTCTTGTAGATGGTAGTCTTCTTTCTGCATCTTCGCTCTTGTAAGAGTCTAAATCACCGTAAGTTAAGAAAGGACACTATCCACACTTCAAATTATTAGTCTTATCGCCTGTCGGAGGGATGGTAGTTTGGCATTAGCCAATGCTTTCAGGATAGACATAGCATATGTTAGAATGACCGCCTGATGACAGTCCTCTTTTGACTATTCAATAGTTTTCGGTGCCTGTTTGATGGTGACTACTTCTGCTGCGTCTTGCCTGTTGGAATGCTAATTATCTTTGACTCTACAGTCGTGTACATGATGAAAATACCAGCACCGCCATCTTGTATAGCAGCTGTAGAATGGCCGTCTTTGTACCAATGGACCAATGTCTCTGATGGATATTCTACGGAGATCATGGCTTGTGTCATGTGTTTTTGTAATCGCCTGGTGTTGGCCGTCTGATGTCTGTCTGTCCACGCTTAACCTTGTGTATTGTAATGTTTATGTCAAAACTATATCATCTACCTAAGGGATGGAAACCAATTGAACGATGACAAGACATGTCGTTTGTTATCCTCATTAAACATGATTATTATTACATTACCAGTGCATGTCTTTCCACTCAAAATCAAAAAAATATTAGCCGCTGGAAGACATCAATTAACAGTATACCACCATATATCACTGGAAAAGGTGGATGACTCAAGTTTTTTAGTCATAAATATCAGGGTATATCTTATTCCATCAACAAGCTACACAGCCATATTCAAGGTGGGGTCTCGCTGTTCTGAAGTATACTGTATCCTCTCATTTGCTCCCCAGCAAGTGCCAACTAACTTACACAGTATCGTTAGCTTTCGAAGTGTCCTAATTTCAGCTTTTGCTAAATGGGACTTCAATGCAAGTCGCCTGTCGAAGGTTACACCTAAATATGTAGCCTCTCCCACTTCAGTTAAAGAAATGCCTCTAGTCATGATGGTGCCAGCCTTATACTTAGGTGACAGTGTGAATATAGTTGTACGGGAAGTTTCTATGTTCAACTGTACTTACCAATCTACTTCCCATGCTAAAAGCATGTCTGCAGCTTGCTGCATCCAAAATGTATCAGTTGATGCATACTCCTCTCACAATTAAAGCACAAGGTCGTCTGCATCGAGGCCAGCTTTGACTCCTCTTGGAAGATCGGACGTACACCATGTCATTTATGCAAAGAAAAAAGAGAGTGGGTGACAATACATCTCTTTGTATACCATCAACACTGACTCTAGTCCTTCTGTCGAATAGGTAAAATTTAATCCATTTATGCATTGTGCCATAAGTCTCAATTAGGTCCGTTATTGTGATATGGTGTTCTGAATGTAGTGTTCTTGTCACCTCTTGCCTTCAACCTCTGTCGCTTGATAGCCTTGTGCAAAAAGGGAGCCGATTGCGTAAGTCTCCTCTTGCCAGTACATACCCTCTCCATGGACAAGCTCTATGCGGTGTCTTCATGGCGACACAGGAAAATGGTGCACCTCGCTATATATAGTATCTGTGTCATCTGTTTGTCTTTTTGGCAGTAGCAGCTATAGCAGTAGCAGTACAAACAGTAGCAATAGCAGAAGCAGTATCCCTCCTTTACAGAAGTAGTGGTTACTTCTGTTAACAGTCGTTTTCAGCAACTGCTAGAATCCAGCATGTAATGTTTACATATCAGAGGTACAACCTTTCTCCATAATTGACCCGATACCGCTCGCCCCCACCCCCCTAAACCGCAAGAGGTTTAATCCCCTGTTTTATGATCAATAGTTTAGCACGGTTTAAGATCTCGAACACATTTTATTGGCAGAAAACTGTAACTCGCTTTAGAGAATTTTGTGACTGTTGAAAAGTTTTAGCAAAAGTGAATGTTTTTTTTTAAGAAATCAATTTTCTATATTTTGACCAAATCATTAATCTATAAAACTCGCTTTAAAAAATGTGTTCTTTTTCCCGTCATCTTTTTAATGAACGAAAGTATGGCTCTATTAATTTGTTCGTGGAAGAAAAATATTGTACAATTTTCTCAGAATGTAGCAAAGGTAACTTACATTATATTCGAGTGTTTATTTACATAACTCAACACTTAACTCAATTTGAAAGAAAAAATGCATACCTTTATATTATAACATTGCCAATGTACTAACCACCTTATAAGTTAATTATTACCTCTTTTAATTATGTACATCATCATTTATCAACTTTTACAATACCGTAATAGAAGCTATGCAGTAGCTGATTATGAAAAACAGAAGTTAGTCTATCATTGGCAAAAACCCCTACTGTGAATACTGAATACACACGTTTGTCTGCCCCCCCCTCCCCCCCCCCCCCTGTGGCCACATGTTTCACTTACTTTTCAATTGCCTTTAAGCCCATTATACATTGCGACTAGGTTTGATGCGGATTTGACTAAGGGCTTCCAAGATAGAAAATGTAGTGCTCTATACCTTCAGACTTCGTAGTGCTATGATAGGTGTTCTCTCTGGTTATTAATACTTTGTCTTTAATCATTGTGACATAGTTTGATGATGATTGGATTAAAACTTTTTGAATTAGAGAGCAGAAAGTGCTAAATCAGTGATGTCTTAGAAATTTGATGACCGAAATTCCAGAGCGCATAGAGTGACTTGGCTATTTATCGCACTTTGTCAAGAGAATATGCCTATAATATTTATGAACAGCTATTGCTGGTCGGATAAAAGACAAACAAGAGTTGGAGAGAGGTTAGTGCCAGAAGTCTAAATACCATTACTCTGAAATGCCTGTGATGATCTAGCTAAGTTATACGTCATTGTCGAGATGCAAGTCCTATAAACAGTGTGACCATGTCTTGTGGTGACTGGGTTAAAATAAGACAGTATGCATTTGCTGAGTTTCGTAAATTCCAGAATACCTGTAACAATCAAGCTGATTTCGGGACTCGGCTAAGACAGTATGCCCAAATATATTTGACCAAGCTGATACTGATTGGATAAAAATCTGCGAGTAAGAGAACAGACAATATTAATTTGGTAAGCTTTCGTTAATCTTAGAGCCAAAACTATTTAGAGAATTTGGTGTAAAAGTTCGGTATTCCAATAGCAAAATCTCCAGAGTGCCAAGAGCGATCTGGCTGGGTTTTTTAAAACTTGATCAAGGCCAAAATGCTACCACACTGTCTAAGTCCCGTCTCTTTAGACGTACGTATAGAAACTATAAGAACTAGACCTATTTCTTTTTAATTGCATCTACCCCCCCCCCCCCCCTAACTGAATGCACAGGATAAGGTTTAATGTTTGATTTAACCTTTGATCTACTGACTCAAAAGCAATAAAGATAATCTAATAAGACCAATCTTCACATGAAGTTTGAAGACTTTAAATCATATGGATCTCAAGTTATTCAAAAGCGGAAACGAGTCACTGTGGCTTTGGCCTTTTACCTAATGACCCCAAAAACCATATGGGTCGTCTACTCAGTAATACCGATCACCCTATGACGTTTGAAACTGTATGTCTTCTTGAACCCAAGTTATTGAGCGGAAATGAAGTGTGATAGACGGACAGACAGACGAACGGACAGTGCAAAAACGATGTAACAGTCAGTGCGTCTGGACTTTATGGATGCACCAACTTGACATTTGGCTTCAATTCTTTTCAATCTGTAATGATAAGTACATTGATTCCATCGCACTGAAAGAATACTTTGAAGAATAAATCAGTATTTAAATAACATATTTTCAAAAACACGAAGCTTTGATATTGATTTTATTCTTTTACTGTCTCTGGACAGCGAGCAAATGCAGGCATGTGTCATATCATGTTTAATTGTCCATGTCCTTATAGTTCACTATGGTACAAATATGTAGATAGAAATTTCAAAAAGAAACGCACCGGATGGTGTCAGCAGAGTGCTCGATTATAACGATAAGCGCTTGATTCGTAAATTAAGGGGAGCAAACTACTGTAGTCAAACCAGGATTTGTTTACTTCCGTAATTAAAATCGCTGTCAATGTATCTCGTTTTCACTTCTTTTGAATGACAACAGTTAAATTACTGCATTTTTAACTCAATAAAAAATCCAATTGAACTGGCGTGTTGTTTTAAATTCAGAATCTATGCCGAAATGTAAAATTGCTACATACCAGTCGAGCTAGATGTAGATCTAAGCAAGAGAGCTGTTGCGCCGGGAACGCTCACTTCTCGATGTCGCACAACAATAATGAAATTATTGTTTTATTTAACTAAAGGTGGACAAAACTTCTTAAACTGTGCAAAATTCAAAGTGAAAACTAATAGTCTATTAGAAATAAATGTATTTATTCATAATTTATTTCTACCTATCTACATCTCTATCTTTATCTCTGCATATTTTCAGAATCAGTAACTCTACTGGTAGAGGGGTGATGTTTTTATTTATATGCATAATGCAGGGTAAACTGCTATATTTAACATTAGATCTACAATGAATCATATGCAAGGCTACGGTGACAATGTTTTTGCTGGAGTCTAGGGTATGCAAGTGTAGGTCAGAATAAACTTTATTTCAACCCGAATAACACATATCTTTTTCTTAATTTTGTAAATAAATACAATACTCAAATGACGCTGACTTCAACAAAATGACGTCAAAAAAACTTCAATTACACCTTTTCTTCAACGTTTTCTTTACTGCGCATGCGTGTACATTGACGCCATTTTTGTTGTGATAGTCGGAGTCTTGTCGTGTATCGAATGTATTTGCTTGTTATTATCCAGAAATTGCGTAAGTTTGGATTATTTTATTATTTGTTTAAACATAAGTCAAAGTTATAAAGTCATTAAATTTTATGAGGAGCAGTTCTTAAAAAGTTGACAACACTCGAGTGGTTTGTTTAATTTTTTGCTGTTCCCCGTTTGTTGATCAGTTTCATTTTTGTCTGTACGTCATTGGCAGTGTAGAATTCAATCTAGTTACTCTGTATTTTGATGCACAAAATCGTTTGCCCACAGTATACATACTTTAAGTTTTATTGCTAGCGGAATATCATTTTATAAATAAATCTATACTATTTTATTGTTTAAAAGTCTGTTTTGAGACTGTCCCTTCCTTTTTGCTCAACATGAGTCACGTGACAGTATGCTAATATTTTCATTTCTTGAGGTTCTCCATGGGGTTTGTATATTGATTATTTATAAAAAAAATTTAGATCAGTTTTTCATGTGTGTTTAATTAATGGTATTAATGTTTTATAAGATAACGCTGCTTTATAGGATAATTCTGTTAATTTCAATAGTTTTTAAATATTTCCCCCTTAGGAACCTCACACCATTAACTTTTTCAGTATGGATGGATATTTGGGCATTTTAAATGCACCATTCTTTAACGGATTTTTCCTTTTTTAACATTAGTTCCAGACATATTACTAGGTAATTATGTAGCCTAAAGTAAATTTTTATATCGAGAAAATAGATCAAAATTTAACCATGATCATGGGGGCGAGGCGATGGCTTTGAACAGGAGCTCAAACTCTTACCCCAGGCATCAGAGTTCAGAAAGTTGCTCATGGGTGTTCCTTTTATCAGGAGTATTTATTATTATACTTAATTATAGTCAACAGTGACATTTTGTGTTTATAGAAGATGGTATATAATTGTTTAAATCTTTTTTCAACTGTTGTAACAGTTTCTTTTAGAAATAAAGATGAGTTTTTTTTTCATATCCTGAAATGCATTTAATTTAACGCTTGAAAAATTATGATATTGACTTTGTATTATCATTATCATGTAACTTTTTGATGGAACATCTGACAAACAAAGAAGCCCTCCTTTTCCAACGGTATATCACTCCTTTTTAGAGCACTGTATTGCCTTGCATATTTCTTGAGCCTTTATGACCAGCAATCGGTGTTTTAATCTAACTCAAAATTAATAGTTTTAAACAATAGCTGTGTGTTTCATGTTTCTTCAAATTCTTGTGTTGGGTCTATTATTTATCTCTCACTTATAATGTACAGGCTTGTGTAGCCTGCTTGGTGCAGTTGTAGCGCGTTAGCTTCAGGATCAGAGGGTCCCGGGTTTCATCCCCACCAGTGCCAAAGTAGTGAGTCAAGATAATTTCATGTTGCCTTTCTCTCTGATTCCATCTATAGTGAGTTTTGGTTCACCATCCTCGTTAGAGGTATATAAGCGGTACAACCTGTTCTAGAGTGAGTCTCAAGAGCAATTTATATAAGATGTAAGAACTTGTTCCACCATCAAGAGTAAATAAATTAGTATCTATAAATGAAAAAGTAGTTGGCAGTACACTGTTACTAAAAAAAGATTTTTACCAGCATAATAGTGAAACTAAGAAAGGATTTATCCATTCACAGGTGCGGCAATGTGTATATATCTAATATAATATAATATATATCTTTAATATGTTGTTGAGAGAAGTTTACACACTTAATTAAGATACACATTTTGGTTGCAGTAGTTTGTTCCGCAAACTTGTCACAGCTTATTGATATAAATACCTGTCATCTTTCTAATCTATCTATCTAATTCTATCTTCCTGTTCTGTCAAAATCCTTTACAGGGTCTTAGACAATTTCGTTCACATCAATCCACAAAGATTGTTAGTGAAAATAAAAAAATAACACAACAAATAAAGTACAACATGCTGTGTCAGAAAATGTACACATTTATGAGTAATGGCTATTTGGACAAATTTTCCACTACTTAACCACTGGAGGTGTACCACTATTGCCAGAATTAATAGGAATACATATAATAGCAAGAATTACTGATATTCATTCCCATTTTCAAAGAAACGAATCCATTGTTTTCAGTTTTTACTATTACAGAATTTCAAGATAAAATAACATTCATGTATGACGTAAATGGCTTCCCATAACCTGTTTTAAACGGAATGTTTTACCGCTGGTTCTAGAATTGTAAACAAGGGTTAAGTATGTTAAGTAATTGCATTGAACAGGAGTAATACGTACATTTGCATCTTTTCAATGCGAATTAACAAATGAATATTTCTGCGAATTCTACCTCAAACTTGACGATATTGCAGGTTGTGTAAAAATTATGTTTGACCTCTGCGCGAATACGGGTCATTGTGTGTATCTACACCGAAACGCAAATACGTAGCTGTGCACTGTATTGAATTGTACGTTACATATCTGATAAAGCATTCTAAAATCAATGCTTCAGATATTTCAGAAGTTGTTCTATCACGCGGTTTGTTAGTGTGCCTTAGTAGTTTCCGTGCAGAAACGGTTCCGAACCGTATTCTTCTGATGCCAACGGTAAATTAAATCACATCCACCATGCATTTAGTTCAGTAAATTATTACCGACTACAGATTGTATATATCTAGATGTATTCATTCAAAATTTAGCGGAAATTATCGAGAGAATCGCATCCATTTATTTTCATTAGACTAGTCTATACATATTTTTTTGCGGAAGACATTTTAAAGCGAGTAAATTGGTGGATTTTAGCCTCGCGGTATCGATTTATTTTTCTTCCGTATAACTTTGAGACAACCCCTACATATAAGCTTGTAGTGATGTCAGCGCATGCGCGAATATTAGAAAAATTTGATTTATTTTTGCTCAAAATTTTAGAAAGAAAAAATGTATTATCCTAACTTAATGCATATTAACTCATACTGCTGTCTGCAGATGCTCACGAACTTCGACATTACACACTTATTATTAAAATCTACGTAAAATTCATTTTTTTTGTGCCCCATATTTAACCGTGATGAGTGTACATATTTAAAAAGTCCAATATGAAAAAAGAAGTATAAACTAATTTCAATTTCTGCGAAATCGTAGTGATTTTACAGGTTGTCCGAAAAATGTCAGATCTATTAAACGGGTCACAATGCAACGCCAGCTTAATTAGGCTAATGTTATTGCCGAAACGTGCCGTCGTAGTTGGTTGAATTAACGAGGAAAACTCTTGAATTTTGCAACGAATTTGACCAATATTATATTTTATCAGTTATTAGAAATTTAAACAAACAAAAAATAAGTTTCATCACACTATATTAAGGTTGTATATATCAAGATATGCTGTTAACTTCCCGAGACCGTTTCGTGCTTTAATACAACAACACAACACAATTTTCTCCTATATAATGTAATATTTCTGACCTAGATGCAATCCCACAATTCCCCGCCCGAGTAGTATACCGAGTAGAGCGCTGTAAACGTGATCTAAATCAATATTCGCCGAGATATCTTGAGTATTCGATACGACATAAACGAAACGGAACTTGAAGCGATAGGAAAATGGGTCATAGTGGCTGCTCACGAATATAAAGTAAAACGCGTCAGGTCTAGGCTCACGGATCACGTGGTATACTAAAAATATAATGATGTCCATAGGTAAGATTTCCCCCAGTAATTAAGTATGTTTTCTAGTCACAGTGCGTAGTAGTTGAAGCAGTTTATTAGTAAAGACACTTACCTTGCGAAATAGCTTTATAACAGCCGTCAGTTTTATTGTTTATAGGGATGGTCATTGTAGCTATACTGAATAACCCAGATTATGAACAGATTGACTGATCAATATTATAATGACCTGAACTGGCCATTGAGGCAAAATCAACTGCCACCCGCAGCGGCAGGATAAAAATAAAATAATGGCAGTTATTTACAAAACATGATACATTGTCAACGAAGCCGACCTGAACAATAAGGTCGCGGATCTAACACAGGAACATGTTAGAACGTCAGAAGTAGCAGTTCGCCGCACTGACAGCGACCCTGGATATGAGTCACAATTTGTGTGAAATATGAAGTTTGTCGTTTTAACCAAAATGCATAGAGGGTGTATAGAGTAAGTTACCTGTTACCACCGTGACGTGTACTCTGTACACCCGTGTAAACTCCAAACAGTGACATTATAATGTAAAACGGACAAAGATTCGACATGCAGATATAATAACCCATCGATCGTTTGCACGCATTGGCTGAGAGCTCTGTCCGCATCTGAGTGATTATTTCTCACTTTTATTTGCAAAGTTACTTGCAGACAGCTAGCATATCTGAAATAATATTTTGAAATACACGAAGTGAAAGCTTATTCGTATTTGAGAATGACATTATTTGATCCGTGCTTAAAATGTACAAAACGTCAGTTAGGTTGTCAAGTTAGATGACTAGAACACATTTATATATGAGCCAACGAGGACAGTAACTGTGAATTAAAAGTCGACGGTAAATGGTTTTGCATATTTTCCACCACCAAGACTGAATTGTATATCTATTCATTGCACGGGGTAACTGAATGGTATATCTATTCATAATTGCACGGCGTAACTGAATGGTATAGCTATTGCACGGCGTAACTGAATGGTATATCTATTGCATATATTCAAGACATCGGTAATTATTAGAAGGAATTGACATATGCATATGACGGGATACGTATTAGTTGATATGATACGAAAGGGCTGACAGGGCATGGAAGGGGATATCGAGGCACATTTGTTTGACCTTAATATCCTGTTACAGGTGGTAAAACCCACAAGGCACTGAAAGGAAATAAACAAGTTATTAAAGTAAGCTATTTCTAGTTTTCTACTGAAGAATTCATCCCAATTGGTATAAAGTTAATTTACCAAATCTATACCTGACACGTCACATATAGTCGACATACCACGAATAGCTTTTAAAAAGTACTGCCGTATAAAGCGGGAACACGGACAGCTAACGTAACAGCCGTCGCGGTCCACAAAATTGAGCGGGATTTTTCAAATTGTCTGACAGCAATATTGCATAAAACGAGCTGCTTGATAAATTACAACATGAGATCTTCATGTTCTTTGTCCATGTTTTGTAAAGAACATCTGCGTCTGTACGTTTCAGTGATGCACTAGCGTCACTCGCAAACACATTTATGTACAGGATTTAGTGATATAATGGTGTATGGTATTTCAATATCGCCATTTTTTATGGCTGTTTCTGGAGTTCTGTACCGCGATGTGAAGATGTTGTTGTATGGCTTTAATAACGCCCATGTCAACCGTATTTAGGTCATTTTTATATGCGGATAGATTACCTAATCATTGTTCCGTTAGCGATGTTGGTAGTTAATTTATGGTTGACAGTTGAACGACAGGAAACATTTTTATCAGTCTGTTCGAAGACAGGTGCATTGAATATATTGCTGTACATTGCGGTATGTACATTGTTATATACGCAATCCTCTGATATACATACATTGGTTAACAACATTTGTTGAATGTGTATTCAGTCTTCATTTTTTGGACACAAAACGAACAAAATGAAATGAATAAGTAACCCACCGATGATACCCGTATGTGTGGCACATCACTGGAGTTGGTCAGCTCATAGCTTTCGCAGGGAAACTATCAGGAAAGGGAATGATGAAGGATGTCTTCCAAGCATGTTAGCTGTCGATGGCGTTTTTTTGTTTGACTGTCAGATTTTCAGAATCCTGATCAACAATGTTTTTTTTAAAAGAATAACGAGATAAGATTGGCATATGTAAATACATTACTTAATTAAAATAAGATTTTGAATAAAAGAATTGACTCGACTCTACTACAATATGAAACTTTAATCGGTCAACATGGTCTTTTTTCGACAGGCATATATTTTCAGGTCTGTATAAACCACATAAACTTTTGAGTTCGGCGGATTGTTTTCATATTTGTTTCATTTATTTTCGATTTAAGTATTTGTAAGGGTTAGGTAAACCACTTCAACTGTTAGTTCTTGCTCACATTAACGGTTTCTTGGCTGGGTCCATAAAGGATCATGTGCATGTTTACGATGAATGGGAACCTAATTCAGTGCAAGATTTGAATACTTGTGTATAATGATTATTTTAACCCAACGATCCCTACCGAGGTTGGATAAATAACCCCTGGGAAGCTTATCCCCACAGTATATTCCGTATACCTGTTTTAGTCAACCAAAAGTGACCAGTATAACGTGAAGCGCACACTTTCATAAAGACAAATGTGTAATGGGTTCTCTTGAAAATTGTGCACGATATTTTCGATTACATATTACACATAACATACATAACATTACACACGTCAATAAAAACAGACACCATCTAATAAGCCTCTTACTTCATACTACTAGTAGGCTAACTGATGTTTGTGTTTATTAACACACCGGTGACATTAACATAGATTTTATCTCGTTTCCTCAAATTTAATAAAGTTATGATTACGAGCGTCAAAAGCTTTTGTAACATCTAACAAAGATATAACCTTTTTCAAATTTTCAATGAATCGCAAACGCTTATTAAATTAGCGGTGTTTGCAAACTCTGACTACATTATATGGTGTTTAACTGATTAAATTACAAAATTAAACACACATCATGTGTGTACAAGTAAAATATAGAGACGCCACCAATGATATTCTGTTGTACAAAGTTAATATTTATACTTTCGTTATGCTCTTGTGACCGTTTCAAGATGTAAATTCTTTTAAGAAACAACTTCAAAATCAAAACATTAGAAAAACTGATAATATAGGACGTGAAGAATTGCGACTGTATATACGGTTTTTAATGGTCGCAAATATTTTTAACGGCGACGGCGTAAGCCGGAGCGTTAAAACGTTTGCGACCATAAAACCGTATATACGGTCGCAATATCAAAGGGGGGGATTACAAAACTTTTTTTTTTAAAAAAAAAGGGTTTTAAAGGGGAAATTTTGGGGGGGGTTTTTATTTTGGAATATATATATTATTTAATATTCAAAATCAAACACATTAGATTTGGGTTTTTTTTTTTTGTTTTGGAAAAACGACGTAACATGGTACTGTGTTGAAGTGAATGATTATTAGCTCAGCTGGCTTTGCCAGGGTGAGCTATTTTGATGGATGATTGTCCGTCGTCCGTCAACATTTTGATTCAAATGGCATCCCCTCTGAAATCACTAGGCCAATGTTGATGAAACTATGCAGGGATGTTCCTTGCATGAAGCTCTACCAAAATTGTTCAAAGAATTCCATTCTATGCAGAACTCTGGTTTCTAAGGCAACAAATAGCAAAAACTTTAAAAATCTTCTCTGAAACCACAAGGCCTATAGCTTAGATATTTGGCATGTAGCATTGCCTAGAAGACCTCTTCAAAGTTTGTTCAAATTATGCCCCTGGGGTCAAAGTTGGCCTTTCCCGTGGGTGGGGTTCATTTGTTTTACAAAGTTGTATATAGGAAAACCTATTTGGTATATAACCTTGTCAAGTGGACTTGTACCAATGTGAACGATATAGGGCCATCTTGGGCCTCTTTTTAATATATAACGCAAATTGAGTAAGATTCGGGCGTTTTTAAACATTTTGTAATAGCTCCCATAAAAGAATTGCTGAACATCTTAATCCATCGGCCAAGATCGAGTTTCAAATATTTGTTGACACTTTCATGCAAAAACAATTTTTCACATATATTTTAGTTGCATTTTACTGCTCTCAACCCTATTTTATTCCTTTCAAAATGAGCTTCTTGTCTCAAAATCAAATGTTATTTGAAGCGATCCTAGATGTCTTTTATGGACAATTTAGTCTCCACTCGCGTCACACACACATGACGACTCTTTAGGCCTTCGCACATCCGGGTACTGATGAAATTGTTTTCATTCGGGAAAGGTGATTCCTCGGCTTTCATCGCTGGTCTTTATGCATCTTTAATTATAAAATGTACAAAATCAAATGAAAATAATGAAAGAAGACTACTGCCTACCACTAGCTTACAATAATAGGATTTAATTTATAATAAATTAATAATCCAATGTTAAAAGTTTTTTTGTTTCGTTCGAACTAAACGTAAACTTGCATATAACTCTACGGTAATGACCAATTTTTACCTTAAAGAAATGAACGTGATGTAATAATCTTATTGGTTAACTGGCCAGTACGACGTCACGGCGAAGCCGATTATACGATGATAAATATTTGCATGTATCAAAAGATAATTTAATTTAAAAATTTTGTTTGAAGTTTCTACACATTTTCAAAATTACGCTTTTAGGGAGTCAAGTAGTTGGATATTTCAAAGTTGACTGTTTAAAGAAAAACAAGACGAAACAGTATACATACATAAAAGACGCCGCCAAAGATGTTTTTTTTCCATTTTAATATCTCTCTGTAAAGTGATTGGATAATTTTTCATACACTATTATCTGCTTGAAATGAGTAATGGCGGCGTCTTATAATTCCCAAGAGTATGTTACAATATATAGGTACTGCCCATAATGATGAAATATTAGTTAACACAGGAATCAAAAAGACATGTTTTGCGAATATGCCAAGTCTGTTGGGCAGTATTTGCGATTGTAAGATTTATTTGAATGTCAAGGAACTACATTAAATTGTGTATGAATGATCGAAGGGTATGTTAAGGCAGAATGCCCGCCGATTTTGGAGCAATTCCTATAAAAGGTGATTAATGCAAGGGCTATTTATAAATTGTTGTATAGCGCATTTGTAAAACATATAAAGACCAAATTTGCTGTAAGTATTCAAGGGACAGTCTTTAAGCTTGCGAAACAATGATTCAGTTGACACGTTTGCTTGAAGTCTTTCTGCAGTCTAAAAGTTGTAAATAAAGCCTACTTTAAAACAACATATTCGTTTATGATCCCGCTAGTATTTGACCCAATTTTACAACACGGTGGTCATTTACGTTTTTCATAACATAATTTAAGCACAAAGTTTGTATCTTCACAACAGTTAGACTTTCTAGCGGTATATTTCTTGAAGTAATTTGTCTAACGAGAAATTATATTTGCAGTGTACTCGGGTACTATTTCCGATCGCATTGCTCAGTAGGTGAAATAACGTGTATGAATACATATTAGTTGACTGATACTGTTAAATCGTATATAACTGGGTTTAATTTGCTCGAAAACTTCTTAATCTTTCAACAGTCAGTTGAGTCGTGCAAAAATAATTTCAATCATTAGGTCGTTAATACGCTATGTTTACACTGAACTACTTTAAATGCGGATATTTATTTTTTTTTATTTTTTTTGTAAACCTTTATTTTTTACTATTTCGCGCCACGGACAAGAGGAGAGCATGTTATGACTCGATGATTTTTCATAGACTTTTGGCATATTGATTCAGATTATGGCTATGTACTATATACCTGTTCTGCTACCGTTGAACGAAATTAAATGAAACTTAATGGAATCTACACTACCAAAAAGAGGAGCGCGTGTAATCTGTATGTCCAGCCTCGTTATTTTATTCGTGTGAACTACATAGTAGTATATACATGCATAGCATCGCATGGCTCTTGCCCGCGCTTTGACTTCTTTTTTGAATATTTAATATTGAGGACATTAGTGATCAAGTGGCATTTTTCATTTTATCACCTTTTACAAACTTCAGGGAACTTCCATAAGTGGTTATAATATTATAGAGATGTGAAACCATTTTGATGTAATTGCAGCTTGAAGAACCAAACAGCACGTGTCGGATTTGACATCATGGAGGACGTTGATGAAGGGTTTGCATCAAATGAGAGTAACTTTAGCAATCCTACAAAGGAAGATTTACTAAATGATCTCAAAAACCTAAATGGTCAAAAGGTTATTGATGGTGATAGAAATCGTGATAAGTATATTAATGGCAAAGTGTGTGAGAATGGTAAAAAAATAATTGGCAAAGGTCAAGTTACCAGTTATGACAAAAATGGTGATGAAAACGATTTTGATTTAAGGAATGATTTGACAACAGAAGAACATAGTGATTCTAATATGGATGTCACCACATTGTCAACAGATGACAAAGAAAATTTAAGTTCTTCATCAGAAAATATACATGATGAATACATTGAAGAAATAGATGAAACTGAAACTAAATCACAAGATCTACTTACTGAAAATGATCTTCCAAATCATAAAGGGGACTGTAAGGATAAATTAGAAACTGAATTTGAAGCCACTACTCCAGATGAGCAGTCCAACAAAACTAACCATAGAAGTGTAAATGGTCACCATACAGCAGATATAGAAGAACACACAAAAGATAAAAACAATCTCAATACAATACAAAGTAATGGAACAAATTCATTGAATATGACTCCTGTAAAACAACACACCAGTTCTGCAGAAGGGGAAAGATCTCCATTTCTTTTAGATGATAAAGTTAGGAATTCTCTGAAAGGATTGGTTGCCAAAGTGAAGTCATCTGAACTGTCCAGAGAAGTTTCTAGTCCAGCTGGCTCTAACACAAGTGCAGATAGTGATGGTCTAGCTCCTCTATATAAATCACAAGGTGAGTCCTGTATTACTGAAAAATACTATGAAAAATTGAAATACATATAAAATTTCACCATTTTGAATGATTGGCATATGCAGTCAGTCTGTCATGTCATAAATATAGAGTGGCAGTATTTTCAACAGAGCTACTTATGTCTGTTCTTAGTTCTTGCATTTTCTAGATCTTCTTACAAGACCTCCTTCCTCTGACTCATAGTTGAGATTGAATAGAGATATTTCCCTTTAGAGAGAAAGGATTTCTCAGTTCAAGCACAGGACTGGTGCTAAAAAGGTTTTTCAATCTCAAGAAAAATTACTTTTTAGCTTTTACACATTTTATAAATTCATTTACATTTTTGCCATTTTGAAAATGCCAAAATTCATTAATTACAAAACTTGCAGCTTTTAATAAACACTATCATGACTATAATGTTTATTACGTTAGTCTAGGCATATTATTGCCCAGGTGAATGATTTGGCTTATGATGGCATTTCTAATCATTTTGTTTTTGATGCCCATTACAGAACTTTTTCAGTAAGTAGGGATTTGTCAAGCACTTTTTTAAAATATATGAAATATTTTATGTATATATATATTATATCTATCTATATTCATTCTTTAATCTTTATACTTGAGTCTTCTGTATGTACCTTGAATCTGTGTTATAATCTAATATCACTGTACACCACGTTCACATTTTGATACTGTAACTGTTCTAACAATCGTATTGTTCATGTTCAGTGGAACAAATTTGCAGTCCTGACAGTTTACCAAAAGAAGACAGTGACAAAGAGAAACAAAACGATACAAACGAAACAGACTTTGACGACACTTCCACAGTAGATCCATATGAAAGTATTCTAGAAGATGATGAGGAGGGAATTTCTATGGAAATTGGTAGTGAAAATGAGGATGAACTTTTAGAACTTAATTCAGATGAAGCCAATGTCAAAGAGTGCAATATTAAAAAATCTGAAATGGCCTTACCTGATGAGGCTGGTGATAAATGTGCCAATACGAAGTCAAACATTGACTTAAGATTACCAGAAGTAGAAGAAACAAATAGCAGTACTCCTGTTGAAATTCTTAGTGATAATGAGGACGATTCTGAAAACAGTTCTGACCAGAAGGTCGATGAAATGAGTCATGATTCAGTAGATAAAATTCAGTTTGAGGAGGATAGTAATAGTAATGGTAGTTCTGGAAGAATAAATGACATTGTTGATTTTCTAAATCATGACTTGTCTGCAACAAATTCACCACTGGCAGCCAGTGATAGTAATAAAAATGAGGACTGTGATCCTAAAATTATTGATACTTTGCAAATGGATACAGAAGATGATGGGGTTATAGATGAAAATGAAATCACAATGGAAGAAGATGATAAAAATGAAAAGATTGATGATGATACTGATGATAATGCCATGCTTAGGAAGGATGATGTCATTGAAGACAAAATTACAAATGACAATAGAGTAAAAGATAAAGATATTAGTTCAGTTGTCAAAACTAATGGGCCTGCATTAGAAACATTTGACTGTTTAGAAAAAGCAGTAAACATTGATGATAATGATGTTGAAAAGGTAAAATGTGCTTCAGATAAAGAAAATCTCAAATTAAATGAATATACACAAGAAAACAGTTCTGGTCAGACTGAACTAGTCAGTGAAAGTCAAGTTGAAAGTGATGACGAAGATGATGATGTGATATTTGAGGGTGCAACAATGCCTGCAATGAGAAATGAATTTCAGAGAAGAGCTCTGTCAGGTTCTGATACTGTAAAACCAGATAAAGGTGTTGTTCAAATGAAAAGTAAAAGTAATAATGAATATTCTGCAAAAGTTGAGGATGATGATGATGTGATATTTGAAAAGGAAACTAAGGCTGACACTACTGAGCCAAAGCAAAATTGTGATAGTGTTAAAACAAAAGTAAGTGCTATTGAAGAAAAGGAAATAACAGATTTGAGTGAAGCCAGCTCGTTATCCAAGGACAGACAAAATGGGGTTACCGAGGATGATACAAGTAAAAGCCAAGATGTAAAAAAAACTGAAAAAACTTTACTTAGAACAAGCAGAAACTCTTCTGATAGGAAACGCTCAGCTGAAGATAAAGAAGATAATGAAAATGAGTCGAAGAGATCAAAATTTGATTTGACTGGGTTAATTGGAAGATTGGGGTCAAGGGTAGAACTTCCTAGTATAGAAGTATCAGATTCTGAAGAAGAGGATGAAAAACCTGTGGCAACAGAGGATGAAACATCAACAGTATTACCCAAGGATGAGAAAGACAAGGAAGATAAGAAATTAATAACTGTCACTGAAAAGGTTTGTATTTTTGGAATTCATATTCATAAACACCAAATAATGGCATAAGTTTATTTGTTTGTCTGTCGTAATTAGTATTTACATCTTATTTATCTAGAGCTGTATATTTGGAACACTGTATATCAGGCAATATTAGTATAAATTAATTACTGGGTCAAATATGTGAGAAATGGAGTTTAATTCTTGAAACAATTAAATATAAAAAAACATAAGATTTTCATGATGATATTTCTTGTGGAGCAAATTGAAAATTTAATTGTCTGGAATCAAATTAAGAGAGGAACTTGTCAACAAGTACTGCTGTTAAATATTGGTCTTAACTTAGGCTGTTTAGACATACATTATTAAGGTATAGAACTTCAGCTGAGTTTTTTAAAAGCTACTCTTTCCAGATTTAACAACACTGATAAAACACCTGGCTTTCTTCAAACAATATGAAATTCTCTACCAGAGGGCCATGGGTCACTGTCCCCTAAAGTGGAAGTACATGTACATTGTAGGGCCTGAAGTTCAGATTTAAAACCCTGCCTGATGTTTTTTCAAGGGTTATAGCTGTTGATGTACTTAAATGTTGTACAATAAAAACACAAAAACATGCATTCAGAAGCTGTTTTCGTTTACAAAAAAAACATAATTTGTCAATAGAAAACAACAAGAAATTAAATCATTTTCTAAAAAATGCCAATCAAGAAACAATGTGAAGCTTTTCAAATTTAAAAGTAAAAATCCAAAAATAACAGTGAAATAAATCCTCTAAAACCATCATCCTAGCATGGAGATAGAGGTATTATCAATACAATAGTATGATTCTGTCAATGTAATATTACACTGATTTCAAGTCACTGAGTCTAACCACTATGGAGGTAAAGAAGAAAGAAAAGGAAAAAAACTGCTAGGGTTTGAACTCCTTATCATGTGATTACAAGCATTAAGATGAGCTAATGCAGACACTACTACGTAATTGTTTCTATTTGTACAATATTTCTTTCAAAAAATACCAGTTAAACATAACAGGTTCAGATTTGCACAGCAACTTCAATGAGTAATAGATAATTTTGTCTCCCACCTACTGTGAGATAGTGCTGGGGAGACATTAATCCAGTGCTGTCTGTCTGTCACGAAAGTTAGCGGAGTTATTGTTCTTTTTCATAAACCCCAACTCTAAGTCTGTCAATGCTACTCTTCTTACACCGCTAGGCTAATTTCAACCATACATGTACATTACATAAATGATCAGTGCCAAGTCTAGTTGTGAGTTGTGCATAATCATCAGTATTTTCCAGTTCAGTAATTCTGAGCTGAGTTATTGTCCCTTTTCATAAACCCTAACCCTATGATTGTCAATGCAACTTTTCTTACATCGCGAGGCGGATGTCACCAAACTTCATGTGAATGATCAATGTCAAGTCTAGTCATACATTTGTACATATCGCAGCTACATATCGTCTGCATTTTCCAATTTGGTGATTCTTAGCAAATGTATTGTCCTCGTTCGTAAACCTTTACCCTAAGTTTGTCCATGCAGTTTTCAACCAATCTTCTTGTGAATGTCGAGTTTAGTCATACATATCGTCTGCATTTTCCACTTCAATGATTCTTAGCAAAGTTATTGTCCTTTTTCGTAAACCTTAACCCTAAGTTTGCGAATGCAACTCATCTTACTAGGCAGTAAAAACTAAAGGTCTTTCATAGACTAGAAACACACAATTATTTTGGGCCTAAAGCATTTTTGCTGTTTGTATATTTATCCTCCCCTAGGAGCAAACTTCACATGAATGATCACTGCCAAGTCTAGTCATACATATTGGCGGCATTTTATGGTTCAGTGATTCTTAGTGGATTTTTTTGGCAGGCCAAAATTTAGAAAATAAGATATGTTAATTTCATGACACACATACCTGTCAATCCTACAGTAGGAGCAGATCACCGGTCCAGTGGTTAACATGCTGGACTTGTGATCCCGGGATCACAGGTTCAATCTCCAGCTCCACCACTAACATAACTAATTTTCTTTCGGATGTGACCTAAAATTGAGGTCCGATGTATTGGTGCATACATACATACGTTTATCATATGATCTTAAGTGGTGGGTCCTATGTTTTTTTTAAATGAAAAACAACATCTACTTTCGCTTTAAAGCATACTTCAAACTGATAATTTAAACATGCTATTTATGATTTTTGATTCACATTGAGCTTCTTTTTCTTTAGATTTAATCACTAGATTCTTCTTTTGTCATTGACCAAATTATGTTGTGGCCGTAAATGATAATACATGTTCATAATAATTTACCCCAGAACTGGAGAGGCGATAAAGGGAGTATTTTGTACATTCAAGAATTAAATGCGTGCTGCTGGTGCCTTACGGCAAAACGGAAAAAGAAGAAGAAATAAGCACCATATGAAGGATGTCATTACTGCATTTCTTAAACTTGTTCTTAATTATCAAAATATTTAAAACAATAAAAGCAGAATTATAGAAATGAGTTCCAATATTTTGAAATTGTACAGATTGTGTAAAATGTGCCTTCTGAATAAAGGGATGTAATTAGAAAATATGAGTTTGAAAATGCATGTCAAGGAACATAGTTGTTACCTCCCTTACTTTTGACATTCTTTTGTACTGGTATATAATGCAATCATGCCAATAATGAGAAACTGTAGTGTACTAAGATCTTCAGAGATAATCATATTTCATAGCAGTTGTTGTTGACATAATTATGGTACTCTTTTGTTGGAATATGTATTATACTTTCAGTATTGCAAACATGAACTGGTTGTTTTTAAAAACTGTTGTATACACATTAAAATAGAAAACAAATCCAACAGACAGACAGAAATAATCTGATTGCATAAGGGACTCTTTATTTATTATTTTACCTCAAAGTTTGTCCTTGTCCTTGAAGTTTAACCTTTCACCCTTGAATATGCAAGTTTTATTTTTCCAAATTCATAGTTTAGAAATGCGTAATTCCCAAGTTAGATCAAGATTAGATTTGACGTAATGTGACTATTGTAAATGCTTGGCATTTTGATTTCTTTGAAGTTCATTGGCTCATAACTTGATGGAATCAGTACCAGTACTTCATATCTGATCCTATTCAAACAGTAAAAATGCTTTAGGCCCAAAATAATTGTGTGTTTCTAGTCTATCGAGGGACATTTAGTTTTTACTGCCGTCCTCAAAGTCATACTATTAGAAAAGGATTGATTAAAAAGTCCAATTTTTAGAAAAAAAAAAAGCAAAATGAATTATGAAAACAAAGCTGCCAACCTATCTTTGACTTTTGGCAAGGTGATTGTAAACACATATTTTCTTGCCTTTGGAGTTTTTATATATAAATGAAAGAGAGCTGCAGTTTCCAAAGAATAATAGAAGAGACTTTAATATGTGTGTATATTTGTTCAGAGGTGTCAATGTGCCAGATGATGTTGTGGTCTGAAACAATTATTTAGATACTACCAAAGTCCTGATTATTTTGAAATAAATACAAGTATGTTCCTAGCCAGAAGCATATCAGTTGCCCATTCTATTACCGGTGCTATTTTAGGTATCAACATGACGTAATTTAATAGGACTGAAAGGAATATCCGAATATTGGCTAGCGAGTGCCAATTGGTGAATCTTATAAATCCAGAAACTTTTGACTAGACTATATTTCACGTTTTTCAAACAATGGACATTTTTGCGGCAAACTTTCACGGTGATAAACATTGGATATTTCGCTGCAGTAAACTTTCACAGGAAGCTACGAAACGAAAAGAAACAATGGGAACAAAATAATAATGAAATCGAACTTCAGATATTCGCAAACAGAATTATAGCGTTTGCTATCAAAATTTTACATAAATTTCCAAATTAAAGTATTGAACTGCATATGAACACTATTTCACTAAAGACTTTGAATGCCGTACATATTTGCATTCATTAATGGTTAGACTGAAATCTAAAAAATAAAAACAAAGTTTCTGACATAGCTTGATTAAATTTTAAGAATTTTAAACTATCACAAACAAAAATGAACAATTCTTCACCTGTTTTAAGGTAGGACCGGTTTAGTATGTGTTAATATTATATCATCCAGATTTAAGATTCATTGTATTTTCTTAATGTTTTTTTAATACACTTGGCGACTACATAAACAGTTTTTTTGTTGTAAAATAGCTTGCAGCCAGTAGCACATTATGCTCTTTCTTGCAGCTGATCATCTTTACAATTCCTAAATAAAGGTAAATAACCAAAAAAATTGCACATTATCAAAACATCATCAGAAGGTGCGAGACAGTGATTGCACGTGTCAATAAATAAAACAGCACGACTGCTATTTAAGATAGTAAGACACTTGTTATGAAAACACCAACCAACCTAAAGTAAGCTAATTAAGACTTTGTTTAATCGAAAACAGGTCCGTTTAAAACATGGATATATGACCTGGTGTTTCTTACGATTTATTAATATTTATTTGATAAATGTTTAAATCTCATGAAACTGATGTTTTATAAAAATTTATCAAATATGAAATTTGCATTTGAATATAAGACATATTGTTACTTTAAAAAAACACAAAATAATTTCTAGATTTACAGTTTTCGATTGTGACGCTAGTCTCTGAAAATACATTGTACTGGCTACAAATCAAACTGACATACTTTAAACTTTATTTTGCCACAAAGTCAACATACTTATTAAAATAGTTTGTTTGTAATTGTGCTTATTGGGTTCACCATCCTCTAAAGAGGCTATAATCGGTGCGACCGGACTTATTAAAATAACAAAGTATTCATACTATTTATGCACATAATAATTTTGATTGATAAGTTTCATAGACTATGATTACACAGAAATTGTAACAGAAATGGAAGCTTTCATTGATTTATTTATTCTGGTTATTTCAACTCAACACAAGGCAATTATCATTTCTAAATACATTGGATTATAATAAAATTTGAATACATGTTAAAGAGTATCAGAAATTCATCATGCTAAATGATAAACAATTATATTCATGACTAAATTAGCAATAGATACAGCATTTCAAGTAATTCTGCTTAAAGGGAAATAAATATGGTAAGTATAGCTTGTTGAAATGTGTGTGATTGGTCTCCCTTACAGTATTGGGGAAAAAAGAAGTCCATTTAGAAATGTGGAAAACCTTTTCCGCTAGTGGTTGAAAAACTATCAAATATACTCAGTTTCTCTATTTCAGTTTCATGCAAAGTTTATGATAATGGTTTCTTTTATTATTTCCCTTCATGAAATTTTATTGCCTGGTGCATTACTGTAAGGAATGGTAGGAAATATCGAGAACATTGAGGGAAACTCAAAATGCTGTTTCAGAAGAACTTTTACTCTACCTAGCCTCATTTCAGTTATTATGTCTTGCTTGAATATGGAGAGGATTTTTAAAACATTTAAAGGAAAGGTTGCCTCAATTGTGAAACAAATTTATAGACTTGGAAACCAATTTTAATCAGATTAATACATATGACTGAAAAAAATTAGGCATTTTGTACCAAAGATAATAGATAGTAATCAATCTTGGACTAACGAATACATAGAATCACCAACTTGACATCAATAAACTACATTTTATTTCAAATATCATAAAACAAAGAATGATAGATACATTCTTTTAACCCCGTTTTATGACGTATTGTCGGATCACCTGTGGCAGGAGGCGTCCACAAAAGTGTATGGTCTCTAATCCATAACCGATCTTCACTAAACTTGCTGTGAATATTTGTTTGCCTAATATCTGGTCCAAGTTTGATAACTAGCTAGATCGTCCCTGTCGCTCCAGAGTTATTGCCCTTTAACAGCCAAAATTAGACAAATTTAAGAGTTTCTGAACTCTTACTAAACAGTTTCTAAACAATCTTCACGAAACAAACTGTAAATGTTTAGTGGTGAAACATCTCAGCCAGGTTCAATAAGCAGCCATATTGTACTCTCGTAATGGTTCCAAAGTCTGTAATGCAAAGTTAAAAAAGTTACTAGTTTAAAAAATCCACTTTCTCTATGTACTGATAGGAACTAGAAGACTTGGTGAGAGAAAAGGTGAAACTGTACCTTACCTCTCAACGCGACACTTTGGTTGCCAAACTCAGTCAGAAGGTAAAGGAACTACAGCAGAATAATGACCTATGGAAGAGACAGGTGAAGGATTTACAGGTCAAGGTCAATGATGTCACAGTGTTACAACAAAAACTGGAAAAGAGGAAGGCTGCCACCGCTGCTCTCAGGGTACTCTTTTTTTATACAAGTTTATTTGTAATTTATGAAGAGTATATATTGTTATCAGAAAAATCTGAAGACTGTTTTGTTTTACCCCTTAATGTCAAACAGACATTGAAATTCTCATACATAACAGTAAACTTTGAGAAACTTTTAATTCTTGTAAATCTATGTAGACATTTTCTTCATTGTCATAAATTTTCTTTTCAGCAAATCACAACGAGAAATGTAGCTGTACAGGTGGATGAAGGCAGAGTAAGTAGCTCAGTTTCTGCCATATGGCAAAATAAATCCCTGGGTAGTGAAGCCCTAGTCACTTTACAGTTCTTAAAACCGATGACTTAAGCATAGAGAACAAGTCAAGAGCACAGTTTCGTCCAGCTTGGCTTCTGGTCATGAAATAGCCATCATGTCAAAGGTATCAAGACCACATTTCCTCACAACAGCCATAAGTCTTACATCAAGAAAGTCTTTACTAGTATGCATTGACTCCCCTTGTGTATTTTATTGGTTGAGGTCCGACATTTTAAAGACTCCGTTTTGTTTTGGGAAATGACATCCAGTTTACTTTAGGGAGGTCTCATTCAAGAAAACGAGCTAATATAAATGCTCTAATGGGTGGACCTATATGAAATTTGCTTCAAATAAAAACATTGACTTTAGGGCAGGCTACACACACGTGCTCCATTGAACACTCTTGTTTGTAGATTGCTTGAAAACTTTTTGTGATTCACCATTGTGTTGTGTATATCTCTCTCTTCATTTGTATATGCTGTAATCTCTCTTTCAGTTTTAGCTTATGTTGCACCCCAGCTTAAAACTAATAATACTGTGCTGAAATTATACTTGTTTTCAACCTTGTGAACAACAAATGCAAGTTGTTGATTTCTTTTATCAAGGAAAAAAAACTAAGTACAAAATGGCAATTTAAAATTTGGCTAAATATGAACCCTGGCCCACATTTCAGATCGTCACACAGGGATAATACATGTTAGTATCAATAGTTTAAAGATGAACATTACACATGTACAATATTGATTTCGAATTTACTTTGTAGTTTAGGCATAAAGGGGGGACAATACATTGTGGCTTAACTTTTGTAAATAGATTACATGTTCTTGCAGTTAATGTATTTTAATACGTTCTAGTATCAAACAATACATCACATGACTTTCAAAGTAACATAAGAGTCATAAAATTATTTAAAGATTTGCACCACAATTTCAGGAAGATAATATAGTGGTATGGACTTTACAGTACTTAAGTTATATGTTCCTTGTTACTGCATGACAATATACACTTAACAATGTTATCTTCCTCGTCTTTAACATTGTTCTAAATTTCACAATACAGTAATATTAAACTGCTTGTTCATTCATACATGTTCATTTATAAGCTCTTCAGTTATTGTGTGCACTTGCTCTGTTCTGTTTTGCATGCTTTTGTTTCTTTTCACATGTTCAAGTTTGAAAACATAAACAATTCTGAATGTAGACTCCATTATTCAAAAGGATACTAACAACGAATGTGCAACATTTCATCTGTTGTCTTAAAATACTAGTAGTTTTAACTCTGTAGTTACAAAAGTGTTTCTGCTTATGACAATGAATTTAACAACAAACTTTGCTAACAGTTAACATTTAAGCAAATATGTGTATTGTGCACTTTCTTTCTAGTTGCTGTTTTATCACTGTGCATCATGTTTCATGTTCATTTTTAGACAATGTTTGCTCAGGGAGTGTTAAAGCAGATGTTAGCCGCAAAAATGAGCAAAGAGTGTGCGAGTTCCTCTGCGACTGATGCCAACAATGTCCTTTCCTCGGTAATAAATGAATCAACCAGTGCTAGAATGCTTTCTGTAGGAGGATTCATAGAAAGTTCTTAAATGTTGATAAAAACCTTGTTCAGTGTTCTGTTGTAAACCATAACATCTAGGTTTCAGACCCATAGAGTTATGACTTCACTAGGCTTGTAACAGTTTCCTTCAAGATCAGATTGGATTGTATTGTATTGTATGTCACACTTTTATAGTTTGTACTGAAACAGTTTATTAGAACCAGTTAAAAGACAGAACCGTTAGACAGTAGCCAAACATAAAGGCAGCAGCTTAGTCTGTTGTCAATCCATATTGAGTCACCCTGGCGTCATACATCATCATACATGTGGTATTTTGTTGTGACTTCAAATATTTTTATATGGTTATAAGTGTTGTTTTTGGCAAACAGAAGGCTGTAGTGCATTGTCATGTGGTTGTGAGTACACTGTGAATTTCTTGTACACATTTCATTATATCAGCATCACATTAAACTGTTGTTGAGCATTTAACATTGTAGTGAACTTTGCCAGTTTAAATGAATCTTTATATATGTTTGACCACTGGTCTAAACGTAACTTTACTATATACTACGTTATGGCTAATAACACACAGTATGAGCTTTTCTTTGCTTGGACCTTCCTACATATCAGCTAGTTTTATCACCTTGCACTAAACACAGCTGTGTTACTTGTCTTACTTCCTTGATATATGTATATCAACAGTATTCATATATAGATCAGGCCGGAAGAAAGACCTCAATATTAATCTATAATGTATACTGATCGCAAAAAACGTAACACTGATTGTTGTGGAGCCAGGCTCAGTGATGTCCAGTGTCACTTATTTAATATAAACTTAAATAATGATTATTTAGATAACTCATTTTGATGGTTGAATTTCATTTCTCTTCAGACTGCAAGTTCAAAGAGTGCTAAAGTAGGTTCATTGCCACCAAGAGCTACGGCACAGGTACCTTTTGTCTCATCCCCCGGCGGAACAGGCACGATTAGACTTCCCATTCCACAGTCGTCTGTTACTCAAGCTTTAACAACACAATTAACACAAGGGTCCAAAGTGGTAAATAGTTTTTCTACTAAAAGGTGTTTCTCAGTAAGTTGTATTGTACTGAAATTGGGATGTAAAGATAGTTTAAAGAGATATGTCATCTTCTGTAATAAATTTTACGAATATTTTCCCTTTTATGAATATTCGTTGAAAGATATTAGAAAAAAATTCGTTATATTCATTGTCAAACAATTTTTCTGTCGACTGCAGGTAACAACAACTTATCAGACTCCATCTGTAAAGAGCTTACTCGATACAACAAGGGTACAGAAAACAGTTGGGTCAGTTCCATCAACAGTAACAACAACAATAGGCACCTCTGTGATTGGTCTTCTACAGTATCCTACAACCTACATGGCAAAGCCAACTACCTCTCAGGGATTTGTACAACAGGCTGTGACCCAAGTTCCTACTCAAGTGACTACAACTGGGGCAAAAACTGTAACTTTACCTTCACCAAATGCTTCTAAAGTTATTGATCTCACAGACGATGATGATAGCTCCAAAACTAGACTGGTTACTTTACAGCCAGGTTTAAACACAGTTACAAATCAAGGTGTACGACATGTGATAGCGCCAGCAGGGACACAATTTGTACGCACAGGACTACCAAATCAGCAAACATATCAGCTAGTTTTCACTTCCCCTCCGTCGGCTATAAGACCAGGCATGATGATGACTATGGCCCCTGCTGTAACACCATCTACTACCATACTTCAGACGGTGCCACAGTCACAGACTGTTGTTAGCACAAGTCCTGCTGTACCTCCTGGTACCACCTTAGCAAGAGCGGCAGTGCCAGCCAAACCTACAACACCAAAGGTAAGCTACAGAGATTCTTACAGAAACAGATCTGGTATATTAATTTTATACCCTCGAAATGAAGTTTAAGGGGGTATATAGGAGTCACCCAGTTGTTGGTTGGTCCGTTGCATTTTCCTTGTCTTGAACTTGAAAACTACTGGTTGGAATTCAATACAACTTCATACAAAGGTCCAGCTCATTGAGACGAAGTGCTGTGCACAAGAACCATAACTTCATCTAGACTAATTACAGAGTTATTGCCCTTTGTTACTTTTCCATGTCGGAAGCATAACTTGAAGTCTACTGGTTGGAATTAAATACAACTTCATACAATGGGTCAAGCACATAGAGAGGAAGTGCAGAGCACAAGAACAGTATATCACTGATTAGAGGACTTTTGACAGTTATTTGCTTGAAAAGCCCTAGTATAAGTAATTGTATAGATGAATTATAAAAGGTGCTGTTGAATGCTTGAACCATCACTGGATATTGTTTGTATTACAGGCATCTGTGAGTAGCCATCCAGCACCGTTCCCAGCTCTCCCACAGCAACTGACAGCCGGCTTCGAAGGCTTACCACCAAAACCTAGTCTCAAAATATCTCGAGTTAGTCAAGGTAGGTCAGAACGAGTTTATTTATTAAACATAATTGTGTTTTAGAGTCTTTACATGTACTTAGTTAAGAAGCATCATATTCCTACATACATTACATGTATTACTTTACAGCAATGAAGTCATGCAGCAAATATAATGTTTTGACTTTCTGGGTTTCAACTTAGCTGAGGGCATGACTCTTAGTGCTGGTTTCCACAGGAAGTTGGAAGTTGATTCATGTGAAAGCTTCTTTTTGCAAAATTAAAATGACTTTTTAAACAAAAAGGAAAGAAAAGATACCTGAAAGTAGAATTTTCACTGAATGTATTTAGAACACACACACATGCACGCACGCACGCATGAACCCACACAACACAGTAGTTTTGTAACAAAGTTTACACAAAATTAAGTCACATGACCTTTGATCCCAGTGTGACCTTAACAGCTTGATACATTTGACCAAATCTTCATGAAAATGTTTTTGGGGAGGCTTTCGAAAGACAGTATCTGTACTTTTGACCCTTAAATGTGACCGGACATGAAGCTGCCACAATTGGAACATATGTTCTGAACCTTGTATTAATAACTTAACATTTGACTTGGGTTTCATATGAATCCTTCAAGGGGTTAAGGAGATATGTCTCAGATGTTGACCCTAAATAGACATGACCTTGATCATCTCAATGAGATAACATATTGACTCAAGTTTACAGAATTTTTTTCAAGTAGTGTAGAAAATATGGTCTCATGATTTTTGACCTCTAAGTGTGACCTGGAACTTTAATTTCATACATGGGTTCTGCACATAAAATAAGATGAGCGTTTGTCCGAGGTTTCATGGAAATCTTTCAAGCTGAATGTAAATGGAGATACGGAGCAGACACATAAAACCAATGAGCTCCATGTGTTACCTTGACCTTCTGCTGGCAGGGTTGGAACATGGATTATGCACATTGTCTTGATGAGATGAACATTTCACCCAAGTTTCATGAAAATCCTTCAAGGGGTTCAGGAGATACCAAGTGGATACAAAAAACCAATGACCTCTTGGTGTGACCTTGACCTTGACCTGATGAGATTGAAACATTGGTTCTGCAGATGAGATGAACATTTGACTCAAGTTTTAGGAAAATCCTTCCAAGGGATTCAGCAGATACATGAAAACTAAAAGACAGACAAACCAACCAATCAACGGACTGACAAGCACGCCCAAACTTTGTGTGTGGGGTATAATAAACCATCGGGTATGTGTAGCATGTGATACATTTAGAAAGCAAAAGTTTTTCTAACATTCATTTCAAAATTGTTATGGATGAAATCTAATGCATAGATTTATGTTTATTTTTCCTTCACAGGTATAGTATTGTCCTGGAACATGTCATTAAATGACAAATCTGCTGAGATTTCAAACTACCAACTGTTTGCCTACCAAGAAACGTCTGCACAACCTGTCCCAACTCTGTGGAAAAAGGTAAAATTATCTCCATTGAATAGGCATAGCTTTCTCAATTTAAAATGTATTCTGAAAAGTAGTTGTCTTTAGCCTCCTAGTATTTTATATTTGCTATAGAAAAAATGTACCTGAATATTAACTACTTTTACAGCTCCTGCTGTAAATGCTAACTTATAACATCTAACATAAAATCACATCATACTACTGGAACTTGAAAGATGCAATATCGAATGATATACCCATGCCCCATGTAGTTAAATCAAGTACCAGTTGTGTAAACAAAACATGTCTGAAATTGAGGTGTGTATAATCAAGGTATACCATGGCAACTAAGTCAATGTATTGCATACAGAATGAAGAGCGATATATGACCTGCGGAAGAGATGTTTTGGGGTTGTTGATAAATGTAACATTGTTACTAAAGTTTCATTTAAATTGAGAAACATGGGCTCAGCAGGTGGTGTCGAATAATACTATACTTAAGTGTAACTAACAAAAGAACCTAATTTTTCAGTTTCTCGTGTGTTATTTTTTTTCAACTATAATTTTCTTTTCTACTGAACTTCAAAAAACAAACTTTGAAATGCAGCAGTTGAATAATTAAAATGAGAAACATTTCTACTGGAGTTACAGAAACCTGAATTTAATGCCCGACGGTCCTTTGTTTTTAGACTAAGAAACTGTATGTGTGAATTCTAAAAGTTTGTCCATGACAGTGCCTTTTAAGAAAATTTATTTAAATATGTCGTGTTTATTTTTTGTGTGTTCAGGTTGGTGATGTAAAAGCTTTGCCTCTACCGATGGCATGTACACTGACACAGTTCCAGGTTGGAAACAAGTATCATTTTGCTGTACGAGCAATGGATGTACATAGTAGAGTTGGACACTTCAGTGACCCAGGCTCCATTCATCTAACTCCAAGCACGCCTACCAAATAATCCACAACTTTGTCTCAAACAAACAGAATTAAATAAGAAGTTAAATTTTGAGAAAAAAAAAAAAAAATAGTCACGTCGGACACATAGTACTGGAGAGAAGAATAAAAATGATAAATCAGCAAAACAAACAAAAAGTAGCGCAAGAGAGGTAATTTCAAGACACCCCGTGCATTTCATTTCAAAATTTACGGGATATGTTAAAAGTTCAAATTACCTAAAGTTGTTAAACTGAATGCATGCCTGTGCATATCTGAATGTGTTGACTACCGGTATTAGACAGGTTAATCTATTCTTTTCAACCCTTGTCATACTTTTGATCAAAGGATTTTTGTGGTAACTTACGTAATACGATTCATTTGTGTCCTTGAGGTAATACTACCCTGTGATCAGTAAACATGTTTATGTAATTGCTAAGCAAGGTCTCTGTGTGCACGTTAACTATTTTGTACTGAAGGTAGCTTCTTTTTTTTTTTTTTTTTTGAATGTTTCTTTCATCAAAAATGAGGCAATTACATACTATGGGCAGCTATATATGAATTTACTGACTTGATTTATTTGACACTGTTAAAATTGTTTATTGTCCTTTATTCTTTTTTTTTTTCCTCAGTTTCATTTTAAAGAATCTGACAGGTGTTATAGAAAAATTTATTGTTCCCTATGCCCACCCCCAAAGAATGTGTTTCTGGATAGAGCAAACTACGTGCTCATATTCGTGTGTAAACATTTAAAACAATACACTTCACTCCAAAAACTGTAGAAGGGGTGAAGTGACAATGAACAAGTAATTTATCTCGGGTTTCATAAACCACACAATCTATTGTCATTTATTTGATCACATGATTTTTAACTTTGTTGTGGGGAAATGTGGATATTCCAATGAGGAAGTTTTGATAAACCAAATGTAAGTGTGGAAAATTGTAAAATGATGGTGCTTATCACAGTAGAGGGCTTATTTGTTCAAATAGTGTATCACTTTACAAAGTCTCATTTTCTGCCAAAAATTTTGGTAGTCCTTTGCGGGTGTCTTATTTTATCTCTTAACGAGCAATGTGTATGTTGTCTGGTGAAGAAGGAAGTGCAGATACAAGTGTCTCTATACATGTATCACTAGAACTGACACTTTTGTGTTGGGTGAATTTTATATAGTAAGATATTTTATGTTGTCAGTTGTACATAAATAATGCATTTTTACAGTGTTGTCTTATTGCTATATAACATATTTTATTAGGGTATTGATAACGTGTTAGGCATGGCCTCGGCTCCAGCTCTTGCTCCTCAATTACCTACACGGGAAAGGTTTTTTTTGTGTTAAATTACAACATACAGCTTTCATAGTCCTTCATTATATAAAGACATCTGTGTATACAACAACATAGCAACGGTATGAGAACTGTCAGAATTTCTACATGTCAACTTCAGTGACACTCCGTTGAAATTCAGAAGAGTGAAATAAAGAATAACGGTTTTAATACCTTGACAGTATTAGTTTTGTAATTTTAAGAATCTACAACAAACTAATGTGTATAAAAGTATTTCATGTGACAGATAGATCGGACACCATCTTCTCTTTAATTTACAATAAGTGGTATGAAAGTTACAGTAAACAAAAAGAAATTGATTTGGCCTAAATGACTGAATTACAATGTATCTTGCAAAATCTTAAGTTCAACTTGAGAAGTTTCTGAAAAAGATGAATTTACATTAAATTTTGTGAAACAGAAACGTGTGGATATACATTTGTATTTTGAAGTAATATGACACTGAAGGAATTGTAGATAATTTTGACATTAATATTTCAGATCTAAAAAAAATAATCATAGATTTAGTCATTTCGGCATACTTCCTTTGAAGGGAAAAATATGTCTGGTAGAGTAGTTCTTTCATATAAGTACCAATTCTTTGTTCAGATAAGGGCAGCCCAAACTCTGTTCTACATGTAAGTAATGAATGCAGGTTGGTTGCCAGGGTCATCCTAACTACAGTCAAATTAATACATAATAAAGTCTTTAATTTTTTTGCCTTGTTGTTATTATATGACTTTCTTTGTTCCTGATCCTTGTGATTGATGGTGGTTGTTGCATTGAAGTATATAAAGTAATGGTCTGCAACCCTATCTTGTCTGTGCCAGTGCATGTTTTTTATATACAGGAGGGTAGAATAAGCTCTAGAATTACGATCTATATTGGTAATGAGTTCTCCTGAGCTGGGGAAAGCTGTAGTGACCACAATTTGTCTGTCCGTAACTTCACATTACACCACGGGGACAACCACTTGTATATTGGAGTCGTCTAAATCTTGGTGAGAATTGTGTCGTTTGGTGTGAAAAAAGGGTCCATAAGGTCGAAAAGGAGAAAAACTGATAATGCAGTTTTTGTAGCAGTATGATCATTGTGTACAACGTAACACTTTGTTCTTGAAAACAATCTTGGCTGACATTGTAACTGGATTTAATTTGGGGGTCAAAATATGGGATTTGAAACGAGCAAAAACTTGCTAAAACTTGCAAACCATGTTGATCATCAGGTAATAAATAATTGTTAAGAATTTTGGTCTTTAGGAAAGTCTGGATAGGATTGAAACTGTCTATGTAGGTAAACAAGTGAAAACCTAAACATTCCAGCAACTCGTCAAATATTCATGAAGTTACGAGAATGATCTCGCTGTGTCATCAGGGATGAAAATAGGCCAATGAAAAACTCGTATTTATCATGAAACCTTGCTTAAACAGGTCTGGGACGAGTTCACCAGGTCGGTTCTGGTACAAAATGTTCGGACTTTGGTTGTGAAATGTTTTGTCTTCACTACCATCATTACAACTGTACAGTCTTCTGTGTTAGTGATATACTTCATGTAATTTAATTATTCTCGATTGCGAAACAAGTTAGAAAAAAAACTTTTAACGTTAAAGCTCTCGAGACTCATTCCAGATGAAATCAACCTCGGAGAGAGGCAATGTGGAATTAATTGTGTCTTCCCTAAGGACACTACCGACATGGCGATGAAGATCGAACCCGGGGCCCTTCAATCCTGAGGCGAACGCGCTACCACTGCGACACGGTTGCTCCAATCTTCTGTGTTGACTTTGATAAGCAGTACTATTCAGTTTATCACTGGTAGTTGCTCCAAGTTACAGTTGCTACCAGAAGTTATTTTACAAAATAAATATATTTAGTAAAACTTTTTTTGACTTCTTACATTTTATTTTTTATAATTCAACACAGCATTATAAGGAACAGAATTGCGTGCAACTTCCTTATGAAGCTTGTTTTTTTATGTGTTAGTTATACAGCAAACTGAACAACAAGAGAGATGTAATCAGTCCATTATCAGTACGTCCAATGCGGGTTCAGAAGCAGATTTGGTGATGAAATATAATGCCCATTATCCTGAATACTGAAAACATATCCGTGAATAAATCCCGTGAAGTTTACAAATGATTCGTCCGTAACGAGAGTGCTGTACAATTTGCAAGACGTCCGTACCTTGTTTCAGCCGGGTGAGCGCCCAATTACGCACCAAATAAATGTAGATCCCCTCGAAACAACTCGAGAGCAACGCCCAGTCGTACATCATTTTTGAAAGAAAGCTTGCAACGATAAGAGAAGACGTTCACGATTACATAGTAAATCACAAGCACAGACTTGCATATAGTTTTTTAAGACAGATCGATGTCACTGAGCTCGAGTCATAGACAAACCACCAAGGCAAACATAAAATGAATTAGTTCACAACCCCCACTGAATCCTTGCACAAACGTCCCAATATATATATATAGTTAATTTCTGCGTTATCTCATTAGCTCACGCTTGATACTGTACATGTAACATTATCTAAAATCGTCTCACCTGTGACTCCGACGTTCAAGTTGCTTCGTTCATTTTTATTCATTTTTTTTTTTTTTCATTTTTAAGAAAAAATCCTTGAAATTTATATTGTATCCATTTTGAAATACGTTATGATCCGTTTGGTGAATTTTCCTGGTCCGCTTTTTTTTCAGTGACGCTAAATCATAATTTTAAACTACTTCCATGTTCGTCGTTTAATGTCCAAAATAAGAAACTTCTTGGGGCATTCCAAATATATTTCATCAATGAAAAGCCTCAATAAGTTTCTAGTTTTGAAACATCAGTTGATGAATGATTCGCACGACGTCCGTTCAGTTTTAAACTTGAAAACGAAAGTGCGTGCACTTGATCGGGGGATTTTCCATATTACATGTTTCATAGAAGTAGTCTTGCTTTTACGCCCATTATTGTCTCTTTGCTCGGTGATTAAGATAGTACTATATTTAACTACATGCTGGATGGAAGTTTAATTTGTTATTGAATCAAGTGGAGGAAATCAGCTGCTTTGACTGCATATATACGGGCACAAGCAACCATTGTAACTTAAACAAGCATCCTTCAGGCAGTGGTAATGTAAAGATCAGATGCTAGGCCTTAAGTCGGTCGGTTGCACGATTTCGTGTTAAAATGAAAAC
Organism: Saxidomus purpurata; assembly: GCA_022818135.1. Taxonomy (NCBI): domain Eukaryota; kingdom Metazoa; phylum Mollusca; class Bivalvia; order Venerida; family Veneridae; genus Saxidomus; species Saxidomus purpurata. Next base: position 38,120,938 of record JAFMSR010000002.1, read on the forward strand.
AGCGAAATCCGGAGTAAACTTGAGAAATTATATAAACGCTAACTTCAATGAATTGTTTGGCAAAAAGTGCTGTCTCGATTCAGAAAGAGATACCCTTACACATCAATGAAACACGGCAAGTCTATACGATTTTTCCACGAACAACTACTTCCTTGTTACTGTAGTCTATTTATAGTCTATCTGCACGTAATCGAATATGAATTTAAGGTGTGTTGATATTGAGCGGGAAAAGAAACGAACTCGTCTGTATATGTTTTATACCGATGTCATACTATTGCTTAGTCGAAAACACGACAATTTTAAGTACATGTAGCTCTAAATGTTGAGGTCACACATGGGGCCGCAACAAAGCAACATCGAAGTATCGTACGCAATAATTTACTTTCCACATACCTAAAGGTAGTTCTAATGCAATAAAATGACCAGACAACTACACATGTTTAAGATTTCAAAACATTTATTAGGGGCCTCATACGCGACGACTCCTTGCGCTAGCTCGTGTGAACGCGTAATCAGTCCACCATCCTTTGTACTATTTATCTGGCAACATGTAGTTTACTAGATGAACTCGGTGTTTCTGCTGACCTGTTTCATGAACAGATAGGCCTACAGTCCAAAGATCAAAATTAGTAACCGGCCTTAAATTTGAAGGTCATTCAGTTTTCAATTTTCTTATAGAACTACCAAAGTGCTATCTGAACTTTGTATTACATGTATTTTGGTTTAACGAAAGATTTGCTAACAAACCGCTGTAGTATGTTACAAGTCCAATCACACACGAGAACTAATAGGGTATTGAACTTCAAAGAGGGAACCTTAACAATGACGAATTGCAGTCGTGAAAGATGTATAATATACTTATTAAAGGCTTTTATAGTTGCATAATTATCTAATATGCGAGTCCCGCGCTTGAAACATTCGTCACAATTTGATAAAAAATTATATTCCTTGCATCGGTTACCTCCTAGTAACAGTTTCAGTATCTAAGCTCATCCAAAAATTACTGATTTGCTGACGCAGAACTGTTACACTGTAGTTCAGCAAACTACCTGTACTTTTTATTGTTCTGACGACAAAACTTGACACATGGTTAGTCTTGAAAATGTAACAGGAATTCAAATTGTTTCGACTGACAAAACCCGATGCGATACGACTCGCGCATGCCTACTGGGAATGATTGTGTCATTTGTGCGTCATGGAGTTTTAGACAACGGATGCAGAAGAGTCAAATACACGTACTATCCCCCGATCTTAGAAAGCATCGGCTGTCAAAATGATAGCTTTGTCAGCGACAAGACAGTTGTGAAGTTTCATAGTAAGCCAGTAACATGGAGGCAAGACGTCTAACAATCAGGAATTGAATTTTAGATCTATATCGATACAGACTAAAAGCCGTTCTGAAAGTGAAGCTGTTGATCTCTTTGACGCATCGAGGAAACCAACGCCATTTACATGCTGTGTGCACGAGTTCAAGTCTTTACTCACCTTGTGTGCACATTACAATTGAAAAAAAAGTGGCTCGCAAGTCCTGAATTTGCAACTGACCGCAAAGGTAATTAATGTGCAGTCAGAATTTTCTTACCGCCGTTGTCCGTCGGTCGCCTATATTGCCGACAGAAGAAACTTTTTAATAAAGATTATTATTTCAACAAGATAAACTTTCTGATTACAGTATAGCAGCTAAACGGGCTTTCAAGAATTCATGTTATTGATTTAAAAAATCCCGTGACCTATTTTTGAACAAGTGCTTTAGCACCAAACCAGTTCTAGTGCAGAAATCAACTGTTGAACAAGAAAGACTCATCCTGCAGTGACCCACTAGATCTATCAACTGTTCCCGCACCCCTTAAGCACCTTGTCTATTATGTCACAATATTATACAAATGAATATACGGGATAGAATTATCACCTGGTCTGTCTACAAAACTAGTGTATATGAATGTTTTTAGTTGTTTAATGTCCGTTTAAGCAGTTCATCTGTTTACCTAACCAGTGCCTTCTCTTTCAATTAGTTTAAAGCTTTCCTTTGAAGACCATGTTGCCAGAAATTTCGTGTCGCAATATATATCAATATGCGGCACTGTATTGTGATACGTACGTGTAACAATGTATTGACAGTGAACAACTATTACAAAAATATACTTTGAAGTATTCAAACATGGGTATACTATGGTAATAAAGTAATTAAATCCTTCTTTTGACAAAGTCATTCAGGTCTATTTGCTTACCTAATATACAGCCTACCGTTCGTCATAGTCTTACAGGAAGTTTTAAACTGCGATTTACATTTGTATCATTTACACAAAAAATATATTTCAGTACATTTTTTTTTAATAAACAGCATACATTTGCATTATAAAATCTTGAATAGGTAGCTATGGGTCTGATGTTGAAATCAATGGCTTGTCATCGCACGTGCATTCCGAAATATTAATTTACAATATACTTTTGTGCTAAAAATTGACTATTGGGAAACGCACAACAAAGCATTAGATCAAATTCAAGTTTCAGGTAAATAATACGGAGATATTGCAGTTTTTTTATTTACTTAAAAATACCGCGGCACGAGAAAGGTACTGCGTCTCAAATGCAATATTAAAGACCTGTATATCGGTTTTACTGCGCACCCCTGACCATCAAGAGGTTGCTTACAGAACAGTGTTCTATATATACAGTATGTAGCAATCTTGAAAGGGCCAGAACTCTCGTGAGAACATGACGGTGCCACGAGATGCTTCCATGCCGTTTCATTGAAAACCCGTGATTGTCGCTTGTTGAGAAATAGCTTTTAACACAATACGGAACGAAAGTACACACATCGGGAGCTAGGACTTGTACAGAATGTCACATTATTTTGCAAAAATGATCACCTAATGACTCTCCGCGCCTCAGGGATGGAGGGATATGGATTTATCCCCACCAAGGCAATGTAGTAGTTGCCTCTCTGTCTCTTCACTGTTGGTTCTAATTCTTGAGTCAGTCTCAAAAAAAGATTATGACGAGTTGTAAGAATTTGGATTACAATCAAGTGCAAACTACAAAGTCCCCAGAGAGGATAAGATGAACATGGGACCAAATTTTCATGAAAATCCTTCAAGGAGTTTGGAAGATATAATCTGGTGACCTTTGACCTTTAAATGTCACGTTGATCTTGAGCCAGACTTTATTGAGAAACAGATCGTTCTCCACATTCTCTACCTATGATAAACGTTTACCCAAACTTTCAAGAAAATCATTCAAAAGCTTTGGGAGATCTAGAAGTATAACGTTTGATGGTAAATGTGACCTTGACTTTGAGCAGGCTTTGTTGAAACATAGATTGCATTAGTCTCCAACAAGTGAACATTCGGCTCAAGTTTCAAAAAAATCCTTTCAGGGGTTGAGGAGATACCATCAACCCTGAAATGTGACCTTGACCTTAAACTTAAGCAGGCAAGGTATTGGCAACAACTTTGAGAAGTTATTTCAAAATACGTTTATGCACGTTGAAGTTACAAATCGCAACATACCAGAACATTACCCTTAATTACAAGTTTGAGCCCCAAGTGTGACCTTGACTTTCAATGTAGCCCCCTAAATGTTGTGCATGACACCTCCTTTTGTGATGGACATGAACTGTGTGAAGTGATCTCAAAATCAGTTCCTGCATCTGGAAGTTACCAGCTGGACAAAAAGTACTGTTATATAACCCTACATATTTAAAGTCCCAACTATTCGCTTGACCTTGAAGATAGGTACATGGGCGTGGAACATGAAATACCCTTGTGTTAAAGGCAACAACTCTATGAAGTTATTTGAAATTCAGTCCATGGATATAGAAGGTACAGCCTGGACACAAAGGGCAGACCAAACTTGAAGTCTCCAACGATCTTTGGTTGGTGGGAGACTAATAATGTTGAAATTCAGACATTCCAGGGTCACATGATATATCTATAGTTTTATTTTTATTTTATACAGTCTTACAATTCTGACCACTAAAACAGTATTTGTCTTTTGTTAACTAAATATTAATAAATACCATCATCAACCATGAAAAATATTTGCATCTGGACTAAATGTGGTATTTTTACATTATAGATATTCAGACACCTTCATATGCTTATAACAATGTCCATTTCGTAATATTTATGTACAGTCCATAACAATTTAAGAAAGTTTGCCTATATCTGAGGTAAAATAGGTAAACTTTTAATGAAACCAAAATATTGCTCAGATAAACAAGAGGGTCTAGATGGCCCTATATCACTCACCATGACCTACTTATGATCCAATATTTGAATGAAATTTAACCTTAAACTAATTATATCATCCAAATAAACATTCTGTTTGACTCTGACACAACAAATATTTTGACCAATTTACATGATCATTGGCTGTAACATGTGTCTACTACTTTAATAGATTTGAACCTGACCTAGAAATTATCAAGACAAACAATTATTATGGCCAATTTTAATGCGGATCAGTTGAAAAATGTGGCCTCTAGAATGTTAACAAGATTTTTCTTTGATTTGACGATGTGACCTAGTTTTTACCCCAAATATACCAGATTCACACTTCATCTAGAAATCATGAAGATAAATATTTTGACCAATTTTCATAAAGACTGGATGTAAAATGAGACCTCTAGATTGTTAAAAAGACAAGTGTGAACTGAGGACTGACAGCAGGCAATCACAATAGCTCAACTTTGAGCACAGGTGAGCTAAACAGTGTCTCCACTAAAGTTTTTACTGAAAGAACATATAGAAAACTTATTATTATTTTCATTTAAACCCAAAGAAATATCAGTGAAAGAAATCTAAAATAATGTGATATCTTTTCATTAGAAGGGAGACAATTTAAATGAACATATTAATCATCTCCCTTGGAGAATGCCACCAAAAAATCAAGTTAACATACTCTTTCTTTAGTAAAACAGAAAATGGATTTTACACAGGCAGTGCTTATAAATTTTACATTACAAGTGGTCATCTGAATGAAGCAGTCACCTGTCAGTGAGCCAATAACAGGTTATATTTAATCTGAAGTTATAGATATAGATGCACATCTACAAGGGCAACTTTCTTCTTTAACTGGCCTCTTTTTGTGACTTTAAATGCTAGCTATTGTCTATTGATATTAACGAATATTATATACTGATTAAAAAATTTAAATACAGTTAATATTTGGCAAGACAAGTAACGTGTGGGCAGGAAGTCAGAGCAAAAGTGTGTATTTTACTCCTAGAAATATTAACTTTAACTCAACAATTAACGCACAGAAATAAAGAGATACATTACATGTATTATACAATCATTACCGTACAGTCACAGAATATAATATAAATACAACAAATCCATTAACAATAAACAGTATCACATTATAACATCTTACAAACTAAACTTAATCTTATAACAGATTAACAAAACAAGGTTCCTTACAAAATAAACGGAAACATGTTATAAAGTAAACATAAAACAAAATATAAACTAAAGGTGTTTATTTTAAAAACATATGTCTCCCCAACCCCGTCACCCAATGCCCTCCACATGAAACTTCCCAATATCATCTAGGGTTTATATTGAAATGTTAGCAAAATTGTGCAAGTGGTACAATAGCAAGAAACTATACCACTGATCACTCACATCAAGTTTCGTTGAACGCCACCCAGTGGTAAAACAGATATAGACATTATAAAACTTGACAAATGAAGGGTAACAACTGTGTGTGGGTGTGTATGTGTGTGGCGGGGTGTCTGTGTGGGGGAGGGGGGCACAAAAGGAGACATAATAATTAAAATCAACCTAGAAGGTACTATACATACATGTATGCATCACATGGTATATTTAAGGTAAGGTATCAAGGTAACAGTTAATTAAGGAAAGATATGCACACCAGCAAAAAACGTTACAAGTATAATTGGATGTCTGGTACAGACTAACAATCAGTAGGTCTGAATTCTAATTTTGTGCAACAAAAATCTGCACTAACAAAGACAATAGTTCTTTCATTTGTTGACATAACATCACTGCTGGAAATAAGAATGGTTTTTAATCTATAAATAACACTGTTTGTTAAAAAAACTGTGGATCAAAAATGTTGATTATTGCATGTGTTTCTATAACTTGACAATTAGTGCGTAATGGTTTCATCAAAATAAATCTGATTGGGTTTGAATAGGACAGGTCTAAAAGTAGACCATCTGCCAAATCTGTCCTAATACTTTATCTTGCGTCAAGATTGGAAGATAGTTTTCTGTTAAATTTTGAAGAAAACTGAATTAAACTTGGACAAGCCAGAGTAACAGGTTATATCAAACACAAGACAACATTGATCACAATGGCTCATTTCAGTCAAATGCTTAGTTAAGCTGAAAATTTTACTTAGACAACCAAACTATGTTATGTAACTCCATCATACATTAAGTTCATATTATGAAAAAACATGCACTTTTTAATTTGTACAGAAATATGCAAAAATATCACAAACGAGAAAATGCCTCTCACTTACCATCATACACAATGTATACACTTCAGGAAATAAATGTTACAAGAAAGTTAAAATCTATATGATCTAATTACATGTATATATACATTGTTTTTCTATTCACTGATGAAGTTATTTTAATGTTAAAAGTCAGCCATGTAAGTTCATCAATATATCACCAGTTATCGCTTCAAGCTCCCAAATTATAGAATAAAACATTTGACCATCATACACATTTGTGTCTGTTACTTTAGCACATAAACACATAAATATAGAAATAAAACAGATGAATTTTGAGTGTACCAAATATCATCTATCTCAAATGTGGTCCTTTTAAATGTTGCCATCAAAACAAGAAAATCTACATGTCAATCAGATGTGAATCAAAAAATTTTGTAGTTTTTGAAAGTTTTTGTGTCTTTTCAGATCTTTGGTGCTGATCTATCATTGGTCTTGGTCTGTCGTAGTGAAACAGTTGCAAACATCGGGTTACTGCGGAAACTGGAAAAAAAGTGATCAGCTAGACAGTCTAATATGAAAACATTATAGTGATTATGGACAAAATGCTACCTGCAATGGAAGTAAGAATGCTACAAGCAAGTTTACTGGAGTTCTGCCACTGAACTTTGCTCAGATCTTCAAGTTTACCTTTTAGCTTGCAAAATGTGCATCTCTACCATTTACTTTGCTAAGCTTTTACTTTGCTAGGATTTGCAGGTAAAGATCAAGCACACAATTACAAAACATAATAGAACAACGTTCATACAGCGCCATGTGTGAACAAAATAAAACAAGGCTCACCTGTACATACAGCTGCCATAGTGCTGAACAACTTAACAGAACAAGTTCCACCTGTTATCTCTACCATAGTGCTGAACAAGTTGATAAAACAAGGCGACCTGTACATACATCGCCATGGCTGAACAACATAAAAAAGGGGGGGGGGGGGGGGGGGGGGGTGTAACATACAGTGATCATCTGTTCATGCCACGAAACAGCTGCCATAGTGCTGAACAACTTAATAGAACAAGTGTTCATACAGCTACCACAGTGCTGAACAAGTTGATAAAACAAGTGCTCACCTGTTCATACAGCTGCCAGTGCTGAACAACATAGACCAAACTACTGATACACAAAAATATTTTACATTTTCTAAAGTTAAAATTGGACCTGTGTTGTTATACAGACTTTGTTTCTGTTTACCATCTTGATTTTTACTACACTTAAGTCTTTTCTAAGAAGCTAGTCTTTAATGCTGATTGAAAGCGATTTTCATTTAAACTATGTATTTGTATGATATTCCAGTAATTTATACTCACTTGACATTGTCTTCAATCTCGGCATCCTGCATATCAGCCCTGTGCAATGAGGGAGGGGGTGGGGGAGGTTGACTGGGCTGCTGTCTAGCTGGGCTTCCATACCGTGAGGAACTAGCTGTTGTCAAATGTAGGTTACCTGCTAGCTGCGGATTCTGCTGGGAAAGAATTGACACAGATGCAGTTGAAACATTTGTTGTTTGTTTACGACCTGGTGTCCCTGGTGGGGGTACAGATGGGGGCGGGGGAACATTATCTCTGTGTGAGGTCCCCGGAGGAGGTGGGGGTGGTGGTGGAGCTGGTGGTGGGGCAGCTGGGGCTGGTGGTGTAGGTGTCATACCTCGTACACTTGTGGTTTGTGTTGGGAGGGTATTTGCTCTAGACTGTATCTGTGCTGTGGTTGTGTATGGGTTGTGGTGTGGGGTGGTGTTTTGACTTGAGTGTCTTGGTAAGGGTGGGGATGGGGGTGGGGGTAAGGGTGGGGAGTTCTGTGATCTGTAGATATCGGCAGCACTCTGATACGAGTCCTGCTCTGGCCTGCCATGTGAGCTGTAGTTAGAGGAAGTGTGGTGCGGAGACATTTCTCTCCTGATGTACAGACTCTGGAGCTACAAAAGAAACACAAAATACATAAACTCTACCTTTCTTGTATGTTTAATATACAGTTAGCTCACTCTATTAAAAGTTATCATCAAAAGAAACTTCATTTCTAGAATAATTTTATAAAAATAATCTTAACAGGATGCTTTTACCAGCAAGTTTTTTTTATATAGATTTAACATTATAATGAACTGATTATGTTGTGGGATAGATTCATTGTTAAGTGTTTAAAAGCCACCTACATGTATTTTATTAAAAGACAAAAAACAAAACAACAAACAACTTCACACAACAACAAAACACATGTACTTTGTGGAAATAGGAATAATTACATGTAACACTTAGTTCTAAAATAAGATAAGATTTTATTCAATTAGATCAGACAGATCATTTCTACTGTTCACAGCTTCATTAGTTACCGTCCAATCTGCTTTTTGGACAACCTTTTCAGGTGAATCAGTGACAAGCTACTGTAATAGGTCATATAATAATGCATTGTGTGTGTAGCATTGTCCAGCCCCTGCATGTTTCTTGGTATTATTAGTTATTTTCTGGTATCTGTAAAACTGTTATTGTTGCTTTTTAATTGGATGCAAAATATTTTATAAACTTGACACTGTTGACAGGCCCGAGTTAGATTCTTTAACCAACAACAGCTGTCCATAATACAGTGCTCATGACTATTCTTACAGACACTTGAGCAAAGAAATTACTTTAATCTGGAGAGAGCCGATTACTAATGCTGCTACCGATTACTGATGCTGCTAATAAATTACTGAGCTGCACGATTACGATGCGCATAACTTATGGTCCAATTCTTTTGTTTATGTATTTTTATATCTGTCTAAATGTTTTAAGTGCATTTGTGCACACAACAATAAAATAGTAGTAACCTAAAAAAAATACTTGAAGTGGTTACTAAGATATGTGCATGTCAGTGTCTTACTAGGATTTGTTTTGACGAATGGACAGGCACCAGGATAGTGAGATCCACAAGAGAAAATCTATGATTTTGCCCCGTTTTAGTTTGGGCATAAAACATCATTGCATTATAGACAAGTACATGCATTGTTGTTGTTGTTTAACGCCCTTTCCGACCTTGGTCATTTTAATAGGCGGACAGTTGACCTAACAATTGTTCCTGGGTCCTCCATAGGAAACAACCTAAGAGGGACATGGGGGGTAGCAGGGACGTACTATGTATACAATCAAGATTGACAAATATACCAGCCAAGACAGGTATACATCAGATTGAAAATTACAACAGGTATAAATGTAACTTATAGGTTTACACAGACGTTATCAAGTTTAAGATTCCTGTACAATACAAACTTCAGATTTTTTTGGAAAACGTTTTTGTACTAATAAGCTGAAAATGTAAGAACATACAACAATAAAATTACAGCAACAGTATTCAAATATACAAAACAATAACCGCAAAGCATGCTGGGATATCTACACCGACTGGTACCTGCTCTGTGTTGCCTGCGGGAACGGAAATAGATTGGTAGATGGTGTCACAGTCTGCATGTGACAGGGAGGGGATTGGGTATTGTGTGTGGGTAGGGACTGGGTATGCTGTGTTAACATGGACCAGGGGTCCACCTGCCTGAAACCAAACAGCAAGCATGTTATATTTTAAAATCTATGCATTTATGCTAAATAAATACTAGTAACTACCAAACAAAACATATCACTCTCTTAATAAAATAATTAAGAAATGACACTATATAGTATAGTCCATTAATTCCTATGATTAACTGAGGTTATATTCTTTCATTCTTTAAATAAGAAACAAAATTAATAGTATTTAGAGATTGAAGAAATTCAATATTTTCCTGACTTAAGAACTGATAAATCTGAATACATGTTAAGCAGAATGCCAAGGTTTCAACCCTCCAGTTTGCAACACTGTCAATCAACTAAACTATGTGTGCCCTTTTCAATACAATTTTCTTTGGATATGCATTTAAAAATGCAAATTAAAGTAGTGAAACCTTTTGTTCGAATAACTATGGTTTATTGTTTAAAGCATTTTTTTTCCAAAATCAATGTGAAATCCTGCTTAAAAAGAGGTCAAATGCCAAACTTTCAGTTTGTTTCTGATTGTGTACCCTGGATTTAAATGCATACGTCTTGTCTGCATGAATCTTAAAACCTCTCAATACTACATATGTCGGAAAAGGTTGGACTAGTTTTAAAGCGGCACATATTTTAATTGAGAGACGGTGTTGTGGACAGTATATTGGTGTAAGCAGGAAGAAAGGGATAATGAATATACCTGAGGTGCTGATGTCCCTAGTTGTGGCCCCTCATATAGCGACTTTGGTCTGCGTATATTGCCGGGGATGTCGTGATCGTACTGTTGTGTGTACTCGGACAATGAACGGCTGTCCAGTAAATCTCCAACGCTCTTATATCTTTGGTTTGGACTGTAGTACAGAAACACCATATCAATTATTATTTTCATTGCAGATTGTCATTTTGGGTATTCAATAAAGCAATCAAATTTCTGTTAAATAACAGCAAGGATCGAGTAGAAAGCTCTAAGCTTATTTAAGAACTCTCTCCTTAAAAATTGTTATTTTAACAGGGTTATTCTCACATCTTATTAGTCATTATGTGATTATGACTTAAAAGCCATTAAAAGCAGCTTTAGTTCATATAAACTTTAGTTAAGAACCGTGGCAAGGAACAGTAAGGTTACTATACCTGTTTTTTTAAAACAGTCCATTTTTAAGGAATATTATAAAACCTCTAATAATCTTGGAGTATTATTTCTAGTTGAATAAAGTGAATCAACTAAATCATGCATTTAAGATCCTAGTGAAGTGTTGTTTTTTTGTTATTTCTTCAACAACAACATACATGAAATTCACTGGTTCACAGGCAAATAACACTGATTCTTTAAAATATAATATTTTTATACAAGAGGGCCAAGATGGCCCTATATTGCTCACCTTGGTACAAGTCCACTTGCTTGGTGGAAGATCACTAGATAATGTTATAACCAAATAGGTTCCCTATATATTTTTTTTTTTTGTCCCCCAAACTTTGAAGGGTCTACTAGGCAATGTACATGCCAAATATCAAAGCCCTAGGCCCTGTGGTTTCAGAGAAGAAGCTTTTTAAATTTTCCACATAAGCCTATGTAAAACTAGTGGCGGCCTTTTCTATCAATTTTACCCATAATAATAATTTTTAGGGTCCACTAGACAATGCTACATGCCAATTTAGCTAGGCCTAGTTGTTTAGGGGAGAAGAAGAATTTTAAGTTTTCCTATTTTTTGCCATAGCAACCAGGTTCATGGAATGGAATGCCATGAAAATTAACTTCATGAAGGAACATTCCTGCATGTTTTATCAGCATTGGCCAGTTGTTTCAGAGGGACTTGAAAAAGTTGCCCGATGATACAATATCAAAGAAAGCTCACCCTGGCATGCGGTTAAATATTACATGTTTTTTGACTGAGGCACTGTCCCTATTTTTGACAATCATCCGGTATACTGACCTTAATTTGAATTCCGGACTGATTCTACCACTGTTGACAACTGGTTGAGTGAAAGACAATGGAAACCATCCAAGTCTGGAAAAAAAAATGAAATACAACCTACTAACACATATAAAAAGCAGTAAAATTAATGTCTACTATTTAAAAAGAAATCTAATTAAAACTGTACAAGTAGTCCCTCGTTAAGCACCTAAATTCTGAATACTGAATCTGCTAAATTTGCACATGGGCTTGTTCCATCTTGTACTCTGGACAGTATTGTAACTTGTTGATAGGTGGCTCACAGGAGATTTAGTGAATGAATAAAAAACACACCAAAACATGATCACACTGCACTAATGTATATACTGATCATGATCTGCACTGGTCGCAACAGCAAAGTCCCTTGCTGCTTGCAGGGTAAGGCCAAGAGGTAAGCAATCTATGCCTACATTCCAAACAGTTTTGAATTCAATACACCTACAACAAGCTCATCCCGGAGGTTGCAGGTTCGAGCCCCACTGGGGTCACAACCATACTTCCTCATATGACACCAGTACTGGTTTTTCCAGGAAGTGGACTCGAGAGTGACTGAAAAGCTACAAGCTTTCTTCACAATCCAGCTAAAATAAATAAGTATAAACTAAACTAACAAGCTGTCACTTGTTTCAAATGACTATTTCTCACTGATAAACACAGTATCAAACATATACACATAATAAACTGCTCTTGTGGCATAGGGCAATAGCAAGTTGTTTCTATATTTCATATAACAATGCTATGCAAAATTCAAGAACAAATAAAGAATCACATTATTTCATGTTTTTAACAGCATTATGAAGAATATCTTGAATACTCACTAATCTGCTCCATATTTTTTATACACAAGAAATTACAATTAGATGTTGTAAAAGGGAAATAATTTTCAAAGTTTGCCACAAACTAGTTTCTGAATCTAGAGGGCCGTTTATAACCCGATGCTGCTCATCTATGTATCATTGCTCTTAAAGACACAGTCAATGTAACCCAAGGTGAATTAACCACACACATACAAATTTCTAAGATCAAAATATATAATTCTGTATAGTTTTGACAAGTAATTCTTAGATTTGACCTAACATGACCTTATTTTCTATCTACTTGACAAGACAGAACCTAACATTATCAAGACTAATTGAATATTTCAAGGAGGGTATGGAATCTACAGTATTCTCAATGTATCACAATGTAGAAGGCTTCAAGCGTAAACCACCTACACCTTTTAATATTGATATAGCTGTTTTGACCCCCATATATGACCTGTTCAAACTTGACCTGCAGATATAAATTTCTACTGGATTAACTGTATTGGATTAGATGTATATTACCTAGCATGGGCTGAGGATAGTCAACATGGTCCATTTTTGCCTACTGGTTCATTAGTAGGTGTAGTGGAGATCACATGATGACCTAGTTTTGAACTTCATTTCCAGATTGATTTATTTTGTAACAATTAACATCATCTTCTTGTGTATCCTGATGGAATCAGACATAGATTAAAGTAAAAATTATCCAATGGGGGGGGCGGGGAGACATAAAAAATCTGTATATGACAGACATGTAAAACATAAAAACTATTGTTTTTAAAGATTACTGATAGGAAGTGCAACAGCCGTTTGATTACAGGGCAACAATATACACTCACATGCCACTTGATAACTAACAGTTGCAATGCAATTATTTAGAAACTTTACACATGCTTTAGCATTTTTGTAACAGCCTTTGCTTTTCATTCTCATGTGCTTTTGCATCAAAATAAAGCAAGACAAAATTCCGACATTACAAAAATTGCTGCTACTGTTAAACAAACTAATCAAACTAGTGTACTGGGAGACCTTAGCTGACACTTTCTTCAATACATTACTGGAAGCATTCCTTGAGGATCTTATAGAGACTTAGAACACAATAGAAGATGGGTTCTTACACTGACTGGAATAAAGGGGCCTTGTATCCCTCTAAATTTGACTATTTGAACAAAATCTTAAAGAGGTTATTAGTTTACTGTTCATCAGCAAGTTAAATGTTTTAGGTCAATGGATTAAAGCATTTTCAAGTTATTTATCAGCTGCTATGACCTTAAAGTAGCAAAACTTATTTTTTCAGACCAAGTCCAAATAAAGTTTAACAACCTGGGTCAAACTATAAAGAGAGTGTTAATAAACTCAAGGTCACACTCAAGGTCACTTTAAAAGTAGGACAGATACCCTGCCAGGAGTGGTCAAATCTGGCCAATATTTTAAGTCAGCCTAGACACTTTATCGTAAAAAATACAGGAACACGAGTAAAAAATGAAACTGCCAGCTTATAATTATCAATTAAATGTAGTGATTTTAATTATCTGCGAAAGCTAACCTTATAATGCAGAAATTGTATCAAAAATGAATTTTGCTGATTGCACATAAAATATTACCTATTAATTTAACTAAAACAATGTAATAAACTAGGCAATCCTGTATTTTCAAAACCAAAGCAGTGCTTTCATATGCAACAATATTTACTAAAGTGTAACTGTAGCCTTTGTTTCAGAGCAAAGGAATCAGAGAGTTCTGAAATAAAAGCCACATTCTTTGTTCTATACTTACGTAGAAGTGGTAGGATGAAATCTGACTGAATGGGTTCTGGCCCGTCTACATTTCAGAAAACAGTTTTAGTGATAAATTTGCACCAATTTGCACAGAAGGGTAGCCAGTTGTATACAAAAGACTCATAAGTTTTGAACTAGAAAGATGTCTTGAGAAATACTTGTATCACCTGCAGTGGCACTGTTTCTATATCTTTTTCTGGAAAGTCACTGTGACCAAAAAGTGTACACTGACAATGATCGAAATGCCAGTATGTTTTCCAAGTTTGAGGATTAAAGGTGTAAGTGTACAAGCTGTTTAGTTGAAATGCTTTAACAACTAAAGATAATTGTGACCATCACCTTTACTCAAATAAATCAAAATCATTTGAGATCATCCATTGCTTACAAGGTTTTTTTTAGTGGAACTGTTTTCTAACTAAAGGTCATTATGACCTTGAATTCTAATCTACTGACCTGAAAATCAATAGGGGTCATCTGCTGGTCAAGGCTCTGTACCAAGTGTTAAGATTCTAAGCCATGACCATTGACAAAATAAACCAAAACCAATATAGATCATTCTGCTGACCAAGACAAATATGATAACTAAGTTATAGGATCCTACGCCCAAACCTTTCAGAGTAGCCAAGGGGATACTATTATAAGTTCAAAGGTCATAATGACCTTACACTTTACCTAGTGACACTAAACCCACAGGTGACCACCTCTTGATCAGTACCAACATTACTTCTAAGTTCAAAGATTATAAGCCTGGGTGTTTTTCAGCAATTGAGCTCAATCCTTTACTCAACTAAAGATCATGGTGACCTTGACCTTTGACAAAGTTAACCCAAAAGTAGTAAATGAGTCATCTACATGACCAATGTAGAAACCTACCTCCAATATACGTCCAAAGTTTGAACATCTTAAGCCAAAACCTTCTTGTGATACTGAGGGAAGTGTGAAAGTATTAGTAATTGAACCTTTGACCTAGTGACCCCTAAATTGACAGGATTCTGTTTTTAAGCATGTCAGATCAAGTTTGAGAATCATAGGCAAGAAGGTTCTTCAGCTAATTAGTAAAAATGAGAAAGTGTGACACTGATAACTTCTGAAAACGACAGACAATGCGACCCCTAAATGACAGACAATGTGACCCCTAAATGATAGCCATGCTCAACAAACAGCAGTCAATGTTCGAAAACATTAAAGTTATTGAAAAATATAGCATTTGCTTACACTGATGAAGTGTTTTTAGCACCTAAATTATGATCATGGTTCACATATCATCTTCCTCAAGACGGAAATCCCTCCTACCATGTAAAATATGATTTGCAATATGAAGCATTAAACTAAGATCCTACAAGTGCTGCTCAAATGTTAGAGATGATATCTTCCTGTATAAGGCAGTCCTAACATGTACTGTATATAAAGTGAAAACAAGAAACCCAGCAATACCGCCAAACCACAAACCATGTTTTCAATAACACCTGTAGAAATTCTTGAATTAAAAAAAAAAGCCAGTGATCTTGACCCAGACAAAAAAATGAGAATAATAAAAAATAATAATAAAATAAATCAAACACCGTCATCCCCCCCCAACCAAAGATAAATTATTTATGTTTTAGAATAATTTTCAATTAAACAATTGTTTTTACTAACCTCAAGCTTCCTCTCCATGCAAGTGACCTACACACCAAGTTTCCTTGCAATTGGTCACTCCTAATAGAGTTATTGCGTTGAAACCATTTTTCTAATTTTCAGAAACAGTGACCCTAGTGGCCCCAAATGCAATCCCAACCTTCCTCTCTATGCAAGCTTCCTACACACTAAGTTTCATTGCAATTGGTCACTCTTAACTCGAGTTATTAAGTGGAAACCATTTATCTATTTTTAATAACAGTGACCTTAACCTTGACCCTATTGACCCCAAAATACAATTCCAAGCTTCTTCTCCATGCATGCCACCTAAAGTTATTGAGTGGAAACCAAAAGTTTGATGCCTGCCCGACATACAACATTACCATTCTAATAACCAGGTTTTCCTTGAAAAACCTGGTTAACTGTATATAATGTCAGGGGCTTATAGAGAGGCTTTCTGTTCGCACAATGGAGAACCCTGGTTCCAATTTTAGTATATATCTAAATAAATGCTGGTTTCAACAGCATTTCAGCCATATGCAAATTTCTAAACCAGTATTAACTTCTGTTTCAATATTCTGCTACAGACCTGCCACACTTCCAAAATGGAATTGTGTCTACAATTCAATTCAGACAGCAATTTTTTTGCTCTGTGAAATAAATAATAATAAATACAAAAACATGAACTTGGTTATTTTCAAGGGCCATAACCCAGTCAACTTTCATCCTATTGTATAAGGAAGATAGGAACTACCTACGTAATGAGGGCATTACACTAATGTTAACATGGAACAGGATATTACATATACTAAAGGTTAAGGGCCTTAGAAATTAGTGGTGGGGGTGATGTGTTAGTGAGATGTATACATAGACATGACAAAACTTTATGCTGGAGGCAGATTTTGGATTTTTTTTAAAGATATCTACTGCATGACCCCATTCTGTACAAACTGTTAAAAGGGAGCACTTTCTTAAACGGCATGTAAAAATACAGAGTAGCAAACCAGTTGAAGAAAATACAGATAAATTGGATAGAATTCTGTCTATATAAAACTCAGGCAGCTTTTTTTATCAATTCTCTGGAAAATAAAAGCTATGTTTTTCCACTCACTTTTGTGTGTTGTTGTTTTGTCCATACTGCCAACCATCAGTGTTCTCACCGAGGATTGTTATCATGTCTCCGTCCACGAAGCTAAGCTGGTTATCTAGCCCTGCTGTAAATGTGTACATAGCTTTCATCTGGCTACGGGGAGGCAAGGGCGCCGCTGTCCTTGGTGGTAATGTTTTACCTGCAAAAAAAACAATTAAATAATTCATCTGCAAAAAACTTTTTAGTAAAAAATTTTAATGTTTACCTGTAAACAATTTTTTAATAAACCAATAAAATATCATTTAATGTCACTTATTTCCAACTCCCTTGCCTGGTTAGACAGTGGGCATGAAAATATACACAAGCACCTGTGTGACTTTGACTAGACACAATTTGATCAAAAGTATAACTCTGTTTAAAAGATGAAATATTTTAATACATGTACAATTCAATATATTAAAAGGAGTGTGCAGCTTAGTGTTATGTAGGGCAAAGTCACTTCTTCAGTTTACAGTATAGACAAATGTGTGAGGTTGACCGAAATGTAGCCTTAATCCAATGTAAGAATACATCTATTCTCATGGGTTACTGTAAGAATACATCTTCTTTCTAAGTTTGGTGTAGTTGTTAACATACACATTTCCATGCAGAACAAAATGTTTACTTTAGATTTTCCATTTTCATTTGTTTTTCAGAAGATCGATACAAGCAGTGCTGTGACATCACTGATGGTGATTCTTCTATGAATGCATTCAATTTCAGAATTAGTTAAAATCAAGTAACAAGGAGAAGATTTAAAACAGTTCACACACACACAAAGGATTTATAGAAACTTATTCATTGATCATAAATTAAAACTTTATATTGTTGATATGAGCTTACTTCCATCAAACTGGCTGGATTGTCTGTACAGATCATGTGTACTCTTTGACCTTCTAAACTCATTGTTTAGTGGCAATGACTGAGTATCCTGTCCATCCCTAAGATAACCGTTGCTATGGTAACTAGGACCTCCATTCACTGGTTCATATGGTTCATCCTGGTAAAACAAATGTTTATGGTTACAGTAAAACATAGAATCTTTAAAATTTTGACTAAAATTAAAATTGAATCGGGAAGGAGATAATTCTGCTTCAAAGTAAGTGAACAGTGAACTTTGATTTATGCCACCACTCAGGTTGTTGTGCTGTTTAACCAGGTTATTTTACTGTCTTAGTTTCAAAATATGCTGTTACTTATAAGATTAATACCTTTATTCATTTCATCGTTGGGGTTCATTTTAAAGTTATACTACCCTTAAAAATATTCATATTGAGTTCTGATCAAGGAAGAAGCTGAAAATTTAGAAAATGCCTTGAAAACATGTAAAAATGAGTTAAGCTGCGTTATTTCTCTAATTGAAAGATATAAATCAAAATGTATGTTATAGAAAGGACCTAATTTCAATTTTTGACTAAGTAAGTCAAAAAAGATTTATACCCATTTTCTCTACGTTCAATGGGAATAAAACTGTAATATATTGATTCATATACTTTTGTTAAAACTTTGGCAATGTTCACTTTTAAGTAATAAATCAGTGATAAATGAATGCCCTTTAAAATTATGATAGTCATTTTGAAGGGTAATATCACTTTAATGTATTTTAGTTTATAGTTTATACTAATTTATTTTAGCTCGATTGTGAAGAAAGCTTGAAGCATATCGAGTCACTCTCGATCCACTTCCTGGAAAAACCAGTACTGGTGTCATATGAGGAGGTACGGTCGTGACCCCAGCAGGGCTCGAAACCACAACCTCCGAGAAGAATGGCAGACACCTTCACCTCTTCAACACCACTTCCCTGTCAAAAGCTTAGCCTATACACTAAAGTGAAAAGTATAGAAATACATGTAAGGTACCATGTAACCATATTAACTAATAGTTCTTATTTCTTACTAGTATATCTTGTATTAGGTTGATAGATTATACTATATACAGTCAAACCTGTGTTAAAGACCACCTCGGAATAGAGACCACCGGGAGATCACCATTCACTATTCATATATAGTAGACACCCCAGTCCTGTGAATAAAGACCACCTGCAAACAAAGACCACATTTGTAGCTTCCCAACAGTGGTCTTTGTTCACAGGTTTGACTGTAATGGTAATGTGTGTACTACTTGTGGGGCTTTTAATCTCATGATGTTGTCTTTTATACTGTACCATATAGTCCATGATTAACTGATCAGCTGACGGTGGCAGTACATGGGGATTGGAGCCAATCTGTCGCCACTCAGGCAGTGGGGTATACAAGTCAACTCCATGCCGATATCTTGTTGCATTTAGCTGAGAAATTGCACATAATCGTTGTAGAACAAAACAATGACATCTGCGCTCTTCAAGCAATGCCTAAAAACAGGACAGAAAACACAAACATTCTAAGAACAATAATTATTATTTTCATTCACTACAGGTCTTCACATAATTATGTAAACAATTTTTTTTTAATCAGCAAATGATCTCATTCCACTAGACAAAAGTGTTTCAGTTTTACAAAAACAAAACTGATTGTGATTGTGTCATCCAGGATTATATGACAAGGAAATACCAAAGGTAGTGTTCTAATTTTGCTCTAGTCTAATTATTGGAAACAGAATTACAGAATACAATGTATACATAATGACATGCAATCTATCTATGGCAGAATGTTTCTACGGAGCTTGCAACCATATAGCAAGAAACTGGAATGCCAAAGGGCCCTGTTAGGACAGATGTCATCAGGACAAATCAACCAGCAAATTTTGAGTAAAATTTAAAATTTATTGAATCTTCATTAGATTTGTTTCATCCGAACTTGTAACCTTGGTGGGTTTTTTTGTAGGGTTAACACACTTTTTTTCGTGTTATAACATCTGCAAACTGGAGAGGTGTGGCCAAAGCCGGTTGGGGCGCACCATGTCCCGAGGGGTGGTTGAAGGAGTTATAACAAGATGTACGTATTCTAGCACAAATCAAAAACAAAAAAGCAAACGCTCTTACTGGAAATAAGCGCGGTACAACTAGGTCTCAAATTCATGCATATGGGGTTTTTATTCGAACCGTTCTATTTACATTTGTTTCATCCAAACGTTACGGCGGTAACCCTTAGTCTTAACACCGGGAAAATGGGCAAAAAACACATTTTTTAGATTCAGATTAAATTTGAATAAAATTGAAACCATTAAGGAAAATTATACAACAGCCTGTTCTAAAGAATATGTTATATAGATACTGGTTTACAAAATTCACAAGTAAAAGGTATTTAACATGTTATAAAGTGTAAAACAGAATTTTTCAATGTGTGCCTATTTTTCCTGCAGTGCCAGTTATCTACTTGTCTGGCATATTTTTGACTGAACAAAGAAAGAAACATAGTCTAGTGCTTTTTAAACAATGCATGCATATATCTATGAAATGAACTTTCCCATATTATATGATCAATATTAAATCTGTCAAGTATGGGTAACCATAGCTGCTTCTGCTGCCTATACACCTCCTAATGGATGCTGCAATGTTTTGCATTCTACTGATTGCGTATCAACTTTACCTCTGATTGAAAACACACCTAGCAATTGCTGTCACAAGGTAATTTAATTACTTCCCTATGGAGCATCTATCCTTGACAGAATGTGTATGAATCAATACTGTTACCAGAATTAAACATCATCAGTCTTATATCAACCAGCATCTGGTGAACTATACATGTTGTATGTTGTTTATGTAAGCTTCCTTTTTATGATAACAGTATGTTGATCAGCTGATAAAACTTGTTCCCAGCTTAAACAATTGAGTGTGAAGTCTTGTTAACCTTGAAACTGGTCAAGTGCAAAAGTGGGCTTTAAACTTGTGTCTTTCTGAGAAAGTAATTCATTTTTGAAAGTGATTGTAACTGAGGTCAACAGTATTACGTTTGCTAAACGCTTTACTGTTGTTTTCTTATTAATAATGTTTCAGTAAAAGAAATACCAATGCATTCTCTGTAAATCATTTCTGTTACCATGGAAATTATTTGACTAAAAACTAATAAAGCTGGTAGATCTAGTGTAAGTGTTATATTAAAACGAACAGCCGAGACATTTATATCCATACCAAGGGGAGTCAAAATAGCAAAATGAACAAATGTTTCTCATTTAGAGTCTACAAAGGCATGTCATAAAATAGTAAAGAGGTAATAATGGTTCCCTTGGAATTAACTGTGACTTATGGCCACTGCCTCTTATTTCATGTTAAAACAGTAACTTTAAGACATGTTTGCTACAACTTTCCTCACATTAGCTAGAATGCAATGGCAATGAAACAAATTTGATGTCAACATCATTTCTCTGGAATATTTGAAACTCTATACAGAGTTTGAATCTAAAACAGTCAGATTTTCCTCCGGATGATTTTGCATTTTTGCTCTGATTTTCACAAATCAATGTGCTAGAACTCCCCAGTGACTGGAACAATGTGGTTGTGATTATCAAAAACATTATGCCAATCAACTTTATGACAAGGTTTGGTGAAGATGTGAGTTACAGAATGGAAGTGTTGGGATCCAACTGGTTATATGATCTGGTCAATCTATCATTCCAATGAACATTGATTAAGACTAAAGACGGTATTAATCTGGCAAAATTTGGAAATAAGGGCCATAACTCTGGTGAGTTTGAGTGGCGACCTAACTAATTATTAAAGTTTGTCTAGATATCATGCTCATGAATATTGTAAACATGTTTGGTGATAATTTCGGCAAGAATAATCCAAGAGCAAATAACTTTGGTGGATGTACTCATCACTGGTTATACCCCAGCACATCCCATAAAGACAAAGTATTAAAAAACTTACCAGTTTCAAACCTTGTATTCTGTACTGATCTAATTTTTCTTGGCACTTTTCAAGACTCCTCATGTGCTGAAAGAAAATATCAACATTAGTTATATTTCATTACCATATTCTTCATATTACCCTAAGATTTGAATATTAGAATAGGGTACAGTCTGTCCTTGGCCATTAAATGTATCCAACAGATTAACAAAACAGAAACATTTCTATCATATTTCAACGACAAACAAGAGGCCTAAAAGAGCCAGTATGGCTCTACTGGTTTGACTGGACTGTTCTGAGTAAGTTTTGTGAAAATCTTTTGCAATGTTATCAAGTAAAAGCTTACAGAGTTCACTGTGACCTAGGCCGACTGACGAAAAAAACAGAAGGGATCATCTACTCAGTAAGACCAATCGTCCTATGACACTTAAAGATTGTGGGTAATGTAGATCTAAAGATACTGAGCGGTAAAGATTTTCAAAGTTTGGGTCACTGTGACCTTGACCTTTGACTCACTAACCCAAAAATCAATAGAGAACATCTACATGATACAGGAAACCCTATGAGCAAGTTGAAGAAAGTTGTATGAAAACTTATCAAGGAAAGTCTAACGTTATCAAGGAAAATCTAACGGAGGTCACTGTGAACTTAACCTTTGACCCACTGACCTCAAAATCAGTAGGGATCATCTATATATTACAGAGAACCTTCAGACCAAAGTGATGAAAGTTAAGAGAAAATGTAGAGCGTTATCAAGGAAAAGTTTATGGACAAATGGACGGACGAACTGATGTCAAAAAATTTGCAAGTTGTGTGGCTATTCCTTTGTTCTCTCTACTGTATTTATTAGCCACATAAGCCCAAAAATAGCCACATAAATGACATCAAAGAGAACTTACTGTTACCTATTGTTGCCATAGCCACATAACCCCCACTTTTCTAGTGTAGACAGACGGACGACGGACAAACCATCATAGCACAAGCTCTACTGGACTTTCCAGTAGAGCTAAACATTGGAAAAAGTACAAGTATCAGAATATTAAAAAAAACAAACTAGATTCTTTTGAAATAGCAGACTGCATGGTATCATTACACAAACTGTGTCAGTGTTTTAGGAAGTTGGTGAGGAAGTAACTATATGTATAACCTACCTGAGCCTCTTTTTCATTATCATACACAAGTTTGTTCTTTGTTTTCTTTCTGAATTTCTTCAGTGATTCACATGCTTTGTTGAAAGGGGACAGTACTGATTTATGTTCCTGTGTGTACTTTCTGGCATCTGACTGAAAACAGGAAGATACATTGACACAGTACTCCAAGCTGTTTATTAACTAGGCCTACACTATCTGTTTAACATTAACAGACACTTTAATAAGCAATCTGGCTTGATTTTGTTAGAAATTTAAATTGCAAAGTATGTGTAACTCTACAGATATTGACTGAAATTCACTACACATCTCTCCATGTAAGCAAATGTAATAGTTGTTTTTACTGCTACACAACTGTCATAGGTAATTCCATATTTTCAGATGTCAGGGAATCATACAAACGTCTAATTTACATATTTTATTTTCTTATTGCTTTTCAATGAAACAGTCAGGAAACTTTTACAACATGTATATCTTTGTGGTTACAAAAATATCAACTTTTATCAAGGTTCTTGACCGATCCCAGACGAACCAGGACAACATTATTTGAAAGATTTGCCACCTAACAATATCATGAGCTTTTTATCAGAGTTGCATCATTTCTTTCCTAGTAATCTTACTTAACTTTTCAAATCTGAATCTGACAAACATCCCACAATGTAATATTAGACAAGAAATGTCACTGTACAAGATGGTTTCAACTTGACTTTTGACGTGACTTTACTTGATGAGCAAAAACTGGGAGATATTTATTTATATGACCTTGACCTGTGCACATAGAAAATGTGTTTAACCTGAATTAATGAATTCAATGTAGATCATTATATGTCTACACAATGTATCACTGTGCCTTTAAACCTTGGTCTACATTATTCATTTATTATAATAATAACTTACTTATTGTGCAACTTTCACTGAACACAAAATGGAACTAATCACAAGACAACTTCAAACAAGTTATCTGGTTCCGGATAACCATACCCACACAACCTTAGACTCTGAAATTTTCTGACGGTCTGTAAAATATATCTTCTCAGCTCTATATATTTCTCAGATGTTGGAAGCATTTTGTGACAAGACCCGGTGTCCTATTAATTTTGGATTTTCCATTTTGGAATTGTTGGAATGTCTGATATACAAGTACAACAAATGACAGATACTCTAAGCTGTATAACCAGTTATGATGAGATCATATTGACGAGGTCATATTGAAGTGATTAAAATTTCAGTAGCCAATAGTTATCTATCTTTATTAATAAGCAAAACTCAGATAACCAGCCTACAATATATCCAACAATAGCAGTAACATCTTACTCTATTGTTACATATCTACATTATTATCTATATACTAATAACTTTCCATTAACACATTATTATCATCATACATATGTGTTTATCATTTTCTCTTGGATACTTATCCATTGCCAATTTACCAAATATGGAAATATTAGCAATATCTTTTGAATATTTAACATTGAATTAGGTCATGTATAGTATGAACTGACAACAATCCCTGATAAATCATACCCAGGTGAAAGTCATTGGTGATTTTATCAATTAGTAAATATTTGAACAGTACTTGACAGGTGAATTGGTCAGGATATTCCCTTTTAGTTTGCATACTTGAGTATGATACTGCATTTATGTAATCCCCTTAACTATCACTAGATGACGGTATTAGTACTGAACTGACACCCTGATAGCTGAGGAGAGGAAATCAGTACCAGTATATAAATCTTCAGCAACCACAGGAATACTCAATGACTTCACCAAATAACATGCAAAAATTCACAGCATGTTCAAAGGGATGCTTAAAAAATATGCAGACTTTTAAATTTTTCAGTGTAGACCATGACTAAACTGTGCAGAAAGCATAGTCTACACTGTATCAAACTTTAAACTTCTTTTCATGGTACCTGTACAGTGATCTCAAAACAAACTGTTGTAAGGGATCATTTTAACAATAATTTTATTCTTAACTTGAAGACATATTCTAACATGAATCACGATTTTGTCCATATGTACAAAGAAAAGAAAAATGACGTTATATTGTACCGCATGCCATTAAAGAAATATCCGCATAGAAAATACCGCTTTGCATTTATTCACCTTTTGTTAATAATTGGTCATGTTTGAATTGAAATAACATGCTTTTCAGCATTGTTATCGTCTAATAAACAACTCTTTGCAGTTATAAACAACTCAGGCCTCTGGCCCTCATGGTTAATTGTTGTGCATCAGAACTCCAAATCACTGTTTATTAGAAGATGAAAACTGCTGGAACAGATACTGTTTCATAAATAAATACTTTACTGTGATTTATTGTAGAATGGTTCAGATGTGTATGGATATGTCACAAGGGGAACAACGCTGTGTGATATTTATGTATGCATCTGAATGACACACTGTAAATCATTTGGAGATAAAACGTGACACAAATATCTATACTTTCAATTCTAACTGTATATTGTAAACATTACTGAAACAATCACTTTCCTCTTCCTGCATGTCTCAAGTATAAAGTCAAATAATCACATTTAGTTTCTTCATCGTCTTTACAGTAATAAGTGGCATTTGTACTAGAATACAAAGTTAGTCATGAAAAAACTGAATTGGATAACATTTCATTTTAAAAGCCATAAATACACAACGAGTATTATTAAACGGTAAAGAAAGAGCCCAGGGTGACCAAAGTTTCATAGCTAATTTTCACCGGACATAATTATTTGGTCTAGGTCATGAGGATTTTCAGTGACCGTTTCTCAGGTAACCTCAAATAGACGGTATCTAGGTAACCATTATGTGACTCTATAACATGTAATTACCAGCATGCTAACATTAAATAAACCTCAAATGAGCAGTATGGACCTATTTCTACAGAAATACTTTAAATGAGTACTCCATAAATTAAAACTGTATCAGTGTAGCCTATCACAACCATTTAATAAGGAAGAAATTTAACTTCCTTAATACATTTTTTTGTATGTTATCTCTGTAATTTTTTTTTATAATCTTGATGTGATGACATTAATCCGGTTTCATATTTTGGAAACATTCTGTTGGAGTGAAGATAGGTACAATATTTTACAAACAATCCAACCAAACTTCCTTAAAAAGTACTAGAGAGTCAACACTGTTTTACTGACAAAGTTGTTATGTCTGATGCAATGCATGAACACTTAAATTAGCTCCATACTGAACTGATCTTTATAAATTTTCTCTTGCTCAGACTAAAATTATTCTGAAAGTACAGATTTTTAGGACCAGCTGTTTCAACAGCTTTAGCATTCCACACTGCAGTTTGTAGAAGACTGGACTACATTTTGAATTAATCTCTGTAAATACCTAACTGCTACAGTCAATGGGACATTCACTTGTCCTCCCCAACACATTTTCTTTTTAACATACTGTAGCAAAAGATGTACCACTTATACATGTCAACTTTTTTAAGACGCTTTCCAGTTTTACATGTCACTAGCAATGTGATCAACTGAGTGTACTTACATGACCTTTTTTGAAGTCTTTTTCTAGTTTCTGTTCTAACGGTAAAATGAGCTCTGTGAATAATGCTTTTGTCTGGAAAAAAAGGAAGAGATTTGCATTACAGTACTGTAATTCCTACAGCAATGGCTTTTTATGTTTATCAATGCTTTGAAGCTGTTTTCTAATGATTCAGACCAAAAGCATGTTCAGTACTGTGTCATCTACATATTTATGCTCCTTTATTCTCAAAAACTATTCCTCAAAGATTTTGACTGTTGTAACTAATATCTGTTTTACCTTGCTGCAGAACATAAGAAACAAAACAAAAATTTTGATGTACGTACACTGTCTTCAAATCTTAGCTGGATTTCTTTTTGAGCTTCTGCAATTTGCAGGATGGCCTCTCCTGAAAATACAAAGGACAATAACTATATTTCTTCCTCACTAAAACCCAGGATTTAAGAATTTCAATATCATAAAAGCTCCATAAATGACTGTGTAAGCTTTAACTTGGCTTTCAATAACAAAAACCTCATACAAAGAATAAGATTTCTTCATTACATGTAGAATAAATGTCAGTGCTATGAGCTTGATGTCTGTTTTTCACCATCCTAACCTTGTAAGAAGATATACAAATATCACAAACTGCTGGGATGATTCACACCTCCCAGTCTCAAAGACACTGGAAACACCCAATCTGTCTGTCACCAGAGTAGGGTTATTACTTTTTCTCCAAGACAACATTCATTAAACCTCTCTTGAAGTGTAACAAAACAGAAAGCTTTATTATAGTGTATTTACATGACCTTTCCTCACAGAACAAAAACCAAAGTTTTTTTCTACATACACATGTCACCACTTAAAGTTCTTTTAAGGGTCTATAACCGTTACAATGTTTAACAATAGCTGTCAAATAATACAGCATGCTCCACCATGACACTCAACCAAGCCTGTAATGTTTAGTTGTGTACCACCATGAATATTTTAGACATTGTAGTAAACTCTGCGATTCTTGAACTTGTCCTGATTGTATGGTCAGTGATTTTTAGTGTTTCATTGATTTTGAGCTTGAAACAAACGAAAGCCTAAGCTTCTCTACCCCTGCTCACAGTTTAACCATGTGTAAAGTTTTGCATGTAAGGACATACTTATAGTGAATTATAATTGCAGATTGGTTTTAAATTTTTTGTAACTTTTCCTGTATAATTAAAAATATTAAGAGGACCAGGTCCCATAACTCTGACTTATATTTTGACGATGTAAGGCCATCTTCGGGGGCATAAAAATCAAACTACTGGTAAAAGTTTCCCTTAGTCAAATAGCAGATTTCCTAAACTAATATAGACATTGGGTTGGAACTTCAAACAAAGTTTCTTGATCAATGAAAATGTCATATAATCAAAACCTATAACTCTTGTATGAATTTTGGCAGAATTATTCCCCTTTTTGCACTTTAGACTGACAGGTTGCAGAGATGTCATTTGAAGCAAATTCTTGATGGCTGACAATGGATACAGGGTGATCCGAATGACTTTTTTTGTCTGCCTATAATGTCCTTTCTCCGCCCTCTCACTTTTCCCCTCCCTTCTCTGCAACCTCTGCCCGCCCTAATCATCGGCTATCTGTTTTCACATCATCAACATTGCTGTGTATTCTTTTTCTACTGTGATTTTCACTTCTCACCTGCTTTTCACCAGCATTTCAACAAGTACTTTCTCGTTTTTTCCTTTGTGTGCTTATTGTCATGCGATAGAATTTTCCCATGGTACTCTACGGTACTCTTTCACAATTTACTTAGCTATTACTGGGCTATTACTTAGCTACTATGTCACTGTATACTTTGTCACAAGTTAGCAGATGTACTCGGTACTTATGGAGAAACTCTGAAATTTGACATGGCAGTTTTTGTCGTAAGATGATGAGAAATGAAATGATATGAAGTGGAGAGTCAAGCTTCTGGCAGGGTTCGAACCCACAACCTTCTGCTCTTGCATCCAGTGCACTAACCACTGAGCTTACAAGAGCAGAAAACATTACAAAATTAATACTTTTTTATAAAATTACAATGGTTTCACTATTCACAAGTCAAGACTGTTTTCAAAAATTTGAAAGCTTTTTTCATCACATACCTTATCCCACATCGAACAATTTTATAGACCACTGGATATATTTATTATCATGGAAATAAATGAAAATTTAGATTCCTTGAACAGGCATTAAAATTCATTTCATATTGGTTTTAGTGCTAGCTATAGAATCATTTCAAACAGCAATGAGCCATTTCACAATCAGGTATTGAAAGTGTACCCTTAGGAACACTGCTGGTATTTATAACACCATCATTAGCGCTTCAATCAAACGATTTACACCTGTAATAAAAACTTTCCTTTGTCAATAGTTCACTGTTGTTACGAGCTTTCCATTGGGCGTGATATTACCCGTCATGCAAACAAACCTAATAAGGCACACAAAATGTAGTAAAATCAATGTAAATCAACCTCACCTGGTAATTAAACATCAGCATTATTAACTTCATTACCGATTTCAATTAGATTTAGCGTATTTGATGATATTATAATGTATCTGAAAGTGCGAAAAATTTGATTAACGACTTTGACATAAACTTACAAAATGTAAAATTAAATTTAAATTACGAGAACTTAATTTCCGTGAAATACTGTTGAAACTCCCAAGAAACAAGAATTTAATTTTGTTAAGTAAGTGCAGGGAATATTCTTGCTGGTATAAGTTCATTATATTGTAAAACAGCAAACTATTTCTTCAAAAAAAAAAAAATTCAATTTCTTCATTTCAATTTGTAATATTTTTGAAATTGTTAAACAATCTGTACTTT
Source organism: Saxidomus purpurata (assembly GCA_022818135.1). Lineage (NCBI taxonomy): Eukaryota > Metazoa > Mollusca > Bivalvia > Venerida > Veneridae > Saxidomus > Saxidomus purpurata. The sequence continues at coordinate 38,150,453 of JAFMSR010000002.1, forward strand.
AAACTCTGTATTTGTTTACACATACATCACTTGTGACAACCAACCCTCATTTTGTGCAATTTTTGGTCTAATGTTACTTTACAGTAGATATAATTTTTTAGATACCATAATCATTTTCAAAGTGGCCTGCTAACATCTACACTTCGCAAAAATACAATAATAATTATCACAACGAATCACAATTTTTTGCTGATGATAATGATGATAAATCTGCGTCTGACACAGAAACACTGTTTATCGCCAGAGGCCTACAAGTTTTGACCAGTTACAAATTGTTTAACAATAACTTCTGACCACTATATGTCAGTCCCTCGGGGCTTTGTAAGTCTGTAGATTTTATTACAAATTAAGTAGTCCCTCACAGTTTTTACATGCTTGTTAACACACCTCCGTACACAAAGGACAATCTATATATCTCTTGTTTTAAATTTTTCTTTCAGCATGAATGTCAGCGGTCAACATGACTCACATGCTTTACAATATTATTCTGATATTTTATAAATATTATTTAAAACAAGCCCATTTAAAAAAAACAATGCATGTTTGCTTTATGTGTTGCATCAGTGAGCGTCTCCCGGTGTCAGTACCTGTTTATCTTGATTGCTAATTCAGAAACAGTAAAAACAAAGTCAGCAACAAGTAACCGACTCTGTTCCAGCACCTTAATTATCCCATTTTGTTAATTTTTCCGGAAAAAAATCTTGAAAACTGGAAATAAGATAAGCTTCATTAATGATAAAGGACATTGAGTGGAAAAGCACAGTGCAAGAACCATAACTCTAATTTGCCTCATCTTTGAAGTATAGCCCTTTTGTATGTTTTTTCTTCAACACAGAACAATGCTTAAAGTAGGAAATTTATTCAAACCACATATAAGATATAATACATTTTAATAGATACAGTGTACAGGCAGGTCAGTACTAAATTTTAGCTAAGTTAAAAAAGCATACACAATGTTGTTCAACTTCTGTCAGTTTTACTGATTTTATTACTCTCACACCATATTGAGAAACATACATACTTTTTCTGAGAACAGACATATGCAGGTTGAACTGACCATCATGTTTAGATTAATGGTCTGATTTGTGGTTGCTATGATCATGATGTGAAAAAAAAACAATTAATAGCATAGGTTTTAACATCATCTGTTGAATTATTTATAGGTGTTTGAAGTGTATCAATACTTTCCTCTGTATTTCACACAGGTTGTTACTGTTTGGTGTGAAAACCCTCTATGTCTGATATCTGACTTTGGTTACTTCAATGAGGAGAATATGAAATGTCACAATATCTTTATATATATTTTCAGTGTTGGCAGTATTTGCCAGCATGCCACACCTGTTAGAGACACATTGCCTTCATAATCAATAGCAGCTGGTTACCATAGTAACCTATCAACTTAAAATACAATTGTCTCTCCAATTTTTGTATTGAACTGCTGTTCATTTGCTCTGTAGGGGGTATTAGCATAATGGTATAAAACCTGTAAAAATACCAGGTATAATGCAAGTACCCACTGCATATACACAATACATCTTATGTTTATTGCCATGTGAACCGTTTCTTATTTTGTAACACATTTACACAAATAATTCTGTCTGATTAATATACAGTATTAGAGATGTTGTCTATATATGGATGTACAACAGCTGGTGAAATATATGCATGTCATTATAACATTTCCCACAACTGTGACAGTGAATGATACTATCTTCTATACTATATTGAACAGAATTAGATATATCCATTTTTATACAATTGTTAAGACTAATAACCGGCAACATAGCCAGGTGGCAGAGGTATTTAGATTATCCCACCTTGAGCCTAGGTCTGTGCTAGGTGACTACCTATGACCTGTAGAAGTATGATAGTAACATTATCACTCATTTATCAAACAACACACAGAGAGAATATTTAATAAATGCTTCTGCATTTTGACTTCAATAAACACTCTGATAGCAAATATTGTTAGCCAGGTAACACACCCTCTATTTCAATATTAAGATTTTAAAAATCTACATCTAATACCAAAAGTTTATGAAATACAAAATTACCCCGTTGCCCTCCTCACTATCCATGTCCCCTCTCCTCTTAGCCCATGAAGTTCATAGAGCACAAAAAAAGAATTTGGGACGGATGGAATACAAAAACTTAATATATATGTGCAATGAAGCTAAGAATCTAAACTGGGCAAACACATTTCTAGGTGTTGAACAGCACACATTACAGTTTCTGTGGAAAGTAATTTGGTATCAAAACCTTTTCAAATGAAAGCTCACTTTAACCTCATAATTATGTTATACTGTATTTTCCTTTACAAAATCTTGCTTTAATAAAATTTTCTTGGCCCACACGGGAGTAACTTACATCAGCAGCCTGTCTTCACACTACCGCATTGGAAATTCTGCGTCTTTCTTCATATTATTGTCTTCAAGCCGTTAAAATTTTGTCTAGCTTTTTTGTTTAATCTGTCATACAGTAACTTATTGATTTTGTTTCACTAGTTCCAAAGGTCTGTTTACTTTCTAAGACAGCTTTTGTAAGTCCCAGGAGCACTTTGGATGTTATAATTACAAGTAGCTCTTACTTTATCTAGAGAGATGTCTGACCTTTGTGCCAAAATCATTCCTAACGTTGCGTTTTAAATCAAAAGTGAATCTTAGAATATAGAGCAGAATATTTTCAAAATATTGCAAATAATAAGATACGCCTTCTGGCAACTCTTTTTCGTGAAGACACAACTTAAATACAAAAGAAAGTAGTAAGTTAATATTGTTTTAGAGTGTGTAGAACATGGTTCTATCATAATCTTATCAGTTAATTTATTTTTCTAGATCACTAAATTCAAAGTGCTCCTGGGACTTTAAAAGGGTATACAACTTGTCAAAACAGTGTGATTTTTCACACCTGTTAATGAATCTTTGGAGAAAAAGAAACAAAGTGACTGGTGCAAAACATATACTCTACAGACTATCATTATTTACGAGGCGATTCCCCTAGAAAAGGAGGCACTATGCAGTTTCAGGCTCTAAGTGTTGCATTGGCCAGGGTCAAGGTAAGATGCAGATCTAAGTGAATGGTTTTGATTGATAATATGAATGCATGCCACAAATGCATTTACAGTGTCAAATATTGAGATTTAGCAATTTTATAAAAGTGAAACAAGTGACCTTGACCCTACAGAAGTGACTTGATCGCTGTCAAAAACGAAAGCATGTCTGTTACAGGAGCATCAGGAGATTTCAAATACTGAAAAAAATGGTAGGGATACTATGTACAATTAAGCTTGTTTTCTTGATTTACTGTGCTTCAAGAGTCAGAAACAGTGCAGTAGTTGGTTCCAGCACTTGCAGAAAATTTTCAGTCATAGTTTAAACATTAGCATATTGTGTTATTTCTGTCGTCAGATTTCGCGATACCGGGAAACACAACTACATTTAAAGCAGTTAGTATTTCCCAAATAAAAGGCTTTCGACTTGATAAAGTTTTCTATGCAGAATCAGCATGTCATTAGTCAAATTCAGAGATGCTGTAAATCTTTAGGGCTGCTGGCTATCAAATAAACATCATTCTGAATATTTAAACAAGTGGTATTTCTAGTTCCAGAAAATTAAGTAAAAATAAAAAGGGTACATAGGTAAACAATTTTTTGTATGCCTAGCCTTAGATGGCTACTAACAGGGTTATTATTTATATGTTGACTAATTAGTAAAGCTGACAATATGACAGCCGCCAGCCTCATTTTGTCCACACCTATATCACAGACATTTATGACAAATGTAAAAGGTAATCATTAGTAGAAGCTTTGAGATATGTAAGACGTGTAGTTAGATGTTTGCCTTAAGCTACATTTCGCTGAAACTGCCTGTAATTTGCCTTAAATCTTGCTGAAAAAAAATCCAAAATATGTCCAAGTTATACCAGCAAATCACCTCACTAATGTCGAACTTGGGCAAAACATTGGGTATATTAAAAGTCATAAGACACATGGTTGTTTGTAATTTTAGTTCCACTATACCTTAATTTTAGTTCCACTATACCTCTAATAAGTTTATTTACCATCTGATGTTGTAAGACTCATTGTATGTAATGATGCTCCTTTCTAAGACTTTGAAATGCATCACTTGTCTGTCATCTACTCACCTATCTCTTCTGTGCCTCCTCTACAAATCTTGGCTGCTGAACCAACACGAGCAAGAGCATCATTGTAAGCCTGGGCTGTCACGGTAACAGCTGTAATATAAAACATACCAAAAACTGGTTCAAGCTTCTCATGATGCTGAAGTCTAATCAATCAGTCAATCAATCACTAAGATCAACACCTTTCTTACTACCAAAGCTTTTACCTCAACAACTCCGAGAGAACTGTTAAGTAAATTACATTTTTTATCTAGTCTAACTGATCTCTAGCAAATTGTTTAACAGTTGCATGTGATTGAAAATCAGTAAAATATATTATGACATCACAATAATATTGGCTATGTCATTACTTAATCATTAAATACAATCCTAAAACAGGCTTGTATGCAGGCAATCACTGCAAAAGCCAAACTGAAGGTAGACATGTTCAGGGAGATCATACTGTCAAAACAAAAGTTGTAGTATAACTATAACCTTTAAGTCACATCAGGTAAATGGTTGTAGGACAATAATGATGACAATATAATAGCTAGCTCTTAAATTACAGATATGATCTGAACAGTAACTACTTCTTGTGCGACAATGTTCCTCCCCTGAAACCCTAGAACATGTTTTATGGTCAATATAATGATGAAGAATCTTACAGAGCTATGCTATTTTACCAGTTAAAACTTCTAAAATGCACATAATTTGGTCAGCACAGGAGTCTCATACAAAACTGGCAAAAGCCTACAGCTTGTGTCCATCCTGCATGATCATCACACTGTACAGTCAGGGCAAACTCTTGTCTCTTCTGTGTGATCACCAGACTGTACAGACATGGCCAACTCCTGTCCCTTCTCCGTGATCACCAGATTGTACAGACATGGCCAACTCTTGTCCCTTCTGTGTGATCATCAGACTGTACAGACATGGCCAACTCTTGTCCCTTCTGCATGATCACCAGACTGTTCAGACATGGCCAACTGTTGTCCTTTCTGTTTGGTCATTAAACAGTTAAGACATGAACAACTCTTGTCCCTTCTGTGTGATCATTAGACTGTACAGACAGGGCCAACTCTTATCCCTTCTGTGTGATCATAAGACTGTACAGACAGGGCCAACTCTTGTCCCTTCTGTGTGATCACCAGACTGTACAGACAGGGCCAACTTTTGTCCCTTCTGTGTCATTATAAGACTGTACAGACATGAACAACTCTTATCCCTTCTGTGTCGTCATCAGACTGTACAGACAGGGCCAACTCTTGTCCCTTCTGCATGATCACCAGACTGTACATACATGGCCAAATCTTTTCCCTTCTGTGTGATCACCAGACTGTACAGACATGGCCAACTTTTGTCTCTTCTGTGTGGTCATCAAACAGTTAAGACATGAACAACTCTTGTCCCTTCTGTGTGATCATTAGACTGTACAGACAGGGCCAACTCTTGTCCCTTCTGTGTGATCATCAGACTGTACAGACAGGGCCAACTCTTGTCCCTTCTGTGTCGTCATCATCAGACTGTACAGACATGGCCAACTCTTGTCCCTTCTGTGTGATCACCAGGCTGTACAGACAGGGCCAACTCTTGTCCCTTCTCTGTGATCATCAGAATTTACAGACATGGCCAACTCTTGTCCATTGTGTGATCACCAGACTGCACAGGCAGGGCCAACTCTTGTCCCTTCTGTGTGATCACCAGACTGTACAGACATGGCCAACTCTTGTCCCTTCATTGTGATCACCAGACTGTTCAGACATGGCCAACTCTTGTCCCTTCTGCATGATAACCAGACTGTACATATATGGCCAACTCTTTTCCCTTCTGTGTGATCACCAGACTGTACAGACATGGCCAACTTTTGTCTCTTCTGTGTGGTCATCAAACAGTTAAGACATGGTCAACTCTTGTCCCTTCTGTTTGATCACCAGACTGTACAGATAGGGCCAATCTATGTCTCTATAACAGAATTACCAGTCATCAAGACTGAACCAAACTAAACATTACAAACTTTTCTTTCTTCAGGTATTTTGACATTTCAGTCTCACATATTCATGGGAGAGGACATTATTACAATGAATAATTTACTGCAATCAAACAGTTTTGTCACTGCCACCGCTGCTTATGATTGTAATAATTCAAAAATTGTTGACCCGGTACGCCATTCGTGTTTTCTTTTACGCTATTTGAGAATTAGATTTTAACGTCAACTTTACCTTGGTGACAAATGTAAGGTGTACTGCTTCAATCTCAAACAAATAAGAATACTTGCCCCTAAGTGTGACCTCGACCTTTGAATGGTCATGGTTAGCACATTGGTTCTGCATGTCAACTTAATGAGGAGAAAATTAAACCAAGTCCATGGGATTTAGTTGTAAAATGGGTTTAATGAAAATTCTGCAAGGGGTTTAAGTCATATGATTCTGGACTAAGAGATGGACGAAAGGCATTCCTACATCCCCTGCCACTTTGCAGCAGGGATGATTAAAAGATTCATGACTTAGTGGTAACCATGGAACAAATGTAGTAAGTCAATATGTTAAGACCATTAAGTCAATGCTATTATAACTGCAGTTTACCCAAATCTATCAAAGAACTTGGTGTGATGTTAAATTACTTTTTTTCTGCCAAACAAAAAGGTCAAGGGCTTTGAAAGACGCCTCGAGTTTCTAGGATCAGTTCTTCAGATTATGCATTCATATAAAAGTTATTGAATTTCTCTTTTCTCCGTAAGTTTGTTGGTGTCTTAGCTCTCTATTAAACACTCGTTTATAGCACAAACAAACTGCATGTAGAGCAAAAGCAGGATTTAGGTGTACCTCCCACACACAGTGACCATTTGGTAAGAGTGTCATTTACATCAGACTGTTTGAAAACTGTAACTGATGTACTGGTATAATAACTACAAATACATTTTAACGTTTAACGCCCTGTTCTGATAACATTGTTTGAGGTTTGCCCACATATACCTATCCTTTTTTGCTGACAACATTTGAACATTATCTATAGTGTCAAATTAGGATAAAATGATTTAGAACCTGCATAACTAAATAGTTTAAATTTACAATTCTTAGAGTACATAATTATATCCAGGCATCAATGTTTTCCTATCTAAGGACTTAGCGTCTCTTTTTAATGTATAGCAACAGAAATTAACACATCAAAACTAAACAGGCTATAAACTTTAAAGTCACTATCAACTGTATTTTCAATTAATTATCACAATACATGTATAGAGGCTTTGTATTTAGTCATTATCTATTTTGTTTTGTGTAACCAAATACCTTAACTTAACTGTATTTTATTTTTATCACTGTTTAATATCAGAGTACAAATATTTGTTCATACAATTATATCCAACCGTACTTTCTCTTAAACATTTGCCTAAAGTGACTATAACAAATTTCTTTAATAAATCTTGAAATGTAAATAGTGTTTGGAGCATTTAATATTTCAATGTCACATAAAAAATCAAAGTGTAACTGCTGCAGCGGTAAAAACATATAAAAGTCACGATACCATGTTATGTGGCATGTTAATGGATTATTTTTTTCATTAAAATGTCTATGCTAGCCAACAAGCTACAGTAAATGTCACATTATAGTAGAATTAGACGTGACAATCTTTAGGTAAGCCAGGACCCTTATCACTTACAGAAGACAGGGTCTAGGCCCTTAAATATTGGGAAAAAAATGATACAGTATTTTGGCTTAGGGGATTGACAGGGATCCTGATGTTGTGTATTCATGTTAGCTATGTTAAATGAGTTTCAGGTAAAAAGTGACAACTTCAAGAACGTGTGCCCTTTGTTACGCTGTACATTCAATAGCTGTGTCGCTGTACAGACAATAGCTGTGTCCATACCTTGCAATGCCTTATAGTATGCCTTCCCTGTTAGTAGTATCTGTCTCACACCAGAGTTGAAGTTTTCAACCAAATTCTGAAATATAACGGTATTTATATTACCAACTGACATTTGTTCAAAATGAAAATATAAATTACTTTCCAGTAATAAAAGAGACATATTAATTGCTAGGATGTAATAAAATGCCAAAATGCAGTTAAGATATGCATTAGTTTATTATCATCAAATGCTTTTGAAACGACTGGGTTTTTAATCCAACACCGACAGACAGCAAAGAACAAATTTACAATGTAAGAGAAGATTAAATATATGATGAGACAGCTAGCAAAATAACTTCCCAATTTATGGCTTAAACGAAATTTCTATTCTTGAGCTACATTAATAATTTAGTATGTGCTAAACTCTGCTTACCTTGGTTTAACTAGTAAATCATTGTAATGACCCATTATTTGTCTTTTTCAATTTCAAAAATAATTTTACATTTTTTGCAAAACAGTTAACAAAATATAAAACTACCCATCTAATGCAAATTTTGTCAATTCTCTTTCTAAAACATTTGCTTCGTATAATTATACAAATTATACATGTATGCAAAATATATTCACTACTGTATAGGACTGATAACCCTCCAGACATTCAGCATAGAAATTAAATAAGTACTGTATCACTTACTTGAGTAAACAATAATGTTGCGACTATGAACTTTAAATATTATTTTGGCAACATGAAAAAAGATAAGCTGGGCGGTCTTTTTTAAATTTTATTTCTATATTGATCAAGATTCAAGTAGATGCTATGTAAACTGAAACTCCTAGTGACTCTGTGTATTATATTTCTAGGCGTGGACTATAAACTGGGTTGTCATTACTAAAACAGGTGTGGCTGCAATATTACTTTGAAAAAAACAACTTTTTTTTTACTTAAAAGTCTTTAATAGAGAAAAGTTCTTGTACATGACAGAAATCAGTTTATATTTGTACAGATTCTGGTTAAAAGGGAAACAAATAACCCATTAATCGATTCCGTCTAGTTTTCTCGGCAAAACCGTATTAAAATGGAAAAAGGTTACCTTGTAAACGGCCTCCGTTAATCTATGTACATCATCCGTATTGCTTTTCATTTTGTTTTAAATTCCGTTGTATTAACTATTCTAGCGATTTATCCTAAATCCGAAGTCATCTGCGTGTTATTTGCGCGTCTGTCATCTGTAAAGTCCAACATCAAACAATACCGACTTTCTGATAGATTACAGGTGTGATTACGCGCCATACGTCACACTGATAGAACGCTCCGTGTTTACTTCCCCTGATTGCTATTCACGCAACTCAATTACGCCCCTTTTTAAATGCAGACGACAAAACTTAATTGCACGGATATGGTCATAATGAATGTAATGTTGCACTTCGAAACAATTTGAGTCGCCTTTCACGGGTAGAATTGTAAATTTGTTCAGAGTTTTCTAGTTTTACCTCCTGTTGTAGAAAATCATTTCCAACGTACTATATATATTATAGCCTAGGGACGTATTATGGGAAAACATGCGGCGGGCGGTGTCCACATCTGATCTTTATTGAATTTGCAGTACATGTTTGTGGGGTGAACTAGATGAACTAGATTTTCTATAGAGAGGACAATGTCAATTCACCTGTTTGAACTATGGAGCTGACAAGGCTGATTCCATCATTTTTCGATAAAAAAAGTAAAAAAAAAAAAAATTGCTGATGTCTGGGCCACGTTCGATGACCACCTAGGCACTTTGATTATGGCCCTTGAAATATCCAAATTGGCTAAATTAATCTTTTCTGCTCCCTATGAACAGTTTTCATCCGATCTAAAGCAAAACTTGGTAAAATATTTGTTGGCATAATGTCTAAGCTCAGTTCGATAACCAGTAAATCGCCCGAGGCACTTTTGGATAATGGCCCTTGAATTATAGAAAAATGATGGAATCAGCCATGGCAGCTCTATGGTTCAAACAGGTGAATTAATCGGCCTTGTCCTCTCTATAGTTCAAACAGGTTATATAAATCCTGATTCTTCTGCGTGGGTTCGATCCCCACCAGTGCCCAAGTAGGCCTAGTCGCAGTCTACTCTCTCTGTCCGTCCAGTCCGTCGGTCGGTTCTGTCTGTCTGTCTGTCTGTCTGTCTTCTCTCTCTCTCTGTCTCTCTCTCTCTCTCTCTCCCCCTCGACCGTCCGTCTCTCTCTGACTCTGTCTCTGTCTCTCCCTCTCTCTGACTCGTCTCGTCTCTCCCTCTCTCTGTCTCTGTCTCTCTCTGACTCTGTCTCGTCTCTCCCTCTCTCTGACTCTGTCTCTGTCTCTCCCTCTCTCTGACTCTGTCTCTGTCTCTCTCTCTCTCTGTCTCTCCCTCTCTCTGTCTCTGTCTCTGACTCTGTCTCTGTCTCTGTCTCTGTCTCTGTCTCTCTCTTCAAGGTTGATTCCATCCTGAATGAGTCTGGAGAGTGATTGATATAAGTTCTAAGAACTTGTCTCGCATGCAGTTTTCAGCTTTGACCTTGATCCGCTGACCTACTTTCTGTTTTTTAAGCTATATAGATTTCTATCAATGAAATTTTGTACATGTTTACAGTTATGCATATTTCAACTTCAATGCTGGCTGACCTTGAACCCTTGACATACTTCCTTGTATTTGAAACTATAGAAATGAGATTAGTTTTCCATGCAAATTTCAACTTTGACCTTTGTGACCATGATTTACTTGTTGTTTTTGAAACTATATGCATGAAGTTTGGACCATGTACAATGTGTACAGTCTAGCATGTAGATTTCAACTTAGACATTGGCTGACCTTTACCAACTTTATATTTTTTGAAGCTACTAGTATATACAGCAATTAAATAAGAACCATAATTATATAGTTTTGAATGCAGATTTCAACTTTGACCTTGGATGACATTGACTTTAGGCCTTGTTTCTGTTTTTCAAGCAAGAGATATGAAATTTGGAGTATTTGTGTAGTTTTGCAAACTTATTTCCAAAATTCCTATGACTGATGTTGATTATGACCCTTTGACCTATTTTCTTGTCAATGAGAAATAAAGGGCCAGTTTGGCCATTCCTATATACTTAGGAAATAAAACATTGACATAAAATGCAAAAACAATAATCAAGTGAAGCTACTATTACATAATTCAAACTTAAAACTTTAAACTATGGTTATTATTGTAAATCTACTGCACATGTTTTACACATTTGCAATAAAACTGTTAAACATAGGTAATTTATACCACTTTGTGTACCATTGAAGACTGATTAAAAAAGCTTTACATTTTAACACAACTTAATCATTGGCAGTGGTTTATAACTGCGGTGATTTATATTGACCGTGTCTAGATTTGGCGCAATCAATGGTGACCGCCAATATAGCCAAAATAAGAAACCCTTATACAGTAAATCTATAAAACAAGTGACCACAAGGACAGGGTCAAAGTTGACCCTTAGGACATGAATGGAACAATCTTGGTAGAGGTTCAGTAGACAATGCTACAAACCAACTATCTAAGCTCCAGGCCAAGACAATTTTCAAAAGTTTTTCCAATGAAATATGTCTATGTAAAACAGCTGACTCCCATGGCTGTGTCAATTTTAACCTCAGGGACAAACTTTGTAGCTCTGTGTCTTGCAAGTTCAGACAAGAAGATTTTTTAATGTTTTCTCTATATTCTATGTAAAAATAAGTGACCTCTCACGCTGGGCTAAGGGACATGACTTGAACAAACTTGGTAGAAAAACACTTAACAATGCTCAATACCAAATACACATGTATCTAAGCCCTGGACCTTGTGGTTTTAGACAAGAAGACTTTCAAGATTTTCTTTTTGGTTGCCATGGAAACCAGGGTTCTGCATGGAATGTAAATCTTTGAGCAAATTTGGTACAGCTTCATGGAACGAACATTCCTGCCATGTTTCATCTAACAATCGTAAAAGCTTAACATGATCACAAACTGAGCTGAAAAGACAGGAAGGTAGATGTGATCGGCAGTGTAATTATGCTGCTTTTGGGGAGAGAACTAATGACTGGGATAACTGTGGTTATTGTTGGAGGTGAAATCTAGCCAGAAACATTGCAATAAGTCTGAATGTAGTTATGCTGTGTAATTGTAAGTCGAGCAATATATATCTGCAGTTTCCATTGGAATTTGTCAAAACTAAGTTGAAATCTTTTTTCTGAAGCAACATGAATGCTGTGTTGTGTTGATTATTTTTAGACACTAGCTAATCCTCACTGGCTTACTAAAAATCGGTTCAGTGGAAGATATTTAATGACTTACGAGCAGGAAGACAGACCTTTTCACAAAAACTAACAATGTTTTTTTGGAAACGCGCGTCTTCTTCTTTAATGTAGTATGACAAGCAAAGACACAAAGAGATTTATGTACTGAATGATTCAGGTATTGATGAATCAACACAAATATAATTGCTGCAGTTTTCCACAACCAAAGTAAAGGAACTCAAAGTGACTAAGATAAACTAGCCATCTGTAATATATCATGATTGACCTGACCATTCTATTGTGGAGCGCAACATGCTGTTTGGAAACTAGTTTTACAGATCACAGATCACCAATACCTTTAACCTATTGACCTTGAAATAAATTTAAAGGGAGGCTGTCTACAGGTAATTACAAACCCTGCCAAGACATTGTGCCTAAGATTTCTCTTGTAATGTATCAATATAGTAACAGTTACAAACATACCACAATATGACATTACCTTCTACTCTAGCATGGTCTTTTGTTCATACGTTATAGCCAAATCTAATATTCTTGTCTTGTGTTTAAAAACTTTTGAACTGTGATGTACAAGTTAAAGAACTGTTTTTAAGCCATCTGTATGAATACTATTGCAGTAAACTTTAATATACATTGTTGTCTGTGAATGTGTGTATTTATAGGTCACAATGAGAGTGTGATATATATAAAACTACAATTGTCTATTTCTGCTATTTTCTTTGTTGAAAATTTTTTTTTTATCCCCTGCCTCTGTGCTAGGGGGATTATAGGAATGGTTTCCATCCGTTCCAATGCTGGCTCAAGGTCACAACGTAAGGTCAAACGTTTGAGGATAACATTTCCTGTTCTTCTTAACCCATGAAAGGATTTTAAGGAAACTCGATCAGGTATTTTCACACCATCAAGACAATGTGCATAACCCATAAGCCAGTCAACACTGGTTCAAGGCCAAGGTCACAAATTAAGGTCAAAGGTTCCAGTGAACTTCAGTAACATTTCATTGATTATTTATGTTTGTATTTATAGAAAGCCACAATGAGACTGTGATATATATATATATATAACTTTGTACAATTGTCGATTTCTGTTATCTTCTTGAGAAAAAAAAATACTATCCCCCACCGCATGTTAGATGTTAACCTCATCAAGATAATGTGCAGAACCCATGAGCCAGTCACACTGGCTCAAGGTCACAATTTAAGATCAAAGGGTTGAATCTTGAATTTCCTGTCCGCTCAATATCTCCTTAACCCTTTCAAGGATTTTGATGAAACCATGGTCAAATCTTTACCTCAAGTTAATGTGCAGAACCCATGAACTGGCCACAACAAATCAAGGTCAAGGTCACAACTTAAGGTCAAATATTTTAGTCTGTCCATTCAGTATATCCTTAACTCTGAAGGATTTTGATAAAACTCCAGTCAAATGATCACCTCGTCTAAACAATGTGTAAAACACATGATCAGGTCACACTGGCTCAAGGTCAATGACACAATTTAAGGTCAAAGGTTATAGTCTTGAATTTATGTCCACTCAGTATCTCCTAAATCGTTTGGATTTGAATGAAAAATGATGTGCAACAGATCAGTAACTTTACCTTTTAGAAATCCACACTGTCCATCTACAAGAGAAAACTACACTCCGTAACATTGATTTGGTGTGGAGGATATACCTTTGCTAAATTCATAATAACAAAGTACATTTTTAAGAAAAACAAACTTTTTTTTATTAAAATTTTATTAAATTTTGTGCAATTCATTGAATTATCATTTGCCCAACTCCCTGCTGTTCATATTTCATCATCTACCATGTATCAGAATTATACATTTTTTCAAAGACAATGCCCATTAAAATGTCACCATCATTAACTGTTTGCAAGTCAGCACAAATAAATCATGGCCTACAATACCCAGTCAGCACAAACAAAGCATAGTCTGCAATACCCAGACAACACAAACAGGTTGTAGCCTGCAATACTCAATCAGCACAAACAAGGCATAGTCTGCAATACCCAGACAACACAAACGTTGAGCCGGCAATACTCAATCAGCACAAACAAGGCATAGTCTGCAATACCCAGACAACACAAACAAGGCATAGTCTGCAATACCCAGATAGCACAGGTTGTAACCTGCAATACCCAGTCAGCACAAACATGGCATAGTCTGCAATACCCAGACAACACAAACAAGGCACAGCCTGCAATACACAGATAGCACAAACAGGTTGTAACCTGCAATACCCAGTCAGTACAAACAGGTCACTCACAATATGTGATCCGAACATGTCACACAAGTCACTTTACACAATACCCATTCAATATATGATACCCACAGGTTGATGTATGCAGTACTTAGTAGTCATCAAATGCAATATCAAGTCAGCGCATATAAGACCGTTTGCAATTTCCAATTCACCTGTATTCAGTACACACAAAGCATAAACAATATTCTACATACAATACTGAATGTCTTTACCTGAACATACACCCACTATTTTAACAGAATATAGAGAAATGCAACAGTACATAAACACACAACAGAATTTTTTTTAGAAAATATGAAATCAATGTTCTTCAGGCAACTGAACAAGTTATAACATTCCATTTATATGAAGAAAATAGCGATGAACATCAGTTTTTTATTCTTTATTACATGACTTAACATGCACATCTGCCTTCAACATACAATTGACAAAGCACTCATTTTACTCGAGATGTTTAAAAGCAAAAGTGGCCATTTTACAAACATTCCCGACTCAAGAGTCAATGACACAAATTTTAAACCTTTGAAAAGATAAGTCTGACAAACACCAGCAGTATTCTACTGTTAATTTGATCTATTTGAAGATTCCAGAACACCATTTTTTGCTTTCCAAGTTCAACATTATATATAGCAGTATTCAAATTCTGATGGTTAAATATGGCATTCAATGTAACACCTGGTTTCAAAGTTTCATTGTCATTTGAATCCCTGAAATCCAAAAATCTGTCCCATAGACTGTACGTTATTGCAGTTTCAGTTTTGTTTGGATATCAGCTTATCTTCTGCCGCTCAGACAGCTGTTATCTACAGTTATCATACGCAGCATGGCGTGTAAATTATGAACACATACAAGTAGAGGTCTATATTTAGTCTGCCCCATTCTCCTGGGATTCCTCCTTCACACTACCTGCCTCCACTTTCTCTATCTTAATGCTTGCCATTTCTCCGAGAGCCGTTGTCACTGTGCTTGCTAGGTTTGACACCAATGATTGTGTCTCCATTAGAGCTGACAGGTATTTACGATTGTTAGATTCTGAGCTACTTGTGATTTTTGTCTGCACAGAGAGTTCATGTTTTATAGACTTCAAGTCAGCAGCAAGCTTTACATTGGTCTCATCTTTCTTCTTCAGTTCTTTTTTTACTTGATCTGGAAATACAAATGACCGAAGTCAAGAAAGGTACTGAAAAATACAGCAAGCTATATACATATATGCGATAGAGTAGGTTCCAGCAATTATGATGGATTTTGATGTCATAAAAAAATGAAGATAGTAATAATCCTGCAATAACTACAGGTTAGGAACATGGATGACACCGCACACTACAGATACTGTAGGAAAACGGCCAAGAATTGTGTTGTTATTTTACATGAAAATTGACCTGTCCTCTCCTACAGTAAAAAGGATTCCATTTACAATGAGCAATGTGCAAAATGTATATTCTATAACATCTTACATGTATTAACACCATAATTAAGAGAAAAATCTATATTCAAATTGTATAAGGTATGCTGTCAACAGTTTCAAAACTACTGTTTTAATGACTTTGTCCTGTAGGACAGTTATTGTCAAAGGCTCAACACTACCTCTCTCATTCTCCACCTCTTGAACAAGTCTCTCAAACTCTGCCATGGATTTCTCTCCCTTGCTTAGCCTCTCTAGAAGACTGTCAATGTCCAGCATGGCCCCATTGTACATGACCATTCCTGACAATGAGTCCCCATCACTTTTGGATGCCTTTCTCTTACTGGGGGTACTTGTAGGTGTGCCTTCCTTCTTTTGATTCAACATACATTGATTGCCTGTAAAACAAAGACCTCATTGTTTATAACATCCCATCTCTCTCACCACACAGAACAACCAATCATATTTTCAATTTAATCATAACAAGAGATGTTGTAAAACACTTACGATGCCCCTCCCCCATTAATTGCAACGAAATAAATTGCTGATGATCCAGTGACCTAGTCATTAGAGATCAATATGGTTCATTAAATTCTAATGAACAATAATCCTAGAAAGTTTGAAGACTTTATGTCAAAGCATTATCAAGTCGTTGGGCAGAAACGTTTGTTACAATGAAGGTCACTGTAACCTTAAAGTTAAGACCTATCAACCCCAAAGTCAATAGGGGTTATTTAATGTTCATAAACATTACTGCTATCAAGTTTGAAGTCTAAGCTCAAAGCATTTTTAAGCTATAGAGCGGAAACAATTTTAAATGCAAGGTCACAATAACCCTGACCTTTGACTCAATGACCTCAAAATCAACAGGGATCATATAATCTTCATAAAATATATCACTGGCTCATTTAAAAAAAATGTCAAGATCATTTGCTCTGGCCTAGGGACTCTACTGGCATGATGTACATATATTACATTGCAAAACTAGAGCTATCACTAAATGTGATTAATACCCCCAAAAGACTGCTTTATAAACTGAGAAAGTTCGTAGTAACAGAATACCTTGCAAACAAACTAAAAAGAGATATTGTTCTTGGCAATAACTCTGTAATTTGTCAAGATAGAGTTATGGTTCTTGTACACTGCACTTCCTCTCATTGTGCTTGACCATTGTATGAAGTTGTATTGAATTCCAACCAATAGTTTTCGAATAATGCTCCGGACAAGTAAAAAGTAACAAAAGGGCAATAACTTTGAAATGAGTCAAGATAGAGTTATGGTTCTTGTACACTGCACTTCCTCTCATTGTGCTTCATCATTGTGTGAAATTGTATTGAATTCCAACTAGTAGTTTTCAAGTTATGCTCCGGACAAGGAAAAACTAACGAAGGGCAATAACTCTGTAATTAGTCAAGATGGAGTTATAGTTCTGTGCACTGCACTTCCTCTCAAGTGCTTGATCATTGTATGAAGTTGTATTGAATTCCAACCAGTAGTTTTCAAGTTATGCTGCGGACAAGGAAAACTAACGAAGGGCAATAACTCTGTAATTAGTCAAGATGGAGTTATGGTTCTTCTGCACTGCACTTCCTCTCAATGTGCTTGACCATTGTATGAAGTTGTATTGAATTCCAACCAGTAGTTTTCAAGTTATGCTCCGGACAAGGAAAAGTAACAAAGGGCAATAACTCTGTAATTAGTCAAGATGGAGTTATAGTTCTTGTGCACGCACTTCCTCTCAATGTGCTTGACCATTGTATGAAGTTGTATTGAATTCCAACCAGTAGTTTTCAAGTTATGCTCCGGACAAGGAAAACTAACAAAAGGGCAATAACTCTGTAATTAGTCAAGATGGAGTTATAGTTCTTGTGCACTGCACTTCCTCTCAATGTGCTTGATCATTGTATGAAGTTGTATTGAATTCCAACAAGTAGTTTTCAAGTTATGCTCCGGACAAGGAAAATGCAACAGACCGCCCAACCGCCCGACCGACCGACCGACCAACCGACCGACCGACTGACCGACCAACCACCGGGTGACTCCTATATACCCCCCTAAACTTCGTTTTGGGGGTATAATGAGGTCATTATATCCTTTATTACCATTTCCTGGCAATGGTTGTCTCCCCCTTACAGTATGAGGTAGAAGAGTTAATGGACAACTTCTTACTGTGGTTACATGAGCTAAAGCAACCAACAAATGAACATTAATAAGCTATTAAAATGTTGGATGTCAAATGTTGTCATCATAAAAACATCTTACCATTTGCCAGTTGTTCCAAATCAACTTCCAGTTCTTTAGGTTCTGTTGTTTTCTCCTCCTCTCCTAGAGCTTCATCTGTGAGCTTACGGTAGTTAAATGTATCTCTAGACACTACTTTACAGATCAACTTCTTTACCTATGACCAGAAAAGGAAAACATAATTGTCTAAACAAAACCATGTGAAATAATGTACAGACTGGGAGAACTAAATGATTTCTCCTCACACTTTATCGCTCACCTGAGTACCATTGCTCACAAAGACAACAAGCAGGTCTAAAGGAGAACAATTTTGTTATCTACTTGCAAAACTGTACATTAAGTCCAAATTTCATTACTGCTTAAATTAAATGTAGGTCAAACAGCAACATCAATGTACTGGCTGACCTTATTTTTCACACCATTTTACCAAGTTTTGATCTTAACCTAAGAGTCCATCAATACTAACATTTTGATCAATTTCCAAGACAACTGGGGTCTAATGTGGCCACTAGTGTGTTCACAAAGGTTTTTCTATGATCTGACCAGGTGTCTTAGTTTTTGACCCCACATCAACTAATTTCCAACTTGACCTAGAATTCATAAAAACAATTCATAAACTTTAATGATGCTTGGGTTGTTAATGTGACCTCCATTGCATACACAAAGTTTTTCTATTATTTGACCTGATAACCTAGTTTATAACCTATAATAACCCATATTCACAGTCCACCCAGATTTATCAGGACAGCTGTTATTAAGATCCAAGATGATCGGGTTCAAAATATGGCCTCAAGTGTGATCACAGGCTTTTTCTATGATTTGACCTGGTGTGTTTGTTTTTGACCTCGTACCACCTAGTTTTTAAATTGACAGAGTTCATAGAAACATTCAGACAAACTTTAATGGTGATTGGGGTAAAAAATGGCCTCTTGAGTGTTCACAACATTTTTCTATAACCTGACCTGGTAACCTAGTTTTTGACACCATAAGACCAACTTTCAATCTTGACCTAGAGATAAACAAGCGGGCCAAGATGGCCCTATATCGCTCACCTTGGTATAAGTCCACTTGCCTGGTGGAAGATCACTAGATAATGTTATATACCAAATAAGTTTTCCTATATACGCCTTTGTAAAACAAATGATCCCCCCTCCCCCCCGGGCAAGGTCAATTTTCACCCCAGGGGCATAATTTGAACAAACTTTGAAGAGGTCTACTAGGCAATGCTACATGCCAAATATCTAAGCTCTAGGCCTTGTGGTTTCAGAGAAAAAGATTTTTAAAGTTTTCCCTATATAAGCCTATGTAAAACTAAGTGACCCCCAGTGCGGGGTCAATTTTGACCCGGGGGTCATAATTTGAACAATCTTGGTAGAGGTCCACTAGCCAATGCTACATGCCAAATATCTAAGCTCTAGGCCTTGTGGTTTCAAAGAAGAAGATTTTTAAAGTTTTTACTATATAAGCCTTTGTAAAACTAAGTGACCCCCCCGTGCGGGGTCAATTTTGATCCGAGGGTCATAATATGAACAATCTTGGTAGAGGTCCACTAGCCAATGCTACATGCCAAATATCTAAGCTCTAGGCCTTGTGGTTTCAAAGAAGAAGATTTTTAAAGTTTTTCCTACATAGCCAATGCAAAACTAAGTGACCCCCCCGTGCGGGGTCAATTTTGATCCGGGGCTCATAATTTGAACAATCTTGGTAGAGGTCCACTAGCCAATGCTACATGCCAAATATCTAAGCTCTAGGACTTGTGGTTTCAGAGAAGAAGATTTTTAAAGTTTTTCCTACATAAGCCTATGTAAAACTAAGTGACCCCCGTGCGGGGTCAATTTTGATCCGGGGCTCATAATTTGAACAATCTTGGTAGAGGTCAACTAGCCAATGCTACATGCCAAATATCTTAGCTCTAGGCCTTGTGGTTTCAGAGAAGAAGATTTTTAAAGTTTTTCCTATATATTCCTATGCAAAACTAAGTGACTGACCCAGCAGGGTCAAATTTGACCCGGGGGTCATAATTTGAACAATCTTAGGTAGAGGTAATCTAGACAATGCTACATGCCAAATATCTTAGCTCTAGGCCTTGTGGTTTCAGAGAAGATTTTTAAAGTTTTTCCTATATATGCCTATGCAAAAACTAAGTGCCCACCCGTGCAGGGTCAATTTTGATCCTGGGCTCATAATTTGAACAATCTTGGTAGAGGTCCACTAGACAATGCTACATGCCAAATATCTAAGCTCTAGGCCTTGTGGTTTCAGAGAAGAAGATTTTTTAAGTTTTTCCTATTTGTTGCCATAGCAACCAGAGTTCTGCATGGAATGGAATTCTTTGAACACTTTTGGTGGAGCTTCATGCAAGGAACATTCCTGCATAGTTTTATCAACATTGGCCTAGAGGTTTCAGAGGAGATGTCATTTGAATCAAAATGTTGACGGACGGCGGCCAATCATCAATCAGAAAAGCTCACCCTGGCGTAGCCAGGTGAGCTAAAAAGACAAACTTTCTGACCAATTTTCAGGCAGATGGGGTGCAAATATGGCTTCTAGTGTGTTCACAAACCAATTGTGAAAGGACAATGGACAGCTTTTGGTTGTTTACTTTTTAGTAATTTTAAAGGACAAAAAGTGCTATCAAATTTATATCTGAGTTTTACAAGTACCTGATGCATGTAATTTTCTTGTGCCAAACTCATTATGCAAGACTTCACGTATACATGTACATCTTATGTAACAATTATAACAAATCTGTCAGTGATACTGTATTGCATCATGACACAATCCTACCTGGGCTCGAGACAAGGCCAACCCTATTGCATGAAGAATTTCCTCCATATCTTTATCTAGAATATAACCACAATGGTTCTGGTCAAAATATATACAAGCTAGTAGAAGATCTGGCTTTATTGTCATGTATTTCCTCTTCTCTTTCTTCTTGTCTTTTTCCTTATCTTCTTTTTCCTTCTTTTTATCATCTTCTGAAAATGATGATAAATACTTATATACATAGCTGCCATAAAATGGCTAAAGTCTATGAAGTAGTGTGACCTGGCTGGAGTCAATTAAACCTAAACACAATTTACCAGTGCTAATTTTTCTCAGTAAAGATTTATTTGTTATGGAGTAAGCACACCTCCTGAGTTAGCAATCAAAGCTATGGTAAAATTTCTTTTCTATCATAGGATGAAACAACAGTGATTATGTAAAAATGCTGCACATGTATACCAGCATACAAACAAGATGACAGTTTGCTTTTTTATTCACTCAGTAAACTTAAGTGATATTCTGCTTTTCTAACTTCATGTATTAAACCTTATGTTAACAAAGTACATTTGTACAAGTATGTACCTTTTCTGATATCAAAGTTATACTACCATTCAAAAAATGGGCAAGATAGTTGCATAAAACATAATCACTTCTTGGAATACATATGAAAAGTAACTTACAAGCTCTTATTGCTTTTATTGACAAATGGAAATGAAAGTATACTTAGTTATCCATTTCCATGGGGCTTAAATTGGTGAAAAATGTTTCACTTAAAATTGGGATTATCATTTTTTCTTAGAATCTTACTTTTGTCCTCATCTTTCTTGTCATCTTTCTTTTCTGGACTTTCTTTGCTCTCTTTCTTCTCTGAATCTTCTTCCTGGAAACAATTGTGTATAAAAACATACAAAACTAGAGCTATCACTAAATGTGATTAATACCCCCAAAAGGAATGCTTTATAAACTGAAGAAGTTCGTAGTAACAAAATACCTTGCAAACAAACAAAAAAGAGATATTGTTCTAAGCAGTTCCTCTCATGGTGCTTGACCATTGTATGAAGTTGTATTGAATTCCAACTTGTAGTTTTCGAAAAATGCTCCAGACAGGGAAAAGTAACAAAGGGCAATAACCCTGTAATTAGTCAAGATGGAGTAATGGTTCCTGTGCACTGCACTTCCTCTCACTGTGCTTGACTATTGTATGAAGTTGTATTGAATTCCAACAAGAAGTTTTCAAGTTATGCTCCGGACAAGGAAAAGTAACAAAGGGTAATAACTCTGTAATGAGTCAAGATGGAGTTATGGTTCCTGTGCACTGCACTTCCTCTAAATGTACTTGACCATTGTATGACGTTGTACTGAATTCCAACCAGTAGTTTTCAAGTAATGCTTTGGACAAGGAAAAGTAACAAAGGGCAATAACTCTGTAATTAGTCAAGATGGAGTTATGGTTCTTGTGCACTGCACTTCCTCTCAATGTGCTTGACCATTGTATTAAGTTGTATTGAATTCCAACTTGTAGTTTTCAAGTTATGCTTTGGACAAGGAAAAGTAACAAAGGGCAATAACTCAGTAAATACTCAAGATAGAGTTATAGTTCTTGTACACTGCACTTCCTCTGAGTGTGCTTGATCATTGTATGAAGTTGTACTGAATTCCAACCAGTAGTTTTCAAGTTATGTTCCGGACAAGGAAAAGTAACAAAGGGCAATAACTCTGTAATTAGTCAAGATGGAGTTATGGTTCTTGTGCACTGCACTTACTCTCAATGTGCTTGACGATTGTATTAAGTTGTATTGAATTCCAACTAGTAGTTTTCAAGTTATGCTTCGGACAAGGAAAATTAACAAAGGGCAATAACTCAGTAAATACTCAAGATAGAGTTATAGTTCTTGTACACTGCACTTCCTCTGAGTGTGCTTGATCATTGTATGAAGTTGTATTGAATTCCAACTAGTAGTTTTCAAGTTATGCTCCGGACAAGGAAAATTAACAAAGGGCAATAACTCTGAAACGAGTCAAGATGGAGTTATGGTTCTTGTGCACTGCACTTCCTCTCAATGTGCTTGACGATTGTATGAAGTTGTATTGAATTCCAACTAGTAGTTTTCAAGTTATGCTCCGGACAAGGAAAAGTAACAAAGGGCAATAACTCTGTAATTAGTCAAGATGGAGTTATAGTTCTTGTGCACTGCACTTCCTCTCAATGTGCTTGACCATTGTATGAAGTTGTATTGAATTCCAACTAGTAGTTTTCAAGTTATGCTCCGGACAAGGGAAATGCAACAGACCGCCCGACCGACCGACCGACCGACCGACCAACCAACCACCGGGTGACTCCTATATACCCCCCTAAACTTCGTTTTGGGGGTATAAAGAACTATCACGTTATAGTCACTAATGTTCGTATTTACATGTAGCTTGAAGGAAAGTTGATGGTTCTATTCTCTTCATCCTGACAATAGCGCCATGCAGCTTGGGTTATCCTCAACAAATTTAAAGCTTGATGAGTAAATATCTGTGTATGTTTACGTCTCATTGACAGCTGTCCATAGACATTTTCAGTTTTTAGTTTTCATTCCCTGGCTTCATAAAGTGCTCTACTCTAATGCAATTTGGAGTGGACAGACCTTCATAACCCAAAATGATTTATTTTCTTCATAAAAAAAAAACATAATCAGAGAAGAATTCTTTAGTAACCAGTTTATACTGTTCACTTTTAGAATAGATACTTATAACTAAAAATTATTCTTAAAATTACTGATGATAGTGAACATAGTACTGTAACAGAATACGGGAGCATTATGTACACAGTCCTGTAACAGTTACATGGAGTGAAAAAACACAAAGCGATTTAGCATCTGGCAAGTCATCAGTTACGGCTGGGAAACAGGCTCTAATACTTTGATCAGAGAATCCGGTTGATCTAACATTGCCATTGATATTGTTATATGGGAAATGTACTACTCTTTCTGTACCTTTTTATCAGTATCTTTTTTGTCCTTCTCCTTTTCATCAGTTTTCTTTTTCTTTGCAGCTGGTTCCTGTAACATGTAAAAACAAATACTGTGATAACTACTTTGCATTTGTTCCCAGTTTGCCAGTCTTCCAGGACTGTTCACAAACTATTGTCTAGTATCTAAGAAATTACTTAAAATAGGAACCACCTCACAACTTTACAACTTCCTTCTCTTATTGGTAAAACCATCATGACTTCTATAAACAACAAGAGCTGTCAGTAGGACAGCATGCTCGACTTTTTTAGTGCTTGCCAATAAAACAAAACTTTGACAGTTAAGGGCACACAAGACTTTAACTAGGAATTTCTAAGTACAAATCAAGAAAGTTTTTCACAGAGTTATCTTCTTTTGCTTACAGATAGGTCTTACAATGGTAATATCAAAGTAATATCTCAAATGGTTAAGTTAATAAGTGGACAAGAATGAAAATTTTAACTGAGTTTCTAAGTCAAAAAGGGCCATAATTCAAATAAAATCCTTGACAGAATTACCTTTTCCTGCCCATGTTTGGGAATCATGATGGTAAACAAGTATTCCAACTTTCAAATTAATATCTCAAACAGTTCAGTCAAAAAGTGGACTGGTACGAAAAACTTAACCAAGATTCTACGTCGATAATTTTTAAAAACAAATCCCTGACAGAGTTACCTTCTCTTGCGTACAGAAGGGGGTAATGATGTGAAATAGCATTAAAAGTTTCAAAGCAATATCTCAAAGGGTTAAGGCAATAAGTGGATTTTACCCATATTCAATGTATTTTCTAAGTCAACAAGAGCTGTCCCTCCCAAGTGACGAATGCCCCCAAAAGAGGTGCCTCACAGTCTGTGTCCTCTCCATGTGCTCAATAAATGTGCTATGTAATTTTAAAATCCTTCCATGCATGACAGAGTAATCATGCATACAGTATTCCATTACTTTAAACTATAAGTGTGACCTTGACCTTTGAGGTAGGGACTTGGGTCTTGCACGCGACACATCCGCTTGATGTGCTAGACATTTGTGCACAGTTATTTTAAAATCCTTCAAAGCATAATAAAGTTATAGTCCGGACACAAATGTATGCATATATACAGGATTCCATTACCTATAAACTCTAAGTGTGACCTTGACCTTTGTGGTAGGGATGTGGGTCATGCACGCGACACGTCGTCTTGATGTGCTAGACATTTGTGCCAAATTATTTTAAAATCCTTCAAGGCATGACAAAGTTACAGTCCGGACACGAATGTGTGCATATATGCTTATATAGAGGAATCCATTACCTTCAAACTCTAAGTATGACCTTGACCTTTGAGCTAGGGACGTGGGTCTTGCACGCGACACGTCGTCTTGATGTGCTAGACATGTGTGCCTAGTTATTTTAAAATCCTTCAATGCATGACAAAGTTACAGTCCGGACACGAATGTGTGCATATATAGAGGATTCCATAACCTTCATACTCCAAGTGTGACCTTCACCTTTGAGGTAGGGATGTGGGTCTTGCACGCGACACGTCGTCTTGATGTGCTAGACATGTGTGCCAAGTTATTTTAAAATCCTTCAATGCATGACAAAGTTACAGTCCGGACACGAATTTGTAAGTGGGGACGCACGGACGGACGGACAGACGGACGGACGGACAGACGGTCAGACGGACAGACGGTGCGATTTTAATATGCCACCCTTCGGGGGCATAAAAAGGGGCATAATTCTGTCAAAAACCTTGACAGAGTTATGTACTCTTGTCTGTTGATGAAGGTCGTGATGGTAAACAAGTATGGTTAGTTTCAAAGCAATACCTCCAATGGTTTTGAAATAAAGTGAGGTGGTACGAAAAACTTAACCAAGCTCAATACACTTTCTAAGTCAAAAAAGGGCCATAATTCTGTCAAAAACCTTGACAGAGTTATGTACTCTTGTCTGTAGATGGAGGTTATGATGGTAAACAAGTATGGTAAGTTTTAAAGCCAAACCTCTAATACTTTTGAAATAAAGTGGGGTGGTACGAAAAACTTAACCAAGGTGTGACGCCGACGCCGACGCCGGGGCGAGTAGGATAGCTCCCTTTTTCATAGAAAAGTCGAGCTAAAAATGTCTTACAGGTTATTTCCTTTAATAACAATACTTATTTTCATAATGAATAATAGATACCATTAGATGTACAAAACATTTACTTTTCAATTCAATACTACCGGTAAACTTTTAAGCACATACATTTACAGGAAATAGCTGTGTTCTACTTACATCTTCCTTCTTCTTCTCTTTTTCTTTATCTTTCTTCTCTTCCTTCGGTTTCTCCGGTACAGCAGACAGACTCTTGTACATAGTGAAACCAAAATCTCTCATCAACATCTCGTTGAACAATTCCGCAAACAGAGACACCTGTAGACATAACAAACAGTGTACGAAGTCAATAAAACAGACATCAATTGTTAACTCCAGCCACACATTCTTCCATGATTTACATTACTTCTTAGTTTATACTATTTTATTTATTCTTGATTGCGAAACAAGTTCTTACAACTTAGATTAATCGCTCTGTTACTTTTGTTTTTCCAATAGTCCATTTTAATCATAAATCTGTAATCAGGTGAAATGGTAGCCCTACAACAAAAAGTCCTTACCTCAAATGAATGTTCTTTGTTATCTTCTGGTCTGTAATCTAAAAGAACACTCAGTGACATAACAGAGCAGTCAAATTTGCCTCCCTTGGCAGTAGGATTAGGGTAGACAAGAATCGATTTCTTATCTGGCAGTGTGTAACGCCTCTCAAGAGTGGCTTTCTTGCGCTCCTCTTCCTTCTTTCTTTCTTCCTCCTTGATAGAGAGAAAAAATACAACTCACTGACTTGTAAATAAGATCAACAATGGTTGAATGTGCAGGTTTTCTAGTTGTCTGTAGAATATAGCAAACATTTATGGTACTAAGCTGACCTAACTATAGTTTAGTACTTCATATAAACAAGATTTACATGAAAATTGCTTATTGCCCTACTGCAACTGAAAAGAAGGCAATTTAGACAATTGTTGGTCAGAGGGACAAGAAGGGATACCTTACCACAGCCCTAAGTAAATGGTCAAGTACATAAATAGATGCTTTCACTGTGACAAATCTGCATTGTTGTGTTAAATATGCAGTATCATGAATATGCTCAGTAAAATGCAATTTGTTTTGCCATTAGTAACAACACTTTAAGTTAGAGAAATAGGTATCATATTGCTCACAAACTAGCTGAACATGGAATGGACCAATCAACTAAACTAAATGCCAACAAACATCAGCTAAACAATATAACACTCTTCCTTCTTTGAAAGCACTAGAATATTTTGTAAACTTATTAAGCTCTACCACAAAAATATTACCTCTTTCTTCTTCTTTTCTTCATCTTCCTCTGTATCCATTTTTTCTTCTTCCTTTGCAGGTTCTTCTTGCTGGAAGCCAATAGTAGCACAACTGTTAGTATGCTAGAAACCAGACTGACAACTGTTGCAAAACTGGTTTAAAACTAAATGCAGGAAAAATGCAAACACCATGACTATTTTTATCTTGCTTAATGTATTTAAAGAACAGGGAGAACATCAATGTAATGCAACCATGACATTTGGAAAACCGGAGTTACCAATATGACATGAAATCTTTCTGTCAAAAAGTGAGCCAGATGGAATTAACTGACCAATGTACCACATACATGTTCTATCCGTTATTCTTCCTGTATTTAACAAATTTGCATGTTACTAACTCTAGGATGTTCAGAAGATGTCTACCTTGACTTCCTCGGCCACAGTTGCTGCAGTTTCTTCTTCTTGTTCCTGTTCTGTTTTCAACTGTTTTGTTAAGCGTGCAATCAACTGCGACTTCAGACCCTTAGAACTCAAGTTACGACATTCTAATTCTCTCCGCAAGTCAATAATCTGAAAAATTGAAATTTTAACTTTTCACTGACACAAATGTTTTAATTCTGTTTTCAATCTAGTAAATACAGTGCCTGAAACAGAAATTATGAACGTAACTAAAAAAATGTGATGGAAAGAAATTATGTACTACACAAAGGTAACCATACTTATCATGCATGTATAATTTGACGAGGGTGGATGTAAACTATAGTATTTGTTGCTGAAATTGGTATTTAACATGGTAGCACCATACTTATGTAACAAGACAAACAGAGTCACTTTGCAAAGTACAGGGCAGACATGTAATATGGCACAGACTGGATATGTCCCGATATCCACTGACATGCGGGAACAGGTGTAACTTGTATAGCTCAAAAGTGTAATGATAAAGCTGGCCAAACCTCTTGGTTATGACACAAATCAGAAGTCCTGCATCAACATTTAGATGCCCTAATGGTAACAACGCCTGGGTCTATTTACCCTTTACACACCGTATATCAGGATTTTTTCATGTTGGGCAAATTTTGCAATTTCGCCCCCGACTTAATTTTAGCGAATCTTCAAAATGCGACTTTTATTTTTGTGCTTTCTGTTAAAAAGACATATTTACAATTACACTGTCTTATGTTACATATAAAGGGAGATCAGTGCATAAGAGTAAGATGTATGCAAGATTTCTTTATGTATTTTTATGTATGAATGTTTAATCCTCGTTTAGAGTCAGTAGAGTTTCACCCATACAGTGATGGCTTTTCTTAAGAGAGATCTCACATGTTTAAGTCTTCACGTTAGTTGTGTAGTTTGCGTAAAAAAAATAATAATGGGTAAATGGATATCTATAATTCAATATAAATCTATTTAGTATGAGTTTCGCTCACTCAAATATTTTGATTTTGTGATTTATAAATGTTTCAGAAAGTAAGATATGGATAACGAAAATTATCATGCTCAAAATATAATTATTATTGTTTTACACCAGAATACACAAAATTAAGAGCATGCACGGAAGGCAGACATGCTGAAGAAACAAACGATCATGAATTTGTTGTTCTAAATTTTCCCTCATGAATAAAGAGAAAATTAGATACACACATAAATAGCAATGACATACGGTAGATCATTATGTTTAAGTATCAAAGAACCTTACCTTCATAGATTTGGGGTCCAGTTCTGAGAAGTGTGTTGGATCTTTCTTCTCGCCAAGTGATTCGTCCATGCCCTCCTCTTCCTCATCCTATAACATACAGACACAATGCTTTAACACAGAACTTGGTGAAACACCAGTGAAATCATATATCCACACATTCCTTACTTTACTTTCTAGCTGTTCATCAAATAATTAAGACAGAATGCAGATGAAATTTAAGTTTCGTCTTTGGTACCAAAGTACAATGATCCGTCACAGCAAAAAGTATGGTAAAAATAGAAACTAAGTGCGAGAGGTAGCGTACATATCTTCAATGGATTAAGATGATCGTCTCACATTCGCACAAAAACATACATAAATATGACAAAATCAGGTAAATACAATCAGGAAACCCTCAACTAGCCTCTTCCCCATATTTCACAGGTCTGTTACTCTTGCAGGTATTTCTTTTCATACAGGAAGCAACAACAACAAAAAAATGACAAAAAATGGGTAAAAAAGGCAAAAAAGGTGAAAAAAAAAAGAAATAAAAAAATATTCAAAAAGGTCCATCGTGACACTTCAGCTGTGGAAATGCACCCGCATTCCTAGACTCCACTTGATGCAATTTCATTGCTCACATAAACTGACTGAAGGTTTCGTTCTATCATGGCTATTTGAAATAAAAAAACAACATGATTAAATTTTGTTAAATATGGAGAATATGTTCTGCCTGTGCATCCTCTTTCCCTTCAAGCTGCATCAATTTTTTCTGAAGTTGTTTTTTGTAAGCAAGCTGTAAAGTCTCCCATTCAAGATGCGTTGGCTCGCAACTCCACACGTCTGGGAGGTAGATGACACTGGTCTCTACACGAGCTGGAACTAATTTCCCTTTGTGGGTCTCCTCAGGGCGCAGGTATCGCACCTCAGCTACTCGATACCTGTTTAAGTTAGGGATAAAAATAACCATGTCAATAGATATGAAATAAGGACAGGCAGATGGTAATGAGCGTGATAATTAGATGAATACTTTTGGTTAAATGATAATGAATGGAAAATGTCTGATGATGTCTGGAAATAGGAAAGCACAGTTTGTACAAACTGTAAAACACTTAAATCTCACCAGATAGTTACTTATCAACTGGCTTTTTTCCTCATTTTTTTTTTCTTAAGCATCTTTTTCGTGCAAAATATGTTACAAAGACCTTTACATAAACATTTCCATGACTAAAAGTCACAAATACTGTAAATGTCCTTACTGACTGATGCACATGCCTTACTAGACGTAACCGAAAGTCTATAAGGCAACCTTTAAAAGATTGTTTGTATACCGTTGGTGACTGACCCATCAAAATCACTGCCCCCCCCCCCTTTTTTTTTGCTCGATCTTTTCATTGCAATCTTTTTGTTAATTTTAGAACTTTAGATTCTTTAAAATTGTATCAATTGTCTCGGCCCTTTATACACAACCAATTGTGTATGATGAAAGTGTTCATACACCACTGATAGCAACCAAAATGGATGTCAATAACAATGTGCACAAACAAACGTTTAACACTGTCACATTTTATTCCAAACTGAATGTTTTTGTTCAAAGGAGTACAAAGGTTTATTTTTGTTTTCTTGTCAACAGACAGTTCCAGAGTGTAAAGAAGTTAAATCCTCTAGCAGTAACACACTGGAAATATTTTATGATAACAGGTGTGACATTGAAACTTGTAGTTTAACAGTGAAATATCCTACAGAGAAAGGAAAAGAATTTTTCCAGTCATTTTTTTCTTAAATTTGAAAGTTAAATGCTAAATACTTCTTGATGAGATATATTTGCATTTCTTATCTGTAAATGCTCCTGGATAAATACCAAAAGAAATACAGTACAATTTCTCATGTGTTTCAAATTTAGTAATGACATCACAATGTAGTACAATTAAAAAGTATTAAAAAAAACCTCCCTACCGACGCTGGTGTCTTCACCCCACAGTCAGCAATGGCAAACAAACAATTTCTAAGGGTGGCCAATGGCATGTTATAGAAGGGTTAACAGTCAATGTTTAGACTGTTCCTAAAAGTTCTAAAATCTGTGAATAAGGTGATTGGTTTGATTTTATATTCAGATTGTAGCCACTAAAAACAATACCAAACCAAATACGAATACCAAAGCTTACCAACAACTAGTTGTTGGTATTGGTGAGAACATACAGGAGGTTTACAGTCATGTAGAAAGATATACTTTAGTATTTAATGCACATGAGTTGTTCATTGACTGCCCTCTTGTATCAGTAAGGATATGTATTGTATTAGCAAAATGTTATGCTTGTGGACATCAGCTGTTTTTATTCTCTATGAAGTAGATCACACAAGAGCTGTCACTTGTAAGTGACAAATGCCCAAAAGTGGTGTCTGTGACTTCAACCTGCATGGTTTTGATGCAAAACTTGTACATGACACATCATTTCCATGTAGTGAACATTTGTGTAAAGTTATTCTAAAATCCTACAATGCATGACAGAGTTACAGTCTAAACACAGGTCAGACAGAGAGAAAGTTTGCATCATGTTGTCTCCATGTGCTGATCATCTGTGCTGAGTTATTTTGTGCTAAACATTTGTACAAAGTTATTTTAAACAGTCCAGACACAAATGTGTGCATTTATACCAGATACAATTACCTATGAACTGTAAGTGTGACCTTGACCTTTAAGGTAGGAACACAGGTTGCACTTGAAACATTGTTTTAATGTGCTGAACATCTGCCCATGCATGACAAAGTTACAGCCCGGCTAAGAAATATGTGGACGGACACACAGACACTGCGATTACTACATGCCCACCTTAGGGGCATAAAAACACAGCTTTAAACAGTATATGGATTTTCTTTATACAACTGAAGTCCATGAAATTATAAACATGCAAATCTTTATAGGTAAATTAAGCACTTGTCACTATTGAAAACTGCAGCTGAAAGTTCAACGATTTATGAACATATTAGATATATAAAGGATATTTGTTCGGTTTGAGTGGATATAAAGCATATCTAACCAAAGTGAAACAATTCTAATATTTTCACAAGCGCAAAGCACAAGTGAAAATATGAAAATTGTATGACTTGTGAGCTGAGATATATTCCATATCCAATCATTAAAAACAAATTTTCTTTTTTATGCCAACCTTTTAAGACAAAAGCTAAATCATGTATATGCACCACTGAAAAAAAGTAGTAGACCTATATCACCCACATTGAGACTGATACGATATCTATCTCATCACACTACATACCACTCATAGAACACAGTATTTCATTAGTTAGCATAAAATAAAAGAAAGGAACACATTATGAAGTTCTGCAAGTAGTCTCTTAACAGTGTAAGACAAATTAACTGGATCTATTCCGTCTAAACAAACAGAGTAATAATGGTCAACATTGTCAGCATTCAAATAGCAAGGCCTATATGGTATATCTCAAGCACTCTTCCTAAATTACAAAATTCCTTACTACAATCCACTTTCCACCCTAACGATTTCTATTTCTACTTATTCAGATGGAACAATCTACAGACATATAAAGAAGTAACAGACATTTTATTTATGTCTACAAATTTCAAACTATCTTTTTGTAAATAAGGAAAATGACTGAAAATAATTATATTTTTTCAGAATCAGATAAAATGATTGTCAATAAGAATTTGTTAAAATTCCACTGAATTTTCTAGTTTTTAGCTGTTTTATGAGTTTAATGCCTATTTCAACCAGGCGGGCAGTTTTCCTAACCATCGTTCCTGGGCAAAACCAGCACTGGAACCTTATAGTCCTCTGTAAGAGACTGCCAACTTTCTAACATAAATAGACATGGGTCGGTAGCAGGACTCAAACCCATGACCCTATCAATGAGAGGTTACAGTGACTTGAGTCAGTTACTCTAACCACTAAACTAGAGAGGCAGTGATTTCCAAGTTTGTTCCATCTTTCTGCAATTTTGCTGAATAAAGCTGTTGTTACTGGAACTAACCCTGCCATTAACCAATATTCTAACTGAAACATCTGCAACAAAGTATACTAAATATGATCTTACCAAAGCATTGTGACCACATAAAAGCTACACTAACTTAAAGCATTTTTCACTTGATTTCACACACTTAAAAACTTATTCTAAAGATAAAAACAATTGAAACAGTTTTCTCTCTATTACAAAGTGGAATATATAAACAGGCAGATTAAGACTTACACTCAAAACAGAAAATCCAATATTTTGACAAACACCAAACCTGTTTTGATACATTAACCATTCTTGTGTTCGATATAAATTCCAAAATATTTATGATTGAACTTACCACTGTGTACATGCACTCAGATTAATTCCAGTAAGAGCCTTGGTTGTCCTGATTGCAGTCTTAATCAGTACTTTGGGGTCTTCCATTGGGTTGGGACCATCAAGCGAAGGCGACCAAGGTCCTCCTATGGCTATAGGTTCATTCTTTCCTTTCACTCCAACCAAGAAATTGATGAGGCGTGTTGGATGTACGAAGTTTTCTTGGACATTCTCTGGGTCCTGAGACAGGGAGCATGACTTGTGATACAGTTCATCCAAACTTGGGCAAGCTATCAGCATAACCTGTAATGGTAAGATATCAGCATAACCTGTAATGGTAAGATATCATAACCTGTAATGGCATAGCACTGAACAGAAAGATGGCAAAATCTGTAACCATAAACTATAGAAATAATATTTTGGCATAACTTTTAAGTGTAAGTTATCAACATACTTTGCAGTATGGCAAAATGCAATGGTCATTACTGCTCATCCCATACAACATGTCTAACAACTCTCTTGTCACCAAATTCATAAGTGTGTAAATACATTACAACATGAATATGTTATTTCAATGTAAACTCCTAAACTGACCATTTGAAGGACATAGCTTTCTTTGTTCTTTCAGCTTACCTTAGCACTGTACAGATGGTCGGCATCAGGTGGGTCAAGTACTGCTGTGTTTTGACCGACCCTGTCTATGTCTTTATGCATCACATGGAATGTACAAGCCTTGCCAAGCTGAAACGGTCGTAGCAGGGGGAAGGCATCATGCCATGGGAACTCTGCATTGAAGAAATCACTTGGAATGTACATGTTACTGTACCTGGATTTAAGGGACACCACGCTTGCTTCTTTCCTGAAAATAGTCCATTCTCTTTAAGTTTATTGCAAATGTCAATTAGAATCCTGGCAAAAACAATTGAAACATCATTTTTCCACTTTAATTCAGCTATATCAGACTTGATAATATACTGGATTCCTACCAGTTGTCGGGCGCTACCAGATCTTGGGGGTTTTTATGCTTCGTACCGCACAGGCTTTATACCGTACTCAAGTTCATAGATTACGCAACCGTGTCACTGGGACGATTGTATTTTCGGTGTAAGTGACTAAATAGGTAACTCAAACTTCTCATATTATTTTTAAATATCCCGCTTAATTAACTTCTCTATTGTGTTACTATTTATAACCTTAAGCTGCCAGCAGTTGGGGGTTTTCGATTTTAGGGTCATGTCTTAGAGATAAAAGCAGGGGTTCAGTTTGTAAAGGTACACTGAATATCGATATTGCAGACAATGTGAATGAAACTATGTCAGATATATAATTATTTGAATAAAAATGTGTAAAAGTAAGTATATTGAAGAAATACAATTTAAACATAAAAAGACCGTGTAACAGATGAGGCGTAATATAAAATCGATATGACATAAGTAGTTTTAAATACAGTCGTACAAAAAAGTTATCAGAATGGTCGAGTGGTTACGCTTACAGTTTGCCACCCACGCGGATAAGGTTCAAGGCTCACACTACGCCTAAATATTTTTTTTTGCTTCCCCCTTTTTTTCTTTTTTAAGGATCAGCATGAGCAAGAAACATTATTACTGTTCATATTTTATCCTTGTGAACATGTAAACTATAAATGTAAATAATGCGAGTTAAATGATGTGTATCTTGATTGGAATATACTTCTATTTATTGTTTTTCTTTTTGTACATGTATTTAGAATAATAAAACAAGCACTAAACATCTTTGTTGCGAATAGTGCTTTGCACAAAGTTGAGTGCCCGATAATTGGTTACCCGATATGGCTTTAAAGACGGAAATTGTACCCCGTTCTGGCCTCATTTATAAACAAGCTCTGGTCGTTCAATCGATAAACTGACAAGTTTATAATGTCATCAGAGAACCTAAGTTTATCCTGTGAAAATTTTATGGGTTTACTAGTATTTGTTGCTACACAAAATACAAAAATGTTCATTTTCCGCCCAAGAACTGGTAGGAATCCAGTAGGGTAAATAAACATTACCCTCGCTTGTTAGACTAACAATGTTAGTGGTGGGTATTGATGCCTTATTGACCAGTACATACTGTGATTAGTTTACTGTGATTAGTTTACAAATGTATACAATCCTAACATGCTTTACAAAGTTTGTAATTTAGCTGTCAAATTTAACTAAGCACTACTTTCAACAAAGAATTGTAGTGTATTGAGTGATAGACAAGCAAAAATATTTCAGAAATTAAAAAACTTCAATCAGTATGTAACATTTCCAGGGTCATTTCTTAAGTGAAATCAATTAAAGTAAACTATAACTGCTCATTTTACAGCTAATGTACTCACATTGAGAGGATAACTTTGGGCACTTGAACAACATATCTGGGTATAATCCTAGGTCTGCGTCTGACTGGTGACCTTGACCTTCTTGATGAAGCTGGAGATCCTGATTTTCTTGGTGACCTTGACCTTTTCCTCTTTTCTTTCTCCTCTATTCCTTCTTTGTCTTTCTCTTCAGACTTCCTACGTCGTCTTTCTTTCCTTCTTCGGTTCTCAGTCTTGTTCTTTTCCCGGTCACGGTCTCTATCAAAACTCCGTCCTGCCAGACCTCCTTTCCCCGCGACTTGCACGACCTAACAATGATAACATTTTATCTCAGAAAGCATGCTTCTATAAATGCATAAATCGTATTAAACAAGCAAACAAACAAAACTGCAGCATGATAATCTACTTTGCCAATTTCAGAATTCTTTTATAAAGTTTGTTATGTGGGCTGATTTGACTATCAACTAGCAAGTGACTGACTTCCGAAACAAGTGGGGATGGACAATTTTACCAATTACAATAGTGATAATATGTATATAAGAAATTGACAGAGCAAAGAGAAAGAAGACGTTTACCTGTAGTGGTATCCATCAATGCTGGCGGCTTACTACCTGGCAAACTGGCACCACCTCCAGTCTGAAATAAGTGAAAACTTACAGGTTACACAGTGTGGGAGTAGTTTTACCTTCACTGCTTCAAGGTGTAAATACTTTTATTATTAAAGACTTGTTACTGACAAAAAGTACTGACAAGAAAAACACTTGTTGCTGACAAACCTACTGCAGTTGAGGCTTCTTACTGGCAAAAAATAAACAACATCAATCACATCAAATAAGCAAACACTCGGGGTTAGCTCTGACAGTCCCCAATGCCAAAATTAGCTACAAAAAAGTAAAATTGGTTCAAAGATAATTGAATTGTGTACACCCTCTAAGTTCTAACTACAAAATGTGTTCTGCATGCTAAGGGAATGGCACTTTGAGGGGACAATGCCTCAAAGAAAACTTAGCAATAGCCCTGACTAAACATACCTGATAATTAAGAACTTTTACACTTGTAGCATTCCATTTAAAGGGCATGTTAGCATTGTACTGAGCCTCTACCAATACCCTGTCTCCGACCTTTGGCATCTGACCTTTGACACACCTGTTCAATATAAAGTATGACATGAAAATGACACACCCGTTAAATGTGAACCACAACTGCCACACATTTATTATTATTTGTGGGTTTTTTACTGTACAGTTAGATCTTAGAAAATTTCTTTTAAGTAGGTGCTGCACCTATTTAAAAGAAATTTTCTAAGATCTAACTGTACAGAAAAAAAAACAAGAAAAAAATGGTTTATCTCTAGATTAGAAAGGATGGAAGATTAACTTGGCAATTGATTACCAGCAAAGTCTACAAAATCAACAAAGTTGATAAAGTTATGTCTCTCAAAGATTCAAGTGTTAGTCATTTCAAATAAGCCATAGAATTTCTGCATCTCAGAATGAATGGGCTTTGTCTTTCTATTTTTATACCTTTTCATGCCAAAACTTATTTATAATCAAATGGCAAACTGGTATTCCTCATAAAGATACAACAGAAAATAAAAATTAGGCATTCTATGAGCAACACTGTAATTAAAGTAACACAGAAACTCGGAGCATTAAAATGGAATATCAACTAAAACCTAGTATGAAAACAGGATTTTCAAAATAAAAATAAAATCAACAAACTTAAACATACGTAGTTTGAAAAAATACATCTTCATCAACAAAGCCAAAGTTATCATGTAGTTTAGTGACCGATCCTGTGAACACTCTCTGTTTAGGCTGAGCAGCTTGCTGCTGCGTCTTCAATGTTGGATAACTGATTGCCCCCATATTAGCTGAAGCTAGAGATGTAGGCATTGCTATACCGGGCTGTGGTAACATTGCCTGCTGCTGCATTGTCTGTAAAGTATAACAAACCAGCACCCTAATAAAAGTTTTCTTCCATTTGTAATATTTATTACTTCTGTTGCTACACAAGTGCAAAATATCATCTAAACAAGAGTTTCAAATACAAGACACACCTGTTAATTTGAGAACTTATCAACTCCGGAAGGTCTTTAAAATCTTCTCAAAAAGTAAATATTAAAGATGATAACAAAATGTACACTTAACCTACATATCCTTCACGGAACTCTGACAAAGAATTAATTCAGGCATATACTTGCTAACTTTATCTCGTCTCCATTTTACAGGTACATTTTCAGGCAAACAATTTCCAATTCTTTTTTTCTAAAATCAGCTCATTCTTACAACCTAACTTAGCATACCTGCATAGTGGCTGCTGCCATCTGCTGCGCTTGAAACTGTGACTGGAGGTTCTGCTGAGCTGCCAGGTTATACACTGCTTGTGTTGCAACTCCCGGCGTCAACATCTGCTGTGTCATACTCACTCCAGAAAACTCTACAATCAGGTATTAACATGTGAACACATTTTACCAGTCTAGTTGTTTAGAAGTAGTTCAGTGCAACTTATTCCGTAGTTATACAAAAATGGAAGTTGAACATTTGGGCTGAGTCAACACCCTTCTCTCAGCAGACTTAAGTTGCTTTACTGATTACATTACTATGTATCTGAACATCCTTACGGAAAACACGTTTTACACTCTACCTTAAGTATGGAAAACACGTTTTACCAGTCTAGTTCTTTAGAAGTAATTCAGTGCAACTTATTCCATAGTTATACAAAAATGGAAGTTGAACATTTGGGCTCAGTCAACACCCTTCACTCAGAAGCCTTAAGTTGCTTTTCTGATTACATTACTATGCATCTGAACTCCATGCTATGATGCATTCAGCAGTAGTTTACTCAAGCGTTAAATCTTTTTCTTAAATAGAACATCCTTAATCTATGCATTTCTCTACAGACTCCAACAGACAAAGATGATTTGTCAAAATAAATGTTCATAGCAATTCAAATATTGGTACTGGATAACCAGGGGTTAAACTCATTAAACATTCAGACATTTCTGTGAATAAACATGGTCTTTTAGCTTAAGGAGAAAGCAGTAATGAAACAATTTTCATTGGCAGAAACAGAATTAAATAACTATTTGAGATATCTATGCATGTTTATTATTGTACCTTAACAAATGAAAGAATTTGTGATGGTAAGATGTACTGTCTGACCCATTGAAAGTGAGAAAATTTTGTATACAACAATTTTACATACGTTATCAGCTGTGATAACTACAAGAAAACTAACCTGTAGGTGTCCTTGCCCATGGTGGATTCTTCCCTGCTCCAAACTGAGCCATCATTGCAGTGAGCTGTAAAGCATAAAGCAAGGACAACTGACATGTGCTGTAGCAATGCACTTATCTAAAATTATGCCCGAGATCCAGACCAAATAATGCAATAACCATCATTTACTCACTGCATTCCATTCAACAAGTCTGTAGTAAATAAACATATCACTGACCCGTCCAAAATGATATGAACTTTACTTAGTACTATATATTGTACATAGATTCCACTTGCCTAAAAGAAAATTTCATTGACCCAACACAAATCTCTCTGGCCAGGAACCATCAGACTACCTTCTTTGACTGTATAGACAATGATCGATGCGGACCATTGCAATCAGCGACTTCAGCCATAAAACACGGTGGACACTTTTATTTTCTATAATGGACACTCATTGTGGTACTAGTCACTTTAAGGTGAACACACTGAAGGTGAATGTTGTAGTGGGAGGTCAAATGCTGAATATGCACTGGCTGCACTGCAACTTTGTACATGGGCAATATTTCTAGTGCCTTCAAATAAACGCTCATACATGCCGTTCTCCCGTTACTCGCCGGGTTCTCCCGATATTTAGACCCTTACCCCGGCGAAGCTCGCAAAAACACCCAAATCTCCCGATAAATCAAAATTTTGTCTTGTAAGAAAAGAAAATCCATGAAATGCGTTAAATACCCACTTAAGTCCAAGTTTGAATATACAGAGTCAAAACCTTGACACGCGAGCTCGATAATTGGTTGATTAGGTGACGAAAGTCGACTCTTTATTACGCTCGTTAATGTTAATTGTCAGTAACATCTGGTCACTGCCCGGGGTAATACTTAATGCCTGATTGACGTAAATCATGTTTGCAACAAGATGACACGTCAGGACAAGGTATTCAAGTAGTTTATATTGTATTAAGGATCTCTTTGTTGGTCAAATTGATTGGTAAAATATCGAGATATACGTAGATGTAAAGTTTCAATATTTTCTTTCTTTTTCCAAAATTGCGGGTACCTGGATGTTTGTCACGTGATCCGAGGCAAGTTATTTATCGTATTACGCTCGTTTCCGGACCATACTATTTGAAAGACCTTGGTCAGGATTATTAAATATGATTATATGATACTTTTAATGTACTAGTTGATTAAAGATTATGTACCGCCAGTTGAAAGAAATAAAATTGTTGCTTTTGTTTGTTTTGTTTTTCTTTGTATCCAGATCAAACGTAAGTACGACATTATTCTTGTTTCATTAAAATTCAGAGAATTTTGTTTGAGTAATAATTTTGCAAATGAGAATCAAGGTTTAAATGTGCTTAAAATGGCGACTGCATGTGTTTACATTATGTTGAATAAAGTATCATGTATGACGTCAGAAACGCATGTTTTTTGGTTTTCGTTTTTACCCCGTTGTGATGTCCAAAAACCCGGCGATTTTTCACAAATCTCCCGTTAATGATCCAACCCTAAACGGCATGTATGTAACCGCTTGAAAGACAAAATAATAGAGAACTCTTCTGACCAATAATATGACAGTGACCAACGAACAGTGATTCAGGATGAAAATGTATTGTAAATACAAACAGTGTTTTTAAAACAAAAATGATGAATGTATATTTTTAATGATAGTGAAATATATTCAAGGGAACCGGAAACAAGGATAACGGGGGGAAAAAAAACATTCATACTAGGGAAAACAAACAAAAAGGGCCTAGAAGCATTTATATGTTTATATGGCATAAGCTTTATCTGGCCTCTAAGACTATGTGAACTATGTAATGTGTTTTTAGTGTAAATTAATGCAGAATTTGATCGTGCACTTACCCACTGATTATACACATTTTTGCAGGAATTTTAAGGTGTTACATTTTACACATTTTTTATCACCAACTGTCAGGAAGTACCAGATGTACTAAGTAGCTTGCAACCTGACAGTCTTTTACTTTTGAATCCCCCTCATAGCTAATGTTGATTGAATATGAATAACCGACATTAAATAAAATTTGAATTGTTGCCATTACAGTAAAAGATGAACAACATCAAGTATGAGGATAATCAAATAAATTAAACAGCTTTATGGACTGAATCAATTGATCAAAATCACATTCAGTCACCATACATTCCTTACTCGGTTAGATACAATTAATAAAATCAGTTGGGATCGAATAGTCTTCAGGACGAATCGCCATGCTTTCCCAATTACGATTACGGTTATGAATGACCTAGCCCCTACAGCTTAGATACTAACTAAAATCAATTAAATATCATTGTCATGATATTGGACTATAATAGCAAACAGTGTAACTGTTCTCATAAAGGGTAATGAAGATTACCAAATTGCAGGTTCAGTACGAAGTTGGTCGCCTTTATAGAACGAATAGTAGCAATTTAACTTGAACGAAATATTATAAACTATGCAGCACAGTAGCAGTTAGTTGGTAATCCAGACTAAATAGGCTGGAGCAATGTCACTAATGACTATAGTAAAATTAATTTGTTTATTCACAATATGTTAAAATTGATTCATGTTAAGGTAGAATGTGACTCAAATTCATTGTTCGAATTTTCACGAAATTAACACTGTACAGTGTTCATGATACTATCTACCTATCTATCTATCTGTTATCGACAGGTGTTTGTCAGTTCAGACAAAGTTTTTTTAATGTTTTAAAGACAGACAGTAGGGAATATAAAAGTTAAAAACTGGTAAAAAAAACTGTATATGTGACTCGGAGATAGCTCGAGGGGTGCAGGCTAGCTTTTAGGCTCGTTTTGGGGAGGCTGCGTTTTTGGTACGTGGCATTCCCTGTTTGATATTATTTTTGTTTTTTTTTGAACTCCTCACGTTCGGTTGTAGAACAACATAAGCTGTGAGACTATTCAACATCACCACCGTACATGGAGAATGAGTACTGGAAATAATTTGCAAATAATTTGCTGATGTATGTAGTTGTCTGAAGGAGTGGAAAAACATGTGGCGAGTCACCCGAGCGGTGTTTCGTCTGTCATGTAAAGTCTACATGCCTGTATACCGGTGACACTTTTGTATTTGAGTACATGTTTGTAGTTATTTTTCATCCGTAGAACTGCACTACTCGAAACTTTTGTTCTGTATATACGGACTCAAGGCAGAGGAAGCATACTCTACCTGTGCTCTAACTAGTGTGTGTACGCCATTTCCCTTTCATTTTTGTGTTTATGTTCTTGCGAATGAATCCAAGAGTTTTATTAGCATAAGATGTTATACGGTTGATATGTGTTACCGAGAAAGGTCATTTGAGATGTCAGCGTCCAGATATCTTGCAAAACTCAAGAATTTCACCATGCAACCTGCAATTTAAAGATGCATTTTGTTTATTTTTAATAATATTGAGTATTTGACATTTACTAGAGTTAAATTCCAACATTGGTTCGGCATTCGGTTTTCTCAAGTAGTTGATAAAATCTCATAACGAAGTTCGTCTTGGAAAAGTTGACTGAAACAAACCTATTATGGTACCACGAGCACCATTTATGATTGATCAATGTTTTGAGAGACCCACATATTGAAAGTCTATACTCCAGAGCTAAGCAACTAGGATAAAATTTCTCCGGTTCCCCCTCACTTTTCTTGTTCAGTCTGTTTTTAAAGGCGTTAATTGTGTATGCTGTTATTACTTCAGCTGGCAATTTGTTTCATTTGTCAACCACCCTCTGACCAAAGGAACCCCGCCTTAGTTCTTTCCGTGACCTTACTTATTTAATTTTGTGTGAGTTTCCACGAAGGTGTTGGGACCTACTTGTGGAAACGGGGAAGAGCTTATTTCTGTTAATTCTAACAAGACCCTGCATAATTGTGTACGTTTCAACTATGTCCGCTCTGTGCCGTCTATAAGTTCGGGATACCTAAACTTCTCAATCTGTTTGGGTAACTTAGATTAGTCAGTTCTTTGACTATTCTGGTTGCTCTTCTTTGTACTTTTTCTGCAGTTTTTTGTTCTTTCTTAAATCACAGAGACCAGATTGGTACAGCATACTCCAGATGTGGCCTGACAATGGCCTTATATATGATCAGAAACATATCTTTTGACATATAATTAAATGTCTTCATTAATAAACCTAGAATTCTGTTTGCTAATTGTTCTTTTATGTTTACATGATTATTAAAAGTTAGTTTAGGATTAAAAACTACACATAAATCTTTCTCTGTCTGTATTTTTTGGATTTCTGACCTAACCCCTCTTTATTTTTCATGTATTCATTATTGCTATATAATAATTTTATTTATTCCTTGTATCGGTTGCAAATGATATCACAGCCCATTACAGCCTAATTTACAGGACAGTAAAAATTGCTGGCAAGTCATTAATAAAGCTAAGGAAAAGTTGTGGACATAGTTTTCTACCATTCGGGACACTCCTTGTTCTTATTTCCATTCACATCACTACATGTACTACACATTGTCCACGATTATCCAGTTACGTCTGCGATGGGGGTGTTGTGGGGTGGAGGGGCGGGGTTAAGTTTCCATGTACCTTCCCAGTTCCCACCTACCTACCTACCTCAAAAATGTATATGTCTTGCTATACAATTTAAGTGCAAAATCATAATAGATAAAAACAAGAGCTGTCCCGCACAAGTGACGAATGCCCCCGAAAGAGGTGCCTCACAGTCTGTGTCCTCTCCATGTGCTTAAAATGTGCTAAGTTATTTTAAAAATCCTTCCATGCATGACAGACTAACCATGCATACAGTTTTCCATAACTTTTAAACACTAAGTGTGACCTTGACCTTTGATGTAGGGACATGGTTCATGCAGACAACACATTTGT
The DNA here is from genome assembly GCA_022818135.1 of Saxidomus purpurata. Lineage (NCBI taxonomy): Eukaryota > Metazoa > Mollusca > Bivalvia > Venerida > Veneridae > Saxidomus > Saxidomus purpurata. The sequence continues at coordinate 38,194,087 of JAFMSR010000002.1, forward strand.
CTTGATGTGCTGAACATTTGTGCCAAGTTATTTTAAACCCATTAATGCATTAAAAAGTTACAATCCTGACACAAATGTATGCATATATACAGGATTCCATTACCTATAAACTTTAAGTGTGACCTTGACCTTTGAGGTAAGGACTTTGGTCTTGCACGCGGCATATCGGCTTGATGTGCTAGACATTTGTGCCAAGTTATTTTAAAATCCTTCAAAGCATGATAAAGTTACAGTCCGGACACGAATGTTTGCATATATGCATATATAGAGGATTCCATTACCTTCAAACTCTAAGTATGACCTTGACCTTTGAGCTAGGGACGTGGGTCTTGCACACGACACGTCGTCTTGATGTGCTAGACATTTGTGCCAAGTTATTTTAAAATCCTTCAATGCATGACAAAGTTACAGTCCGGACACGAATGTGTGCATATATGCATATATAGAGGAATCCATTACCTTCATATGCCATCCTTCGGGGGCATAAAAATCAAGAACATGATGATTGTGAAGCTAGAATGCAAGGGTGCGCGATAAAACCGGTATACCGGTATATTGGAATTTGCTCGAGACGCGATACATATCAGTAGTGTGTCACACCGTACCGAGTTACTTTTATGTAAATAAAAAAGTGCAATTTCGCGTTCATTTATTATCTGAAACTTGAATTTGAATAAGGTGTGTACTTTTTCCGTAACGACAATGACGGACAGTAAACTTAGTAATAACGGGCGGTATATTATTCGATCTCTTTACATTAATTAAAAGACCTTTATAATATAGAATTATTTTATTTGATCAGTTACCTTTCAATGATGTAATTTCCCAATTAAATTATAAAATCAGTTACTCAAGCAACTACTCTTACTATAAACAAGTGATCACTTTATTGATATATGCAAAATAATTGAACAGTTTTTATATCAAAACTTTTAGATTATTGTCAATTAATGTTCTAGTATGACAGAAACGTAATTAATTTATAAAGAATCCTTCTGACTGTTTTTATTTCTTTGTAAATTAAAAATGCAACTGAACGCATCTAACTGTAAAATAAGCCAATACTTTCTCATACGTTTCTACTGTAACAACTAAGTATTCCTAATGGGATTGCTGTTATAGATTAATTACTTGAATACATAAAACATATTGCTCCCTCTAACCATGAAATTGTAGTTATTCTGCAGTAAATAAAAAGTATAAAAATCCTTTATGTTTCAACTGTGCCATCCGTTTATTTTTTAATCAAAGTGATACTAGGCTTGTTTTAAGAGTAATAACTTGAGCATATTAATTTAACATTGCTCAATATATAACTTCATATTACCGTGAATGGAAATACTCAAAACTGTGACTAGTTTCCGATTTTAGTAAATATTTTTAATAATCTTACTCTTATGCCAATATCACATAGCTAAATTTAGTATTGTATAGCGAAATAATCAAATAAACATAAGTCTTCATATAAAGTACTGCCACTATTTGCTATTCGCAGATCGTAGTTATTTGATATCAATTGTCTAGAACTGCATAATTTATATTTACTTTACATAAACACACAACTAGCAGTTTCTTTCTCGATCAACACCTCTTTCTTTAATAACTTGCAACATTCATTCAAGCATTTCGGATACAAGGATTTTCGATACCGGCGTTTCTTGACCGATACCGTCGTTTAGTAGGCACCGGTAAAAGTCCGATAAATAAAATATCCGTTTAGAAGCAATTCTTAATAAACACATGTTTTTATCCGGGTACCATAACTTGAAAACGAGGCAGTAAGTCGTTTTGCCGTTTTTGCGGGGAAACTTCTGCAAAAAGTTCAATATTACAATATGATTATTTCCTGCCAATAATACAATTTAAGAACACATCTGAAGAGTTATCATTATTTTTAGATTTCAGGGAAGTAGCACTTCTCGGCAGGCTGAGCATTGGTGCGATTGAAAACGAGACCAGTAAGACAAAAGGCAGTGGCTAGAGTTACGGTACCGTAACTCTAGCCTCCGAGTCTAGAGTTACGGAAGTTCCGTATCTCTAGCAAAACCCTATGAGGAAAGGCTAGAGTTACGGAAGTTTATAAAGGCATATGTATGTTGCTTTAAATATGCATGATAATGTATTGTAAACTTAAATATTTCACCAGTAATAGTGAATAAACCGATCAGTCGGCAAATGCAGCGTCTTCATAGCGCCATTTTGGTAATACATAATACATTGGCGGAAATATCATTGTTATATTCGTCTTTACTTGAGCGTTCCATTGTAGTTGGACAATTATATCACATTTTGTGCGAAGCATGATAGAAGTTAAGTAAAATATGTTGTTGACACATGTTGTTTTTGTATTTAATTGTCTGACTACATCTAAGCCACACCACGAGAAGGCACTCAGATCGTGACAAAAAAATAATAATTGTGATCGAAAGTACAGCTGTTAAATTAAAATTTTTTTTTGTTTTTTGTTTACGTTTATCGTGCTCTTAGAATTCTAATATTCTTCTTTTCTTTATCTTACTATTGCTTTATTAACGTTGTTTGTAAACAGAGAACACATATACAGCATGACAATGATAGTTCCGATATTACCATTATATTAAGTATAACCAAAATGGCGCCGGGGGCCTGTGGGATTGTCGTATATACAACAGACCAGTTTATTCACGATTACTGGTGAAATATTTAAGTTCACAACACATTATCATGCATATATTAGAGCAATATACATACCTTTATAAACTCCGTAACTCTAGCCTTTCCTCGTAGGGTTTTGCTAGAGATACGGAACTTCCGTAACTCTAGACTCGGAGGCTAGAGTTACGGTACCGTAACTCTAGCCACTGCCAAGACAAAAACCACAGGTGTTTGACACGCACAGGCATAGGATAGATAATAATGTTTATTACGACTACCAAGCCACCACACTTTATATATTCAGTATAGAGAATAGGTAAACGCCTGCTAAAAATGAGCCTTCCAAATACTCACCCCTTAACAGTTTAATACTTTAGAAATTTTGGAGTGATGTCCTGGACCTATATGACGGGTCCGGTAAAGCTGGCTACATCAATTAGCGAAGTTGTTTTGGCTATTGAAAGTAGTCTTTGCCTATATTAAAGTTAGTAGATTTTCACGATGTGCAGAGGACAGAAACCAGTAGAAAATGCAATCTGTTGAAGGTCCATTACTAAGACCAAATCAAATTTTCTTTTAAATCTGGAATTGTAACAGACGTCTTCTCAGAAAGAAATATGGACATACTGCATCGAATGTGACCATATTGTTTGGAAAATTTTAGTTGTACAAAAGAATTTATAGATTATATTGAGCCTTATTCAAAAGCAAAAGTAGGTTTTCCAGTTTTCAAATTTTTTATATCTTTGTAATTTTCCAGAAGTCTCACTGAAAGAGGCTGTAAATAGGTTGTACATGAATAAGCATGCCTATTTTGAATTATAGTTGAAAGAACTTGACCTTCAATAATTTGCAACATATAAATCCGACTGTTTACAACATGCAATAAAGCGAAAGTAGGACAAAAAGACCACCCAGGTCAGTCTAAAGAAATACAAAAACTTTCAGTTGTTTTTCTGCAGTAGTATTTGGAACAGGGAAATACTCCATGGCTATTGTAAATTTTTAGAAGCCTGTTTCAAACTGTTTTTCCCTATTTCAATTGAAGATTTAAAAGAAAATTTGAATTGGTCTTGGCAATGGACCTTTAGGATAAAACAAGTTTTTTACATACTTGTTACTTTTTGGTTTAATTAGTATAATTATTTCTTACAATATTTATAATTGTTACAATAATGGTAGCTTTAAAGCTGCTTGCTCTCAGTTACCGTTGCAAAAAATATTTTTCAAAAAAATTGACATTCTTATTCTTAAATATAAAACTAAATACTAGAATGAAAAAATAAGCAAAAATCTAGGTACGAATTTGCAGAAATCGATTGAAAAGGTCGGTTACACGGCACCGCTACACTATATGCGTTATCTGGTTTTGATTTTTGAGTCCCGGGACGACATTTTTCAAAACAATGAGTCCCAGCTATGAAACAATGAGTCCCTTTCCGAAAAATCGGACATTCCCGCCAATTATTTTCGTTGGGAACGCCGCTGTGATGTAGTTTTTTTCCAAATATAATTGTTTCTAAAAGTATCGAGTTACTGAAAATATTAATTACCTTTTACGTAGATATAAAATATTTATTTCCGTTAAAAATATGCGGTAATTAGTCGAGGTTTATTCTCCAATTAGCATTTGTCACTCGCGAATGTCGCGGTAGGTGTGAAAAATACGACCATTCATAAAGGATGTCTAACTACTTCAACTTTGAAATTTCGAGCTATGTGACACCACTGATTGAGTAACGTTTGATAATTTGTGGATGCGAAAAGTATTTTCAATTAATTAACATTTATAAGTTCCAACTATTCTTTATTTAAAATAAACGTTATGTTTATAACAAAATCGCGGCGCTTCAAGCCGATTTTTTCTAAGTAACATTTTTCTTCTACAATGTATTTACTTTAAAGAATTACCTTTGTAGAATAAAATAATTTCTACAGCGACTTCTTTTACTCATAAAAGCCGCAGGTGTTAAGAGATCAAAGCACGTACGCCGACGCTGAGTTTCGTTTGATCCAAGCGAAGCACGTGGCATTAAAAAGACCGAATATTTTGACAGGTAGTGACACGTCTGATTATTTGGATTATAAAAACTAGTTTGGAATAGACAATGTATAATATGAGTAAGTTTTATTTTGATTATGCACTATATCTAGCTATACAAATGTACGTCGGTCGGCAAATATTTTCGAATTTAATAAATGTACAAAAGTAAAAAATACGCGTATACAAATTTTTAGGGAAAATAATTCTAATTTAATGACCTGTAAGCTGTCTGAAACACCACTCTAAGTACCGCGATTTTACACCCGCTAAGTGCCGCGATCAAAGATTTCATCCGAAAATTCTTCCAAATACTCCCAGGAAACGCAAGTTCGTGGACGATATTCTTTTATACAAACTGCCGCGAGCATATACCCAAGTCTCGCTTTGTGGGGCTTGCGTCCTAAAGGGCACATATTTCAAATCTTGCGCCTTTGCATTTTTGTGCGCTATGACGCGGGCGCACGGCTAGATTATTCACTGTATATGTACATATTGAAATTTCAAAAGCGTTTTGCAACGCTTTTGAATTTGGTAGCGTATTTTTTTTAAGGAAGAGATGTACGTGACATGAATTTATACTGGAGCCTTTTTATATGACTGTATGTTCTAAAATACATGATTTACATCCAGTTTGAAGAACTTTATTTTTTTACCAAAATCTGAGAGCGAGCAGCTTTAAAAGACAAATCTGTGTTTAATGAAAACAAACTAACATTGTGAAAATGAATAAACTAGCATGGTCACTTTTAAAATAATACCTTATGTCGTAATTATTTCTTCTGAAAAAAGGCAATTTTCAAAAAATAATTGTAGAATAGAGTAGAATAGAATACTGTTCAGGGCTTTTATGCCTTCTTATTTTGTTCACAATTGGATACCTTCTGTCTGGACTTGTATCTCCCTTAAATATTCAGATCTTTTCATCTGAAAAAGATAGATAAGATATTACATTAATAACAATCCTTCCATAACACAACACAATCGGCTGGTGATCTACTGTATGGGTACTTGCTTATGAACAGTGTCTATGACGCGGGATTTACACAAATTTTCAAAGATTGCGCATATGTTAGTAACATGTGCATGAAAAATCCCACATAGGAATGACTAAACTAAAAAAACTGCTAAATTTCCAGTCGGGGTATTTGTTTACATGAGCACCGGAAAAGTGAAAGGGAGGTAACTAAGTGGCATTAATATAAGTTTTTCATTCTAAAAGATTTACGGAGGCGACTCTTGTCACTATAACTAAATATTTTCGTTCAAACAATTTTGTTTGGTGCGATTTGCATGTGAACGAAGTACAGATGGCAAAATTGTGTCATGTCAAAGAAAAGAATTTGTTTTTTTTTCCCCTTACAAGCAACACTGATCATGGATAGTCTGTAGCAGAAGCAAAAAATTGTCATTTGGTAAATGCATGTAAAACTTAAAGGTCGGCACTAAACCCTCCCCCCCCCCCCACCGTATTTTTTAAATCCCTATTTTTTAAAGTGAGGAGTGACTTCCAGTGAAAGTATTTATTAATTCAAATGTTGGTTAAATACAGGGACCTGTTACATTCAGATTCTTTGAATCACAAAGATTAAGTTATGTGACCCTTGACTGGACTCATCACTGCCACTGTATTTTAGTTGCAAGTCATTACTAGAGTATCACTGCGTTAAAAAAAAACTGATGTCTTTTTAGTATAATATTTGTTTAAAAAAGTATGGAGTTATGTTTTATTTGAACCTTAAATATTTATCGCTGTTTATGTAGATTTAAAATCTTTATCCTAGATAAAATTTGCAGTTATTGCCATTAAATATCCCCTGTCAAAGGCATCAACAGCTTATTTAAAGACATAGAGAAGAACATTTTTGAGAAGCTAAATGATCCTGCTACTGATTGCGTCTTGGTTTATCTGGAAATATTTAGTATTAAAAGGAGAGAATTTTGGAGTGAACGTTTTACTATATATATATGTTATATATGTAATTGTATTTATAAAGTAAGGGTTCATTCAGCTTGGTACTTGTAAGCATTCTGGTACTATCCTTTGTGTTTGCCAAACACCTGTGAATAAAACAAGGTGGTGAAAATGTCCTATCAGGCTATTGAAAATCTTTAGCAATTTTTAGCTTATATGAGCTGAAGGGGCTGCTGTTACTGAAAATAGAAATGGATGGAATGTCACCAAACTTGTCCACAGTAATATTTCATTGTCTCTTTTTGTAAAAGAGGAAATCCCTTTCTAAGTGCTACAGGAGCTGCTCCTTTAAGCCAAAATATGGAATATTGCCCTGTAGCATCCCTGTATCATTGCCATTCAAAAAGGAGGACATGGTTCTGGTCTAGTGCATACAGGGGCCACTGTTACTAAAAAGAAAAAAACTAAAGGCTATTTCTCATGAACCAATGGATGGAATGTCACCAAACTTGATCTTTAAAAAAAACAAGAAATGGTTCCAGTCCAGCACACACAGGTGCTATTACTAAACAATAAAAGACTTTAAATGGCTTCACTACAGAACTACACAATACTTATAGAGTACTTCAGTACTTACATGGTACATGTAACAGCACTAAGCCTAGGTGACATTAATTCCAGCTGCTGAACACATGAAATGGCATACATTGTTCTTTCCTGGTATTTTGGGTACTTAAAATTATGCAATTTGTTATTACTGACAAAAAAAACTATTTATTTCATCAGGATGGCATCTGGTGGTTATGGGAGAGGAGGTAGAGGTGCAGCATTGCTGCAGGCTCTAAGTCAGCCTACCAGGAAACCAGGGGAAAGTGGCCAGGAAGGTGCTCAACAGGTATGAACTGTGATAAATCACGTCAGTTGTTCTTATAGACAGCTACAGAATGCTAGATATTTTGCTTTTTAAAATTCCATGCAAAGGGAATATACAAATTGAATTTAGCATGATTGTATTATCTGTGATGTGTGGAGTTTACAGAAATAGATTGCTTGACTAAATTAAATGAAAGTATGAAAATAGATAGGGTTTCAGTGATGCTGCAGTGAAATCAGCAATGGTCACAGACCAGTAAAATTTGTGTTGGGGCCCGTTTTGTATGTAGTATATTATATAGACTAGTAATAATTCACCCTAACATCAATTATTTTAGAGCAAATGACATTGTACACTTTTTTACAGGTTAGTGGAGGAACACCAGCAGCTCCAATGGGGAGAGGGGCCCTGCTGGCTAGTGTTCTCAATGCTCAAGCTACACAACCAACACCAGGTTTATATGAAGTCAATAATAATCTCTGCAGGAAAAGCTTCCATTTCATAGACTAAGCAGTAGTCTCTTGTCAAGTTAATATATTAAATTTATGATACTTGGAAATGAAATATCTAGTTTAAAAGAGCTGCCTGTTCATTTGATAGTAAGCTATTTGAAGATGAAATATTTGATGTTTTGTAAGGCTTTTTAATATCATGGCAATATAGTCAGAATGTAAATGCATGTATAAACTTAAGAAGTAGCAGTATAATTATAAATGAATATGTCATGTCACTCACAGAAATAGATCTTTTTTGCACATGGGTTATCTACCCTGTAACATTCCTTTTGTCGTCAAATATTGGGAAGTCTTTTTAAAAAATGCTGGGGTACTACCCTTTATACCATACTCCCTGTAATATACATGTATAATAAAATAAAATTCACCATTTGTACAGGTGGTGATGGTGCAGCTGCACCAAGACCTATGGGTAGAGGAATTGCTTCAATGCAGGCATTGTTAAAGGCGTGAGTATTTGTTAATTTTAAAGTTACAAGTTTTACTGCCAGAAATAGGGATATGAAATAAGGAATTGATTGAACAATAGTATTCCTGTGTGAAAAATTAACAGCTCAAACTGAAAAAATACATAATCAATTCTGTCAAAATGACAAGATTGTTGTTTTGGAAACTTACCGATTGATTTGCATTTTGTAATTATTGCATTAAACATAGATTGAATTTGTCGTTCTAATGAATATAAACAATTTGCTAAAATGAATATACTGGACTGTATAATAACAGCTGCTGGGATGAAAGTTCTAAGTCTTTTTGGTAAGTTTTGGAAAACTGATATTTCTGGTTGTACAGGTCAGGACAGTCACTGCCCCAAACTACTGCAAGAGGTGCAGCATTCATCTCACAACAAGCAGATACACAGGTTGCACCACATCCACCAAGTCCACCTAAACCCATCACTCCACCCACACAACAGTCTCCAGTAAAACCAAAGACACCACCAGAGGCTGGGCCACAGCAAGCCAGTGCAGGGGCTCCACCTACCAGAGGTCTGGCGGGTATGTCTTTGGATAGGAAGCCTGTGATTCATAATTCAGGACAAGTCGGACAGCCGTAAGTTGCTCGCTAGCTTTGTGCTCATCAGATATATGTTGAAGATTTGCATTATCTAGGTTGGAATACAGATGCTTTGTAGGTAGCTAAAATAACCTGTATGATGTCACCCTGAATCCTTGTTGATTTAGCTTCTGATGGTATTGACATGAAATAATTGGCAATTTCTCACACATAGGGGATATTTGTTCAGCAATGGCCTAGACCAAACATATATGCAGATTTCTGATCCGTAATACTTGCAATTCAGAACTACCATTGTTGATCACAAACTATCATAATATATTGAAACTTGGAAAATTCTTTGATAAGAGAAATGCTTTGTGAAATAAATTGCAATTACAGTCTAAAGAAACATTTTATGTTGCATTGATTTTGTAAGGTGCAGTCTCAGTTTGTTGTTATATGTAATTCAGGTTGAAGCTTTCTGCAAACTACATCAGGATCAAGTGTAGAAACCAAGGTGTATATCAGTATCATGTAGACTTCCGTCCAAATATTGACAGCAAAGGCATGCGTATCAGATTCATAAATGAACACAGAGATGTGATTGGTTTTACGAAAGCTTTTGATGGGTCAATTTTGTATTTACCTATCAAGTTGGAGCAGCAGGTATGTTGATGTAAATACTTGGTTGTAGCAGCATACTATTGCTGATGCTTAGTTATTTTTCTGATATAATCACTAGACCTTTTGCAGTTTTTGTATGATATTCATTACACGTTGTAACATATAAGTATATATAATTGGATGGAGTTTTGATTCCCTGACACTAAGAAGACAAAAAGTAGGTTTCAGACTAATTATTTTTGAATTATTAGCTGGAGAATATGGAGAGCTAACAGTCACTTGTGTGTCGGCCGGCGTTGCTTCTTTGGTTAAAGTTTTGCCTGCTAAGTACTATCAGCACATATCTCAGTAACCACTTATGATATTGACTGAAACTTTGTTCATGTTTTTAGGGTGTCATACAATCAAGGCAGATAACTCTTGAAAAAATTTAGTACAAATTATGGCCCTTGTTTGACTTGAAAATTGGTTAAAGTTTTGCCTGCTAGGTACTATCATGCACATACTCAGTAACCACTTATGATATGACTTGAAACTTTGTTCATGTCTTTAGGGGTGTCATACAATCAAAGCATATAACTCTTGAAAAATTTAGTACAAAATGGCCCTTGTTTGATCTTTGAAAATTTGGTTAAAGTTTTGCCTGCTAGGTACTATCATGCACATATCTCAGAACCACTTATGATATTGACTTGAAACTTTGTTCATGTCTTTTGGGGGTCTCATACAATCAAGGCAGATAACTCTTGTTTAAATTTAGTACAAATTATGGCCCTTGTTTGACTTTTGAAAATTTGGTAAAGTTTTGCCTGCTAGGTACTATCATGCACATATGTCAGTAACCACTTGTATATTGACTTGAAACTTCGTTAAGTCTTTAGGGGTGGTCACACAGTCAAGTCAGATAACTCTTGTATAAATTTAGTACTAATTATGGCCCTTGTTTGACGTGAAAATTTGGTTAAAGTTTGCCTGCTAGGTACTATCATGCACATATCTCAGTAACCACTTATGATATGACTTGAAACTTTTTTAATGTCTTAAGGAGGTGTCACACAGTCAAGACAGATAACTCTTGTTTAAATTTAGTGCAAATTATGGCCCTTGTTTGACTTTTGAAAATTTGGGTAAAGTTTGCATGCAAGGTACTATCATGCACATGTCACAGTACCACTTATGGTAGTTAATCAAACCTTGCAATAGGTTCAGGTAAATTTTGTATCAAACAATTAATTTACCAAAAATTAAATCTATAGTACAGATTTTGACTTTTTAGATTCAACTTTCCTAGTTTATACTTAATAGTTAGCAGAATTTTGTTTTGCTATTACACTGGATAAAAGTTTTGTTTTATTATTAGCAAAACCCCCAAAGGGGGGGGGGGGCTGTCTTATGGACAGGGCGGGGGGGTCTTTTTGTTTGGGAAATATAAGTTAAAAAAATTCCTTTATTTTACACCTCGTAACAAATTGATTACTTTCAAGCAGGTTTAGCTAGACTTGATTTCAAATAGCCTTGTAGGACATGTATAGTTACAAAATACTGATATGTTATATTATGGTAATTATAACAATATTTGTTTTCACTTTAATCACTTGTTTAATGTGTTACACGATTTCAATTTGTTCACTTCAAACAGTCAGAATATCTATGAATATTTTATAAACATCACATCTTCAGTTTTAGTTTTAGTTGCAAGAGAGGCCGAGCGAGAGTTGTTTCAAAAATGTTGTTTTATACTTGCAGGAGACAGTGCTGCACAGTGAACGTCCCACAGATCAAGCAAAAATCACTATTGTAATTAGACTCACCAAAGTTCTTCCACCAGAATCCTGCCACCAGCTCTACAATATTGTATTCAGGAGGTAATTTTTTACAGATATGTAACAGAAAACAGAACTCTTTCGTTAAGATCAATTTAATTTGGTCAAGCACCTATCAACATTTTAGTTAACCAAATGATTACTGGCAAAACTACAGTTGGCTGAAGTTAAGTCAGAATTATTCAAATAAATGTTACTGACTAGTTAAATGAGGTGTGAGAATGTTTCATATTTAAATTTCAAGACTAGTTGTACTTTAACTGGAGGATAAAGGTTAATGATGACTAAATTACATGATGGTTAGCCAATAGAAAGTGTTCAAGAAAGGGTACAATCTTTTTTGACGTCAAAAATTGCCTTTTATACCAGCAATGAGTCACCTTGCCAGGGCTTAGCCTTGTACCATTTAGGGGCCTCTTATGGACTCCGGGCCCCCTGTCAGATTTGAAAATTTCAGGATTAAGAATATGGGTTTGTGGTGAACTCGTAATAATTAAGTTTTTTTTCTTTTGTTTTAGAATAATGACAATCCTACAGATGGTGCAAGTTGGACGCTACTATTACAATCCCCATACACCTTCCAGTGTGCCACAACACAAGTAAGTCTTAAAGTGTCTCAGAAATATTATCATTCTTTTCTGACCTTGTGTGACAATCAGAAAAGTTTAATAATCAGTGATCATGAAATATGCTGTTTCATTTTATTTTTCTAGTGTGTGCTGTTTTTAGTCTATGTAATAATGAACTACTTCTTGTCTTTAACTCGTTTGAAATTTGTCAAGAACATTTCATCATAATTTGCCAGATTTACATATGCATTTTGATTGTTAGGCATAACATAAAGTTTGATTTAAAAGATATAAATAAATTTAAAAAATCTGGGTCAAACTATAGAAAGCAGCGTGTAATTATTTAACCTTCAATGCTCATGCTTAGTAACATGCAAAAACAGTCACGGTCATTTTTGTTTCGCCCTTTCGGAGAAAAGGCAATACATAGGGATCGCTTTGTTAAAAAGCAGGAGCTAGGATGTAGGTCTGTATTTTTGCATGGGCTTTGGTTTTAATCTGGTAGCTTTAAGACTATCATATACTATAAAACAGCTGATTTCTGTCTCTAGACATTTTGAATGTAGTTTTCCTGATACTGGTATATACATTTGATGCTTGTACATTTTAGGTTAGAAGTATGGCCTGGATATATAACTGCTGTTGCCGAGCAGGAAGGAGGGCTCATGTTGCTAGCTGATGCCTCTCATAGGGTGTTACGGACAGAAACAGTCCTTGATGTTATGTAAGTGAATAAAATCCTAATGTCTGTTTGATTACATTAATTCAGCTAAGTTTATGTGCTTGTTTTGAACCAGAGTTTGTTACAAACATAGAACATTGCAATAGAAAATTGGCTTTGGCTGGTTTCAGCTGATACTCACATTTGTATGCATTTTGCTTTTAGGACAAATATTGTGAACAGGAATGCTCAGGGTTTCCGTGATGAAGTGATACGTACCTTAGTTGGCACAGTTGTACTTACACGATATAACAACAAGACGTACAGAGTAGATGACATAGTATGGGACAAAACGCCTAAACAGACATTCTCTACACATGCTGGAGGAGAAATGTCTTTCCTAGAATATTACAAGTAAATCTTATTTCTTATTTTAGCACTGAAGTGTATAATCTTGCTTTTTTGAAGTTGTTTAATAACTATGAGATATTTCTTTGGTATAAATCTTGGATGAAAATGGAATATGTTAACAGAAAAATGGAAGAGAAAGTCTAGTGCAGAGGGTAGTTTGATAAAAAGATGAAGCATGTGCGGAAGTATTTGGGGTTTTTGTTTGATTAAAGTTCATGTTGAACACATATGTTTTGTATGAAAGAACATGTTAATGTACATTGCAGGAAGAATTATAACCTCACAATTCATGATCAGGAGCAACCTTTGCTGTTACATCGGCCCAAAAAAAGGCTGGAATCTGGTGGCGTATGTATTGAAATTATCAAAATTTAGTATCACACTATTTAATTCACACCATAGTTTATAGGAGTTAACATAATGGAGTTAGAATTAAATGGATAACTGAGTACAGTATTAGAGATGAATGATATAGGACTTCTTTTAATTCTAGCTATACTTTGTTGATTTGTGAAGTAGACTTGGTAGATCTTCAGTTTGAACAGGAATGTGTAGACCATCAATGATCATCAATATTTGTTTAAGCAGAACAAATTCAATACTATGTGCAGCATTGTAGTTCAGTTGAAATACTGTCATTGTTTTCTTATTCAGCAACCTCGTAAGCAGCCTGAGGTTATTTGTTTGATCCCTGAACTGTGTTACATGTCTGGTCTCACAGATGCCTTGAGGCAGGACTTCAGAGTGATGAAGGTAGGAGAGTGCAATGTATTATCATTGTTTAAGGCATAATGGTTTGATACTTTCTTTTATACCATAAAGAAAGGCTTCCTGAGTTTTATATGTGTCAACCCAAAATAAAGACAGGCTTGATGTTCAAGTGATATAAAAAATGTTGTTCAGAAGTTAGGACAAACCTTACAAAATATCACAGATGTCATAGAGTTTGTAGCTGTTTTTAAACTATATGGATTTATAAATACTGTTTTCCTATGATTGCAAACAATAAAATATGTGATAGGGCAAACAATCTGGTATTTTCCATTATCAAGGTTAGAGACAACCAGTGTTGTGTCCCTTCCATGTGATAAAGATGCTCGCATAAAAACATTGTATCAGTAGTATTGACCAACAATGCTGTTTAGTAGCATCAAGACATACTGGAACAATGTTTAATTCCTGATACATGTATATTTGATGTTAAATAATTGTGTTTAGGATCTGGCATGTCATACAAGAGTAACACCGGAGCAGCGAAGACTGACGATGAAGAAGTTTATTGATTCTGTCAACAACAATCCTGAGGCAAAGGTTGAACTAGACAAGTGGGGTCTAGATCTAGAGAGTAATACACTCCAGGTCATTATTTACCATTTACTCTCAACATACAATTTTAGCTCCAAATTTAATTATTCTAAATATTTCATTTAAGCATTATTCAGTCTACAGAAGTTTCTTAGAATGTTTACTTCATTATCAATCGAGGTTACCTAATGAGGAAACTTAGTAAACTATTAGACTATTTCTGTAAAACAATATTTGAAAGTCTAAAACAGATATCAGATAGAAGTTCAAAAAGTATTTGTTTAAAGTTGGCATTTCTGAAATATTGGAGTTTAAGTAACTTAACTGTGCATTTATCAGACTGGATCATGTTTTATTATGCATTGCTGACTTTTGACGGAATCTTGTCTAATAACTTTTAGTTTGATGGTCGATTGCTCCCTGAAGAAGAAGTGATATTTGGCACTGGTAAGGTACCAGCTGGACCAAATGCTGACTGGGGACAGGCTACAAGTCGTCAGCAGGTTATAACTGCTGTACCATTGAGGACTTGGGTAGTGCTGTACACAAGGAGAGATCAAAGCAAGGCCAATGACTACATCACATGGATGTTGAAACTTTGTCCACAGATGGGTATAGAATGTAATCCTCCAACTCGCTTTGAACTCAGGGATGATCGTGTGGAGACGTACATCAGAGCTCTCAGGGAACATATCAATCCTAATGTAAGCATCCAGTGTATGGCTCTTACGAATCTTAATTATATGTAATTATGACAATAATGAACAGTTCATAAGATAATTTTTACAATGTATTTGATATTGTTCTTTAACTTTTGTTCAGTTGTAAAGGTTTGATGAAGGATTCAGTATGACAGAGGTGTAAGATAATATATTATACTCAACAATTTAGAAGTTATTTGACTAGTGGGCACTAAAGATTTGCACTATTCTGTCTGTTAATCTATCCATCTGCACTTTGTGTCTGGATTTTGACTTCATATCCAAATTTTTCATGGAAGTTACTGTCTCGACAAGCAATAAAGGCAGCTCAGCTGTTTAAATTCTCAATGTTTATATGGTCATCAAGGTATTGTACGATGATCTGATAATAATTACCGGTACTAATGCCTACCTGTTGACAAATTATTTTACCTGTCAGATTTATGTGATAAAATGCTAATAAGTTTACTATCAAAATGGGTGGAATGGTCTGTGTGTGCTGTCACTAGTAAGGTCTTGTTACTTGGGTTACAATATTGTAATGGGCACTGATAACATGACAGGTTTTCCAGATGTAGGTGTGCATTGTATGATACATTTATATATCTATGTTGACAGATACAGCTGGTTGTTGCGATCTGCCCTACAAGCAGAGATGACAGGTACTCTGCGATAAAGAAGACATGCTGTGTGGATCACCCTATTCCAAGTCAGGTAAATGTCTTACACTAAAGTATAATATGTTGTTTAAAGCTAGTATTTTAAAAATATGCTCACTGAAAAGATATGGAAGTATGTCAGTCATGGTATATGTAGTATGCCTGTACATTCTGTTCATAGCAGAATAAGGACTGATTGACTTTACTTTAAAGATATAATATCAAAGAAAAAGACACCTCATGACTCTTTAATACTTAAACATTACTCTTAAAGATACAATATCAAAGGGGGGGGGAAAAAAGACACATCAATTTTTTTAAAAGTCAAAACATGTCTTTAAAATATGTCATAAAAACTTGATGATTGGCAAACAATGTTTTTCTCAGAACTTCTAGCAACCGTTGTAAAATAATTTACAAAGGAATATATAAACATTACAGAGACCTGGGTGGTCTTTTTAGTGTTTCGCTGAAAACAGTCGAGAGTATAATGTTTATATCTCTGCAGTTTGGCAAAAGTTGCAATTCATTCTTGCCAACGTCATAATTATATAACATGTTTTAGCCAATTATTAGATGCATGAAAATACATAATGAAAAATTATACCCAGGGGGGTGGGGGTGGGGGTTGGGGCTTATTATTGGGCATTTAAATGTATTATTGCAGTCCATAGAGCAATGAGTGATGTGGATAGTACTGTTTCTGTGTTGCATACTGAATAAACAGCAACCTAGGCAAGGAATGGATTTGTTGAATACTGTTAAGATTCAAGAGTTTAATAGTAAAGAAGGATTTTTGTTTGTTTAAAGAGCTTTTATTATGTATCACTGAATGTTGCAGGTGATAAATGGAAAGACCATAGGAGACCAGAAGAAGATAAGATCTGTTGTACAGAAGATAGCGCTTCAGATCAACTGTAAGCTTGGTGGTGAGCTCTGGAGTGTTGCTATACCCTTCGTAAGTTGTTTTTCTTTAAAGGTTCATTCCCTAATATGAGCAAATTATTTCTGCATAATGTTAACAGTGAGCTAAAGTAGTACCTGGAAAGGTCATGGAAGTTTTTCAATAGACTGATATTGAAGGTGGGGAAATTTTTTGGTCATGCAAGCTGATTACAGTGAAAATCACTGTTCAGGATAAATAAAATCCACCAAAGAATTTATGGAGCTTCAGTTGTTTATGAAGGTTTATAAAACCCCACCATAGCCATAGGATTAGTGCCCAATTTGACAGGAGTTTCTGAAATTTTTTTCTGAACTCTTTAAGTTCTAATGGCAATTATTTGAATTAAAACTAGTTTGATACTGGAAATTTTGTGGCAATCATTAAAAATTTTTTTGATTAATATTTAGGGTATACCTTTAAAATTGGCTTAATGAATTATGATATTTCAGAATTATTTATGGGGAAACACTTCTATTTTTCATTCAGATATTACAGATCCAAGTTGCTAAGATGCTATAAGCAGTTTTGAATAAGTGTTTGTTACATTTTATAGTAATAGTTAAGTAGATACAGGTAAGTTTGTTAAAACTTTCTTTGATACAAAATTGTAATTGTAAAAATATTTTAAATCTGTTAGGAAAAGATTTGGTCAATGAAAATATCACCTTTTTTCTCTTCATATTTTCAGAAAAGTGTCATGATTATTGGTATAGACATATATCATGATTCATCCGGCAAAAAGCAAAGCATCTGTGGGTTTGTAGCATCCATGAACCGAAACTGCACGCGCTGGTACAGTCGCTGTATGGTACAGCCTGTCTCCCAGGAGATAGTGGATGGACTGAAGATATGCCTGGTGTCAGCACTGACCAAGTTCCATGAGGTATGCGGGTGTATTTGATTTATACCTTTGGTCACATTTGTGAATAAACTTTGTAAAGGACAGCTCTGTGATAAGTTAGTACATTATAAAGTCATAAAGCTGAGTCACAATGGCATTTAAATATTGCTCGACTGCAAGACAGCAGGGTAACACAAGGGGATCTTTTCTCCCTTGGCTATTTGTCCATTTATATTAAAGCATTCACTAGATTGTTCGTAAAAATACATGTACATGTATATAGCAATGGAATTGGCTTCAAACTTTGACCACAACTAATGGCAGTAAGAAAAAGTGCCTAACAACTCTATAAAATGTTGTTGTGTATTGTATAATAATATTTCCATATGGTGTTTTAGGTGAACCACTCCCTGCCAGATAAGATCCTTGTGTTCCGTGATGGTGTAGGTGATGGCCAGTTGAATACTGTGGCGGACTATGAAGTAGTCCAGCTGAGGACTTGCTTTTCTAGCTTTGGGGAGTACTCTCCCAAACTTTCCTTTGTGGTTGTGCAGAAGCGAATAAATACAAGGATTTTTCTCAACGTAAGTTCTGTTTTTAAATATGTTTATGCATAATCTTTAGTGTTTCTGTTCAGCTGAGGAGATTGATAAACTTCAATTGCTAAATGACCTGGTTATGATCAATTACTTCAGCATTTATTTAAATGTAGTCTGTTCACCATAGGTGGAATACATAGATAATGTACAGTTTATGAAATATGAAATGAGGTGTCTTAAGGTCCAGCAGGTTTCAGTTCTTGAAGACAAGACACGCGTAACAGTATAGAAAAAATTGTTTGTTTGGAAAGAAAATTATAGTGAGTAGTTTGCGTATTCTGTAGAATAAACTAGAGTAAGTGATCATAGGTGCATGAGATACTGTAATTTATGTAAATCTTGTTTACAGAGAGGACGTCAGATGGAGAACCCCCCCTCAGGAACAGTTACAGATCATACCATCACAAGAAGAGAATGGTAATAATTCATTTATACTCTAGTCCTTTGAGAGTGCTTGCTTTCTTGAACATTCTCTAAAATCTGTGTGTTAAGGATGTTTTAACATTGACTTGCAGAAACATTTAGTAAATGGACAAATGGGTATCACTCATCCTTCATGAAGGTTTTGTTATCTATACTGTAAAATTCTTGTCCCCCTTATTTCTATATTGTCTAAATGTAGTAAATGAGTGTGTTGGAATGTGCCATTGTAATACAATGTAACTATTTTCAGGTATGATTTCTTCCTGGTATCTCAGCATGTACGTCAGGGTACTGTGTCACCCACCCACTATATAGTAGTTAGTGATGACTCTGGTATGAAGCCAGACCATATGCAGCGTATGGCCTACAAGATGACACACATGTACTATAACT
Organism: Saxidomus purpurata; assembly: GCA_022818135.1. Lineage (NCBI taxonomy): Eukaryota > Metazoa > Mollusca > Bivalvia > Venerida > Veneridae > Saxidomus > Saxidomus purpurata. Next base: position 38,213,020 of record JAFMSR010000002.1, read on the forward strand.
GGCCAGGAACCGTAAGAGTACCAGCACCATGTCAGGTATGCTTAACAGCTTCTTTGTAATGTATGTACCCCAGCTCAGTTCTTCAGCTGTTTGGGTGAAAAAAGTGTTAACAGTACAATTTAATTGTAATTTACCACATTCCCTAACTAAATTTTGAATATGAGAAAGTTATCTGTGAACAGACTTTGTTATTTATTTCACATCAACGTTTGAGCCTGTGCAATGACTCAAAGTGAGTCTGAAAGTGAAGCAGTTCTTTAAGGAGATTTTTTGGTCAAGGGTAGTTACTGTGGGTAGTTAAATTGCACTACATGGATTTGCCTGTTGATGTTATAAATGTGCACACAATATGATGCCAAACAAAAGAAAACAAACTGACATTACTGTATGGATTAAAAACATGATTAAACAATAGAAAAATACCAGATTGATATAAAGTATTGTGGAACATGCTGCTTAAAACATGTCTATTGAAAAGCAAAATAAATACATTATATTATTGAGTTGTTGTAGAAATGTACTAGTATTTAATATGTGTGTTATCAAGATTTAGTTGAATGAATTTGAGAGAACAATTCCACGTTTATTGACCTGCTTCCTGTACTTTCAGTATGCACACAAGTTGGCTCAACTTGTAGGACAGAACATACACAAAGAGCCGTCTCAGGAATTGTCAGACCGCCTGTTCTTCCTGTGAAAACACTGTACAGCAAACCACACACAGCAAGTGTCCTCAAGTTTACTGATCTCAGGAAATACATGTCTTGTATTATCCCACTACATTGAGCAGATGTTCTGAGCAGACAGTGATTTTAGTATTCAATCTTCATTTACCACACACTTAGGAGTTTGGCATTAATAAGATGAGTGCCTATATCATGTGATATATTGTAACATTTATTGATAAGGATCTTGAGCATAAGCAAAAGTACTCGTACTGAATATTTGAAGTTAAAGAGTACAGTTTGAAAGAAACAGTTGTAGTGAAGATGTTGGTAATTGACATCAGTTGAATTGAATATTGACAACTCTAAGGTATGTGAACACAACATGTGTAAGTAACATACAGGTGTATGAACACCGAATTACACACAGTTGTGTAATGTGTAAGACTAAGAACTGTACCTTTAACACTAGTGTGGTTTTCCAGAAGTTTGGAATAACCCTGGCTGTTCAGAGCATCATGCTGCCCATCATGTAAATAGTTCTCTTTAAACCATGAAATCCCACAGCTGTGAAGATGTTTAATAGCATTACCACTGATACCTGTGGTGCTTAAAGCAACATCAATTTTGAAAGTGCAATTTTATTTTCAAGAACCTTTTGCTTGTAAGAGATGTGCAAGGAGTTTGAGTAATTCTGTTGTAGCAGGACTTAGAATTTATAAGCTGTGTAATGCTACACTTATTGTTTGATTTTCCTGTATAACTGCCATTATGTTTGAGAGTTCAGTGTTTCATATAGAAGTGGTTGGTAGGAAGGTGACCAGATTCTTTATTACAGTGCTAAACCTTAGTTAGCTGAAACTGTGTTAAGATGCTAGATAAAAAAGAAAGGTTGGTCATGAGTTAGCCATATAATGCAAACATTTTTGTGACAGTTGTTGTTTAGTTACGACGGTCTGACGATATTTTGCTGTGTTGAAAAAAAAGTTAGCTAATGAACTTTGTTTTTGTCAAACATATGAAAAGTAAGCTGTAAATATTATATTATCAGTAGAAGACTATAGTTAACATTGAAAGCAGATAGCTGTATGTTATGTTTCTTCAAGTTTAGAAAGTTTTAACTATGGGGCTGTAAATGTGTGAAAATCTAAGAAAGATAGCTTACCCTGGTTTATTTAGGAACAAAGTGCTTAAAACAAGATGTTGCACGGGATATTCGTTTCAGTTTACACAAACGTTCTTACAGAAGTGACTGTGAAGTATAATTCAAGAAAGTTTTTTTGTTTGTATTTAAATACTTGGCCTTACTTGTGACAGGAAGTACTTTTATGTTACACTGATGAGGTAAAATGGCTTATTTTGACCATACTATTGATACTTTTGAAAAGATTCTAAGAGTCTGAAAACTTGTATAACTCATTAGGAAGCAGTTTGACATTCCATGTACTTGTTTTTGTATTGTTTTCTTTGTCTGAATGCAAATATTGTGAGAGGAAAGAATTGGGTGTAAATAGATAACTAAGGATATGAAATGTAAGCTATCTGTGAGCTTTTAGGATCCTTGAATTCCATCATTATCATCCGATTGTCTCAAGTGCACATTTTGCTTCACATGACATTTCATATACTACAGGGTCAATTTTAACCAAAGTTCTTAGGCGTGTTCCTTTGTTGGTGTCTACAAAAACTGTTACTGAATCATTCCATGTAGACCTGCTGTTGTCATCTTGAACAAAAGGAAAACTGAAAACAGTTTGTCCAATAAGTACAACTCACGGTGGTTAGATATTTGGTATATAGCTTTACCAGGTGTCCTCTTCCAAAGTTTTTCAAATAATGCAGTGCCCAGCACTAAGGATCACTTGTATTTTAACCTCTACCAAGATTGTTCAACAAGTATTGTTCAACACCTGTTGAAATGTCAAAAAAGCTTGGCTGGTGAGAGTGGTTCAGTCTTCATTATGTGTGTGGAAAAGAATTTCTCGTAGATCAATGGTTACATCGCTACTTTTGTCTCTTGGAGTATGACATTCCAAGAGGGTTGAAGATGTGGGTCAGTGGTATAGTGCCATCGTTGCACTACATTAAAAGCATCATTCCAAGTCTCTTTGTGAGGTGTTTGTAGTTGCTTGGAGCAGTGTATGTATTGAATCAAACAGCAAATGACTTGACTATAGCAATGTACATATTTCATACCAGATTCGGTAACGTTATAAGCAGCCTCATTTTATTTTTCGTTTAACGTGTGAGAATGTTTGCGCCATTTACCTGCTAAACATGAAGCTTTCTGCCAGTCCTTACATCGAGCTGATACAGGATCACGCTGACTTTTGCCTGCTAGCTAACCATCTCTTCTTTTGACAATGAAATAAGCATTAGGTTATGAAACTATCTGCACCTAGGTTGTTAAATTGTGTTGTAGAGAATACCTTTGTATTTAAATATTCCATTTGGACATTAAAAAAAGTTTTAGTAGCTAAGCTTTTATTGGCTGTTTGGGTGGATCTTGTATTAAGCAAACATACATTGTAGTACTTCCAACAGATCTGATACATTGATGTGTCTTGTTTGAAAAGAAAGCAACACTTGTAAGCTGTTATTTGTTATAGCAGAGATTGTGATTGTCTAGTCATTTTTGCCAAAGGGAGGATTTTATGCTTTTTATTTTAATCTGAGATATTGGAAGTTCGAGTTTTAGTTGTATAAAAAGTCTCCCTCAGCATTGTTTGATCCTGTATTTGTTAACGTTACATGTATATTTATGTTTGCGTTTATTTTTTGAAATATTTTTCTTCTATATGCACAGTAAGTACAAATGGTAACATATTTTTATGTTTTTTAATAGTGTATCTCTTATCATTGGGGAAACTTTAAAGTCCCAGTGATCTAGGAATAGGTGAAAATAATTGATAATCATTATATTACAAGTTGAAGTACTGATACAACGTTGTTCAAACAGTCCAGCTAGTTTGACAATATAAATGAAATATAAATGATATAAAGTTGTGAACCAGCTGAAGGGAATGACTAATAACTTTTGTTCTGTCGATTTTTTTTTAAGCCATAGCAAAAGTTTTAGAGAATTCCAGTTTTTTATATGCAGTAGTATTTTAGAGGTAACAACTGTGTAGTAGACAAGCAATTTAGATTGTACTTTGCACTGTTATTTTATTGAAAATCATACTGAAATTTGTACAATTAGTACTTCAGTAAATTTATGATAGTGAAATGTGTTGCAAGTTTTAGGGCATTTTTAGCTCTTCTGGCTTTGCTAGGGTGAGCTTTTAGGATGGATGATTGTCTGTCGTCCGTCAACATTTTGCTTCAAACGACATTTCCTCTGAAACCACTGGGCCAATGTTGATGAAACTTGGCAGGGATCTTCCTTTGCATGAAGCTCTACCAAAATTGTTCAGACTTCCATTCCATGCAGATCTCTGGTTGCTATGGCAACAAATAGGAAAAACTTAAAAAATCTTATCTGAAACCACAAGGCCTAGAGCTTAGATATTTGGCATGTAGCATTGTCTAGTGGACCTCTACCAAGACTGTTCAAATAATGACCCCCGGGTCAAAATTGACCCAGCCCATGGCGTCATTTGTTTTACAAAGACATATATAGGAAAACCTTTCAAAAATCTTCTCCAAAACCACAAGGTATAGAGCCTAGATATTAAGTGTGTAACAGTGTCTGGTGGACTTCCTCAATGTGTGTTCAAATCATTCCCCCAGGGTCAAAATTTACCCTGCCCAGGCGGTCATTTTTTACAGAAAAAACTTTAAATATATGCTTTTCTAAAACTACATGGCCTAGAGCTTAGATATTTGGTATGAAACATTGTCTAGTGGTCTTCCACCTACTTTGTTCAAATCATACATCTAGGGTCAAAATTGACAACACCCACTAGGCAAGTGCACTTGTACTCAGGTGAGCGATATAGGGCCATCATGGCCCTCTTGTTATACATGTGATACTGAGATATGTATGTGAAACTGTGATGTCTCGTTGAATCAGTAATACATATGAAATAGACGAAAGTTTCTATAGTTTAGCAATATGTCCATCATGATATAGTGACTAGTTTTTATACTCTCACATCCTAGCATTGCATATAGTACCATTTGTATTTTATTACTGTAAATAATTCTCACATGTTACAGTTGTTACACAAAAAAAGTATTTTAAGCATGCAAGAAGCATGTGATTTATAACAATAAAAGATTTTGAAGAAAATTGTCTTGATATATTTTGTTACACATGGTTTACAACTTGAAATCTAAGAGTTCAGAACTTGGCTGCAGTATTTCACGAAGAGCTGCGATGTCAATAGATGAAAGTAAAAAAGCACTAACAACAAACTGCTACAAGATAAACCTTTTACAGAAATAGTTCACCTGATGGAGCAAAAACAAGTGTGTCCAATAAATCTAGCAACAGGGTAGCCGCAAGACGGACTCATTTTACAAACTGACTGCCTTTAGGAAGGGCGGCAATCGTATTTCCTTCGCAAAGCCGGAATATTTTGTTACGCACTTGTGCTAGTTTCGGTTCAATGCATGGGTTGTATACGTCGGCAAAAAAGACTGAGCTGTTGCGTGAAAGTATTATTCTATTTGGCCTACTTACAGGTCACGCGCAGTGGTCACCCTGTCTATAGACATGCACATGGAATTTTTTGTGCCAGGGTGAGCATTTAGGATGATTGTCGTCCGGCTGTCAACTTTTACTTCATACGACATCTCAGTTTGTTCAAATCATGGCCCGCCCAGAGGGTCAATTGTTTTACATAGACATATATATAAAAATCTGCAAAACCACAAGGTCTAGAGCCTAGATATTTAGTTTGTAACAGTGTCTAGTAGACCTCTTCAAAACAACTAGAAATCTTCCTCTCCAAAACCACAAGGCATAGAGCTAGTTATTTGTTTTGTATTATTGCCTAGTGGTTCTCTATTAAGTTTGTTCAAATCATGCCTCTTGGGTCAAAATTGACCACGCCTGTGGGGTGGGGGCTTGTCTTTATAAAGAGTTATAGGAGAAACCTAGCTTCCAATGAGTTCCTACAGCAACCATGGCACTGACTTCTAGCAAGAAGTGACTTCCTAAGGTAAGTTCACTGGTACTTAGGTGAGCGATATATGACACTCTTGGCTTATGAAAGGTCGATTTGAAGCTTTCCCTTAAGAATTGAATATACCTGGGTTTGAGCACATGTCTGCTTTATGTCTATGAAAATATATTTGCAAACGATTGTAAAGTGAAAATTTTCAATATTCAGGAACTGTTGGTACAGCCTTTAAATTCATACAGGCAAAACTTGGCTGTGTCGCTTCTATGGAAGGCCAAATCTGTCTTAACCCGTATATACGGTTTATTACGTTATGGGTGTCGGAAGGATATAACAAAAAGCCCTTGCGCACAGATTAACAGCAGTTTGGCTACAATGGAACTTAATACACAAAATCACCATGAAGTGAAGATGGGTGTGACATATTTATTGTTCCGTAATGTTGACGTGCAGCAGTGCTCTACCACACTAGTGAACGCCAAGAACAGAAAATCGATATTTCTTCAGAATATAAATCATTTAGGATTATTTCTGAAAGTATGTTATTGCAAATAACTAATGAAACAGTATCATTCCTAACATTTGACAAGGTCTAGAATAGATGTACAAACATTTTCCCACGACGTTTTCAGTACATGTTCCCCGTTTTCAATCGTCCAAAGAATCCTGACATTTTTCTGGTATAGTTCTTTCATGGTCGGCATCATAAGGTCCGCTTCAACATGTTCTATAAACATAAGTATGATAGGTTTCCTTTTAACATATGCTTGATCAAGTTCATTACGACAATATTCGCTGGCACAGAAATTGTTTGAAATGACTACAACTACAACTGCAGCATTGTCCAGTTGTCTGAAGGCCTCGTTATGAACGTAGAAACCAGGCCGGAAGTGCTCGTCACCTGTACAGACCAGGTTCCTTTCTATATCAGTCATACGGTGCAGATGTTTATTCAACTGCGCTAGAATAAAGGCCTTTACAAAGTCCTCGTCTTCACTACTGAATGACAAAAATGCCGCAAACTGGTAGTGACCGTCACCTTGCTTTAAATTATTTATAACATTTGCTCTTCTTTGATTTTTCTGTTTGCGCTTGTATCGTTTATAAATTAATAAGATACAAGTAACTTGGAAAAGTACAGCAATAGCTGCTGATACACTAGTGGAAATTATGACTGTTTTTCGCACACATATTTTTTCTACGAGTTTAATTGAATTGTTATTAATGTCTTCTAGTTTTCCGGTTTCGCTGGAACATTTCAGACTCTGTGAAGTTGCATCAATTAGATCCGTTGTTATAAGCCATGTAAGGAAAGGCTTGGCCGCACAGACGGAGCAGGATATTGGATTGGACTTCAACATAATTTTTAAGTTTAAAGCAGGGACAGAAGTTAGGTAATGAATTGATAACGGATTCAAAATGTGAATGTTGTTGTGCCGTAAGTCGAGGGATTTCAAATTCACAAGGCCAGTCAAACTAAAAGTAACTTGTTCCAGAATGTTAAATGAAAGGTCAATTTTCTTGATGTATTTGCCGACTTGAAAAAAGTTAGAAGGAATATTCTTAAGTTCGTTTGCCGACAAGTTAATAAATCTCAAATATTTCAAATTTGAAATCAACTCCTGAAACAGAGAACTGTTTTCTTCAACCATTTTAAACAGCTGATTTCCTGATAAATCTAAACTGTTCATGTTTCGTAGACACGCTAAAAGTGTTGGATGTAAAAACTCCATTCCGTTGTCAGAAATATCAAATGTTTCCACTGAGGCAAAATAAAATTCTTCACATAATGTCATTACATCAATCTGTTTAAGATTGTTTTGTCGAATGATTAGAGTTTTTGTATTCCACAAGAGGTCTTCGTTTACTTTTAATGTAATGTTTTCAAGCCAGATGGAAGATTGTTGCGGTACGATGCCACTGTAGTTCACCGTTTCTGGAGTCAGTGCGTAATTAAAAGTCCCATTATGCAGATTTGAATAGTCGATTGTTTGGTTACGTATATATATCTTTCCAGGTAGAAAAGGCATGTCTTTTTTAGGCAAAATGGCGTGAGTTAAATCTAGCAATTTTATATGTTTTATGTCGAGTTGAGTCAATCGATTTGAACTTCTGTCACTGATAATTGTGTATGAGGAATTCAGAAATTCTAAAGCCGTAAGTTTTCGAAACAGTGACGTCGTGTTAACTTTAGATATCTGTGAGTTGCTGACATCCAAGTATGTTATATTTCTAGGAAGAAGCATTTCAACGAACTCGTCATCTATAGCATAGGAGCCTTCATACACATTCCAGTTAGCCAGAATGAGTCTTTGTAACCCAGGCAGTATACCTGATCTATTTAAGGCTAAGCTCAACTGTCCCATTGTGATATTTCCACATCCGCTCAAATCTAGCGTATTTGTATATGTCAATCCTGAAAATGTATCTTTAAACACTTCAGGATACCAAACATGTATATGTAATTCCTTTAATGCTTCAAGTCCCTTAAAACATCCGTCTTTAAACACAACATGTGTTCTCTGCGTGTTTTTCTTGTCTGTTAGCTCCAAATATTGTAATCTTCTCCAGTCGTCTTCCTTAAAGGTTGTCTGTTCAATATGCAATATATCTGATGTATATAAATTTAGCCGAAATGTTAATGTTCCGCTTGGAATATTATTTGGTATGTAGTTACATATTAATGTGACATTATTGTCGTGTCTACAAAATTTACTGTGTACTGTTCCTCCGGTAAAATGCAGTTCACAGTAACTTAAATAAAGAATCAGTGCAAACAGTGAAATTAAATACATTTTTGTTCTCCCTAAACTAAACTCTACAAAGTCAGCAGCTAAATTGTTGCAACAATACCCAAAATGCCACAATCTGGATCGAAAGGGGGATTTTCATCAAATTAAACAGTTTCAGTTTCAGTGATACTGAGATATGTATGTGAAACTGTGATGTCTGGTTGAATCAGTAATACATATGAAATAGAGGAAAGTTTCTATATTTTAGCAATATGTCCATCATAATATAGTGACTAGTTTTTATACTCCCACATCCTAGCATTGCATATAGTACCATTTGTATTTTATTACTGTAAATAATTCTCACATGTTACAGTTGTTACACAAAAAAAGTATTTTAAGCATGCAAGAAGCATGTGATTTATAACAATAAAAGAATTTGAAGAAAATTGTCTTGATATATTTTGTTACACATGGTTTACAACTTGAAATTTTAGAGTTCAGAACTTGGCTGCAGTATTTCATGATGAACTGCAATGTCAATAGATTGAAGTAAAAAAGCACTAACAACAAACTGCTACAAGATCAACCTTTTACAGAAATAGTTCACCTGATGGATCCATTACATGTAAGTGAAAACAAGGGTACCGCCATTGTGTCCAATAAATCTAGCAACAGGGTAACCTCAATATTTAGACTGCAAGACAGACTCATTTTACAAACTGACTGCCTTTACGAAAGGTGGCAATCGTATTTCCTTCGCAAAGCCGGCATATTTCATTACACACCTGGCAGACACGCATGTAAACACTACATCGCGTTGTGCTACTTTCGGTTCAATGCATGGGTTGTATACGTCAGCAAAAAAGACAGCTGTTGCATGAAAGTATTCTATTTGGCCTACTTGCAGGTCACGTGCAGGGTCACCCTGTCTATAGGCATGCACATGGACTGTTTTGTGCCAGGGTGAGCATTTTGGGTGATTGCGTGTCGTCCGTCTGTCAACTTTTACTTCATACGACATCTCAGTTTGTTCAAATCATGGCCCGCCCAGAGGGTCAATTGTTTTACATAGACATATCGCCCCCTTTGTGCAATAAGGTCCCAAGTAGCATTTTTATGTTTTCGAGAAAATCGCATTTAAGGTTCTACGTGCTAGTACTTACCAGAAAATGAATATATTGCAATAAAATCTTACATGGTTGTATATATTGTGTAGTTCTATGTACCCAAGAAGTAGAACAAGGCTAACCACATTAATTATGCATATTTAATTAATTTTGTGTTATGGTACCTTTTAGCATTAAACAATTTCTCGAGATTAACATGGAAAAAGGTACCATATGACATATGGTACCTTTTTGCTCCAAGCATTTTTCTTATGTTATGAATGTAAGAAAGTGCCATATGTCAGTTAGTACCTTTTTGCCCTAAATGCATTTATAAAGTAGAAATTACAAAATGTACCATGTGACAATATGGTACCTTTTAGCTATAACTTAATTCAAATACAAAGGCTCCATATGATACTATAGTACATTTTGTCCGTCACAAATTATAAGGTGTATAATTATCATTCCGTGATTTTAGAAGTTTACAAATAGCTGCATCTCTAATGAAGGTTTAATGTCAAAATTAATTTTCGAATTCATTAGTTAAGAACATTCGAAAATGGTTTATTGAATACATAATCGTTTCTTGAATGTTGAATTATACATGAAAAAGAAAATCCGCTTTGTGCTGAAATGAGTAAATACTATTTGACATATTGGGACACATTTCAGCCGTCGATCATCCAGTGTACTTGACCTGGTAATTGTTTTCACAACATGATTATGTGTGTTCACTTAATGTCCGTGTCATCGTCTTCTGACTCAATCGGAACAGAATCCTTTTGCTTTGTGTCTGCGGGCAATGATTCGTAAGAGGCATTGTACTCTTCTGGAATAATTTCCTTGTTACCAGATTGATGAGGTCATTTTTCTTTTTCAATGATATGGGCAGTTTGGATTGATAACACATGCTCAAGTCTGAGTTATGCTGTGGCCATATGTTAGATTTTCGCTGTTTCGTTGTTGCTGGTGCTTGACCTTGAATTTCAACGAATTCCCGACTGTTAAACGTGTAATTCACGAAAACTGACCGTGGACTGTCCTTTCTTATCTGGATCCACTTTATTTTCAGCCAATTTACCCGATGTCCCTTAGTGGAGATCTTTAGATTTGGGCAATCATTTTTCACGAAATCTTTAAAGCCAAAAACGTGATTGAACTTCATTGGTATCGCAAGATATGGGTTGCCTTTTCTTGCCATGGCAATTACCGTACACCATTGTGATGGTACATAAGCTGGCGCCCTCAATGGTGGCATGCACCGAGTCGCATTCCGTCTGCGAATGGCCAGAGACAATAAATGTGTGACTGATCTTTTCTAAAGTTGGCACCTGCGACATGGCATAAAGAATTATCTTTATATAATTAGAATCAGAGCTATCTTGAATTAGTTTCCTCTTCACGGGTTTTTTCTTTCTTAAAAAAGCAAGAGGTATGTTATCGTCAGTGTCTGTAGTGTCATTGGAGGGTTGACATGCACTACTGATTCCATCTTGTGTGATATCGTCCGCTCTTTCTTTGGTGCTGTTTGCCCCATCTTGTTCTGTATTAGCGCCTTTTTGTTTGTCATTTGCACTGCATTGTAGATTATTCGCTTCGTTTTGAGTGCAATCTGTAAAACTGAATGGTATAGCTCGGTACATCTCGTCATCCGACCACTCCATTTCCTGCAATTGAATCAACTGATTAAATTTTACTAATAAATATGCATGACTACACTAACATGTACAGCTTTAGAGTAGTATGTAATAATACATGAACAACAGGCTGTCTGTCTATATTATTAGTAAGAAAACAATGTCAAACACAATTGATAATAATTATTTAAGTGGTATAAATTGTATTAGGTTTCATTAATAATAAACTTTCATTTTGAAATTGAAAGATTTCATTAAGTATATAAAATGATAAGTAGGTGGTACTTACGGTTTCTTTGTGTTCCATGTATAGTAAATTTAATTATACTATTACGAGTATATTAGTGTATTATACAGCCATTTATTTTATTTTCTAACCAATCTGAATGAAAGTGTTACATTCCAGCAATTATCTAGAATAACTTAACACTGAGATTTTCTGTGTTTAATCAACAAATTAACACCTACAGATATAAAACACTCATAATATTACATTATTAAGATAATAAACAAAACAAGTGGTGAACTTCTACACCTTATCAGCACTCCTGAAGCAGCTGGGATATGTATCCTACACAGGCAATATTTATCAAAGGTACCATGTGAGCAATTTAAATCAAGGTACATGTTTTAACTTCAGAACAAAAAGGTACCGTTTGTCATAAGGCACTTTCGAGCAAACAAAGATGCAACACATTATTCAGTGCAAAAAGGTGTCATATGTCAAATGGTACCTTTTTGCACTGAATGACATGCATATGGTACCTTTTTGCACTAAGATTTTTATGGTTTATCACTTGGTACTTTTGGGTTTCTGATAATTCGGGTATAATTTATGGGTACATAATTTATATTTTTATATCACATGTAGATATCATGTAACTCTATTGCCAAAGTCATTTTTGGCAAAAATGTTAGTTGGCACCTTTTTGCACTAAGGGGGCGATATATTGAAAAAATCTCTAAAACCACAAGGTCTAGAGCCTAGATATTTAGTTTGTAACAGTGTCTAGTGGACCTCATCAAAACAACTAGAAATCTTCCTCTCCAAAACCACAAGGCATAGAGCTAGTTATTTGATTTGTATTATTGCCTAGTGGTTCTCTATTAAGTTTGTTCAAATCATGCCTCTTGGGTCAAAATTGACCACGCCCGTGGGATGGGGGTTGTCTTTATAAAGAGTTATAGGAGAAACCTAGCTTCCAATGAGTTCCTACAGCAACCATGGCACTGACTTCTAGCAAGCAGTGACTTCATTAGGTAAGTGCACTGGTACTTAGGTGAGCGATATATGGCCCTCTTGGCTTATGAAAGGTCGTTTGAAGCGTTCCCTTAAGAATTGAATATACCTGAGTTTGAGCACATGTCTGCTTTATGTCTATGAAAATATATTTGCAAACGATTGTAAAGTGAAAATTTTCAATATTCAGGAACTGTTGGTACAGCCTTTAAATTCATACAGACAAAACTTGGCTGTCGCTTCTATGGAAGGCCAAATCTGTCTTAACCCGTATATAGGGTTTATTACGTTATGGGTGTCGAAATGATATAACAAAAAGCCCTTGCGCACAGATTAACAACAGTTTGGCTACAACGGAACTTAATACGTAAAATCACCATGAAGTGAAGACGGGTGTGACATATTTATTCTTCCGTAATGTTGACACGCAGCAGTGCTCTACCACACTATAGTGAACACCCGAAATAGAGATTCAATATTTTTTGCAACATAATACATATAACAGATTTAGTATTATTTCTGAAGGTATGTTATTGCATATAACTAATTGTGTTTAACTGTTTAACTGAAACATGTGTGACTGATTAGGAATTTTTCCACTGTATAAATGCATCCATCATTAATTAAAAGATGAGTGTTTGTCGGGTTCATTTATGTCATTTATGTTTTGTTTCATAATGCCATTTTTATTTCAGGATTGTTTCTTTTTTCTTTTCTTTTTTGAAGGTCACATTGAAAATAAGTTAATGTTTCGCATGTCTTAATGTGTTAACCTTCAGTAAATAAAGATATTATTATTATTATTATTATTATTATTATTATTATTATTAATGAAACAGTATCATTCCTAACATTGGACAAGGTCTAGAATTGATGTACAAACATTTTCCCACGACGTTTTCAGTACATGTTCCCCGTTTTCAATCGTCCAAAGAATCCTGACATTTCTTTGGTACAGTTCTTTCATGGTCGGCATCATAAGGTCCGTTTCAACATGTTCTATAAACATAAGTATGATAGGTTTCCTTTTAACATATGCTTGATCAAGTTCATTACGACAATATTCGCTGGCACAGAAATTGTTTGAAACGACTACAACAACAACTGCAGCATTGTCCAGTTGTCGGAAGGCCTCGTTATGAACGTAGAAACCAGGCCGGAAGTGCTCGTCACCTGTACAGACCAGGTTCCTTTCTATACCAGTCATACGGTGCAGATGTTCATTCAACTGCTCTAGAATATAGGCCTTTACAAAGTCCTCGTCTTCACTACTGAATGAAAAAAATGTCACAAACTGGTAGGGACCGTCACCTTGCCTTAAACTATTTATAGCATTTGCTCTTATTTGATTTTTCTGCTTGCGCTTGCATCGTTTATAAATTAATAAGATACAAGTAACTTGGAAAAGTACAGCAATAGCTGCTGATACACTAGTGAAAATTATGACTGTTTTTCGCACACATATTTTTTCTACGAGTTTAATTGAATTGTTATTAATGTCTTCTAGTTTTCCGGTTTCGCTGGAACATTTCAGACTCTGTGAAGTTGCATCAATTAGATCCGTTGTTATAAGCCATGTAAGGAAAGGCTTGGCCGCACAGACGGAGCAGGATATTGGATTGGACTTCAACATAATTTTTAAGTTTAAAGCAGGGACAGAGGTTAGGTAATGAATTGATAACGGATTCAAAATGTGAATGTTGTTGTGCCGTAAGTCGAGGGATTTCAAATTCACAAGGCCAGTCAAACTAAAAGTAACTTGTTCCAGAATGTTAAATGAAAGGTCAATTTTCTCGATGTATTTGCCGACTTGAAAAAAGTTAGAAGGAATATTCTTAAGTTCGTTTGCCGACAAGTTAATAAATCTCAAATATTTCAAATTTGAAATCAACTCCTGAAACAGAGAACTGTTTTCTTCAACCATTTTAAACAGCTGATTTCCTGATAAATCTAAACTGTTCATGTTTCGTAGACACGCTAAAAGTGTTGGATGTAAAAACTCCATTCCGTTGTCAGAAATATCAAATGTTTCCACTGAGGCAAAATAGAATTCTTCACATAATGTCATTACATCAATCTGTTTAAGATTGTTTTGTCGAATGATTAGAGTTTTTGTATTCCACAAGGGGTCTTTGTTTACGTTTAATGTAATGTTTTCAAGCCAGATGGAAGATTGTTGCGGTACGATGCCACTGTAGTTCACCGTGTCTGGAGTCAGTGCGCATTTAAAAATCTCTTTATTCAGATTTGAATAGTCCACTGTTTTGTTACGTATATATATCTTTCCTGGTACAAAAGGCATGACTTTTTTGGGCAAAATGGCGTGAGTTAAATCTAGCAATTTTATATGTTTTATGTCGAGTTGAGTCAATCGATTTGAACTGCAGTCACTGATAATTGTGTATGAGGAATTCAGAAATTCCAAAGCCGTAAGTTTTCGAAACAGTGAAGTCGTGTTTATTTTAGATATCTGTGAGTTGCTGACATCCAAGTATGTTATATTTCTAGGAAGAAGCATTTCAACGAACTCGTCATCTATAGCATAGGAGCCTTCATACACATTCCAGTTAGCCAGGATGAGTCTTTGTAACCCAGGCAGTATACCTGATCTATTTAAGGCTAAGCTCAACTGTCCCATGGTGATATTTCCACATCCCCTCAAATCCAGCGTGTTTGCATATGTCAATCCTGAAAACGTATCTTTAAACACTTCAGGATACCAAACATGTATATGTAATTCCCTTAATGCTTCAAGTCCCTTAAAACATCCGTCTTTAAACACAACATGTGTTCTCTGCGTGTTTTTCTTGTCTGTTAGCTCCAAATATTGTAATCTTCTCCAGTCGTCTTCCTTAAAGGTTGTCTGTTCAATATGCAATATATCTGATGTATATAAATTTAGCCGAAATGTTAATGTTCCGCTTGGAATATTATTTGGTATGTAGTTACATATTAATGTGACATTATTGTCGTGTCTACAAAATTTATTGTGTACTGTTCCTCCGGTAAAATGCAGTTCACAGTACCTTAGATAAAGAAACAGTGCAAACAGTGAAATTAAATACATCTTTGTTCTCCCTGAACTAAACTCTACAAAGTCAGCAGCCAGGGGCGTAGCTAGACCTATTTGTAATGTACGAACAGATTACGCTGGGGCATAGCCCTGGCCAGGGGTCCAGGTGGCCGGAGGCCCCCGGAAGTTCTGAGGTTTTAGCAATGTCTGAACGATTTAGATACGTTTCTTAAGAACCTATGTATCTATTGTAGATGAAACAAAAGTTGATATGAAATGAAATTACAAAACCGTCAAACTTGGAAAAGTTATCTCGCCTAGTCTGTGTCGCGTGGAAACTGTTTTAATTTATAAAACATGGCCCTTATACAAAATCTCTACAAGCCCACTCCCCCTACTAGTAACTGTTAGTGGGACCAACCTTCGTTTTATGAATTGTTATTAATCATAAGGGATATAAACATGAAGAAAAAGTTAAAAGCTATCACGGCCTTTATTCAAATAATATTCTAAGCATACATGATCTTGCATGTCCTGAAAACGCAAGGCCAAACGTTCGACTATTTCTTTTAGTGAATATGTCCACAATCATCTTTGTATTAACTCCATCTCCATATGAATTTTCACAAGTCTTTTACGCCCTGTAGTCAGGCAGGCTCTCTGGTACGTCTTCAAACGTCTCGTGCTATTATTACTGACGATGTACGTAGAGCTCTAAAGTGTATTTTGATTATCTTCTCGTTGATGTTTTGATCTGTGACTGCTACAGCAGATAGTGACTTAGAAGTGCTTATATTACTAGATGTTTCATTTTTACCGCCAAACAGATAGCAAGGAGCCCAGTAAACATAAACACCTTAACCATTACATGTTATGTTGATATTCAGGATTTCAGTTTTGTGCGTAACATCATGGAAATATTTCGAATCCGTTTCTATCCTCGTGGAACCGGTGCTTTAAGACATTGATATACAATAGGGCTATTAATATTACAATTCGATCTAGAAAGCCGGATTTGCTCGAGGCGAGTCGTTTACAGTAGTCGGAACGTAACAGTTGTCAAAATTTGCGTATATCGTGCGTGTAACGTGTGTATAACGTGTGTGCGTTCATCGTGTATTTCGTCAATCGTATATCGTGTATCATATCGCATCATTCATCGTGCAACGTGCACCATATACTTATACACGATATACTATGTACGATACACGATTCCCGGTGCACGATAGGCCTTTACGGTAAACGATTCGATGTTATTTTTTCACTCGTGATTTGTTTTACTAAGCGTGTACGTCTCCGCAAAACAAATTAAGTGCTGACTTCACATTGTATTATTTTTCATTCGTCAGTGCAGACTTCCGGGACAGGAGGAAAAGAGTTTACACATGAAAGCGGAAATTTAATCATATTTTATCGACGGAAAGGATTTTTTTTTCAATATCTAAAACGTTTTTGTCACGGCATTGTCTTAAAGCAATAGACAATGTATAAGGAAATTTATTGGGAATTATAACGGGAAAGGGAACATAAACTACTTTATAAGGTTAACCATTGTAAATTTATTAGGTAGATAAAAATAATATGACGAATCATCGATAGTTTTACACAATAAGTTAAAGTCGGATCAAAAATAATAAAATAATCTACCATGTCCATTGAGCTGTGGATAAGGAAATCCCACCCTCGGGTTGAGATACGTCCAAAAAACTCGACAGAGCCTCGTTTTTGGACGTATCTCAACCCTCGGGTGGGATTTCCATATCCACAACTTATGAACATGTTAGATTCACTTTATCCGTCACTGAGGGTAACTGTTTTTGCGGGAACGAGACTCTGCCGAGTTCCCGCGAAACAGTTAGATCTACCGAAGTGACGTATATTTTCATCTGAACCAAGTAGATTTCTATCTCATGGAATAAACTATTCCTTGCATACCGTCTTGCACTTTGGAATAGATGTTTAAAAGCAAACTTATCGAAATGATGCATTTTGATATAAAAACAAACGTTCTTTAGATGCTATGGGGGGGGGGGGGGGGTTCAGTCTTCATTATGTGTGTGGAAAAGAATTTCTCCTAGATCAATGGTTACATTGCTACTTTTGTCTCTTGGAGTATGACATTCCAACAGGGTTGAAGATGTCTTAGAGTTGCCTTGGAACTTGGGGGTCAGTTGTATAGTGCCATCATTGCACTACATTGAAAGCATCATTCCAAAAGTCCAACTATGTAAGGTATTTGTAGTTGCTTGGAGCAGTGTATGTGTTGACTCGAACAGCAAATGACTTGACTATAGCAATGTACATATTTCATACCAGATTTGGTAACGTTATAAGCAGCCTCATTTTATTTTCGTTTAACATGTGAGAATGTTTCACCATTTACCTGCTAAACATGAAGCTTTCTGCCAGTCATAGCATTGAGCTGATACAGGATCACACTGACTTGCCTGCTAGCTAACCATCTCTTCTTTTGACACGGAAATACATATCAGGTTATGAAACTATCTGCACCTAGGTTGTTAAATTGTGTTGGGCCTTGTTTCCAGAGAATACCTTTGTATTCAAATATTCCATTTGGACATTAAAACAAGTTTTAGCAGCTAAGCTTTATTGGCTGTTGGTTTGGGTGGGTCTTGTATAAAGCAAACATACATTGTAGTACTTCCAACAGATCTGATACATTGATGTGTCTTGTTTGAAAAGAAAGCAACACTTGTAAGCTGTTATTTGTTATAGCAGAGATTGTGATTGTCTAGTCATTTTTGCCAAAGGGAGGATTTTATGCTTTTTATTTTAATCTGAGATATTGGAGGTTCGAGTTTTAGTTGTATAAAAAGTCTCCCTCAGCATTGTTTGATCCTGTATTTGTTAACGTTACATGTATATTTATGTTTGCGTTTATTTTTTGAAATATTTTTCTTCTATATGCACAGTAAGTACAAATGGTAACATATTTTTATGTTTTTTAATAGTGTATCTCTTGTCATGGGGGAAACTTTAAAGTCCCAGTGATCTGATCTAGGAATAGGTGAAAATATTTTATAATCATTATATTACAAGTTGAAGTACTGATACAGAGTTGTTCAAAGAGTTGTTCAAACAGTCCAGCTAGTTTGACAATATAAATGAAATATAAATGATATAAAGTTGTGAACCAGCTGAAGGGAATGACTAATAACTTTTGTTCTGTCGAGTATTTTTTAAGCCATAGCAAAAGTTTTAGAGAATTCCAGTTTTTTATATGCAGTAGTATTTTAGAGGTAACAACTGTGTAGTAGACAAGCAATTTAGATTGTACTTTGCACTTTTATTTTATTGAAAATCATACTGAAATTTGTACAATTAGTACTTCAGTAAATTTATGATAGCGAAATGTGTTGCAAGTTTTAGGGCATTTTTAGCTCTTCTGGCTTTGCTAGGGTGAGCTTTTAGGATGGATGATTGTCTGTCGTCAGCATTTTGCCTCAAACGACATTTCCTCTGAAACCACTGGGCCAATGTTGATGAAACTTGGCAGGGATGTTCCTTTGCATGAAGCTCTACCAAAATTGTTCAGACTTCCATTCTGTGCAGATCTCTGGTTGCTATGGCAACAAATAGTAAAAACTTAAAAAATCTTCTTATCTGAAACCACAAGGCCTAGAGCTTATATATTTGGCATGTAGTATTGTCTAGTGGACCTCTACCAAGACTGTTCAAATAATGACCCCCGGGTCAAAATTGACCCAACCCATGGCGTCATTTGTTTTACAAAGACATATATAGGAAAACCTTTCAAAAATCTCCTCCAAAACCACAAGGTATAGAGCCTAGATATTAAGTGTGTTACAGTGTCTGGTGGACTTCTTCAATGTGTGTTCAAATCATGCCCCCAGGGTCAAAATTTACCCTGCCCAGGTGGTCATTTTTTACAGAAAAAACTTTAAATATATGCTTTTCTTAAACTACATGGCCTAGAGCTTAGATATTTGGTATGAAACATTGTCTAGTGGTCTTCCACCTACTTTGTTCAAATCATACATCTAGGGTCAAAATTGACAACACCCACTAGACAAGTGCACTTGTACTCAGGTGAGCGATATAGGGCCATCATGGCCCTCTTGTTATACATGTGATACTGAGATATGTATGTGAAACTGTGATGTCTGGTTGAATCAGTAATACATATGAAATAGACAAAAGTTTCTATATTTTAGCAATATGTCCATCATGATATAGTGACTAGTTTTTATACTCTCACATCCTAGCATTGCATATAGTACCATTTGTATTTTATTACTGTAAATAATTCTCACATGTTACAGTTGTTACACAAAAAAAGTATTTTAAGCATGCAAGAAGCATGTGATTTATAAAAATAAAAGATTTTGAAGAAAATTGTCTTGATATATTTTGTTACACATGGTTTACAACTTGAAATCTAAGAGAGAACTTGGCTGCAGTATTTCACGAAGAGCTGCGATGTCAATAGATGAAAGTAAAAAAGCACTAACAACAAACTGCTACAAGATAAACCTTTTACAGAAATAGTTCACCTGATGGAGCAAAAACAAGTGTGTCCAATAAATCTAGCAACAGGGTAGCCGCAAGACGGACTCATTTTACAAACTGACTGCCTTTAGGAAGGGCGGCAATCGTATTTCCTTCGCAAAGCCGGCATATTTTGTTACGCACTTGTGCTAGTTTCGTTTCAATGCATGGGTTGTATACGTCGGCAAAAAAGACTGAGCTGTTGCGTGAAAGTATTATTCTATTTGGCCTACTTACAGGTCACGCGCAGTGGTCGCCCTGTCTATAGACATGCACATGGAATTTTTTGTGCCAGGGTGAGCATTTAGGATGATTGTCGTCCGGCTGTAAACTTTTACTTCATACGACATCTCAGTTTGTTCAAATCATGGCCCGCCCAGAGGGTCAATTGTTTTACATAGACATATATATAAAAATCTGCAAAACCACAAGGTCTAGAGCCTAGATATTTAGTTTGTAACAGTGTCTAGTAGACCTCTTCAAAACAACTAGAAATCTTCCTCTCCAAAACCACAAGGCATAGAGCTAGTTATTTGTTTTGTATTATTGCCTAGTGGTTCTCTATTAAGTTTGTTCAAATCATGCCTCTTGGGTCAAAATTGACCACGCCCGTGGGGTGGGGGCTTGTCTTTATAAAGAGTTATAGGAGAAACCTAGCTTCCAATGAGTTCCTACAGCAACCATGGCACTGACTTCTAGCAAGCAGTGACTTCCTAAGGTAAGTTCACTGGTACTTAGGTGAGCGATATATGGCCCTCTTGGCTTATGAAAGGTCGATTTGAAGCTTTCCCTTAAGAATTGAATATACATGTACCTGGGTTTGAGCACATATCTGCTTTATGTCTATGAAAATATATTTGCAAACGATTGTAAAGTGAAAATTTTCAATATTCAGGAACTGTTGGTACAGCCTTTAAATTCATACAGGCAAAACTTGCCTGTGTCGCTTCTATGGAAGGCCAAATCTGTCTTAACCCGTATATAGGGTTTATTACGTTATGGGTGTCGGAATGATATAACAAAAAGCCCTTGCGCACAGATTAACAGCAGTTTGGCTACAATGGAACTTAATACACAAAATTACCATGAAGTGAAGATGGGTGTGACATATTTATTGTGTTGACGCGCAGCAGTGCTCTACCACACTAGTGAACGCCAAGAACAGAAAATCGATATTTCTTCAGAATATAAATCATTTAGGATTATTTCTGAAAGTATGTTATTGCAAATAACTAATGAAACAGTATCATTCCTAACATTTGACAAGGTCTAGAATAGATGTACAAACATTTTCCCAAGACGTTTTCAGTACATGTTCCCCGTTTTCAATCGTCCAAAGAATCCTGACATTTCTTTGGTACAGTTCTTTCATGGTCGGCATCATAAGGTCCACTTCAACATGTTCTATAAACATAAGTATGATAGGTTTCCTTTTAACATATGCTTGATCAAGTTCATTACGACAATATTCGCTGGCACAGAAATTGTTTGAAACGACTACAACTACAACTGCAGCATTGTCCAGTTGTCTGAAGGCCTCGTTATGAACGTAGAAACCAGGCCGGAAGTGCTCGTCACCTGTACAGACCAGGTTCCTTTCTATACCAGTCATACGGTGCAGATGTTCATTCAACTGCGCTAGAATAAAGGCCTTTACAAAGTCCTCGTCTTCACTACTGAATGACAAAAATGCCGCAAACTGGTAGTGACCGTCACCTTGCTTTAAATTATTTATAACATTTGCTCTTATTTGATTTTTCTGTTTGCGCTTGTATCGTTTATAAATTAATAAGATACAAGTAACTTGAAAAAGTACAGCAATAGCTGCTGATACGCTAGTGGAAATTATGACTGTTTTTCGCACACATATTCTTTCTACCAGTTTAATCGAAT
This sequence comes from Saxidomus purpurata, assembly GCA_022818135.1. Classification (NCBI taxonomy): domain Eukaryota; kingdom Metazoa; phylum Mollusca; class Bivalvia; order Venerida; family Veneridae; genus Saxidomus; species Saxidomus purpurata. The sequence continues at coordinate 38,234,911 of JAFMSR010000002.1, forward strand.
TGTTATTAATGTCTTCTAGTTTTCCGGTTTCGCTGGAACATTTCAGACTCTGTGAAGTTGCATCAATTAGATCCGTTGTTATAAGCCATATAAGGAAAGGCTTTGCCGCACAGACGGAGCAGGATATTGGATTGGACTTCAACATAATTTTTAAGTTTAAAGCAGGGACAGAAGTTAGGTAATGAATTGATAACGGATTCAAAATGTGAATGTTGTTGTGCCGTAAGTCGAGGGATTTCAAATTCCCAAGGCCAGTCAAACTAAAAGTAACTTGTTCCAGAGTGTTAAATGAAAGGTCAATTTTCTCGATGTATTTGCCGACTTGAAAAAAATTAGAAGGAATATTCTTAAGTTCGTTTGCCGACAAGTTAATAAATCTCAAATATTTCAAATTTGAAATCAACTCCTGAAACAGAGAACTGTTTTCTTCAACCATTTTAAACAGCTGATTTCCTGATAAATCTAAACTGTTCATGTTTCGTAGACACGCTAAAAGTGTTGGATGTAAAAACTCCATTCCGTTGTCAGAAATATCAAATGTTTCAACTGAGGCAAAATAAAATTCTTCACATAATGTCATTACATCAATCTGTTTAAGATTGTTTTGTCGAATGATTAGAGTTTTTGTATTCCACAAGGGGTCTTTGTTTACGTTTAATGTAATGTTTTCAAGCCAGATGGAAGATTGTTGCGGTACGATGCCACTGTAGTTCACCGTGTCTGGAGTCAGTGCGCATTTAAAAATCTCTTTATTCAGATTTGAATAGTCCACTGTTTTGTTACGTATATATATCTTTCCTGGTACAAAAGGCATGACTTTTTTTGGCAAAATGGCGTGAGTTAAATCTAGCAATTTTATATGTTTTATGTCGAGTTGAGTCAATCGATTTGAACTGCAGTCACTGATAATTGTGTATGAGGAATTCAGAAATTCCAAAGCCGTAAGTTTTCGAAACAGTGAAGTCGTGTTTATTTTAGATATCTGTGAGTTGCTGACATCCAAGTATGTTATATTTTTAGGAAGAAGCATTTCAACGAACTCGTCATCTATAGCATAGGAGCCTTCATACACATTCCAGTTAGCCAGGATGAGTCTTTGTAACCCAGGCAGTATACCTGATCTATTTAAGGCTAAGCTCAACTGTCCCATGGTGATATTTCCACATCCCCTCAAATCCAGCGTGTTTGCATATGTCAATCCTGAAAACGTATCTTTAAACACTTCAGGATACCAAACATGTATATGTAATTCCCTTAATGCTTCAAGTCCCTTAAAACATCCGTCTTTAAACACAACATGTGTTCTCTGCGTGTTTTTCTTGTCTGTTAGCTCCAAATATTGTAATCTTCTCCAGTCGTCTTCCTTAAAGGTTGTCTGTTCAATATGCAATATATCTGATGTATATAAATTTAGCCGAAATGTTAATGTTCCGCTTGGAATATTATTTGGTATGTAGTTACATATTAATGTGACATTATTGTCGTGTCTACAAAATTTATTGTGTACTGTTCCTCCGGTAAAATGCAGTTCACAGTAACTTAGATAAAGAATCAGTGCAAACAGTGAAATTAAATACATCTTTGTTCTCCCTGAACTAAACTCTACAAAGTCAGCAGCCAGGGGCGTAGCTAGACCTATTTGTAATGTACGAACAGATTACGCTGGGGCATAGCCCTGGCCAGGGGTCCAGGTGGCCGGAGGCCCCCGGAAGTTCTGAGGTTTTAGCAATGTCTGAACGATTTAGATACGTTTCTTAAGAACCTATGTATCTATTGTAGATGAAACAAAAGTTGATATGAAATGAAATTACAAAACCGTCAAACTTGGAAAAGTTATCTCGCCTAGTCTGTGTCGCGTGGAAACTGTTTTAATTTATAAAACATGGCCCTTATACAAAATCTCTACAAGCCCACTCCCCCTACTAGTAACTGTCAGTGGGACCAACCTTCGTTTTATGAATTGTTATTAATCATAAGGGATATAAACATGAAGAAAAAGTTAAAAGCTATCACGGCCTTTATTCAAATAATATTCTAAGCATACATGATCTTGCATGTCCTGAAAACGCAAGGCCAAACGTTCGACTATTTCTTTTAGTGAATATGTCCACAATCATCTTTGTATTAAGTCCATGTCCATATGAATTTTCACAAGTCTTTTACGCCCTGTAGTCAGGCAGGCTCTCTGGTACGTCTTCAAACGTCTCGTGCTATTATTACTGACGATGTACGTAGAGCTCTAAAGTGTATTTTTATTATCTTCTCGTTGATGTTTTGATCTGTGACTGCTACAGCAGATAGTGACTTAGAACTGCTTATATAACTAGATGTTTCATTTTTACCGCCAAACAGATAGCAAGGAGCCCAGTAAACATAAACACCTTAACCATTACATGTCATGTTGATATTTAGGATTTCAGTTTTGTGCGTAACATCATGGAAATATTTCGAATCCGTTTCTATCCTCGTGGAACCGGTGCTTTAAGACATTGATATACAATAGGGCTATTAATATTACAATTCGATCTAGAAAGCCGGATTTGCTCGAGGCGAGTCGTTTACAGTAGTCGGAACGTAACAGTTGTCAAAATTTGCGTATATCGTGCGTGTAACGTGTGTATAACGTGTGTGCGTTCATCGTGTATTTCGTCAATCGTATATCGTGTATCATATCGCATCATTCATCGTGCAACATGCACCATATACTTATACACGATATACTATGTACGATACACGATTCCCGGTGCACGATAGGCCTTTACGGTAAACGATTCGATGTTATTTTTTCACTCGTGATTTGTTTTACTAAGCGTGTACGTCTCCGCAAAACAAATTAAGTGCTGACTTCACATTGTATTATTTTTCATTCGTCAGTGCAGACTTCCGGGACAGGAGGAAAAGAGTTTACACATGAAAGCGGAAATTTAATCATATTTTATCGACGGAAAGGATTTTTTTTCAATATCTAAAACGTTTTTGTCACGGCATTGTCTTAAAGCAATAGACAATGTATAAGGAAATTTATTGGGAATTATAACGGGAAAGGGAACATAAACTACTTTATAAGGTTAACCATTGTAAATTTATTGGGTAGATAACAAGAGCTGTCACATGACAGCACGCTCGACTATTCGAAAGGTTGTTGGTAAAATGGGTTTTTTGTCAAAGAACAGGAGTATTGTGTAATTGTCTGTAAGAATTAAGGTCAAAGATATGAAACTTGTTCAAAGACCTTTGTAAATGTACATTACATTCAAAGCCTTACTCTGGATTCTGTAAGCCAAGTGGAGGGAGGAGGGGATAATTTCAAAGAAATACATAACCTTGTAAATTTGATCATGAATAACTCTGTAACTTTTCAAAATTGAAATGTATAGAATTAAAGAAGCATGACCGCTGCATGCTGCATAATTATTCTATGACATTTCAAAAGAAAGCCATTTCGAGTATTTCCATGTTAGTCTGGTAAAAACTGTGACAAAATTCTAAGTTAAAAGGGGCATAAATGTCAAAAATCAAAAACATTGGTGAAGATGTTGACAGTAAACATACATTTTAAGTCCATAAAAAAAAATAAAGTTAAAAAGGGGCATAAATCTGTCAAAAATCAAAACAGAGTTATGGGGATTGTTTCCTCAGATGTAGATGTTGATGGTAGACACATACTTTGAGTTTCAAGTCAATACCTTTGATAGTATTCAAAACATTTGACTTTATAAAATCTTTTACCAAATATTCTAAGTTAAAAAGGGGCATAAATCTGTCAAAAATCAAAACAGAGTTATGGGGATTGTTTCCTCTGGTGTAGATGTTGATTGTAGACACATACTTTGAGTTTCAAGTCAATACCTTTGATAGTATTCAAGATATTTGAATTTATAAAAATCTTTAACAAAAAAATCTAAGTTAAAAAGGGGCATAAATCTGTCAAAATTCAAAACGGAGTTATGAGGATTGTTTCCTCAGGTGTAGATGCTGATGGTAAAGATATATTTTGAGTTTCAAGACAATACCTTTGATAATTTGCAAGATATTTGAATTTATAAAAAACTTTAACCAAAAATTCTAAGTTAAAAAGGGGCATAAATCTGTCAAAAATCAAAACAGAGTTATCGGGATTGTTTCCTCAGATGTAGATGTTGATGGTAAACAAACAGTTTGAGTTTCAAGTCAATACCTTTGATAGTATTCAGGATATTTGACTTTATTAAAAACTTTAACCAAAAATTCTAAGTTAAAAAGGGGCATAAATCTGTCAAAAATCAAAACAGAGTTATGGGGATTGTTTCCTCAGGTGTAGATGTTGATGGTAAAGATATATTTTGAGTTTCAAGTCAATACCTTTGATAGTATTCAAGATATTTGACTTCATTAAAAACTTTAACCAACGCAGACGCCGACGCCGACGCCGACGCCGGGGCGAGTGCAATAGTCTCCTTATTCTTCGAATAGTCGAGCTAAAAATAATATGACGAATCATCGATAGTTTTACACAATCAGTTAAAGTCGGATCAAAAATAATAAAATAATCTACCATGTCCATTGAGTTGTGGATAAGGAAATCCCACCCTCGGGTTGAGATACGTCCAAAAAAACTCGACAGAGCCTCGTTTTTGGACGTATCTCAACCCTCGGGTGGGATTTCCATATCCACAACTGATGAACATGTTAGATTCACTTTATCCGTCACTGAGGGTAACTGTTTTTGCGGGAACGAGACTCTGCCGAGTTCCCGCGAAACAGTTAGAAGATGGCATAATGTCACTTTAATGATAACCGAAATGGGTAATTTGTATTGAATTGTGTCAAAACTGAGTAAATTTATTTGCATTTATAAACAGCAAGAAATGAAGATTCTGTCAATTATACATCGTGTCTTCAATACGTACACATTAGACAGATTACATCTCGATATTGAAAAAAAAACAACGGAAGAGTCATGTCGGAGGGCGGAAGTCATGAAATTGTCCGATCGCCAGTCGAGCAATCCAGAGAATGGCCCGGTAACCCAACCGGGAGGATATCCGGATCGGCAAACGCTGAGAGCCTAGATGCTTTGAGCATGTACAGACACTGCCAACCCAGTACAAACATCTTTCTATTAACAATAATCTTCCTTACCCCACCTATCGAGCATATTTGATCCAACTTCGGTAATATCACAGGTGGAAGGAACATACCTTTGACTTTTTTTTCTTAAGCTAATGTCTTTTTTCTATGCATTTTAAAATTGATATCAGAATAAATAAAAAAAAAAAAAAATTGAAAATTTTTTTTCCCCTTCATAGCTCTTTACTAAATTTCCTTCAACCTGTGGGTAATATCGATTTTTCGATATCTCGACTTATTTTCTCTGGTCCCAAAGAAGTCGAGATAACGAGAGTCGACTGTAATCCGAATCGTTTCGTGACTGTAAGGAAAGGGACAAAACAACCTCAAACTTCAACACCAAAACCTACATCGATCACCAACTGATACAGAAATATCTCAAACTAATTCAACAACCCAAAGGTTCTCTTATTCCTAATATACCTTTGGTTGTGTTTTGATTTATTTAAACATTTTATTCTCATTTGATTTAATTTAATTCAAAGTTTCAAACGCAATCATTGTAACAATCATTTGTTTTCAATCAAAGGCCAAGAACGTCGAGGAAAATTGATATATAGCACCAGCATAAGCTCTGACTGTACAAGACAGAAACGACTCGGTACACGTTACATTAGTATGATTATGTTCAGACGTTCGCAAATGTTTCTATGAGTGGCAGTTGACTCTTGTGAGCTAAAGAAAACCATTTCATACGTTGTCTATTTTTGTAAGACACAAGATTGTGGACAAAGAGCTCTCATTAGAGAAATGGACGTCTGATTTAGCTCACTTGTGCCAATGTGAACTAGTGTGACCACTCAACGTTTGGCGTCCGTCCGTCCACCAATTACTTCAAATGATATCTCCTCTGAAACAACTGGACCAATGTTGATGAAACTTCGCAGAAATGTTCCTTGCACGACGCTCTACCAAAATCGTTCAAAGAATGCAGAACTCTGATTGCTATGGCAACAAATAGGAAAAACTTGTAAAAAGTCTTATTCTCCTTATATCTCGAACTGAAAGGCCTAGAGCTTAGTAAATTTAGGGGGTTACTTTATTGTTACATTGGCTTATTTAGGAACACGTTAAAAATCTTCTCTGAAACTGCAAGGCCTAGAGCTAAGATATTTGGCATGTGACATTGCCTTGCGGACATCTACAAAAAACTGCTCAAATTATGACCACCCTGCCCGAGGGTCACTTGACTTTAAATAGGCTCATACAAGGAAAACATTAAAAATCTAGAGATCTCTAGAACTTAGATATTTGAAAAGTAGCATTGACTGGTCGACCTCAACCATGACTGTTCAAATAAGAGCTGTCTGTAAAACACGTATGTCCCCTTTGATGCAATCAGTAATATGGGAAAAGTCGAACAATCCATGGGCCCGATTTTAAAGTAAAAGTCACTGCCTCAATTTTTTTAAATATATATTTGGCCTTACAAAAAAAAATACATGTGGCCTGAAAAACAAATTTTTTTTGGCCTTACAAAAAAGTTGTTGCCCTTAAAAAAAACCTGTGACCTTGACCTTTAACCTACTGATCTCAAAATCAATAGGGAACATCTGCTGGTCATGACCAAACTCTACATCAATTTTCAAGATGTTAAGCCCAAGCATTCTCAAGTTACTGTCTGGAAACAATTTTACTATCCCGTCACTGTACCCTTGACCTTTGACTTCCTGACCTCAAAACCCAATAGGGCTTATCTGCTGCTCATAAACAACCTCCACACCAAGTTTAAAGACGCTAGGCCCACCCGTTCTCAAGTCATTGTCCGGAAACCATTTTAGAATTCCGGGTCACTGTGGACAAAATCTTGACCCATGCGTATTTATATTCACTGAAGGCTTGAAATTTTACGTTAAAGGTATAGGCATATGTATGCGTATATTTGGTGGTTGAGAATTTTCTACCCTATTTCATAGAAAATTAAATCTATTTCTGGAGAGTTGGTAAGGTTGATTTAGAAGGATGAGCAATATTTTCAATCAATCAGCACACTACTTTTAAAGATGTATAATGTTGATGGGGGTTCAAATAAGGACTTCAACCTGCATCATACACCATTTAAAGTAGACTGGGAAATGTACAAGCCTTCTTTAATAATAACAAGTAATATTTTGCCCTGGATTTATTTCGAATTTATCAAAAAGTTTTCTTATTACAGAAACATGCATAAACAGTTATAATCAACAATGAAACATGATTGCCTTCAAATGTAACAACGCACATAATATACTAAAAAAATGCTATCAGTTAAATATCAATCAACAGGTTATCAATGTAAGTTTCGAAATCTGAAATATTGGGTTTTCCTTACCAACATCTAATACAATGAATTATGAGAAAACTGACTGAAAGTTTTACAAGTTAAAATTCTTATTTGATCCATAAGTTGTGTAACTAATTTATTAAAACTGTCCAATAATTCAGTTAGTATTTTCTATATATTCACGAAGAAAAACTGATGACAGCCCCATCACAGAAATATATAAAGTCACATATCTTCATAAACTGTAACTTTCAGACAAGAATTGCATAACAAAAATTCAAACGGATAAAACTTCAGGGGTTTTTTCCCTCAGATTTCAGAAGTCTGTGATTACAATGGATAAAAAAAAAGAACTCTAAATGCTTAGGAGTATTTTCTATTTATCACTAATGACAGTGGCACAGTTTGAACAAGCTTGTTTTAGAATAATGTGCAACAACTGACCTAGTCACTTCTAGAACTGCAGTGTTTTGGAACTACAATAGACCTTGTTAGTTCCAGAACTTCACAGTGCTATCATATGAAAACTGACCTGGTTAGTTCAATAACTTCAAAGTACTATAGTACTACAAATAGTCCTTTTCTACAACTACACAGAGCTTTGCTTCTACAATTGACCAGGTTAGTTTTAGAACTGCGCATTCCTTTGGCAGTACAAATGACCAGGTTAGTTCTAGAAGTGCACATACCTTTGGTAGTACAAATGACCAGGTTAGTTCTAGAAGTGCACATACCTTTGGTAGTACAATTGACCAGGTTAGTTCTAGAACTGCACATTCCTTTGGCAGTACAAATGACCAGGTTAGTTCTAGAAGTGCACATACCTTTGGCAGTACAAATGACCAGGTTAGTTCTAGAAGTGCACATACCTTTGGCAGTACAACTGATCAGTTTAGTTCTAGAACTGCACATTCCTTTGGTAGTTCAACTGACCAGCTTAGTTCTAGAACTGAACAGTGCTCTGGTATTAACCTGGGTAGTTCTAGAGCTGCATAGTATTTTGGTACAACTGACCGGATTACTTCTATATATTACTACACAATGCTTGGTTACTACAGCTGGTCTTGGCTATTTAGAATTTCACAATGAATCAGAAACTAAAACTGACATTGGACAGTTCTAGATTTGCAGTGTCTAAATACTCGAGTACAAACTGGCGCCATAAAAAATGAAAATATCCCAGCAAAACACTCAAGAATTGCATGTTTACGACTTCATGTTACAAATACATCATGGTTATGTCAACAATACACAAACACTCTGAACACATCACTTATAGTAGCTGCTTTTTAAAATTCAAATGACAAAATCTAATTTTATACTGAATTACCAAGCAAAACACTTCTAAACCATTATTTGGGTCAGTCAGGAAAGCACATAATGTATGTTTGTCCACAAAACTTTATTAACACCAATTCTTTAAATTCCAAAGAATTCAGCCGTAAAATATGTAAAAATACTGATTTTCATAACCAAAGTTATGTACACAAGGAATTTAACTGTCATAGACAAAGATGGGGGGGCAAAGGATGTCAACATTTTCATGCTCACAAGTGACAAATGCCCTCGAAAGAGGTGTCTCACAGTTCGTGTCCTCTCCATGTGCTAAAAAAATGTGCTATGTAATTTTAAAATCCTTCCATGCATGACAGAGTTACCATGCATACAGTATTCCATTACTTTTAAACACTAAGTGTGACCTTGACCTTTGAGGTAGGGACATGGTTCTTGCAGACAACACATTGTCTTGATGTGCTAGACATTTGTGCCAAGTTATTTTAAAATCCTTCAATGCATGACAAAGTTACAGTAGGATTACAATGTGCCTCCTTTTGCAAAAATATCAAGAGATAAGAATAAACTTGTTCGAGTAAAACAACACTTTAGCTAACAAAACCATGCACCTTAATAGATCCTTTAATTGAGAAAGCTGTAGATGCTGTGTTTTATGCTTATAGACATTCACATAATATTATATTATATAACAGACATCACAAAATAGTTGATTTCAAGTTTTGTGGATAACAGGGCAACAACATATTTTATCACAATACGTGTTTTATCACAATCCCTTGTTTCGTGTCTTGTAACAATAATTAAACATGAGATTACTTGGAAACAATACAGGCCACTCCATACACACAACAGCTTTCAAACACATACAGGCCAGCTAAATCAGTTCACAGATACAGTGCCACATCTATCTAAAAAAAAATCTCCAAGTAACACTTACTTCCACTGAAAACAGAAGCACTCTCACCTAAAACTTAGTGGTTTAAAATTTTAATTGGCGGTTAGTTTTGACGGAGCAAACTTTTATTTGTCTAATTTGATAGACTAAGTAACACAGAGGTATACCTTTCAAGGAAAACAGAAAGATGGTACTAGTGTTTCCAACCTACAATCATGTCTTTCTTCTCTCACACGTTCTGTACCCTATAGTACGTAGTTCATGGATGAGAGAGAAACACAAGTGATGTTTAATGTATGCAAGTACATATGTAATGATGCATGTACATTGTATAATGAATGATATGACTGTTTGAACAGTTGATATGATACCTCTACACATGTGATATGAATATATAACAGATTATTATCATGTGATAGTAGAATCTGACAACATATAATCTATATTATTTTTGTGAGCAGTGTGAAATGATATACAGACTTAAATATTATTAGAGGATAAAGCTTATTGCACTTTTAACAGCAATAAAAGACTTGTATATTCATGTGATCATTGTGTACATTACTGATTTAATACTCTACAATACCATACTTGCTTCCAAAGTGGTGAGCAATGCAGACATGATCCACAGAAACGTTGTTACATAGTACATTTCTGTTAACAATATCAGCTATCATCAATACAGAAATGGCCTGAACAGTCTGACAATATACATCTACTCGTTTCTTTGTAATGACACCTATTTTACCTTCGCTTTACCTGGCCAAACACTATACAACCAGTATCCCCTTAACATCTGTAAGTCTTGTTAACATGCGCCATTCAGAGTGCATAGTTCATTTTTCCTTCTGGAGTAGCTACAACACTAGCACATTTCTAAACTTCAGCTACTATGTACCCGTACCTATCTTCACACAATCTATGTTTACCTCAGTACTTCTACTAATGATTCACAGATCACAATGGTTTCACATGTAAGAATGTTTTAACCGTCAATAGTATGTGACAATGTCAATACAACAATAGTCGTGGTATGATGAGACAGCAAAATGACACAAGGTTCTTCATGATAAATGAACACAAACACTATCTACCAGTCATCACAACTACCTTCCTCCCGAGGATCATTATAGAAGATTCTCTCATTCTTTGGAATCCATTTTGAACCAATGTTTATATGCTGTTAATGGTTCAGCTCTGGTGTTCGCTTGTGTTTTGTGCAAACGTATGCATACATGCATGCAGACAAGCTTCAGCCATCATCAAATGCCTCACGACATACTTGATGCATGTCTGACCTCTTCCATTCAGAATCTTCCTTTCTTGGATGTTGGATGATCCATGACCCCCCGTCCACCATGGTGCAGGCCTGTGAGTGAAGCAGACGGCACACAGGTATATCTCCCTCCTTCCTGGCAGCAATTGAACTATAAAGCATGCAGCATGAGTCCACAGTGTGAGAGGAGCTCCTGTCTCCCTCAGCTTCTATAACATGTGTGAAGTAAAGTATATCGTTTACAACACTTGCATGAAGCTAGATGGGAATAATCTCAGCTACATGTATGAGAACGGTAGAAACTTTCCTAATAAAGCATGAAGCTATCATCAGCTACGTCTCAGTGATGTGGAATACACAGATATGTTAGAGTCTGTACTGCCAGCGGCAAGTTTAACCTACAGTAACAAAAATAAACACATTTCAGTTACACATACCAACTCAATATAGACATATAGACTATACACATACATGCCTTCACTATGTAAATTAAAAATGCAGGAGAAATTTCTGGTCTTTTTTTTGTACTGAAGCCAGTTTGTTTCGTATAAGCTAAGCAATCAAAATTTTTATGGATTACGGTTACTTGAAATTTTTCATAATCCATCTGTGTTTCCTACCTTACTTCTAGAGCACAATTATCAAGAAATTAGATCATGTGTGTTCAGTAAAACACTTGTGTCACCCTCTTACATTTTGTCAGAATAATAATTTCGGGACAAAATCTACATAAAGAGGCATAACTCTGTCAAGTATGACCTTGACCTACAAAATTTGGCGGCATCATGACCCTTTTCTCATAAGCAATGCAATTTGCAAGTTTGATGAAGAAATTTTAAGAAATGGCAAAGTTTTAACTAACATTAAGTTTTCATGACAAAATTGAAGTACAAAAAGGGGCATAACTGTGTCAAATATGACCTTGACCAACAAATTTGGCGGCATCACGACCCTTTTGTCATAAGCAATACAATTTTAACGTCTGATGAAGAAATCTTAAGAAATTGCAAAATTATAGCCAACGTTAAGTTTATGTGACGGACAGACAGACAAAGCGATCCCTATGTATTGCCTTTTCTCTGAAAGGGCAACACAAAAACTATTTTGATAATTACTGACAGAGGACTTCCAAAGGCATCTGGCTGACACTTACCCTGTATGGATGGAAAGCTAATGAAGTGATTGCACCTATTCTCTGACCTATAAATCCATCATGATATTTGATTGTGCTCAGAGTATCACCAGACTGGTTATACACACCGATATACTGGTTCAATGATCCACTGAAAACAAACAAAACACAAGTTAAATCCACATATCAATATGAAAGTTCAAAGATCTGTCAACACAGTAAAATGAATAGATATTCTACTAAAAATTGGCTAAATGAAAAACAGACTTGTGTAATAATTAAATACACCAGTAAACTGGTTCAGTGGACATAGACTGGTTCTGCTCTCAGTTATACTTCCATAGTGAGTGGACTGGTTAAATACTGCAACATCCTCATTTCACGATCCACTGAAAACACTCCAATTTGAACAATTTACTTGAGTATTGCAAGTAATGCATTAGTCCACAACCAGTTAAATAACAAGAAAGGTAGCTTTATAGTTCTTGTTCGATGCACTTCATCTTCACGTCTCTTTTGTATGAAGTTAAAATAAAATTCCTTTCAGTAAACAGCTATGTACAAAGTAAGACTATTTTATACACAGGGAGATTATTTAAAAAATTGGCAAGGAACAGCAATGGTTCTTTGATATCACAAATCCACTCAATGTTCTCTATCTTTGTATGCAGTTTTAATTACTTCCCCCCAGTACTTTAGCAGTTATACTCTGGAAGAAAATAATAAAGGGAGATCATTAAAAAATGCCCTCCAAGTTGTGTGTGAAATTTAAACTATTTCCATTGCCACAGCAACCACAATTTGTCTGACGGATAAAAGAAAACAACGTAATATTCTCTATACTGCAAAGTATCATTTCATTTGACTAGCTTCTGTTGTTCTTGAGATATTGCATGATGGAAGTTTTTCTGACGGACGGAGGGTAAACCTGTAATTCTTTCTGGTGAAACCAGTAGGGGACTACTTTTGTACATACCAAGCCAGGACATCGGCCCTCGGATGTATATCTACACTAGTAAAGCTGGACTGTAGATTCATACACCTTACACTTTCAGTGAACCTTGGATCCCAGAATCTCAGGTCTCCAGAATTACTGCAAAATATGACAACAATGACTTCAGTATTAAATCATAATATCTCACAGTACCAGTTGCATATCAACACATGCCAACTTTTGCTTAGACATATTGAGGCCATCCCAAGATTAAAATCATCCCTTAATTCAACCTAATGTTGAAGCAATTCACTTTATTTGGATCTTGTGGCCTAATTATCTTGACAGACTTAATTGTTGCAAGAGCAATACAGACATAGTTCACTGTAAACATGCCTCAAATGAAGTTTGAAAATTTACAAGTTTTACCTCATGAGGCTGCCTAAAATCTAAGATGTTTCTTAAAGATATAAAGGTTTGACTTTAAAATTGTACACCTACCTTGCTGTAACTATTTTCCCATCACAGCCTTTCTGTAGATAAACTTTCACTACCCATCGTGTATGCTCGCGTAACGTCATCACTCGACTGAAAGCATAGTGTCACAGACTGTAAGGTTTCATTTTCTGGCAAGTGATGAGAAATACCAATCTTATAATAAACAGAACAAGTCAGCAAGTGTAGCTGTCCCTTAACTTAAAATGTTCTGGCAAAGCAGTGGCTGAGAAAAAAATGGAAATTCTAAGCATTCTGATGACAATTTATTTTACCAATTTCATTTCCAGCAGAATTGGTTTATTCTGAATACCATGGTGACCAGCACAGCGACAGGTTGCCTATTTTACCAGCGAAAAACCTCACACCTATAGTTCTAGTGTATTAAGAGAAAGTAGGTTGCTTACCATTCTGTAGGGGCCAGTCTCCTGTCAAACAGTCGTACAGTCCCGTCCCCACATCCAGCAATGAGTAATGATCTGCCAGACATGTCCGAAGCCAAACATGTGACACAACTGTCAGCACCCGTCGGAATATCCTGTAATCAATATTGCTTCAATATTGTATTCCTGCCATTCAGTCGGTAATTCTCTCTTTGAAAATGTGATCGTCAAATTTTAAATGAAGTCAGTTATATTGCAAATAATGTAAGGCACGGAACAAGGAATCAGATAGTCATGGTGATTTTTTTATGTGAATACTATAAAACGTTAATAATATAAAACAAGAGGGCCATGATGGCTATCTATACTATCGCTCACCTGACTACCATTTGCTATAATAAAAGGGGTCATGATTCTAACATAATTTGTAGAGGTCCACTACACAATGCTAAGTAACATTTCAAATATCTATTATCTGCCTGTCGGCCTTAATTTTTTTTTTAAAGTTTTCCCTATATAACCTTTGTAAAATTAGTGACCCAGGCGTAAATTTGGTTTTGACCAAGGCTCATAATTTGAACAGGAATCTTGGTAGTAAAGTCCATTAGACAATGCGTCACATGCCAAATATCTAAGCTTTAGGCCTTGTGGTTTCAAAGAAGAAGATTATTTAAAGTTTTTATATATAAGCCCAAATACAACTAAGTGATCCCCGTGCGGGGTCAATTTTGACCCAAGGCTCATAATTTGAACAATCTTGGTAGAGGTCCACTAGACAATGCCACATGCCAAATATCTAAGTTCTAGGCCTTGTGTTTCAGAGAAGATTTTAAATACAAGTTATTTTTATATCAGCCTACGTAAAGACCAAGTGACCTCAGTCAGGGTCAATATTGACCCGGGCTCATAATTTGAACAATCTTGGTACAAGTCCATTAGACAATGCCACATGCCAAATATCTAAGCTCTAGGCCTTGTGGTTTCATACAAGAAGATTTTTAAAGTGTTTCCCTATATAAGCCTATGCAAATATAAGTGACCACCCGTGCGGGGTCAATTTTGACCCAGGGTTCATAATTTGAACACTCTTGGTAGAGGTCCACTAGACACTGCTACATGCCAAATATCTAAGTTGTAGGCCTTGTGGTTTCAGAGAAGAACATTTTTAAAGTTTTTCCTATTTGTTGCCATAGCAACCAGAGTTCTGCATGGAATGGAATTCTTTGAATAACTTGATAGAGCTTCATTCAAGGAACATCCCTGCAAAGTTCCATCAACATTGGCCCAGTGGTTTCAGAGGAGATGTCGTTTGGAGGAAATGGGGGACAGATGGACGGATGTCGTCACCCGAATAGAAATCCAATAGCACATGTATACAATAGCTGCTCACGTCTGGCACTCTGTGCCAGGTGAGCTAACAAGTACTTCTGAGCAGATATCTACTTGTAAATACTTCTACTGATGATAATACCTGAACTTTGATTTCTTTCTGTGAGTCCCAGATCCTTATAAACCTGACATCTCCTGAGGTAAGTAACGTGCCTGTATCCTGCTCCCAGTAACTGACCAATCCTGAACCTGTTTACAAACACAATTCTACATTTAAGTTTGCTGTATCTATTTTGCAACAAGAACTTCATACCTATACTTTACAAGTTTCTAAGCTAAATTTGGTTTATGCAGTAATAACTTCAAAATTTTACAGGACAGCTTGATATATCGCTTAACAGAAATCTTATATCATTATCTTATTAAAATGGCTGTTCTGTCTTTTATAGATCCACATTTTAATGTACTTTTGTACTAAAAGTTTACACATAGAAAACTTGGTTATTATAATGTCAAAATAGAGTTCACAATAAATGACAAGTATACCTCTGTTGAGCGGTAACATCTCACTTAAGGCCTGAAACGCAGTAACTAATTCTCTATCGGACTCGTTTTCTGCATGTAAAGACGCAAAGTCTCACAGCAAAGATCATCTTGACGATACAAATGTATATAAATCAGCAAGTTAATTGTTTATGAATCAGTTCTGACAGCAAGTGTACACATGTACAGTTCATTCAGGATAATATGACAGTAAGTGTACACATGTACAGTTCATTCAGGATAATATGACTGTCATACATCAGAAGACAGTAAGTGTAAACATGTACAGTTCATTCAGGATAATGTGATAGTTATACATCAGAAGACAGTAAGTGTACACATATACAGTTCATTAAGAAGACAGTAAGTGTACACATGTACAGTTCATTCAGGATAATATGACAGTCACACAGCAGAAAAGTCCAATATTATTCTGTGAATTCACTGGATTATATACAGATTAAGTATTTTCCCCGACATATCATCTAACTTTTTATGCAATGGGTGTAAACTTCTGTGTACGCATACATCTATTATGTCAATATCAAATCATTATAAACAAACTGTATCAGATCTTCCTGACACAGTGCAAAATCATAAATAAAGCATTTCCACAGAACTTAACTTTGCCTTGCTTACTAAAAGTAGCATCATATTTCACAAATTTACCTAATGCCACTGTATATGTGTTGTAATGTTACATCTGGTATGTTCTGTCTCGTCACCAGAATATAAAATCACAATAGCACATGAAAGTACAATAGCTGCTCCAGTATGTTACAGTGTTCACCACCTTAACCCAAGAGAAGTACCTACCTGATGCACAGAGCAGAAGAGTGTTATCATGAGCATTCAAATATTCTAATGATGTAATCTTTGAGTGACGTGGATTACCATTTGCCAGATACCCTAGTTTAGGACCCTGTTCCCAGTCCCAAAATCTGCAATACAACCACTTACATTAGATATAATCTACTCATTATAGTTATGTGTGCTGCATGATTCAAATCTACTGAGCTGATGCTGTTTATCACAGATTTTAAATGATCACCAGGGGACACTTAACCCCTAATTCCACGAAGTCCTCTTTTAACTGTATCTGCTGCCAATCTTCTGTAGCCCTACCTAACAGCTCTGGCCATATTTTCCCTATGCCTGCTACATGCATGTAAATTTGTGGGAGAGACCAACGTCCACCAAGATCAAACTTCTCATCAATACAGTCTGATTGCAATCTAAATTGTTATCTTTCTATATGATTAACTCTTATTGACCTGCCCTTTGAGAGATAGCCATCACAGTCCAACTAATTGACAGACAAGTAAAACTAGATGCCCACGTCTAGCCCACCATATGTCAAAAGGGCTTACTCCTTACTCCAAAATCCCTCCATGCATGAAGAAGAAATGCTCCAGACAAAGATATTCTTGACTTTGAACTTTAACCTCTAAGTGTGACCTTGACCTTAGACCTAGGGACCTGGTTCTTGTGCATGACACTCCTTCTCATGTTGGTGAACATTTGTGTTAAGTTTAATTAAAATCCCTCCATGCATGAAAAAGATATGCTCTAGACAGTCATTCTTGAATTTGACCTTTAACCTCCAAGTGTGACCTTGACCTTAGACCTAGGGACCTGGTTCTTGCGCATGCACAAGGTCTCATGATGGTGAACATTTGTGCCAAGTAAGATGCAAAATGCTTTTTATGCACAGAAAATATGAAGGTCGGACAAAATGGAATTTAAATTTAATAGGTTTATTTCAAACAGTAAATCACTAACCTCCCTATCAAATTTCATGACCTAGCCCCAATGTCTTAAGTTATCATCCTAAACCGTTAACTGTTCCAGTCATGTGGCCTTGACCTAAAAACTCAAAGTCAACCTGTTCGTATTAAATGATGTTACCTTGCGTATCAAAAGTTATTTGAAAAAGTAAAGCCTCCACTATAGGATCGGAAACATTTTACATTTCAGGTCAATGTGACCTTTACCGGTTCTAGACATAGTGTGTATAAAGTCCAAAAACGACCTGGATTACTTAGCAACATGATGTTTATCAGCTACCAACAACTAGTATCATAAGGATGGAATTTTAATCAGAAGGTATCTCCGACTTGTTACTATTCACAAAGTACTCTCGTTGACAAGTCTATTGACCCCTGCAAGAAAAACTGACCTGTATTTTCTATGACAACAGTTGGCCAAATGTTTCCTGGATAACATATTTTAATAGGAAACATCGAAGTTGTCTGTCTTTGAACTGTAACATTTACTATACGCCTACTGAACCGAAAGTCAACTAATTTGTTTATTTTAGGACACTGCTCAGCTTAGAAAATGCAAAGTCAAGAGTTTATCACTATACATTTTTTAAAATTCAGGTTCTCTTGGTGACAATTGTTATGGTTGGAACTATCGACCCCCAAATCAATGACCTGTATCCTAGTTTGGTTTATTTCCAATACGGAAGTAATTGGACACTCAACCCTGGGATTCTCCAATAGCTTGAATATATTTGAATGCCACAGTAACGTATCTGAAATTGTTACTCATAATTACCCAAGAAGAAAGCCATTTGTTCACAGGCTGGATAAAGGAGTATAACCATGTAAATATACCATGATACAAAATTAGCATATGACTAAAGCTTTTCTTGATAAGCAAATATAGCTGTCCAGGTGTGGTGCATAAGAAACCATTAGTAGTATGTGCAAATTAATTGTATGAAGTTATTTTTGATCGGATGTATGTATGTAAAGGTTAGGAGTAATGACCAATTAATCAAAGTGTGAGTAACTGAAATAAAGCAACTTGCACAGTTGAATGGTTGATATGGTAGCAGTAAAAATGAGTATACTCACCAGCCTTAGCCTGTTCGTCTTTTGCCTCTTCTCTGACTTGCATATTTCTTTCAAACCTGAACTGTCTCTGCAGAAAGGAGTTTCCCTCGCAGTCCTCCTCATCTGCCAATCTCATTATAGGCTGGACAAAATGTTTACAGCTCCACTCAAAGAAGTCTGTACAAATACTCTGGGCCTGAGTTTTACTGTCTCTCTCATCTTCTTTGTCATCAATCTGACACAGAAACACAGGTACAGTGTAGGTTTATAAACTAATGAACGTTCAAGGAAATGGATTAATTAACATTAATGCTTGGATCAGTGTTCATTTTTTATATAGCAAAAACAATACATTCATAGTATTTCAGTCTTATATTCTCTCACAAGACTCTCACAAGCAACAGACCAACTTTCTCACTTGCAAATGAGTATACAGATGAACAATTAAGTTGTCATAGCAAAGCTAGCCTGACTAGTAAGCAAACTTACAACCTCCTGATTAGTTTATAGTTTATACTAATTTATTTTAGCTTGATTGTGAAGAAAGCTTTCAGCTTATCGAGTCACTCTCGAGTCCGCATCCTGGAAAAACCAGTACTGGTGTCATATGAGGAGGTTTAGTCCTGACCCAAGTGGGGCTCCAACCTGCAACCTACCGGATTAGCAGCAGACACCTTAGCCTTTACACCACAGGCTCCCCTAATTGATAGAGGGAGCATATTGGTTTACAGCAGTACCTACCATAGCAGTGCGTAACGTAGCAGTACCTACCGTATTTGGCCCTTTGTCAAACATTTTCCTGGATCTCGAGAACTGTGCAGAGTATGCATAAGGACTTGCTGGGTTATTTACGAGAGTGGTCCTTGAGGGAGATTCACGCTTCTGTTCTCCTGATTCTTCAAATACACTACTAAGCTGAGGTGGTGTCCTGCAAGCACCATAGAAAAATCATCATGATTAGCTGATAATTCTTTTGTATCACAAGCCCATAATAAGTATTATCTCTCATTTGATTTCCTGCACATGTTAATGTTGTAAATTTCATGTAAACAGTTTGGACAAATCCAACTTGAATATCAAATTCACAAAAGCTGTCAAGTGAATTGTTCCTCCACTTCAATCATATCAAAGACATACAAAGCTGTGAATTGGGAGTGAAAATCAATTATTGTGAAGGTTTACTTACCCCACTAACATACTAGGGATTTTATTTGAGGGGCTAGAAGGGGCTGAGTGAGAGCTAGCTGCACTGCCATGTGGCATATGTCGAGGTTTACTGCCTGTTGTGGTTATCTGTACAATAAATATTATAGATATACATGTAGTAGAATTGTAATACAGAAACAGTCTGCATTGTGTGCAGTCAAGACAAAGGCCTACCGGGTATATAACTAACTATACAAATGTTTTGTTTGCATGCTAAACATCTAATGATCTGAAAACTCATTAAACTGGAAACCTAAAATCATTCTACAGCTCTGTTTGTCGAATTTCCAAAATGTAACATTTTACACGACTGGTGTAACAAAACATGTTAATTCAACCGATGTTGCAAATGAAATGGACATCGTAACCAATGAATGCATCATCAGTGATTTCTCAAGAGTTGATACGAGTAGAACGGGTATTTTTCAGGAACAAACTGTATATAAGAATGTTCAATAACCATCAATTTTATTTGAAACAAGTTGATGAGATATCTTCATACTATACCCTATCCGTTTGGAGCAATCAATAAACAAGGGTGTACATATTTATAGTATGGTAAAAGTAATACACTGGAAATGCCGAGGCGAACGTGCCTGTCACAATTCATTTATTTTTCTTGATACAGCTATATAAAACCTAGGTACAAGAGCGACACATCCTTATGGTATGGGTAATACTTGTGGGATTACAGCCTATCCATGCACAGGCACCCATCTTGTACAAGCTACATAGGACAGAAAATATTGCTCTGTTACACTATGTGAACGGGTTTGAGCCCTAAGTGTGACCTTGACCTTGGGACTAGGTGACTGGCTGTTGTTGTACATGACACCTTCATCACATAGGTAAAAGCATGTGAAGTTACATTAAATTTGGCCAATCCACTAAAAGATACTGAGCAGACAGGAGATATTGCAATATAACACTACATTACAGAGTTTGAGCCCATAAGTGTGCACTTGACCTGTTGAGTAGGTGACTGGGTGTTGTACATTACATATCCTTGTGGTCTGAGTAACCATTGTGTGAAGTTATATCAAAACTGGTGCATGCACCTGGAAGATACAGACTGGAAACAAAAATGTGTGTAGTAGTTTTGAGCCCTCTGACCTTAACCTTCAGAGTAGATGGGTGGTTGTTGTGTATGACACACCCTTGTGGTATGGGTAACCATTGTGCAAGGTTGTATCAAAATAGATCCGTGCATGTGAAAGATACAGACCAGAACCGAAATTGCGAACTTACAAGCACCTTACTCAGCAAACTTTGATTGTTCAGCCAGAAACACTACATTTACACAGATTGACCAAAACTTACTTTAGACTTCACTATATGCACCAGACATTTTGCCATATCAGCAACTTGTGGTTCAGGATCAACGGCCAGCTGTGTCAGCGCCTTCCAGATGTTTGTATATACATTGCTGAACATGAGGTTTGATATTGCATTAGACGACATGGCACGTGGGATTCGTGCTGATGATGACGGTACCTCCAAGTGTGACAGGTTCTCCATTGAGGTGGCAAATGCTGAAGAAGGTACAGCAAGAGGACTTGGAGCTACTGATGTTGCGGATGCTGCAAAAAATATTGCACAACATCTTTCAGCATGTTAAACTAAGAAACACTATCCAACTGCATAACATTCAAGTCCAAACAAATTCTGCATGTTCATTTCTTTTTCAAATATATTAATTTTTTTAATTTTTGACATCAACAAAATGAATTATTACAATGATCTCTTTTGAGACGATGGATGCTTCCCGAACTAATGCCTTCATCTTAAGGTCTTCAATTTTGTCAAAGGGAGATAAAAACAAATTGGGCCAAGATTACCTAGCTACCATTGGCTATAATACAAGGTCAACAAAGCTGGGGGGGGGGGGGTTGGGGGGTGGGCCGCTCATCCCGTTGGGGGTTCACAATTGGGGACGACCGTATTAAGACACCATGGTTTCAACAAATGACCATAACAAGAAGGGTAACTTTAAACTAAATGCATCACAAGAAGGGTCATGCTCTGGACAAGCTCACATGACAGACAGACAGACTGAGGGACACCGGAATGACGGACAAAGCAACAACTATATTATCTCCCTTTGTGAAGTATAAATTATATGTCTTAAAATAAGACATTACAGAAGTTGAATGAAAGAAATGTTTCAAAGCAAGAGAAAGTGGTCGATGATGGTAAAGATTTCTGTTTAGCTAGTTTCTAGCCGGCGTCTTTCTGAAACTGCCTATCTGAAGTAATAAGGAAAATAATACACATTTGTGCTGGCAGGAAGTGTGCAGGGAGTGCTTACAGGTGGAAGATAAGAGAGCTCGGAGGCTGCCTCGTGATGATGATCTCTTCAAACCAGACGATCCTGCCATAGCAGTAAAAACACTCTCTGAAACATCAACATGGAAAACATAAAAGCAAATATTGACATCTCTGTCAATTTGGAACTGGAATTGTGCACTATCTGAATAAATTTTTCCCCAATGTCATTCTATGCATCAATGAGTTTATCCTGTTAAAGACAATTTTTTAACTTTAATATTATGCACTTGTTCATAAAGCTTGACAGCAATGCAGAAAATACTGATTTATAATTCAGGATGGAAATCTCCCAAAGGCAGTTGGCATTTTAGGATTGTAGTGAAGAATGATTAGAAATTGCTACAGATATATTTTATAGGTACTGGGTACATTCTGTGCATGGGATGTAAATAATTCATTTCTATACTAAATATTGATGGTTCATATACAACATTTACTTCGTTCAATCCTAAGGTAACAATAATGAGTGGCCTTCATGTCTATTATTTCTGTAAACATTGGTATTTGCTCCAATGATTAAAAATGTTGACATATTAATTACTTTATCTGCATGTAAAATTCTACCCTGACCAAAGGTACATGGGAAAGAAACATGGTGGTATAGAGGAACAAACAAACAAGAAAGCCAAGATGGCCCTATATAGCTCACCTGCCTACCATTGCTCCAAAAGACAAGAAGGTAGGTCAAAAGGTCATGATCAAGGTCAACCAAGAACAATTTTTTTTAATCTGCTCGCAAAACTGTACACATAGTCAAAATTCATTAACTGTACTTTTAAAAACAAAAAGTAGGTCAAATGAGTCAAGATCAACATACCTGGTGACCCAACTTTTGACCCAGCTCCAATCTTGACATACAGTTCATCAAGACAAACATTCTGACTTATTTTCAAGATGACTGTGTATCAAAATTTAATGTGGCCCAAGTGTTCACCAGCTTTTTCTATCATTTGATCTGGTGACCCCATGTAACAGAGTTTTGAACCTGACCTAGAGTCTATCAAGACAAACATTCTGACCAATTTCAGGATGGTACTGGGTACAAAACGTGGCTCCTACACTGTTCACAAACCTTTTCTCTTATTTGACATGGTGACATTTGTTTCATATGTGACCTTGAGTATATCAAAGCATACATTCTGACTTATTGTGAAGAGAATTAGGTACAACTGTGGCTTCTCGGGTGTTCACAACGTTTTTCGATTATTTGACCTGGTGACCTAGTTTTTGACACCAGTTTCAAATTTGGCCTTGAAATTATGAAGACAAACATTTTGACCAACTTTAGACTGGAGGTTAAATGTGGCTTCTAAAGCGCTCACATGGTTTTTCTATCCTTACAGCTGGTGACCTAGTTTTTGACCCTACATGATTCAGTTTCGAACTTGGCAGACAGATCATCAAGACAATCATTCTGACAAATTTTCATTATAATTCAGCTTAAAACGTGCCTCTAGAGTGTCCAAAAGGTAAATGTGGACAGACATCGTGCAATCACATTCGTTCAAAAGTGAGCACTTCCTGCTCAGGTGAGCTAAATACAGACAAGAATGCATACACAGGTAGAACCATAACCTCTGAATTAAAATAAAGACAATGATATAATGATATAGACAAATGACAGTAAGAATTCAAGTAGAAAAGAAAATGTAAAGTCAGTATAGATGTAAGTATTAGTGTATTAGTATGGAAATAACTACAAAATGTAAGAACTATTACATAACTACATCTTGATTATATATTGATATATATTTGGTCACATGTTAGACAAAGTTAAAGGGTAAGTGGGGTAGGTAGGTAGATACCTGGGGACCCTGGGGATACAAGATTCCACCCACCCGGAGCCTCTCCAGTTAACACTGCAGGTGTTCTGTCCCGTATTTTTTCATCTTCTATCTGTTGTGTAGCTGCAGCAGCAAACTGGGTCTCAAAGTGAACAACCAGCCCTCCAAATGCAATCACAAGTTCCTATTTACAGAACACATGCAATGATAACAATATTGCTAAAGTTTTATATCTAACTTGTAGTAACTGTTGTGGAAACTGTTTTTACTGTTTACTTCCTTATCAAAATGCAGTTTAACATCCAGTATAAAGCATATGTCATTGAGTATTAAAAATATCTAATTTACAACCACTTTTCACGGATACAACCTTTATAGAACATGAGGTTTTAATAAATTAAGTTACTAACTACAAATATTTCATGATACTGCTCTACTTGATGTCTTGTACAAGAACACCACAATATGTAACAAGAGCTGTCAGTAGGACAGCGCGCTCTTTATTTTTAGTGCTTGCCAATAAAAAAAAACTTAGACAGTTAAAGTCAAAACAAGGATCTGTATAAACAAGGGTCATACTTCAAGTGGTTAAAGGTATATGTGCATGGCAGTGCCAGTTGCACACAAGACTTTAACTAGGAATTTCTAAGTACAAATCAAAAAACATTTTCACAAAGTTATCTTCTCTTGCTTACTGATAGGTGTCATGATGGTACATAAGTATTCCAACTTTCAAAGTAATACCTCAAATGGTTAAGTCAACAAGTGGACAAGAATGAAAATTTTAACTGAGTTCCTAAGTTGAAAAGGGCCATAATTCAAATGAAATCCTAGACAGAGTTACCTTCTCCCGCATTTGTTTGGCGATCATAATCGTAAACAAGTATTCCAACTTTCAAAGTAATATCTCAAACAGTTTAGTCAAAAAGTGGACTGGTACGAAAAACTTAACCAAGATTCTAAGTCGATAAAGGGCCTAAAGTTTTAAAAAAATCATTGACAGAGTTACCTTATCTTGCCTACAGATGGGGGTAATGATGCAAATAAGTATTCCAACTTTAAAAGCAATATCTCAAAGGGTTAAGTCAATAAGTGTTTTTAACCCCTATTCAATGTATTTTGTAAGTCAACAAGAGCTGTCAGAAGGACATAATTCTTGCCAATAAAACACTTTGCACAGTTAAGGACACTTGTCTGTTGACTAGGAGGTTATAATGGTTAACAAATAAGGAAATTTTCACAAGAATTACCTTCTAATGGTTTTGAAATAAAGTGGGATGGTGGCACATAAGAACTCCAACCCAAGGTGATACTCAAATGGTTAAGTCAACAAGGGACAAGGATAGAAATTTTTACTTTGAAAATCTAAGTCAAAAAGGGTTCATAATTGCAAATAAAATCCTTGTATGTTGCTTACCTTCCCTAACCAGTGGACTTCGATCATGATCAGCTTAAACAAGTATTCCAACTTTCAAATTCAATATCTAAACTTCAGTCAAAAAGTGGTCACTGTTCACTAAAGTTACTGATGAAAGAACCTAAGTCGATAAAAGGCCTTACTTCTGGTTCTGAATCAAGATCACCTGTACAGGCTTGTCATACACTGTCTCTTACGTCCAGACCAGGGGGTAATGTGAAATAGGTTAAAAGTTTGGCAATACACAAAGCTAGCCATTAAGGCGTAGCAATGCACTGGAATTTACCAAGCAATGTATCCAAAGAAAAAGCAACAACAACTTCACCTTGCAGAGCTATGTCCTATATCTTTATGAAAATAAAGATAAACCGTTGGTTAGGGAAAAATCTTTTTAAAATGAAATGTTAATTTTTTATACACTTAAAACAATGATCTATTAATAGTACATCATCAAGATTTTAGACAGAGATAAATATTTTACCTGTCCTTGTCTGTATTCATTCACCATCATGGCCAACACAAATGCTGCCATAGTCTTCTGCTTGGCCTAAAATATACATATATTGTATGACATATAAAGAACAACGCAGTGACTGTCAAATTTACGGTTACACACAGACCAAACAACAAGGGCTGAAGAATTTGGAATTGTTACACTTCTTATTACTACTTTAAGGTATCAAGATCTCTATGTAACTAAAGCAGTTACAGGAGACCGACAAGATATCGAGACACACATACATCGTCCTCTAGTCTCCGAATAAAGGTTCTAATTTTTGCCAATCACATTATCATAATTATACCAAACTAGATTTCACTTATTACCAATGAAGAGCTCAATATACGCACTAACGGTTTGGGATACAGAAGAGATCGTAGCTGATATACAATAAATATGAGCTATTGCTGATTGCCTAATAAGACTAAAATGTACAAAAACGCTGCTTTTTCAGAGTCCGTGTTATTTCAACAAAAGTACATACTGGCATGTATTGATCAGCTAACACAGACAGAAAATACTTGTGTCCATTGTCCTTCACAAGATCTGCCTGACACGACTGGAAAAATAAAATGGACCACAATCAGTAAATATTTCTAACATCATACATAAAATATTTCAGTACAAATGCATTTACATTTAGTATAATTTTAACAAATATTCTTCCAAAAGAAATATATTCAAATAAAATGAAAATAAGAATTTTACACAATAACGCACCAGGCAGACAAAAGCAGATTTAAACTAGAACTGCCACTGTCATGGCCTGAATACCCAGCATTACCGCTTTGAAGTCAAGGCCCCTGTGACTCTTGACCCTTAACCCAGGTGACCTGCAAAATCAATAGGGGTCATCTACTATGGTAACATGACTAACCACCATGCCAAATATGAAGACTGTGGGTCACAAGGAATCTTAAGCTATTAGGCGGACAAGCTTTTTGAAGTCAAGGCCCCTGTACCTTGACCTTTGACCAATGACCATAAACCGCAATAGGGGTAATCAAAATGAAATGTCTAATCTTCATGCCAAATATAAGAATGTCTGTTAAAGGACATCATAAAATTATTGGCCGAGATAAGCTTTTTACGTCAACCTCTGTGATCATTGACCATTGATGGCCAACACAAATGCTGCCATAGGGGTCTTCTACTAATCCAAGACTATACCTACATGGCATGAATATGAAGACAATGGGTCAAAGGAATGTTAAATTATTGGCGGTTAACACAGACCAAACAAGGGCAACGACTTGGAAGTACACGCTTATTACGACTTTAAGGCCAGATCCAGACTAGGCCGGTAACAGGAGACCGACAAGCTGATATCCAGTATACCCCCTTACAACTTTAGTTGTCCGAATAAAGGTCTAATTGCAACACTATCATAGCCATATGATTAAAATCACTCATTACCAATGTAGGCTTGTCTAAACTAAAGGTTTGGGCTTCAGAATTATCGTAGCTCTATCCATAAATATGAGCTTTTGCTGATTGACAATTTGTAAAATACACGTTTGAGAGTCCAGTATGTAGTTAACAAAAAGTCACATACTCATGAGATCAGCTAAAATACAAGTACATGAGTCCATTGACCTTCCTAAATATGATCTGTGACACTGAGCCGAGAAAGCTGAAATACACATTCAGTAAAATATTTTGATATGATGAACATTTTGCCCAAGTTTCATGAAAATCCTTCATAGAATCTCTTCACCTCTGAGCCTTAATTGACTTTAGTTTCATGTAAATCTTCCAACGAGTTAAGGAGATATACTGACATGCCCTGTGACCCCTAAATGTGACCTTGACCTTCATCGGCTCAATGAGATTACATCACCACCAAACATTCAAGAAAATCCCTCAAGGGTTTTTAGGAAGTTTCATGACCTTTGACCCCTTTGAGGTTCAAGGTTGGAACATAGACCCTTAAGTCAACAGGGGTCTTCTAATTGGCATGACCAACAAGTCACAAAGTTAAAGGATCCTAGGACCAAAGATTCTTTAGCTATCAATAGGAAATCATTTGTGATGGACGAAATCCACGACAGAAACAATGAAAGCGTTTATCTGTGACTGAAAATGATAAAATGAACAAAACAAATGACCATAAGTGTGACCTAGACCTGAAGGTGACATGGGTTCTGCACATCGTCTTGATAAGATGAACATTTGTGTCAAATTTCATTAATATCCTTCAAGAGGTTAAGGAGATATGGATGTGACAGGAATAATGAATGTCCCTGAAGTCTGACCTTGACCTAATGGGGTTGAAACATAGTTTGTGCATGTCATCATGATGAGACGAACATCTGACCAAACTTTCATGAAATAGAATGTGCACAAATAAAACCAATGACCCCTAAAAGTGACCTTGAACATGAGGTAACAGAGTTTGAACATGGGTTCTGCACATCGTCTTGATAAAATGAACAAAACCAATGACCATAAGTGTGACCTTGACCTGCAGGTGACTCTGCACATCGTCTTGGGAAGATGAACATTTGACCAAAGTTTCATAAAAATCCTTTAAGGGGTTCAAGACTTATGAAGCGGACATGACAAACCAATGACCCTAAGTGTGACTTTGCCCTTGAAGTGACGGGGTTGGAACATGCGTTCTGCATGTGGTATTAACAAGATTTAGGAGATATGGTCAAACACGAAAACAATCAACAAACCTGCTTCTATATGCCCCCCAAACTTTGTAAGGGAAAAAACTAGAAAATTGATTTTGAGTAAAACGTGTCTTCCCCAACCCACTCCCTCCCAGTGACCTCCAACTCAATAATGCTCATTCATAAGTCATCACCAATAAGCCTACCATGTTTTATCATCCTACGATCAATCGTTCTTCAGTTACTGAACAGAAATGATTCTTTAATTACAGGTCCTTTTGACATTGACCTTTGACCCTAAAGTCAACAGGGGTCTTCTACTTGGTATGACCGTTATAGGATCCAAAGACCAACGGTCCTTTAGTTATCACTAGCTATCAATAGAAAACCATTTGTGACCTATGGACATCCATGGCAAAAACGATGAAAGTGTTTATCTGTGACTGAAAATTATCACCTAAGTATATATGCTAGAGCATATCATGGAATTACAACTGCTCTAAAACAAAATGAACTGAAACTTACCTTGGTACAAGTCCACCTGCCAGATTTTAGCCCTAGATAATGTTAAACAAGAAATGGTCTTAATTCCCTATGATTACTCCTTTAGTAAAACATTCCACACATAGGGAAATTTTCACCTGATAATGCCTGCAAACAAAAACTTTAAGGAAGTCAAAAAAATAAATTGTATACAGAATGCCATAACTACTCTTAACAATAATAAACGAGATGGTTGTTTTTGTCACAAAAACATATGTCTCCCCCATGGCAGTTTGTCAATAATCATACTGAAACAGGATATTAAAATAACACAAATATATTTTAAGTAACAGTGACCTTGACCTTAAATTTTTAATTTTTGGTTAAAAGAATATAATTTTTTTTTGTAAAAATCCAGTTTTAGTTACAGTGACCTTGACCTTAAAATTTTTATTTTTTTTGCTTAAACACTAAAAACCCACAAAAAAATTATCTTTTTAAAATCTTTTTTTAGTAACAGTGACCTTGACCTTAAACAATTATTTTTGCTTCCAATACTTCAAAAACCAATTAAAAAAAAAAATTAAAAAAAAATCTATTTTTAGTAAGAGTGACCTTGACCCAAGTGTCCCCTGATGCAACCCCAAGCTTCTACTTCATGCAAGCTACCTACACGACAAGTTTCATTGGCATAATTGGTCACTCCTAACTGGAGGTTACTGAGCAGAAACCATATTTCAAATTCTTAGTACCAGTGACCTTGACCTTTCAGAACCAAGGTGGTTGATAAATGTTTTCTACACATTTGTGTTGAGTTATTCTAAATCCTACAAGGAGTTCAAGAGATATGGAGCGGGGTCATAATTATAGTCAAATGACCTTTGAGGTACTATCTGTGACCTTGACCTTGAGCCGGGCAGTTGGTTGATGGGGTCTGCACAATTTGACGATTTGGTAGAGGTCCATCTGACCCACCAAGCTTAATGAAAATCCTTCCAGGGGTTTAGGAGATACAGAGAAGACAGGAAATGAAAGGCACTTTTGACCTATGAGCTTATTGCCATAGCAACCTTGAGTTCTGCATGGAATTGGATTCTTTGAACAATTTTGGTCTAGTTGAGGCAAGGACATCCTGACCCATAGTTTTACCAAAATTGGCCTAGGGGTTTCAGGAGATAGGAGAGCATTTGAACAAAATGTTGACGACAGACCGACGGACAATGGACAGACATCCCTGGCAAAACCAAGATAGCCCCCAAAATTTTATGGGGGCTACATAACCGTTATCATTTTAGCCCAAAAAAACAACGACGTAGTCACAGTAAGTCAATGCTATCACACTTCATAACTTCAACATTATCCATTGGAAATGTTCCAACTGATATGATGCACTTTATGACAACAACAGAAACTTTATGTACAGAGGAGAAAAATTTTATACAAAGAAGTGCATAACTCTGATAACAATAGTCTAATACCAGACTGACAGTCCTTGGCCCAAAAACCAGGAACCGCCCCATGGCAGTTTTCAATAGTCTGAGTACTGAAACCTGGCTATGAATAACACCTGTAGAAAATGGGTAACTGTTAAGTAGGGCAGTGACCTTGACCTTAATCTTCAATCTTTGTTAAAACAAAATAAAAAATTTGTCCGTGAAAGAATGGATTATGTTGAAATTACCTTGCACTGTCATCCTTCATTCTTTGGCTTTTGCTCTCAAGCAAGATCTAAAGCTAAATCCCAGCAAAATTTTACCTATGGAAAGGGAAAAAACAAGGCTGTAGTAAGACAGTGACCTTGACCTTAATTTCTTGCTTATAAAACAACAAACTTTACAGTTAAGGGCACACAAGACATTAACTAAAAAATACTAAATAAAAATAAAAAAACATTTTCTTAGAAGAGTTATCTTCTTGCTTACCCATAGGTGACCCGATGGTGCATAAGTACTCCAACTTTCAAAGTAATATCTCAAATGGTTAAGTCAACAAGTGGACAAGAATGAAAATTTTCAAATGAGTTATTGAGTCAGAAAAGGGCCATAATTCAAATATAAAATCCTTGACATGAACCAAGGTTTTCGGCTGCCCATGTTTTGGGATCATGATGGTAAATACAAGTATTCCAAGTATCAAATTAATATCTCAAACAGTTTAGTCAAAAGTGGACTGGACACGAAAAACTTAACCAAGATTCTAAGTCAATAAAGGGCCTTAATTTTTAAAACAAATCCCTGACAGAGTTACCTTGTCTTGCCTACATGATGGGGGTAATTATATTGATACAGTTTGTATTTAGGATGAAATAAAAATATCTCAAGGGTTAAGGAATTAAGTGGATTTAACCCAAGTTATTGAAAATGCATTTTCTAGGAGATAAAAAGGGACATAATTCAAGGCTAAAACCTTTGACCTGAGTTGTGACCTTCTTGTCGCGCGGTTGGTTCTTGGTTGTACAGGTCAGTTGATGGTAAACAAGTATGGTAAGTTTCAAAGAAAATCCTCCAATGGTTTTGAAATAAAGTGAGGCGGACAAGAATTAACCAAGGTCAATACACCTAAGTCGAAAAGGGGCATAATTCTGGCAAAAACATTGACAGATTATGCCCATATTTTATAGAGGAGAGTTATGATTGTAAAACAAGTCCCATGGTACAGTTACAAAGCTATCATCACTTAAATTCAACATTATGCCATTAAATGCCTGGTTTGATTACTTATGACAACATCAGAAACTTTAACAGATAGACAAGTTTTAAGTCAAAGAAGTGTAAATGATAAATGTCTAATACCAGACTGACAGCCCATGGCCCAAGATCCAGGAACCCATAAATCAAGAGCACTAGTCTGTGAATCTGGCTAGCAAGACCTGTATGTACAATAAGTAATTTTTATGGTGGGGAAGTTTTTCAGCTCCACTGCTTCAACCTAATTCTGTAGATGTACCTGAAGAATGGACTATAGGTGAAATACTGCACTGTCATCCTAAATTAAATTAGGCAAATGTAGCAGAAATTTATATGTTCAATTCCATGCTTACCTATGGAATATAGTGAAAAAAAAACAAAGGGCCATGATGTTCTGAATCACTCCTGAGTTCTGGTAACAAAGACTACAGTTATAGAAGTGGTAAATAATAACTGAAAAAAAGAAAACAGATCAAAAGGCCATAATCAGGTCAGTTAAATATGGAATTTCAAAAAAATTTCAATTTCCATTTATACCATCTACACATTAAAGCTTTATTGGAAATTTAAGCAAAACTGCCATCCGGTTTAAGAGGAGTATCGCTCAAAAGACTGACTATATGGTAAGTATTGTGAAAAACTTAAGACATGGCCATTATCCAGGTAAATTTGGTGCAACAAAACTCCATCTTTAATACCATCTAGAGATTTGATTTGTTAAGGGTTCCCTGGGAAGTTTAAGCAAAATCAAAACAATCAGTCCAAGCGGATTGCGTTCACAAAAGTCCCTATCTGGAATATAGTCAAAAAATCAACAAAGGGCCATACTTCTGTTAAATTTGGCTTTTTAAATATAATTGTTTCTAAATATTGCCAGTTACTGAAAATATTAAGGTTGTTCATCCTTAAGTTTAAGTAAAATATGCCATTTCCGGTTAAAAAGCTGATATAATTAGTCAAAATTTCTCCATAGCATATAGTCAAAATCAACAAAGGGCCATAAGTCTGTTAAAATTTGGGCAGCATAAAATGACATACTTTACTACCATCTACACATTGAAGGTTGTTCATCCCTGGAAGTTTAAGCAAAATCTGCCATCAGGTTTAATAATTGTGAATGCGTTCACAAGTATATTCAATTAAATTAATTAACATAAGGGCCAAAATTCTTTATTTAAAATTAGCGTTATGTTTATAAGAAAATTCCTCCTTTACTACCATCTACACATTAAGGTTTTTCATCCCTGGAAATTTTAGTCTACAATGTGCCATTTACTTTAAAGGAGTTCCTTTGCCTAATAAAATAATCGCTATACGACGGACGTCTTTTACTCATAAAGCCACGGATGTTATGAGATCAAGGCAACGCTATATGCCCACTTGTGGGGGTTGTTTGATCCATAATTCGTCAAAAACCTTGACAGAGTTAACTTGTCTGTAGATAGGTTTTGATAGGTAATGACAAGTATGGTTATTTTCAAAGCATATATAAAAACTATTTGGAATAGACAATGTATTATACGAGTAAGTTACCTGGGGTTATGCACTATCAAGCTATACAAATGTCGAGGCGAGTAGGCAAATAGCCCCTTTTGGAATTTAATAAATGTACAAAAGGAAAATATGGCTGTGTATACAACTCTGAGTTCATGGTAACATGAAGTCTACAGTTAATAGACCTGTTGAAATAATAACTCAAACTTGAAAACGAAGAAAACAGATCTAAAGCCATAATCAAGGCCAGTATATAGGAATTTCATGTAATAATTCTTCTAAATATTCCAGAATTTCATGTGACTAGCTTGTAAAACTACAGCAGCTATGCCCAAGTCCGGGCCACGTATCGCGTCTAAAGACTGACTAGTTCAAACTTGGCCTGCAGTATTGTCTTGTGAGAACCTTTTGACATGTTATCAAGGAAAAGCTAACACACCTCACAGTCACGTTGACCTACTGACCCCAAAAACAGTAGGGATCATCTACTCACTAAGATCAATCATCCTATGAGAGTTTTTGAGACTGCTATTGATAATTAGATCTATAAATATTGAGCGGATATGATTTTCCAAGTTTGGGTCAATGTGACTTTGACACACTGACTCCAAAAACAATAGGGATAATTCGGAGCAAGTTTCATGAAAATCAATTGAAAATTGTGACCTGTATAGTGTTATTAAGGAAAAGCTAACAGGTCACTGTGACTTTGGCCTTTGACCCACTGACGAAGTCTAGCAAAGCTATATACTGCGCTAAAGGTAAAGATTGAAATCTGCATTAAAAAACTGTAAATATGGTACAAATTTTACTGCTTTAGCTTCAAAAACATGAAAGTAGATTATTAGGTCAAGGCCTACTAGACCATGCTATATGGCAAATATCTTAGCTCTGGGCCTTCCACTTTTTGACAAGATCTTAAAACGGTTTCCTTTCTGTTGCCATGGCAACCAGAGTTCTACATGGAATGAAATTCTTTAACAACTTTGGTAGAGCTTCATGAAATAGAGATTCCTGCCAAGTTTCAACAACATTTGCCAAGTGGTCTAAAAGAAATCGTTGAAGCAAAATGTTGACTAACGACACATGTAAACAACAAAGCATGCCAGACAAAAGCTGACCACAATAGCTCACACTTTTGCTCAGGTGAACAGTGATAGTAAATTTATATTAAGATACACTTAAATCTCTTTGTCTGGCCATCAAATACTTCCCCTTCACATGTTGCACTACCATCAACCGTCTCTTAGCATCGCAAAGCCTCAAACAAAAACAAAACCAACAAGTTATGCTCCGGACAAGGAAAACTAACAAAGGGCAATAACTCTGTAATTATTCAAGATGGAGTTATAATTCTTGTGCAGGCACCCCTCCAATGTGCTTGACCATTGTATGAAGTTGTATGAATTCGAACTAGTAGTTTCAAGTTAGCCCGGACAAGGGAATTGCAAGAACAGACCAACCGCCCGACCACCGGGTGACTCCTATATACCCTCCTAAACTTGGTTTCGGGGGTATAAAAACCATGAAAATATTAATTTCAACCAGATTCACATATTTTAAGCCAAGTGGTGATGTATTATACAGTTCACCTTTGCTAGACTTTATGTTTCAGAATTTAGCTGAATATGCAATGCAATCTACTAACCACATAGGATGTTGGTATGTAGGGGGCAGTCTTGGTCCAGATATTGGTGTACAGTTGTAAGATCTCATAATCCTTTCTGCCAGCAGAAAGTTACGGAACAAACTTGCCACCAGTAAATCTTGACGGAACAATCTCTGGAACAAGTCTGCAAAAAAACAACAATAGAATTATTCATAAACATATTTATTAGCAAATGTAAATATAGTAAAACAGGTTTATTCTGTGAATGAAAAATAACTCACTAAATTGCGATTTCAGTACCTCGCGAATTCAAGAATTCAATGTAAAAATCTGCTAATGTCAATGGTTCATCCGAACCCATGGAAGCTTATCCACAACCTTTCTTTTGCAATTTATGATAGTTAACTGATGGATAATGTTACGTATGCAAGTATAGATGTTTTCCCAAGTAGTCCCAATTCGTTTTGAGCCCATAGTAATAAAATTCAAATTAACAATATGGCAGGTTGGTAAATTGATCATTGTCTAAGGCGTCTATTAACACAGATGTGTCAAAACAATTAAGGATGACAGGTGTAATAAGGTTTTTACAAGCCATCTCTTGTTTGTTTACAACAACTTGTAAATTGTTTGCACATCTTTGGTTGTTGGCACCTGAACTTAAATCAATCAATTACAAACCTGTTATAGTTTTGCATGTCATGCGAGTGATATGTAGTACGAGTGATTAATTCAACAAACATACAAGTAGGATTAAACATTTTTACAGGAGCGCACCGCAATTTGGCTTTGGGTTAATTTATTCAGGCAAAGTATACTAAGTTTAAAACCAAGTTTACCAATGAAGAGGTCACTTCGATTTTCAGGATGTTGAACTCTGGCATTCAAAAAACCGGCAATAAAAAATGAAAATGAAAATAAAATAGACAAAAATCGGGGCAAAAGGTGTCGTGTAAATTAAAGGGGGTTTACAGTAATTGGTCAAAGCCTGTAAACCTTTAATAGTCACATATATTGTGTATGACCAAAACTGACAGAAAACAATCCTATACAACTGTACCTCTAGGGAGAGTGTTCCAGGCAATGGTGTCTGTGATAGCTGTAAAAATCCAGTTCAGTTCTCCCAGCATGGTTCTTCTGTCATTCAACATTCCTGGCACTCTGGTGATAAATACATACTGTCATAATAAACTTACAACAACATCAGACATAAGGGTTATATCAATGGCAACATCATTCCAGGAACAAACCAGTATCATCCACTTATCTGCAACAATCCATCATATTCCAACATAAAAAGAGAATAAATTTTACTGCATACAAATGTTAAGTTAATAAGCCCCCAAAATAAGATCTGGTTCCCACTTCAGTGTAACTAAATTGTTGTGTCTACTTAATTATATTCAAACTGGAACTCACTTATCTACCAGGTCTTGTGTCAATCCAGGTACCAGTTTACTGGTGTTCTGTAAAACATACCTGAAAAAGATTTCCAAATAATCTGAATAACATCTGCAAAATGTTGGTTTGTACGGATAATAATTAGTGCACCTTTATATCACACTCAGTGCATCTCTATATCACACATATTGCACCTCTACATACCGTATCACACTTAGAGCACCCAATCACACTTATTGCACCTCTACATACCACTTTATCACACTTAGAGCACCTCTATATCACACTTCAACATCATGATAATGTTAAGATTAAGACATTCTTCAGCTTTTCTTATTATAAAATGGAATTTTTTAAGTAAATGTAGTAGGAAATGTTTTTTCAAACAAAGAATATCTTCTCATGAGTTAAAGTATGCACTTGATGTAAAGACAGATGATAACATACCATTTCAGGGCAATTTTGATAGGTGTAGTAAGACATGAGGTGAACAGATCTGCTGGAAGTTCTGAATTCATTGGCAGCAACTCATTAGCCCCACATGCTGCAAGCTGTATACAATGTTTTCCAGTTAAACTACCCCCGGATGTGTGAGATTTGCCATTCACTGCCTGAAATTATTCATTTATAAACATACTATGCTCTAACTTGCTACTGTTCAATAAATTGTTATATTTGAAGGTTACTGATTAATGACAATGCTGTATGACAACCATCTCTCCAGGCAAATATTCTTTACATCTTTATTAAGCCATAGAAGGCTAAACAAGAACTTTCCCTCACAAGTGACAAATGCCCCCGAAAGAGGTGTCTCGCAGTCTGTGTCCTCTTCATATGCTCAACAATTGTGCCATGTGATTGTATGCATATATACAGGATTCCATTACCTATAAACTCGCAGGTAGGGCGTGGTTCTGCACGCATCCTTGTCTGTGTGCGAACATTTTATCAACAATGCATGACAAAGTTCAGTCTAGACACAAATGTATGCATATATACAGGATTCCATTACCTATAAACTCGAGGTGTGACCTTGACTTTTAACGTAGGGATGTGGGTCTTGCACGCAACACGTCAGCTTGATGTGCTGAACATTTGGGCCAAGTCATTTTGAAATGAATCACTGCATGACAAAGTTACAGTCTGGACACAAAAGTGTGCATGTATAGATGATTCCATTACCTTCAAACTCTAAGTGTGACCTTGACGTTTGAGGTAGGGACGTGAGTCTTGCACACGACACATCGTCATGATGTGCTGAACATTTGTGCCAATTTATTTCAAAACCTTTCAATGCATGACAAAGTTACAGCTCGGACACAAAAAAATGTTGTAAGGGCGGAAGGGCAGACTGACAGTGCGATTTTAATGTGTCACACTTTGGGTGCATAAAAATGGCAAATGAGCACAGTAAAAATGTTTCACTGCTACAAATGAAACAGCATATAGTACCTTCTGAACACACAACTCATGCAAGATTAACGTTACCTATCAAGTGACTTTACTCTTTATAATCAACAGATTGGCTATCATGAGCATAACTGTACTGCGTTAAGATGTAAATTACAATTTCACTGCTTCTTACCTCTGCCTCTTGCTCCCTCTGTAGGGAGAACTGTTTGAACAGATCCACTATAACACCAGCATGTGAACAGTCGTACACATATATAGAAGGACTTCCCATCCATGTTTGTAGATCATAGATAGATAGTGGTATATACTGCGTGTAACTCTGTTAAATTAAAGCCACAGAATCAAGGAATGCATAGATTAATTCACATTGGTTCAGACGATCAAGTATTTCAATTTATAGTCAGACCAACAGTAAACTAAAACTCCCCGGACATATTTGTTCAAGCTGCAAAAATTAGCTAATAAAGTATCTGAAATTTCAGATAAAGTTGTTCCTGTACCACTGAACAGTTTATTTAAAGTTCTTGTTGATGAAAGACAGGAAGCAAGACTCGTAGTGGACTTACCTTATTAAATACCCAGATTTCCCCATTTACTGTTGGTTTAGGTACTCCATGACCATTGTAATGGAACAGAACTCTTTCTTCCTACAATGCAAAACATATCAAGATGATCAGCATACAATATTATGTCCCTTTCATCATGTTTATCTACCTCACAAACATATATAAAAACATAGGATAAATGTAGGTTTCAGTTTCAATTATAAGTTTGCAGTTGGAATTCCATCATTCATCTCCTTCCACTATTAAGTTTTTACTGTACTTTCTGATTTTATGTTTTGGACACCCACTTGGAAGTTATTTCAGTTAAAGGAACAAAGTAAGACTCATCCCTCTTTGACATATAGTGTAATACCTTTGCATTCCTGCGAAGTGATGTACACAGCTTCTTCACCTCCTCTACGGTGGGGTCCAGCGTTTGCTTGTATCTCGCTCTAGGTTGCCATCTCTCATACTGCTTCTGCAGGTTAGCCCCTATAGCTTCAAGGGCTTTCTGAGGACTCTGGGCTAAGGGATCTACAAGTTGTAAAAAACTCAGTTTCAATATACAGTGTAATCTCCACTGTCAACGGTCACCTCCCACGGTAAAAATTTTGACCAGAAAAGCTTTCCATAAAGAAATTTTCTTTTTGAGTTATATTTTGGACTGAAATTGGGTCATGGTAGGATGCAAGCATCAGCCACAAAATGGCTGTATACATAACAGTCGCCTATGATGCAGTATGACCTCCGTAAATTGGTCTATTGTGGAGTATTTACTGTTCAATGTCTCAAGCTTAGACACACTAGGAGGCCAGAAATGGTTCACTGTTGTATATGACAGTTGCCAAATATTGGATTCTGATATTTATGTACATGTACACCAATATCCCAAAATTGATCCCTTGTCTCAAAAGATGTTACCAGCGCCCATTTCTGGCTTCTTTAGATTACTATGACATCCATATATTGGTCTATTGTCAGACAACGACATGTTAGTTACTGCTCAAGTTAGGAAATGGTTTACACTTTACAAAACAGATTCTTCACGGAAGGACAGAAATCATGTATCAAACACAGATCTAATCATGTATGCTCAGGTAAAGCACACAATACAGAATCTAGGATGGGTAACTTCTGCTGGTTTTTGTTAACAGAAATGTATGGACACCTGTACTCAAACTGCATCACCTTTAATTTCAAAACTAATTTTTATTAAATATTTCAAAGTATGTCATTGTATTAAATGTCATATATTATTTGATCACTGTACCATTTGATCACAAAAAATCCGAAATTTGAAAGATTTTTGCCATACCTCAGACATTACCAGCAGATCTTTGTATCTGATAACAAGTCTGCACATGCCATTGTACACCATTATACTACCAAAAACTTCACTTCTAACGATTAAATTTCATTTGGAATGTGTTTGGAAAGAAAACGGGATACTTGTAGTTTATATCCCGAATAACTGTATGTACAATATATATATGTGCTTTAAATATTAACTACCTGTATACTTTATTGCCATTTTGCCACAATTTGCAATACTTTTGTCAAATACTGGTTATCAAAGAGAATACTTCAACAGCAGAAGGGAAGGGACTTTTTACATGTGATTGCAAAAAATGTCACTTACGAAAGAATTTCATTGCGGTATTTCAAAATTTACTTCAGTAACCCAAAAATGGGTGTTTGATGTATACGTCTGTGACCCATATGTAGATTGTACAATATTAAGTTCGACATAACTTTAATATAAAACATGCAATTAACAATCGCCTTATTCAGGTTTGACAGTTCTCAACTGAACACCGATCCTGGGCAGTTGTCGTATCCCAAAGTTAGGCTATTGTTTTTGTCGAAATATTCAGCTTAACAAAAGTTCTGGGCAGCTGTCGTATCTGCTCATTACAAAAGACAGGCTATTCTCGCGTCCGTTCAAGATCTTGTGTTAGGCTATTCTCTGATTGCGGCTGAAAGGACAATGTTTAGTACCAAATATAGATCTTCACCTGCTCCAAACCAAAAAAATAAGGACTAAATTTGGATTTAAAATCCTAAAAATCAAGAGGTCATTGTGACCAACCAGTGTGCAGAGTTATCAAGGTAGCACCTGACAAAAGCTACAATTCCATGTTCAAATCAAAATAATATAGTATCACCTGTAAAAAGGTCCACTTAATCTTGATGTAAAAGTAAAGTGATTTACCTATCCAGCATTCCAATCTAGCACATGGAGATGTCTTCACAATATCTGGTGGATCTACTCCAACATTCAGGCATAGAACTAAAGCAACACTTACTGTCTTCATCTGAAATGAGCATTTAGATTGTAACAATTTAAACACACAGTACCCTACCTTTTAAATTTCTTATCATATACTGGTTACAGAACTCTGTGGGCATAAAAACTATGTCCATAATACATGTAATAAGGAAGTTAAACTCTCATCATGTTAGTCAATATAAAAGCAATGCTCTAATTATCATTTATAACCCTCTCATAATTTGCTCTTACAATTAATATTAACTCACAACAATTCACACACTTGTCTTGAGTTTTAATATGTTTTAAAACATAAAAGACTACTCTTATTTCAGTAATAAGATAGGTTATGGTCTATATTACAGGAATAAACAATGGGGAGCATACCGATGCAATTAGTTTTTTGATTGACCTATAACCGTACGTTTTCCATCTACAGACAATTTGTATTGAACTAGAGTAGGGGAGCTTGCTCTGTGAGCACAGTCTCACTTTTGGAAAAATAAGGAAATAATTATTTTCATATTGGAGAATTGAGTCATATGGAGAATACAATTAGCTTTTTTGAATGAAATAGGGGCATTTGATTGGATTCAGGGGGGGGGGGGGGGGGGGGGGGGGGGGGGGGGGGGGGGGGGGGGGGGGGGGGGGGGGGGGTAGGTGCTCAAACTTCAGTTGCTCATTTGAGGGAAAAAAGGGGGAAATGGGTTGTTTTTTTTTGGCCCCGGGGGGTTTTTGGTTTCCAGCAATTTGAGAATTGAAATTACAATACAGAGTCGTGTCTGATTTAATTGCTCATTAATCTGTATGACAAACACTTTCATAGAAATTTGCAGAGGTCTATTATATTCAGCTCTACGATTGTTTATCAAGTAACACCTGTGATAACGACCAAGACGGTCAGGTGTTGGTTGACAGGTAGTGAGTGACTACTTAACTCCACCTCCTTTGTTATATTAACCAAAAGGCTACAATCAATTTTTGATTGACATCGAGACTGGTGACAATGCTCCACCCATTTTTGTATGTTATCCAACAGACGACAGTCATTTTTTATTGACACAGCGAAATTGCAGAGACTTGTGATGCGTAGGAGAAAAAAAATTCTTGCGAGTAAAAGTTTACACACAGGACATCTTTATTGGGGGGTCAAATACCAGTATTTCAAGAATTTCACAGGTTAAATCTTGGCAGCTCAAGTCTACCAGACACCCTGGATATCCAAAGAATTTATCCAGAATTAATGTTTTACAGTGTTTGGTTTAATGTTAAAGTTGTCTTGCTTGGGGCAGATGAGAAAAGAAGGACTCAGATAACTCTGTCAGTGTTGAAATTGTTTGCAAACCCATGCTGTTATGACATCGGTAACCTGGTAATTTAAATATTAAGAAATAAATTACAAATCCAAGTGAATTAACATGACTGCCTGAAAAAACATGTCTAAAAAATAACAGTCAGCGGCAAAAACTGTTTTTTAGGCCTTACTCGTTGTCCTATTGTGACACGTGTAACATCATAAACACATTTATATGTACATTGGATTAATGAGGGTTCATAAGTGCCCAAGTAAAATCTGTTTGGGAAGTCTACACATGTGATTGCACATGGCATCAGGACGTAGAAGGCAAACAACTTTATGTCAGCAAGTAAAATTGGTTCGCCTTTGAACTGTCGAAGTGGAAAGAGTGAGACTAGCCTTTTGCAAATACAAAGTTTATTTACTGTCGGTATGTTACATTTAACATAATATAGCAAGTTATAAACATAAGCTATGTTCTGGTTTCTTTCAGTTAACCGGACAGAAACTGGACATTTTCCTAAATAATTCTGTCAATATTGCAGATAGAAACACAAAATCTTGACACAACAAAATTCTGTCTCAGCTGTATACACATCTGTATACTTTGCGGAGGTCACAAAGTATGTATTCTAGTTCA
Organism: Saxidomus purpurata; assembly: GCA_022818135.1. NCBI lineage: Eukaryota > Metazoa > Mollusca > Bivalvia > Venerida > Veneridae > Saxidomus > Saxidomus purpurata. The sequence continues at coordinate 38,277,099 of JAFMSR010000002.1, forward strand.
CTTCGAGTAAAACAATAACCAGTGAAACGTCCACGAAATATGCAAAGTCCATTCATTTATCCGGACAATTGTTTATTTGTGTAAAAAGTCTGTTATTTCATTAGATTTTTTTTTCTCTGGTTGATTTTCTCAAATTATACCCTGTACAGCTTAAAGTAAACGAGTGGCATTCCCAGAAAAAGCAACTGGTTACTATTTATATCATTAATCCTGAGCCAAGGTATGTCATGGTTGCATTGATTTAACTTCTAATGTACTAAATGTGTTATTTAATGCTTTTAATACAAATTTAACGCAGTCCATCTACTTTTTAAGATTTTAGCATTTTCTTTACGGTTTGCAAGGCTTTCCTCATTCTCAACAACGGTTGAAATTTTAATGAAACAAATGTTGAAACTGGATGTGAATATCGCTATACATTTGCGCAGATGCGCATGTGCATTGATATATTAAGTACCCACGTGACAATGGCCATCTGCAATCAAAATATAAGGCAAGCGTAGTACATATAATCAAATTTATTAATGTTGTTCACCTAAGTGATAAGTTGACTGCACTGTCACAGAAACAGGAAGCGTCTACATGATCCAGGTATCTTCATTACACATTGGATCAAAGGATAACTGTTTAATTACATGCAAATCGACATTGTCCAGATAATCGAGCCTCCGGTTAACATGTATGATACCAGTATAGCTTTTGACCTAGCTTAAACAACTTCAGCGTACCTGGTTTATATGCTTGACAGAACAAGGATGCTGAAGGCTACTCTATAGGGAAATCGGACCAATAATTTTGTCAGAAATCTGACACGCTCTCATTTTAGTATTTCATGAGAAATAGAACAGTTTTATTAATAGGACTATAATCTTTTCATTTGCCAAATTTGAATATCAAATTTTATCTACATGAAGTAAAGCACAACGACATTTTCGAGCAGGTCAGAATTTTCACCAATTGGCTGCATTCTTGCCGATTTGACAATTATCACATGTCCATTCCCAAGAAACTTTGGAAAGGGATCTGTGTGGCAAATCACCGAAGGTTCCGATTGTGGTCACGGAGACAGTTTTTTTTATTTACATGACCATTTGCGTTTTGGCCCGAACACTTTCAGGGTATGTTCCGTGTCGAAAATAAAGTAAATTTCTTTTGAAATAAAAAAACATAGTGGTAAATGCTATTTCATATTTACAATCGTCCTTTATATCATCTAAACACTTAACAAAAGGAAAATATCAAGCGAACTGAACTACATGAAAAATGAGTGCGATTGCATCATACGAGATCTCGTGAGAGCAGGCATTTGGAGTGTCCGTTGTAAATGTAAACACAATGATGAAGGTTTGAAAAACAATGTTTTTCGTGGTCAACTTTGGTTGTAGAACATCATAAATTGTTTGAAAAGATGAATTAATAAAAATACAACCCAAACATGTCTATATTTCCTTACTCAACGTACAGTAGATGAAAATGTGCATGCTCTGTTATTCTGGTGAGGATTCATAGTAGGGCTGATCCAAAACTATAAAGCCGCACCTGACTAAAAACAAAATATAACAAGAGCTGTCTCATGACAGCACACTCGACTATTCGAAAGGTTGTCGGTAAAATAGTTTTTTTGTCTAAGAACAGGTGTATTGTGTAATTGTCTATAAGAATTAAGGTCAAAGATATGAAACTTGTCCAAAGACCTTTATAAAATTAAACAAGAGGGCCATGATGGCCCATTATCACTCACCCGAGTACAACTGCTTTAACAAAGTTGTAGGGGGACAGGGCGCGTACTGGTATGCGTATAAATCAAAAATCGGTATTATAGGTTCAATTGATACATCACTGTATCAAATGTCAAAACAACCTTTCTGACAAATTTCCAGGATATTTGGGTGAAAATGTAACCTCTAGAGGTTAACAAGGTTTTTCCACATTTGGGCTCTTGACCTAGGTTTTGACCCCAGTGACCCATATTCGACCCTGAGCTAGATTTTTGGATTCCCCCGAAAAAACCTTTCTGACAAATTTCCAGGATATTTGGGCTGAAAATGTTACCTCTAGAGTGTTAACAAGGTTTTTCCATATTTGGGCTGTGTGACCTAGTTTTTGACCCCAGGTGACCCATATTCGAACCTGAGCTAGAAGTCATCGAAACAACTTTTCTGACAAATTTGAAGGATACCTGGGCTGAAAATGTAACATCTACAGTGTTAACAAGGTTTTTCTATATTCAAGCTGTGTGACCTAGTTTTTGACCCCAGATGACCCATATTTGAACTTGAGCTAGAAATCATCTAAACAACCTTTCTGATATATTTCCAGGATATTTGGGCTGAAAATGTTACCTCTAGAGTGTTGACAAGGTTTTTCCATATTTGAGCTGTGTGACCTAGTTTTTGACCCCAGGTGACCCATATTAAAACTTCAGCTAGAAATCAACCAAACAACCTTTCTGACAAATTACCAGGATATTTGGACTGAAACAGTAGCCTCTAGAGCCTTAAAAAGATTTTTCTATTTTTTGGGTCATGCGGGACCCAGGTTTTCACGGGATGACCCATATTCGAACTCGTCTGAGTAATTACTGGGACAAACATCCTGACCAAGTTTCGTGACAATTGAGGCAAAAATGTGACCACTAGAGTGTTAACGAACTAAGTGTGGACAGACGGATGGACTCTTCATTTTTCCTCATTATCCCCCCCCCCGCCCCCCCCCCAAGGTGAGCTAAAAAGCATGACCGCTGCATGCTGCATAATTATTCTATGACATTTTAAAAGTAAGCCATTTCAAGTATTTCTAATAATAGTTTGGTAAAAACTGTGACAAAATTCTAAGTTAAAAAGGGGTATAAATATGTCAAAAATCAAAAACATTGGTGAAGATGTTGATAGTAAACATACATTTTAAGTTTCAAGTCAATATCTGATATTTGACTTTATAAAAATCTAAAAAAACAACAAAAAATTGTAAGTTAAAAAGCGGCATAAATCTAACAAAAATCAAAACAGAGCTATGGGGATTGTTTCCTCTGGTGTAAATGTTGATGGTAGACTTTTGAGTTTCAAGTCAATACCTTTGATAGCAGTAATAATCAACCTTCGTGCGCAAAGATTTAAATATGGCCTTTAGGAAATATTTGAATTTTATAAAAATCTTCTTACCGCGTATTTAAAAATTTTCATAAAGGAAAGTTAAAAAATCGCGGCATGGCGGGTGTAAATCGGGGGGGGGGGGGGGTGTTTAAAAACATAACGTTTATTTAATAAAGAATTGTTGGAACTTACAAATGTTAATTAGTTAATTGAAAATACTTTTCGCATTCACAAAGTATCAAACGTTACTCAATCAGTGGAGTCACATAACTCGAGATTTCAAAGTTGACGTAGTTATTTGTCATCCTTTATGAATGCTCGTATTTTTCACACCTAACCCGGACATTCGCAAGTAACAAGTGCTAATTGGAGAATAAACCTCGACTAATTACAGCACATTTTTAACCGAAATAAATATTTTACATCTATGTAAAAGGTAATTAATATTTTCAGTAACTCAATACTTTTAGAAACAATTATATTTGAAAAAACCGCCCCCCAAAAAACACATCACAGCGGCGGGTTCGCAAGTGGGGATGTCCATTCTATTTTCTGACTTTTTCGGAAAGGGACTCATTGTTTCATAGCTGGGACTCATTGTTTTGAAAAACGTGCGTCCCAGGGACTCATATAAATCAAAACCTAGATTATTCACTGTTGATAGTATTCAAGATATTGGAATTTATAAAAATCTTTATCCAAAAATTCTAAGTTAAAAAAGGGCATAAATCTGTCAAAAATCAAAACCGAGTTATGGAGATTGTTTCCTCAGATTTAGATGTTGATGGTAGACACATACTTCGAGTTTCAAGTCAATACCTTTGACAGTATTCAAGATATTTGACTTTATAAAAAACTTTAACCAACGCAGGGGCGAGTGCAATAGCCTTCTTATTCTTCGAATAGTCGAGCTAAAAATAGCGGCATTTAGAGTTTTGGAAGCCAGAACTATTTTTGATCGAGTCGGCGAGTTTAAATTCAAACCCTTGACATACTGGTGCTCTCTGAATAATCTGGCAAACCAGCTGTAGGTTAGCCTGAAAGGTATTATAAGTACTATAGTGGGGAAACCTATGCTGGAGGTATTTTGAATGTATATCAGCTGTTCAGAAAGCAGGAAATCCTAACCATTTTGATTTGCCTCAGCGAAAACATAATGTTATCCCTGCTAAATCGAAACAAGATTTTTATGTGCGTCATCACCTGACTATGTCATTCTGGGAGCTATTGACACGACACATATCAAAATTTGAAATTTCATCATGAAGGGAACCAATGCTGGCGGTATGTGATATTTGACAACCAACTGGTGGAAAACAGGTTTTAGAGCCTAAATATTAACTAACGAAAGACAACAGTTTCCATAGAATATATATTTTTATACAAAAGAAATAAGTTTTATCAAAAATGCTAACTTTAACTGGGTGATTTTGACGTCTATATTTCAGAATTTTTCTAGCGAAATGGATCTAGTACAATTGTAGCAGCTGTTGTGACGTCACAGAGCTGCATGAGCGGCTATCACTACGGTTGCTGTAAAAGCATTTCATCGACTGTCAATGCTGAATGCACCCTGAAAAATATTTCTTAATCTGTTTTTCTGTTAATAGCTGTTTTTCGGAGATACTACTAGCAAAGGGATACCGCCAGCATGTTCCACCACTCTATTTATATACACATATCCCCAGATTTATTTATTTTCTACTTTCTGTTTCAGGTCTTTATATCCACTCACACATTAGCTCAGTTTCATAACAGATAGTAAACCTGCCATACATACTGTAAGAAACAACTGTAGATTAAACTAGCATTTAAAATATATCATTGAATGACACTTAAAATACCTACACGTTCTTTCATTCTCCATGACTGCGTGACCTTTTTTGAACCCTCGATTTTTTCACGATGTCTCAGCTCGCTGTACGCAATTGGCAACTCCGAGTCTGACGACTCATTTTCGTCATCAAAAAGACCACATTCCATTTCAAGTGCTTTAGCCATATCTTTCGGTACAGGCTGCATATTGTCATACTCTTTCATTTATCCGCAAAAATAGACAATTTGTTTTGACAGAGGCATGTGTCCTCCAGCCGGACGCCATTTCTCTAAATTACTTCCCTTTGCTATAGCCTCTAAATACTACAAGCAATACATTTTATTTCTATCAATAATTCTAACAATTAAATTTGTGTGCCTGACTGTAGAAAGTCATTAAAGCTAAATGTTGACTCAAATAACCAGGAATATTTAGTTTGGCCTAAGTCATGTAATTTAAATAATATAATTTCAAGGTTATTTCAATTATTGACACTAAAGAGCTCCTAAGAACTCAAAGAGAAAATATGGCAAGCGAAGAGCAAGAGGAAAAACCAGCTGACAGTTCAGATGTAGAAGAACCAGAGGAATGGGAATATGCAGGACTTGAAGCTATAGATAAAACTTGTCTGGAAATTTATCCAGACCAACCAAATCCATTGCAGGCCACAGCTGTAGTGAAATTTTGGTAGGTTGCCAGATGGGTGGAGTCTCAAAATTGTCTGTGAAAGTATCAAAAATATACAGCTCATACAGCTGATGACTCTTGTCTTTATTTAAAAATTAGAACTTAGTGCATGGTACCAGAATTCTATTCTATTATATAGATGTTCATGTGATTTATTTGATGAGTTGCCTAGGCCTGATAAACAAGACCTTGCATTACTTGATCAGCTGTTGATGACAGTAACCCTTGCGTTATATGTACTCAACCTACTTGGGTTCTCAAGCAATATAAGTTACGATGGATTATGTTACGTGCCTGAAGTTTTCCCTGAAAATAACTACTGCAAGCAATAAATAAAATGTGTCTGACAACAATTTCTTTTTTAAAAAGTCAGAACCCGACTGTTAGCCTATTAGCTGGTTAGTAAAAATGAAAATATCACGAAACAAAGATTTTTATAGAAAAATCCTAATGCAATAAACATCAGTGCATCCTAATTCATGTTAATATACTTCTATTCACATTCAATCATATACATCTTATATCAATTGCCAAAATGCGAGGTCTTATCATTTTCAGGTAGTGTCCCGTTGTCTGCTTTGCCGTGACATCAGACTTTTAGTTTGTGTTTATTTCTTCATTCAGTAAAAGTGGACAACTCGGTCTTTACTGTACACACATAATGCAAGTTTAAGTATATTTCGAACGAAACAAAAAGCCTTTAACAACATAGAATTATTATAAATACATTGTAAATTCAATTCTATGATTATAAGCTAATGATAGAATAACACTTTCCGCCATGAATTGCAGAATTATTTTCATGAAAATTTTTCAACATTGAAACAGGTAATTCATTTTTAAACCAATCTAAAATGAAAGAAGATATTCTTTACTTTCTAAGTCATTTTATTCCCCATTTAAACCTACATGGGTAGAAGTTCCTCACTAGATTCATGTTCACGTTTTGTATACCTGTGAACTGAAAATTTGGCTATGTGTATCGCATGCAAAACGTTTAGACTTCATGCATAGCAAAAACAGTAAGACAGGAATATCAGAAATGAAAAGTTAGAAATAAGAAACAACAAGCATGATGTTTAAATGTTTGGACTATATGTATAGCACAATGAGAAGTATTGCATGATCATCAATATAGACGCACTTTATATTCCAGGAGTATGTGACCCTATGTGGGGGAAGATACCAAAATTTGTTGTTAAGAAATAAGCATCCTTTACTTTCCTTAACTGTGCAAACACATTATCTAAATCTTTGAAACACACAGAATGAAATTACTTTTCCCCACTAAAGAGAAATAAACCGTGAAAAGTTAACGAGACTTACGAATATGAAGTCATTGGCTTGTTTATTTAAGCTACCAATTTAGGCACTTTTGCCATGACAAGAACTACGTATATATGTTATTAAAAGCAAGTTTCAAAATCAAGTTATTGAAAAAAAGTAAGATTGTACAGAAAATATACAGAACTTGCTGTTTAATTTAGATATTTATTCTCATCTGTTTAAAGCAATTTAAACTGTATTATAAAAGAAATGAAGAAATGAGCAGAAAAACATCAAACAAAAAAAAAACATGAAAATGAAAATAAAACCGGCTGTATGACAAATATGTTTATATAAATATTTTATCTTACCTCTCTCATTACATTCTGCCTACAAACTTCCTGTCTGAACTCCATCTGACAACAGATACATGTACATGTATGTATAAGATGCAGTATGTTTTGAAAGTTTGCTCTTGCAGGCTGGGAGGACCTGATCCATTAGATTATATCAGTATATACTCAAACAATGGTGATGTAGACAGAGGAATTCCACCTCATTGGCATTATGTGAGCTATGGCTTTTCAGATCTCTATGGTGACAACAGAGTACATCAGTGAGTAATGGCAGCTTTATTTTGTACAATGTATATCTAGCACATACTTCATTGGAATTAAAGCAATGCCTAGTTTACTGTGCATGATTTTATGTGAATATATAATCGAAGCATTTTGTAACGATGGGTTCAAAATATCATACCTGTACATACATGCCGCACAGACATAATTTTTCTGCATTAGATTTTCAGTCATCAAAATTATCAATGTCAAGTAGATTAGTTCAAAAGAAAAGACTAGTTAGAATTATTGAGGACCTAACATCCTCTTCTTCATTTATAAGTTTGATTGAACAAGTTAACAATTACAAAGGTTATTTATTCAAATGATATTTTTGCCTTGCTCAAAGTGCTGCATTATTTTGCCTTTATATTTATACCTTTGTAAATTTTAATGCAACATGCGTCTATTCAAAGTATTCTTTCTCAAAAATAAGGAACAATGAAAATACAAATTGAGAGATGTCATTGACTTTTGTAACTATTTGTCAGCTTGTTCTGTTATTAAATTATCAGGTACAGAGGATCTGGTCAGACCAGCGGGTATGGCTTTGAGATGACAATGCGTCTAAAAAAGTCTGGAAATGAGTCGGCACCCCCAATGTGGCCCTCGGGGCTTATGAACAGACTTGCCAGCTATGTGTTCCAAACTGGTAAATTTCTTTTACACTTTATCCTCCAGCTTTCTTTGCTTTTATTTTGTGTTCTAATTTCATTGTGACAGCATGTGAAAGTTGTTATGTCCTACAAACCTAAACCATTTTGCATATGTTGTAGGAATATACCCTGCCCAGAAAAAATATTTACTGATTTGTATAAACTTTGTAAAGGGGTTTCATATAGGGGCTCAATTTTATTGTCTGAATTGAATTGTGTAAAAGAGGAGTTATTTATGCTGTATACACTGCAGTGTATAAACATGCTTCATGTGAAAGATGAGTAAGGCTGTATAGATGGGTGTCATGTTACCTGGAGTCAAACATTAATGCAGTTGTTTCTTTTAACAAAACATTGGTCTGTATGAATACCCTGAATGAAGAAGAAGTTTCTGGATACCTGTGATTATCATTTTGTAGGGAATACCCTGCATGTTGGAGATCATATACCCTGGCACAAACCTCTGGATGGTAGTGAGGAATCTCTGGTCCAGCATATGCTGGTAGCCCAAGACCCACAACTCTCTGAACTGAATTCACCTTATGGGCATCTTGACTTTAGACAGGTTACTTATTTTTTTAAAAACTTACGTGAATCTAATTTTATAGGCGGTTCAAGCAAAGTTATTACCCTATTTCAGTAAATTTTTATGCCCCCTAAGGTTGGTATATTAAAATCGCACCGTCCGTCTGTCTGTGCGTCCGCCCTTACATTTTTCCGTGTCCGAGCTGTAACTTTGTCATGCATTGAAGGATTTTAAAATAACATGGCACAAATGTTCACCACATCAAGACGATGTGTCGCGTGCAAAAACCACGTCCCTACCTCAAAGGTCAAGGTCACACTTAGAGTTTGAAGATAATGGAATTCTGTATACATTGTATATGCACACATTTGTGTCTGGACTGTAACTTTGTCATGCATTGATTGATTTTAAAAAAACTTGCACAAATGTTCAGCACATCAAGCTGACGTGTCGCGTGCAAGACCAACGTTCCTTCCTCAAAGGTCAAGGTCACACTAAGAGTTTAAAAGTAATGAATGGAATTCTGTATATATGCATACATTTTTGGCCTGACTGTAACTTTGTCATGCATTGATTGATTTTAAAATAACTTGGCACAAATGTTCAGCACATCACATCAAGACAATGTGTTGCATGCAAGAACCACTTCAAAGGTCAAGGTCACACTTGGAGTAACAGAATAAGGTATGCATGGTCACTCTGTCATGCATGGAAGGATTTTAAAATTACATGGCACGATTGTTGAGCACATAGAGAGGACACAGACTGTGAGACACCTCTTTCGGGGGCATTTGTCACTTTTGAGGGACGGCTCTTGTTTTTTAAAATTTAAGTGTTATCATGTAACTTACTCTTAGGCAATATCTATTCATCTATCAATAGTGTAACACCTCGCAATGAACGATTTATTCCACTGCATTGTAGTGAAGAAGCAAACCTATCCTAACCTTTGTAGTTGTGAAATCAAATTACCACCTTGAATATGGGGGCTTGTACTGGATGTCTACATTTGACATAGGCTGTACTTTGTTAAAATGTTTTGGTATGAAACGATAAAGCTTAGACTCTAGAATGATTTATTATAACCATACAGTCCTGTGCTGTTGCAGGTAGTTGGAGCTACTGATGATGAAATGAGAGCCGCCCAACGCTGGAAGGGAGCTGGGGTACTGGAGCTTATGTCAACTAGTAAAGGGTATACATACTAACATCACCTTAAACCTGACCCAGCTACTTTTATGAAGTGGACTTATCCATTGATTAGCAACCACTGTAGATCATGATCTGCCATATGTACATAGTCACCTTGGTCACTGCTTTAATTGGATTGATATGTACTGAAGTAATTCAGTATAAACATAAGATTCAAACATGGAACTACTTTTTGCAATTTATACCCCCGAAGCGAAGTTTAGGGGGGTATATAGGAGTCACCCGGTGGTTGGTTCGGGCGGTCGGTCCGTTGCATTTTCCTTGTCCGGAGCATAACTTGAAAACTGCTGCTTGGAATTCAAAACAACTTCATACAATGGTCAAGCACATTGAGAGGAAGTGCAGTGTACAGGAACCATAACTCCATCTTGACAATTACAGAGTATTGCCCTTTGTTACTTTTCCTTGTCCGACATAACTTAAAAACTACTGGCTGGAATTCAATACAATTTCATACAATGGTCAAGCACAATGACAGGAAGTGCAGTGTACAATAACCATAACTCTATCTTGGCTAAGTACAGAGTTATTGCCCTTTGTTACTTTTCCTTGTCCGACATAATTCAAAACTACTTGTTGGAATTCAATACAACTTCATACAATGGTCAAGCACAATGACAGGAAGTGCAGTGTACAATAACCATAACTCTATCTTGGCAAATTACAGAGTTATTGCCCTTTGTTACTTTTCCTTGTCCGGAGCATAATTCGAAAACTACTTGTTGGAATTCAATACAACTTCATACAAGGTCAAGCACATTGAGAGGAAGTGGCAGTGGCGCGGGAACCATACTCATCTTGACAAATTACAGAGTTATTGCCCTTTGTTACTTTTCCGTGTCCGAGCATAATTCAAAACTACTTGTTGGAATTCAATACAATTTTATACAATGGTCAAGCACAATGAGAGGAAGTGCAGTGTACAAGAACCATAACTCTATCTTGACAATTACATAGATGCCCTTGTTACTTTTACTTGTCCGGAGCATAATTGGAAAACTACTGGTTGGAATTCAATACAACTACATACAAGGTCAAGCACAATGAGAGGAAGGCAGTGTACAAGAACCATAACTCTATCTTGACTAATTACAGAGATTGCCAAGAACAATATCTCTTTTAGTTTTTTGCAAGGTATTCTGTTACTACGAACTTCCTCAGTTTATAAAGCAATCTTTCGGGGGTATTAATCACATTTAGTGATAGGTCTAGTTTAAAATGTTGAAATTTATATTTGAAGCAAAAAAACATGACAGAAAATACTAAGAGGTGTCAGAATGTTAGATGTTATTCACATTTGAGAAAAGCAAGATCCTTTTGATGTGGAAAAAATTCCAATTGTGGGCTTCAAAGATGGAAAATTAGACAGAAGATAAAGAGATGTTGTATTGTAGATTATTTTTATACAGGGTTGGACCATACTTCATCACAGACTTGGGTCGTAAACAGTCAATATTTGAAGATGATGCTAGTCTGATAGGAAAAGTGAATGAAGGTATCAATGCAGACGGCTCAAATCTTGGCCATGTGACAGCTGTATGCAAGTGGATAGATATAAATGCCAGGTGAGGTGCATATACAATGTAGATATATCTTCAAATATATTGCGAAGTGGAACAAGATCATGTGATTTCATATTGAAGTAAATTACCATTCCTGTTTACATTAACTTTCAATCAGAACATCTTTCAATTTGGACAGTACCATAAACTGATCAAAGGTGTGCCTACTGAAAATTAACTGACTGATTAGCAAACAGTGAAGACCATGGGTAGACTGTACGGATGTGACTGATTAGCAAGCAGTGTAGATCATGGGTAGTCCACATGGATGTGATTGATTAGTAAACAGTGTAGACCATGGGTAGACTGCACAGATGTGACTGATTAGCAAACAGTGTAGACCATGGGTAGACTGACGGATGGCGTTGCAACATGTAGACCATGGAGACTGCACGGATGTGACTGATTAGCAAACAGTGTAGACCATGTAGACGCACGGATGTGACATGAAAGTTACCATGGGTAGACTGCACGGATGTGACTGATAAGCAAATGGTTAACCATGGGTAGACTGCACGGATGTGCAAGCCGATCATGATCTACACTTGGCACAAAGGCAGACTCATTTGCTGCCAGCATGGTGATGATCAGAAGGCCTGTCCTATGTTGATGTTGTACTGCAATGTAATCATTAACTAGCTGCTTACTGTTGTCACTATACTTAACTGATTCATGTGTGTGTGTAAACTGGAGAATTGTAATGCATGCTAAAATCTTTTCAACTTAATAGCCAGTACATTTATGCAGGCCTCACATTAGCTATAAAGTACTACAGACAGTGTACAGTTGAAGTTCATGCTGTAGTCAAACTTGTGTCAACCATATATGATACAATATATTTGTATGTAGTGTTACAGCTGAAAGACCTGTTGCATATTGACATGTTGAGTACAAAACATAAAGTCATGCTTATCCTGATTAAAGGACATAATGAAATAATTACATTACAGATGACATAATTAGGAGACATAATGACATGATTACGGGACACATTGACATGACTATAGAGCATAATGACAAAATAACAGAACATAATGCCACGATCATAGACTATAATGACATGATTACAGAATATATTGACATGATGACATGACATATTGACATGATTACATAATATATTGACATGATTACATACTATATTGACATGATGACATGACATATTGACATGATTTCAGGATGTTTGATACTGAGAGTGATGATGAGACGGAGCCTGAGTGTTTAGAAGGTGTTCATTTAATGTTTGATTCTGAGGCTGCAGATCTACTACCCATGGTGATCAGGTATCTTACAGATTCCTCCTGATTTTCTACTTTCCTTATTTTCAGTAACTGACTCATCTAAACATAATTTCACAGTTTTCTTAAAATTTGTTTAAATGAAAACATCCTGTCTGCATTGAATTATGACTACAAGGATTGTTATATTGTGTTGTGACATGTATATAGTTGCATCTGTTATGTATCATTGTAGAGGTAGGTTACAGAAAGGACGATTTTTTGTGTTCCACAATGCCGAGAACCACACTGTACACTTAATTCCACCAGATTTTCATGAGGATGGGATCTATGTTAATCAGACTGAACCCCTCAAAGCACAGGGTACTTATCTACAGGTAATATATGTCAAGCTTTTTTTCTGGTTGCGTGTTTTCTGCATGTTTTTTGACCCGCAAGCACGAGAACTTATCTAAGGTAAATATGAAGCGGGTTTTTCTCGTGTGTTTTCTGCATTGATTATTGCCTTTTTTCAGCACTGTATTTAGTCTTTTAAAGACAGTTAGTTACCATTACATGTCAAAGTTTTACTAGTTAGTAGGTACTCTCTAGACAAAATTAACAACTTACCTGCTTAAGATATCGGTCAGAGGTTGGTAATTAGCAAGAAACTATTTCACCAACAAGTTGCCATGGAAAACTGTCATTACTTCCTGTACTTATTTGACTAAACTTTAATGAGTTAAGGAAATTGAAACATCTTTCTTTTTCACTGAAAACCATAGACTAAGGCTTTAATGGTTGCATCTTTTTGCTCTAGGAGTTGACAGTATATACCACACAAAGGGCTACTAAATTGTAGCATCAATACTACCAAAACCTTTATATTTGTTATGAGAGCTTATATCTTTATCATTATACACCATAAGGTTAAAAGCTTGACATTCAAGTTGTATTTTCTGGAGACACAGTGATGAAGACAGTTGTCTTTTAAATAAAATTTGAAGATCATCTGCATGAGGCCATCTGAACATTTCTGTGTGCATGCATACTGTAGTAGATGTAGATAACCATTTACATGTACAAACATGACAACAGAGATACATTTGTATCATGGCTTTGGGATGATGAATCTACATACGTGCAAACTAATCTGCTTATGATACCTTGATTTGTGCAAAGGGGCGGAGCTTAAAACTGTACTCTATCTGAAATAGAGAACACTTTCAATAAAGTAGTATAGGAAATTAGTCATGATACAAATCAGATAGAGAACAGTTTGCTCAAACAATTACGTTATTACTCTGATGCTACACCCCCTCAAAATAACATAATTAGTCTCGCAGTACGGGTACTCTGTCTATAACATACAGTATCCACTAAATATTTTGTTTATTTTTCAGGTTTTCTGTTCCAGTAGCCTTTTGGATAAGATGTCAGAAGAATTAGAGTGCTTACATGACAAAAGCCTGGTAGGTTGTATCTCAATATAACCATATAGCGTAACAGTGCCATTAAATGAAATGGTGCTGTTAAACGAAATCCCACCAATATTTTCAATGGAATTTTGCAAATTGCTACCTAGATTTTCACTTGTGTTGTTGATGCTAGCATTTACTTTTACCTTTTATACTTAAATATATCATTTTGGAGAAATCAATTTTTTTAAAGTGAAACTGTGAGCTAGCAGCTTGAACTGTAACCACAAATGGGAATGATATGAAACTTCATTAATGTCTTCAAGGGTATCAAACAATCAAGTAAGGTAACTCTTATTGAATTTATCTCAAATTAAGGGCCTTGTCTGACTTAGAATTTTGGTTAAAGTTTAACATGCAACTACTTTAAAGCACATATCAGAGTAATCACTACTGGGAATGATTTGGAACTTTATTAATGTCTTCAGGGGTAACATACAATCAAGTTGAATAACTCCTAAATGAATTTGTCACAAATTATGGCCCTTGTCTAACTTAGAAATTTCATCTAATGCTTTCAATACAGCTGCTGTGGATCACATATCTCACTTATGAAAATTGAACTTTCCTTGTGTCTTTTGAACTACCAAGCAATAAAGTTAGATAACTCTTTATTTAAGTAATCACAAATCTTTTCATTATAACTTTTGTTCATAACTATTGTTGACCAAAGTCAATATGAAGATATTATTACAATAGGTGACACATGTGTGTGCACCACTCAAGTTAGTCAAGTATGGGACTACTGTTGACATTTTATTCATTAATGGTAATAAGTTATAATTAGAACTATATCTTTATTTGCAGGATTCTTTCCATTATCCGAGGGAGTTCCGCTTCACAGATCCAACTATAATCATCACAGTGTCCCCAAGGGGTACATTGATGGGAGAGGAACATTTAGGGATCATTTAGTTCAGATCTAGTCAATTTTGTTAATGGTTGTGCTTTTAAGCATTCCTTAGGCCAATATTTTTACTGTAGTATTTTTGATAAAAAAGGATATATGAGTGCCAAAATGGAAGATTTCACAAAGAAAACAGTAAAGATCTAAAAATAAATGTTTTCATTTGGTTTTGGCTCTCTTTGAAGAGGTTTTCAAAGCTTCTAAAAAGCAAGTTAAATTGATTAAAACATGTTTATTTCTATTTATTGAATCAAAAGTCAAATATGTTTCAAAAGAAAAGATATAGTAGCAAGCATAGGTATACATTAAACTTGCTTACAGTGTCTGTCTGTGCCAATAAATGTTCACAAAGTTTCAGAGAAACAAATGAACTAAAAATGTTGGCCTTACCTTACCTCCTGTTTGTTTTGAATAAGCTTAATGTGAGCATAAAACTTTGCTGCATCATGATACTTTATTGTATTTATATCTTGCACATTGTAACTGCCAAATCCAGGTGCAGTCATACTTATATATTGTCAGATTTGTCAAGTGGCGTGAAAGCTACCTCATTTCTACATTATTCTATGTGCTTGATATCTAAACAAAGCATTTACAAAACGTGGAGTATTTTATGAAGTGGAGGTGAAGTATTTGTCATTACATATCCATCTAGTCAACTTGTGAACAATTGATGTAACAAGTGATGTTCTAATCAACTGAAGTAGTACTTTTGATAGACAGCACTTTCACTATTGTTCATCAGCATGTCTCACTTGTTACGATTTATTTTTTCTTCCATTGTTTTTCGTTTTTTTTTAAAATAAAAATATATGTGAAGAAGGACCAGTGCATTTTTGCATAGAAATTTCATATACTGTGTTCAAGTCAGACATGCATTTAACATGCATCATGTTGGTGTGCAAGAAATTTACGACGGACATTTTTAACTAGGCTGTTAAAGGGATGCATCAGTTGCCAAAATATTAATTTTTACATTGCTTTACGTATGAGTTCAGCCTATGTGAATGGGTGGGTTAAAGAGCTATGTAACTGCCTGGTTTTATCTGTGTGTACAGTGATATATTTATTACATCATTTGATGTTACAGTCACATTGCATGTAGTCATTTCTTATGATAACTTGCTCTTTAAAGATTAAAGGGGACATAGCGATAGTCTGTATCCCTCTGTCCGTATGTTTGTTTGTGATGTTTAATGAGTAATCCTAGCCAAACTCTTCTGTTATCTGAAGGATTGGTTACCAGCGTTGACTAAAGAGAAATGTTAGAATTTCAGTCCTTTGAGCATTTTGTTGATAGATGCACTACACCTTTGATCAAGCAATTTTGCAGGGGAATTGGTAACGTTATTACTATGGCCTACTTGATTTATATTGATATATGGGTTATTTGGTTTGAGAATTCCATGTATTGTTTTAAATGTACATTTTGGGTTGTTTTAGCTCACCTAAGCACTTCATGCTCAAGGTGAGGGATTGTGATCACCTGGTGTCTGCCGTCTGTCGTCTATCCACACTTGTGGACGCACTAAAGGTTGCATCGTATCGTATATTAGGGCTTTTATCGTTGGTACCGGTTTCCCATATGACCAACGCCCCCAGAAGAGGTTAGTTATTTTAGGTTTCGGAGGATAGTGCAAGATACAGAAAGCGTCCCAATTCCAGAGACACCCCAGGTTCTTAAACATACTAGGTGTATAGCACCCATACATGGGACCTCGGTTTTAGTCTCATCCGAAAGACTGTTAGTAATTTTAGTTGGTCATTCCCGGGAATCGAACCCGCTACCTCGAGATTACAAGTCTCGTGCTCTACCGATTGAGCTAACCGGGCTGACCATAGGTTGCATTTTTCAGTGGATCTTCATAAAGCTTGGTCAGTATGTGTGTCTAAATGAACTTTAGATTGAGACTGAGTATGGGTCATCTCTGTTTAAAAACTAGGTCACCAGGTCAAATGTTAGAAAATCGTGTGGATGCAATATACAATGCACTTTTCATTTGATCTTTGGTTCAGAGTCAGTGTCTTGATGAAATAGGTCATCTGGTAATAAACTTGGTCACCCGGTCAGATCATAAAATAACCTTGTGGATCCAACGGATCAATGAGCAATGTCAGGTGAGCGATATAGGGCCATCATAGCCTTCTTTTATTTATGTTTCCTACAAAATTTCCAATGAAGTTTATGCATTGTTATTGTTTATGTTTTAGTTTAATGGCTGCTATATTTGTATATAATTTTGTTTTGACCTTCACTGAATTACATATCAAACTGCAGAATTTTTTTTCTGTACATAAACTTAATACTGAGTATATATTTTTGTTTAATAATTTATTAATTAGTTTAGAAAAACGATGGTCCACCTTTTAATATTGTGTAAAAAAATAATAGGTTCAGCCAGTATAAAAAGTCAGAGGTTGAAACTTCATTGTTCCCAAGTAGTGTAAGTGGTGAACTTTCTCCCAGTGAGTGTACAGTGAGTCATGACAAAAATGTAGTGAAACATCAAATAGACAGATAGTTGAAAGTTACTATTTTTGTTTGTGTAGGACAGGTTCTTTTGAATGCAGCTGCTTCCTTTAACACTTGTGATCTATGACAATAACAATCTTAGTCATGGTGTATTAAGACAGATGTTGCATGTTAAGCAACAGTTCACTATTGGTTATACCAATCACAAATGGTTATTCTTTAGGAGTATGAATCTGAGGACAGGTGTGAAAATCAAAGAATCTCAATTTTTAGTTTCAGCTCACCTGAGTATGTAGTTTTTATAATGAGTTGTTAGGATCTATGGATGTCCTTCATCCGTCATCCACATGTATATATAGTTTGATAACACTCTTATCAGCTACATTGTACATGTAGGTGCAATCTCAGTTAGACTTTAGTAAAACTTATATGGCCACACGACCTTAGTCAGGCTTCATTTTTACTGACTGAATGAAACCAGTGTATTCAGATTTAAGGCCCTTGATTTAACACAAATTTCTATATTAGACATTGTTTAAGCACTGGAAGCCACATAATTAGCATCAGTCTTAACCAAACTTGGCTGGAATGCATGTTGCTACAAAGTCATGGTCAAGTTAGTTTTTTTGAGCCAGATCAGACTGTAGGTTGATGTGTTGTCAGCCCTTGATTTATCAGAAAATACAGTATAAATCTAATCTACATTAGCACTCTAGAACCTTTAGGTTCTTGTCTTATCCATATCATGTGTAGACAGAATAAGCATCATAGTAAATGATTATATACGTAGGATAGTATTAAGTCACAAACAAATTTTAGTTGAAAGCAACGAACCATGACAAAATGTCGGCTGGTCAGAAAAGTGCCATATTCCTCATTCTCTGTATGTACTTTGACTGCTAACAAAGATTTTGAACAATGAATAGATATTTACAAATGTTCAAGCATATAATGCTGTAGTAGCATATTCTGGTTTTTACTTATTTAACTGTTAATAATCAAAAGTTTTGTTTAAGTTGATTTGTTTTGTTATTTTTTTGTGTTTTATTATTCTGTTGTGCCATGGTAGGATTTAACATATTTGTTTTTCAAGATTCTTTATTTTATCTCATTTATAATATTGTTCTTTATCAAACATGTTTCCAGTGGCAATCCAGGTCAGGACATGCATATCTCTGCTTCCTACTCTATCCCACTCAACATACAAACATAAGTTAAGTCAATCCCGCTCTACCCCACTCAACTCACAAATATATTTTAAGTCAATCCCATCCCACTCAACATACAAACATAAGTTAAGTCAACCCCACTCAACATACAAACAAGTTCAGTCAATCCCACTCCACCCCCCTTGACATTCAAACATAAGTTAAGTCAATCCCGCTATACCCCACTTGATACAACATACGTTAAGTCAATCCCACTACCCCACTTAACATAAAAAACGTAAGTTAAGTCAATTCAACTTCCCCACTCAGCATACAAGCATAACTTAAGTCAATCCCACTCAACTCACAAACATAAGTCAAATCCACCACCCCACTCAACATACAAACATGAGTTGAGTCAATCCCACTCTACTCCACTCAACTCACAAATATATGTTAAGTCAATCCCATCCCACTCAACATATGCATACAGTTTCAGTCAATTCCTCTACCTAAGTCTCATGATTGTATGTTCATTCATTCATTCATTCATTCATTCATTCATTCATTCATTCATTCATTCATTCATTCATTCATTCATTCATTCATTCACCACAGAATATAAGACCTTTCACAGAGCATATACTCACATAGACCTATGTGTATTGTACATCATTTCTTAATTATGGACTGCATGGACATTTGAGATGATAAGAAGTTGAGGCATTACGCTTCAACAAGATGTTAAAAAAAGTTAAAATGAAGGAAGTTTTTTCTGTATACAGAGAGTAGATTGACATCACTATTGTCTGATGATTTTACACTGACATCAATTGGATATTCTGTTTTCAAAAATTATGAATATGAAATTTCATGACTGATGAATATTAATTTTGATTGAAGAACAAAATCTGTTTATACATTAAATTAGGACAATTGTTTACGTTTTATGTGATGTCATTATTTCCAAGATTGTTAAACTTTAAAATTAAATTTATTTTAGAACAATCAAAATACTTGTAATCCTATGAAAGTATGTGTTTTGTGAACTAATACTTTGGTTTCTAGCTGTACCAAACATTACCGTTTAAATGTAGAAGTTGAAAGTCAGTGAAGACCCCACCCAAAGCCGACAACATTCGATTCTTACCCAGCTTCCCTGCCAATACACCCCACATTTCTATTGTCTTGTTTTGCCGCTGTTAACAACATGTTTGTAAGAATAAAAAGCCAAGTGTTGATGAGATTATACATGTATATTTTAAGTGTTATCATACTGAGTGGGTAGGGTTTCTGTATATATGTAATAGATAGAGCACTGTTTGTGAGTATAATTATGTTATTTTGATGAGGCATAGCCATAGAGAAATGATGTCATTATTTGAGTCTACAGTAATGTCTCTATTTTGTATTATGGCACATTTGCTCTGTTGCGCTATCGTAACTGCTCTCTATTGCAGATAGATCATATTCTCAAAAATATTAGATCAAAAGTTTTAGTTCTACTGCCCATTGCTATAACTTACAGGCTCTCTATGTCAATCTATATGTACATGACTTTGTTTACAATTTAAAACATACATTCCATATATTTACTCCCAGTCTGAACTTGGGTGTTTTCATTTCCCAGAGAGGACGTTACTATTCATGACACTAGGCTAAAATTGTGTTATATTTCCTTCTGTTTATGTTGAGAATTGTGTAAGAATTTTTGCACCTGCACTGTACTAGATACTAATTTTCAAATAATTTCTTTAATTTTGTAGATTTTTTTAGGTTTTTGATGACTGTTCAAATATTTTGTGAAACCTTGTTTAATGTATTCTTTTTATGCAATTCAATTGATACTTTATCTATTGATAAAGGACAATAAGAAGTGCAGTGTACAAAAAAAAGCCATCACTTTACTGTAGGTTTATTGTTTATAGAGTTACTGCCCTTACTACAACGTTTGAATTTGAATAAGAGGACAAAAGGAATTCATGGTTGTTTTATATACATGTACATTGAAATAAGTCCTGCCACATTTGTGTTTTCAATCCAAGCTGCCATTCAGGGGGGCATATATCACTTATAGTGGCAACTCATGATTGATACTGCTTTTGTTCATGTGCTAGAAAATAATCGAGGTCACTTACTTTAGGATTGTGTTGATTCTGTTCATGTTTATTTGTAATAGTTGTTTCTTAAAATGTTCCTACATATGTATGTAAGCTGTACACATAGTATTATGCTGACAATCCCTAGCACTGAGAGGCTGTTTTTTGTTTATCACTCCACATCCTGTCAAAACAGATAACTGAAATTTTATTATCAGTATTTTTTTTTTTTTTTTTTTTTTTTTGAGTTTATTAACAGTATTTAGCATGATTGTTACATCTACTAACTTGCATTCCTCCAAATACTGACTGCTTTACCTACTTACTCCGAGTTAGTGTTGGAGTTGAATTACCTGCAGAGATGGCAGCAGTATTGTCATTCCTTTAACAAAAACAAAATCTTGGTTTTTACCAGTGTACAGCTCTTGCCGAGAAATTTACAGCAAGCTTGTCTAGTCTTTATGCCAAAATGTAAATAGTTTATACCTTTAAGTTATATGATATATAATAACAATATATACAAATTTTACTTCCAAATATTGGGACAATGGTTGGTGGTGGTTTTATTAATTAGATAATGATAGTGTATTAGAAATTTACAATTTAGAATCTGACATTTACATCATCCATTAGTGTTTGTACTAGTCAGGTGACATTGTCTGAACAAAGTTCTATCAGTGTCGGGTGGGTTATCTATTTTAATCATTTGTTCTTCCGCAGCATCATGTTTTATAAACTGTAGAAGCCGTTTTAATTTTAGGTTGCCAAGCAACCATAGAAAAGGCTAGTGCTGATGATTATAACGGTTAAATACGCTGTGTGTCTTCCTGTAGTGCAGTTCTTGGTCGTACCGATTATACTCCTCGAACGAGGTTGGTGGACCCAAGAAGCACAAATACGGTGTAGTGCAGTGGACGGTGTTTGAAATATCGGTGTTAAGAAGGATGTGTGAAAGATTCTTATGTCACGTCAGTTTAATTGTTTTAACACAACTTTTAAGTGTGTTAAATGTCTACTGGGAAAGTCAGTTATACTGATAAAACATCTTACATTGTTAAATGCTATAAATTAGCGCAAGATTTCCAAATGTGTTCACATATTGTCACAAGACACTGTGTTTTATGTCATCCAGTTATTCAAGCCAACATGCAACAGGCATGAGCAAATAATTGTCTTCAAATTTAAGGTTTATATATTTCATTATTATTAGTACTAATAATGCTCTGTGAAGTCTTCAAGTATTCTGTTGGACGTGCCAGTAACTGCATTATGTTATTTCTTTTCTTTGGCACACACACAGAGACTAAGAATAGTTTTGTAATTTCCATTTTACTGATAAGCTCTGTTAACTAGACTTTGAAGCAATTAGGAATTGTAATGTTTTATTAAATTGCAGGAACAACATACATGTATACTGTACTACATTATTATTTATGAATGAATCTCTATGTTGGAAATAATCTTTTCTAGTTTATAATATACTGCTACTTAGTGCTATCTAGCAGAGATAGATAGAGATATAGCAGAGATAGGTAGAGATGAAGCAGAGATAGGTAGAGATGTAGCAGAGATAGGTAGAGATGAAGCAGAGATAGGTAGAGATGAAGCAGAGATAGGTGGAGATGTAGCAGAGATAGGTAGAGATGTAACAGAGATAGGTAGAGATGTAACAGAGATAGGTAGAGATAGGTAGAGATGTAGCAGAGATAGATAGAGATGTAGCAGAGATAGATACTGGTTGGGGACCACCAAACCTGGACGACCATCAAACCGGACACTTGTTTAAACGCGTGAATATTTTCTTAATATTTACAATCATATGGTGTTGATCAAACAGACACTTGATTTCCATCCACAAAGGTCAACAACAACAGTTTAATGTAACTATTTGACCAGATATCTCACTATTTATTTTGTCAGTTACTAAAAGCATGCTTACATTGTCGGGTGAAAAGTGGAAAGTGACAGACTGTGCAAGTGCAATATTTCTGAGGCCCAGCAACAATAATTTCACAAGTTAAACCTTTCATCTTGATACTTCATTAACGTGTCAAATGATTGATACAGTTAACATAATTTAAAAGCTAACATCACAATTAAACAAATCTACTTAAACTATCTGTCCGGAAACATGGTACAGTTGGTCAATAAAATACAGCAATTTGGTAACCCCACAGCCGGGCCTCAAAATTGTGGTTGATTTAATCTGATGGGTTAACAAGTTTGCTTTTCGTTTCGGAGAAGAACCTAACTTTCTACTGGTGAAATTTTGGTTGCTAGGTACAAAAATTGTCAGAGTAATCGAAAATTATGTTTGAAAAGTGTCCGGTTTTAGGACTCTAGCCAGTAGAGATGTAGCAGAGATAGGTAGAGATGTAGCAGAGATGGGTAGGAATTGCGATTCAGATAAATAGACAGTTGTGTAAATATTGAAATGTTAAAATGTGATCTATACTGTGTGGTAATATTCTTGTAATTTGTAGATGTAACTGTATGGTATTCGGTGATAAGAATGATCTCATATGAACATAGGTGTTGAACTTTGTAAGTGCAATTACATGTGATATTGTGAAGGACCAACTGTGAATAGTGCAGGTTTAGTTTGTTTGTTTCCATGGCTATGGTATAGTACAGTTCCACTGTGGGCACCTGCGGAGAACTTGAGTTTTCTGTGGCCCTTTAAGTCTCTTTAACATCGAGTAGCATAGGTTTGTGATAAAAACTTGAAAACGGTATGACAGGGCTTAAGTACAACATACACCATTAGAACAGACTGATATAGAGTTGATATTTCAAGTTATGAACAAATGAGACATAGTTATATATGTTTGTTTTACTTTATTTATTTAATATTGATACATATTTTATCAGCATGGTTATATTATTTCAGTATCTGTATACTGCAGGCTGTAATAAATTCTTTGCTTCCAGTAAACTGTGAGTTTTCTTTTTTCCCCCTTCAAACAATGAGGACTTCCAGGACGTTATATTTCATTTTTGTGGACAGAAAATGCTCACAGAGGCGCTTTGATGGCATTTAGAAATCAACTTGTCTGTCCATCTGAGCATACATTGCTATTGGAACATTATGTAACAGTAAACGCTCTTTGACATCATCCATTCTGTAAGTTCTTACATAGCTATAATTTAGCTCACCTGCTCAAGGTGAGTTATTGTGATCGCCTGGTTTCTGTGGTCTGTCTGTTCACACATAAGGTTTTGTATGCAATATAGAGTGCATTTTTCATTTGATCTTAATGAAACTTTATCAGTTTGATTGCCTTGATAAATTTTAGGCAGAGTTTGAATGTAAGTCATCTGGGGTCCAAAACGAGGTCATGAGGTCAAATCATACAAAAACCTTGTGTATGCAATAGAGCTTGCATTTTCCACTGGATCTTCATGAAACTTAGTCATTATAATTGCCTTGATAAATTTTAGGTCGAAATCGAATATGGTTCATTTGGGGTAAAAAACTAGAATCACAGGGTCAAATCGTAGAAAAACCTTGTGTATGCAACAGAGGTTGCATTTTTCATTGGATCTTCATGAAAATTTAGTCAGTATGAGTGCCTTGATGAAATATAGGTCAAGGCTGAGTTAAGTAACCCTATTCAGTTGTAACTTTTGAAGCAGAGAATGGAACTATTAGTACCATGTACAATGTATGTGGAACTGATTGCTTCAAAAAGGGTGTAACGTTACGCGATTGGAAATCATTCAGCATGAAGTTCCAGCATGATGCTTGACATTGTATCCCGATTCACCAGCTGAAATTTTACAGCAGATATCCAACTTGCATGCAGCCACTTTACGTGCTTTTTCTGATACGAAAGGGCAGTTTTCCCAACAACATGCAAAATTAAATTCAGTCATATTACCCAGGCTGTTCTGTCATTGTGCTCTAAAACAACAGTTACGGCCACGAGAAGGAACTGGGAATTACATCATGATAGATGTCTTTTTAGCTCACCTGAGTATGAACTGCTCATAACTGAGATATTGAGATCGCCACGGGTGTAGTCCGTCTGTTCACACTTGCCTAAGGTCACATTTGACACCCAATCTGCATGAACATTGGTCAGAATGTTTATTTCAATGAATTCTATGTCAAAATTAAATGTAAGTCGTCTGGGATTAAAACCTAGGTCACCAGGTCAAATCAAAGAAACCTTGTTAATACTCTAAAAGTACTATTTTACAGCCGATCATGTAAAATTGGTCAAACGGTTTCTCTTGTCAAGATTTGAATGTTTGTGTTTATGATATATAGTTTAAGGCTAAATTTCGGTCACATCGGGTCATAAGTAGGTCAGATGAGCGACGTAGGGCCATCTTGACCATCTTGTTTTTAAATTAAAGCTACCTGCTGGAAATCTAAATACTTAATTTACAAGCATTCCCTGAAAACAAGTCGATGTTACATGTGAAATGATAGACGGTATTGAGAGGAAGTGCAGTGTCAAACTGTCATCACGGTAATCCTACCCGATTATAAATAAGATTAGAGGACACAAAGAAATCATTGACTATTATAAATTTCGTGAAATAAGTATGCTTATTCAAATCCAATGCTGTAGATCTGGCGGGTCATATGTCACTATAAAATATAAGCTCTTGTTTATATCATTTTCTTCGGTGCTTGTATTTAGTATGTGAAATGGGTCTCTTACATTACATAGACCTTTGTCTTGATTTCCATTGCATAGGACGACTAAATTTTGTGACAGTTTGACACTCGAATCACGGTTCTCAACAAGTTTGGAAGTTTTTTAAAGTCCAAAATGTGTGATATTTTGATATATTTACATTTCAGCCAACAATTAATAAAAGGATGTTTCTGTTATTTATCTATTATCCCGTTCTGGTGGCAAGTGGTGCTTGCTTGTAATTCTGTAAATGCACTTCACAAACTTACCACCGGGAACATACTTCATGACGAAATTCAGACAAAAGGGCCGCAAGAAAGTCGATTGTCTATGGCCTAGCCTCAAGTACAAAATATATGTACAACTGCCGACTAAAATAACTCAACTCCAATATTCTACAAAATAAAAAAACAAACTATTATGATCACTTTATACATGACTTTATTTGAAAACTGGTATAGCAAGTGCTTCATAAGTTTGGGGAAAAAAGAAGATAAAATATCACAGATAATTGATCGTTTATCAATAAAAATAAACTATATAGACCTGGAAGAAGTTCTCAGTTTTCTGACTATGCTTAGTTACAATTCACCTTTTAATATAGGCTGTTAATATATATTTGAAAATACTCGTCAAGAAACAAAGCAAATATCTCTACAAGTTACATGTACGATATACATGTATCTAATACACATTTCAGGCCGTTTTGGGTTTCTGTAACTTTTCTTCTTATGTAGAAGTATATAAAGTACATTTTGTATTGTATAGAGAAAATCATATTAATAAATAGATGACTGTAAGTGAGGTGTACCTGTCGACAAGTTGTCATGTATCTAGTGAAATATTAGAAGGTAGAATGAGTAACAAACATAATGAATAGAATGATAGTAGAACTATCGCAACATATCTACACGAATAAAGTAACACACATATAGACTATGTATCAGTAAATAACAGGCACATTTATGAACAATTACTATAAAAATTACCCTTTCTTCAGCACAGGCACTCAATACTGTTCAGTTTATAACATAGTACCGGTATATTTCTTATCCTGGGTTTTCTTGACTAAAGTTAATTATTTGGAGTTCAAAATGATCGAGCTTGCTATCTATATACTGCTATGCGAACATGTATGTTGAACGGTTTATAAATGTGTGCTTAATTACAAAATGTGACTAAATAAAACACTCGGAATCGTACATATAGCATGATAATGACAACAACAACAACAATAACAACAAGCATTTTATCACACAATATCATCACAGTCAGAGTAAAATATACATGTACATCAATTTTGCAAAAAATCTATAAAAAAATACTAATGTAACGGCAGGGTATATTGAATGACAATAATATTATTAATGCTATTTCAAAGGTGAAAATAATGGACGGAAACTTTCTATAACAAATATCAATCAGTACCTATAGACAACTGACTTAATACTGCATACAAGTAAAGAATAAAATGCCGTCAAGTAGAGCGCAGTTCAATTTTTGGATAGATCTATATCAAATTGGTTAAATCATGTAGGTAAAATAAGTTCAAACTACAATAAGAATGTCACTCACAATTCTTTTCAGTGAATGTAATTCATCAGGATATTTTAGCAAGTTCAAAATGCGTTTGAACGTAACGGACATTCTCCTAAAATAACACAGAAGTATGTGCACATGTTTTTTTGTATTAACGTTTTCTCGTGCAGCCATTCATTGAAGAACACAACAACATCCACGAAACACTCATAAACTTTAAAATAGTCAATATATTTGCTATGATAGAATATTTCTGTTTGCAGTACGCCAACAGCCCGTTCGTTCTGTATTCAACGGCTTTTATCACAGATTAACTTAAAATAGTGATTACATTTAAAACTGATTTTTAAGCAAACTGTCCACTTTTCCGTGGAAGTTCAGTTCTATATATTGTTTAAATTCTGATAGCAAAAGTTGTCTAGCAAAAAAAAAAGAAAAAAGAACTGCAACTGAAAATTCACAAAATTCAGCATGCAGTTGGTGACACAGTCGAAACAATATCGCAAAACTTATGAGATGAATAAAAAAGTGTTTATATATATATACTGCAATTTGTTTAATACTGACTAAATTAACTATAGTCATTTTCACACAGGGCGTACACTATGTCTTGTTTCTGGTTTGAAAGTTTCTTCAATAAATTTCTCGTACTGTATTTTTCCAGTCATGTTCTGATCGAACCTGTTAAGAACGTGGTAAACTTCATCCTCATCCAGTATGACGTTAGCGAGTTTGAGCACCGACCTGAACTCCGGCACTGACAGGTACCCGTTATTCATCTTGTCTAACTTTCGGAATGCACGACGTAGATTTTTCCAGTCACCCGCCAGCTGTAAAAACAACAGAATTTAATGTTATATGGTATATAAACCTGAGTTGATTTATTCCTTTAGTTACATGATCTTTTGTTGTCGGGTATTTTACACAGCGTTTCTCAGATACCCTTACCCTTTGCTGATAGCTTAAAAACCTAAAATTACTGAATGGATTTTCTTTAAAGTGACATAATGCGCATCTTACTGCACATAGTGTATTTTTGGTGACAGTTTTATAAAAGCAATTTTCGGATGCTGTGCATTTAAATGTGTAAAACTAATGATAATGCCGCATTAGTATTTGAAGTTGGTTCTTTAGAAATAAAAAAATTGAACTAATAAAATAATAATTCCTTTCTTGGCAGTGATCTCCCTTGTGATATTGTTGTTGTTGGCAGTGGAAGGGAAGCAACTCCTGCATGTAGTTGTTTATTTCTTAAATTGACTCTCCAAGTTAAAATAGGAAAAGTAATATTTGGAAAGTTATTATTTCGTACTGGTAGCAGGAAGAGTTTGTTGAGAATTGTGTATTACCTTTTGTCTGAGTTTAGCAGTGAGCCCATGGAGACCTTTCTGCGGGGGTTCTACTATATCACTGACCGGTAACTCTGCCTGGGGGTGTTGTAACAACGATAGCATGTTGTTGCCATGACGCCAGATCTGCTTCCGTAGTGCAAATGGCTTCAAAAATTCTATATATGATACCCTGAAAGACAGAATGTACAATATATGACACGCCCCGGTTTAGTGCTCAGTCCGGTTGTAACCATAAGACAGTAGTAGGGTGTGAAAATATGTAACAAAATGTACATTGTGTCTTTTCACTAAGATGCATTTTTACAAAACAGAAAAGGAATACATATATCATCGTTAGTCTTGCCCAAAAGGAAAATGTTCAAAAATAATTGCTGTTTCCATTTTGACAGCAATAAAAGTAAAAAAATATTATACAAGTATATATAATTTCAGGTATAAATCAAGATATATGTGGATTATGTTGATATATATGTGGTTATATAAAACGTTACTCACCTTCCGTCTCTCCTAATATCAAATTTAGTGGTGAGCGCTTCTAGCTCGTATTCGCTGAGATGTACACATAACTCCTTGAGAACTTCCCTGAACTCATCCTGGGATACAAACCCAGTACCGTACAGATCCATACCCACAAACTCCTTCCGCAGGTCCTCCCACATATAGTCAATCTGCAAGAACAATCGTTATCTATATGGAGTTTTGAATTTGCTACCAGAATGAAGTTGCACTCACCAAGACTAAACAAAACATGATATTGCCCTTAAACTTTAGGCATATGACTTAAAGTTGTCGTTGATAAACCTCGCAATTATAATTATGCTCAGATCTATGTAACCAACTGAGTGATTGAATGACCGTTACATTTGCGAATGTTTGTTTTAAATACAACTTCTCCGCCCACCATTCTTATATACATGTATATTGTCACCTGAGTAACAATGCACTTTAAAACAAGGTAAGTCAATGGTCATAATCAGTCAGTCGGAGTACGTTTGTGAATTTAAAAATGTAGTTTGAAAAAATCTGCACACACAATCCAAATTTCATCTCTCTAGCTTCATAAGCCAGAGGCTCAGGTGAGCTGGGAAAAAACGTGTAAGAAGTATCGCGCTTTGGACATGAAAAGCCATTAATTGCACATGACCTGTAGAGCCACACGGCAATGTTATGTTGTAATTCTGTTACTGACCTTTGACCTCAGGCTGTCCTGCAGCATATCTGCAGCACAATTCAACTTTCTGGAACGAATCATGAAGTCGGCGTCACCGTGACGTGGTGGTGCTCGCTTGGCGTTCGGGAATGCAGCAGACGTCTTTGAGAAACCGAAATGACGGACAAACTCGTAGTAATCTAAGGTTTTATCTTTGTTTGTAATAAATGTCCTCCATAGATCCCGGAGTTCTCCTCTAGTTACCTCTGGTCTAACTTCTGGGAATCTGGAAAAGATGTACATTTAAATGCATTAAGAAATACACAAATTTTGAGAAGAAAAAACAATTAAAATAAAAATGAAAAGTCAAGTTAAAACTCTTATTTACGATCAAATAGAAGTACAATGTAATAAACATTTCCTGTTAAATCTAGATATTATATTGGAACTCATCAGCAGAGCGATATGTTAAATATGTTTAATGCATATTTATTCATATTCTTAAACGTTCTATTATTTTGAAGGTTATACCACTAACTGTGTAAGTAGATTTGTGTGTAATGGTTTAAGCTCAATTTCGCATCTTAATGTAATAAACGGTAAATATTTCACAAAAATACCGTGGTAATGAATTTGCTTGTATTTACAAAATGAGTCTTTCCTCTTTTCAAATGGTATTGATTTTATATGCAATTTAAAATGAAAACAATTATTCAATGTTTGATGTCGTGTTACGTAACCGTCCCGCAACATTGGACAACAATTCATTACGACGCACAACTTGAAAAAAACTGTACCTTCTGAGTAACTGGAACATTTGTTCTTGTGACATTCTCATGGAGTTTATTTCATCCAGCTCAAAGAAAGTTCTTTCAACATCATTGAACCTCTTAGTGAGCAAGTCTTTTATTACTTTGAATAATTCCCGGGGAGACCGTCTTATACCATTGTCATCTAACATTGGTTCGTCGAAGCTTATATATTCACCCATGTCTGTCTTCTGTTGTTTAGCATCGGTTGGTTTCGGCGGCTCTTCTGGCAGTGGTCCAGGTTTGACTGTTTTCTTCGCTTCTTTATCCTTGGACGGGAACAAGCTTGGTGCCATGCCCCTGTAAAATAGTTGAGAATATAGGACTTTGACTTCTTTGATATTGATCGTTAAGGTAGTAGACCACTAATGGGCACCAATTCAAATCATTATAGGCTTAATATTTTCTTAATCTGTATCATTTCCAGGATTTAAAAACAAATTTTAAAAGAAATTTTATATTAAAATAATATTTTACGCTACGTGGCTAATTGCCCGCATTTGTAACCGCGTATCTGTTTTTTCCCCCGCACTTGATTATTGTATTAAGTAAGGACGATGCAAGAATACTGTTAAATTATTATGCCAAAAATGACTGCTATACTGTACATATACACTCAAGATATCCCATCGAACTGCCGAGACTATATGACGCCTTTGCATGTTGCCGACACTGCGAAAAAGCATTCTCATATTCACATATCTGCTTTACGCTGATCTAGTACAGCACGTTGCTATGGGTTGCTTATTTTTAAACCAACAAGAAAGCAACATGCAATTTTATGTAACAAACTAACCTTGTGTCAAACTGCTGCATGAAGTCTGTGTATTTAACGTTACCGTCTTCGTCAAGTGGAACTCGATCTATGAAGTTATCAAACTGTCCGTCTGTCAGTGTGAGGTTGAAACGGCTTTCCATAGCAGCTCTAAACTCTTCCTGGCTGATAATATTCGTCTCAAGTTTGTCTATGCTCCTGAATTAAACATTGCCAATGTAATGTTTTTCAGTAAATACAACTTAATTAAAAACTATTTCCTATAGCTATGAGCATTCATTCTAGGAAGTACAAAAGCACTGACAACACAGAAGTGTATTTTCAAGCTACATGCTCTGCTGTTATTTATATTCTGCTTAGTGACTTGGTCAATTCGCTAAACCACTGCTTTTTACAGAACAACAAACTCTCTCGTGATGCTAGTTTCCATGTTTCTACATTGTATTCCATACACTCAGTGTGCAAAATAGTTGAATTAAAACTGCTATAAATGACGTTAAAACGCAAAAATTACAACGATGCAGACATATAAAACATTTATACCGGTATCCATGCACAAACTTGAAAAAAATAGTCCTGTAGTTGGTAACAGTAATCTAACCTTTCATTATATCAGAGTGACTCGAATTACTTCGATCACCGAAAATACCTCAGTCCAAACAGAAATAATCTACCCGCGAAGCATGCAGGGTGAGCAAAAACAAAAGACACTGATATTTGATACTGCTGCACTTCAAATAGTAACAGCCGACAATTTAAGTTCAATCTTTCTTTTTTTTTTAGTCGTCGCCCTTTATTTGTTCCTCCCCGTTTCCTGTTTGAAAACTAAAGAACCAGTGCAGGAAAGATCACCCATTGGGCTATGATTGAACTGTGCAGTGCAATGAACAGGATGTTTGATATGTAACGTATTAACGGCTACTGATACAAACGACAGATACATACTTGAAAGTTCCGAGGAGTGACAGGAAATCTCTCTGGAACATGTTCATCATTTGTGCCTCGATGGCACTCAGGTTCGAGCCATCATCGGACTTCTGTTCGTCGTTAAACCTGTATAGTATCACACAAAATGTTTACATAATCATATATATTCAATATTATCACACATTCATTTGGAAGGTCATCGAAATATACTTTATCTATAAGTGTATATTACACTTTCTTCATGCGTCATTTTATGAAATAAGTGTTTTACAGAATCTTCAACGAATATTACAGTCTTGGACACATTGAGCTTTCGTGTCCCTTTCAGAACCGCTCAGGGGGCTTGGTTTTACTCAACCAGACCGAATCAACCTATTTTAATAGGACCTTAAGTAAACATGAAGAATCTATACATGTAACACTATTCTACTGTAGTATCTAATTTAGCCACTTCTTAATACATTTCTCAGTACTAAACTACGACCAAATACCGAAAAGGTTTAACACATCAAAAACTGTAAACATGTAAACTAAAAAACTAATGAAAAACAAAATAGATTTGGGAGAAAATACAAAAACTAGCATTTTCATCGGGATTAATTTTCCAAACGAATATCTTAATGCAACGAAAATCTTATTAACTGTGATTATGTAAAAAATCAATCTAACATGCACAAACTCAACATAAATGAATACAGACGCAACACGTGTCTGTGTTGTTAAGGTGACTGACAAATACATTGTATCAGAAAAATCAGTAGTGTCTGATGATTGTGTTAAATAGAATTTATGAAAATAGAGCAAGAAACCACAGCCAACATAACATTAGCCAGAAATATGACAATTACGAAAATGACAAGTAAAAGAAAAATTAAAAGAAAATTATTCCTTGAGAAAATGTAGATCAGAAACTTTGAAACACCATCCATCGATTCCCCTCTTTAATTAAGATGTCAACAGTGCAGAGTGCGCTGTGTACCCGATTATTTATAAACTTGTTAATTATAGGCAAAACTTTCTTAAAAAGATGAAACTTCTATAATTAAATTGCAAATGTCAAGCACCAACTGAATTTCAGAAGTATGTCACTACTTTTAAAGCTTTCCGAGATGTCAGAACCAGGATGGTGTTTCACGGTCTATATACAAACCAAACCGCTATGACTGATGGCTAAAGACAGAACTGTAGTATGTTCGAGCCAAACACGGCAGTCAGGGTGCGGGATCAGCACACATGGTTTGTATAATAAAACATGAAACTAACAGTCTCACTAGCCTGTGTTTGTTATCGGTAAGGATTGTATGGGTCATGCCCTTCTCACTCCGGTCCTGGAACCGGTGCAAGAACTCTCGGTACGGGATCGTGCCGTTCTTGTTGGCTGAAACGCTGCATCGTGACAGGAACGCCGCCAGATATTTTTTCTCTAGTTTAAGACCAAAGTTACCAAGTACTTCCAGGAAATCGTCAAAGCCAACCTACAAGAAAAAACGCAGTTAAAACTAAGCTGATATTTCCAAGCTAATAGCAAGGATACTAAAGTATACCCCTGACAATGTAGGTCATACGTTTAAATTCGGTTCGACCTATATTTGTTCACCAAACCAGGGGCAAAGTCTTCAGTACAAATGTATCATGACTGAAGAAGTATGTTTTCTTTTACTTGGCGATTAATGTAAGACTTAAAAATTATGTTTTATGTACATGTATGTTGAAAAAACAACTCACCGTGCCCTCAGACTTGGGGTCCTTAGCCTCGAACGCTTCCCTCATATTGGCGAAACCTTCCCTGAACTTGTTCTTCAACCATCGTTCTACGTCTATTTGATGGCGTCTTTCAACCTCTTTCCGGCGTGGAGTTCGTTTGGTGCGGTCTGAATTACAAGAAGTCAGGTTGAAATACATGTACGTTGTTTGTGAAGAGTAACTGACAATTCTCAGACGGCAAATTTCAGCATTTATCTATATATCTGAACGACTTTCACTGACATGAGGTCTGCGAAAGTGATAAAATATTTACTGAAAGTTGGTGTAATCATATACATGTACGAGGAATGTATTTGGAGACTTAGAAGTAAGTCGATCATAATTTTGTCTGATGGGATATTATTTTACCTCCATATCGATAAAAAATAGAATTATATATAAATGCATCTACTGGGCTACGAAGTACAGGAACAAAATACCACAGCCAAACACACAGAATCAAAAACTTGGATCCGCAGGGCGTAGATGGTGGGTGATGAAAATGTAAACCTTCCACCGAAATGAGAAAGCGCTTCTAAATGCAGAAAATAACGAACAGTACTTCATATAAAAATAACCATCGTCTCAGCTAATGTTAGAAACTCTGTAGGTCTAAAATTTACTGAAATCTCCATTATGTTTACATTTCAACTACCCTGTACCCGATCTGTGCATGACGAATCTGCAGATTTATATGCGATGTAGGTTTTACATGATGACAGGATGTTTTGCATGTCAAAAGCAGAAACCAGCCCATCCACCAAACTTTTGCATGTAAAACTCGTGCTTACGCTGTAAATACTGCAGAAACTGCAAATACTGCGTCAGTGCGTTTGACTTACTACTAAGTTGTTTGAATTCTTCTATCACTTTTCGATCGGAGATTTTTAGCTTTCGCAGATCTAACAAGACATAATCACTTCATATTACCAAATATATTCTTAATAAATTTAGATTCTGTAATATTAGGTATACGCAAATTTAAGTTTATTACAACGGCGTGGTAAAGCCAACTTTTAACTACAAATAAACGTGTACATATATGTGTAAAAAATCGTGCTCCAGTGTGAAAATCTTGTTTCAGCTCGATCCGTATAACTGTTTATCAGTGAGAAACTATTGTAAAATCACATTTAAAATTTTCATGCACTGTCATTTTCTAAAGTCATTTTTCATTAATTTGTTTCAGGCTGTAACATTTCTCCAAATTTACTTAAGTACATGTACTCGAACTGATATTCACGTTAATGAGCTTAACAGTTAACTAATAACTCAGTTAGGATAGTTACTGTAGGGGAATTCACGAACATTCTTCAGCAAATACTTAGTAACATGCTAACATTTCAACATATCAGCCTGCATGATATTAATTTAAAATTAAACTTCAGAATCGTATTTACCCATTTATCACAATTATATATACACTTGTTAGTATTTGTGCAGAAAAGTTGGTTTTAGCAAGTAATTTACACTGAGTAAATTCTTAAGATTCTTAAAATTCTTAACTTGACTCAAAGAATTTTTGCTCAATCTGACTTTATTTAGTATTATATAATATGTTTGTTCTTTCAACATGTTAATTTCATAAAAAATATACTATTGTTTCAAATGACGACAAGAAACATTATTATTTTTAGTGACAATTAGATTAAAATAATTCCGCAGCAATTACTTGTATGCCGTGCAATCGGGCCTGGACACTTACCTGATTCTGGTATAGGTGACAATCTGTTCTCTGCTGAACCGTTTCTAAACGTGATACCTAGTTTGCCCATGAATTTCTCCCCGCTGATTGTCCCTGAGGAATCGGGATCATACCTACAAACAAATGTACGTGAGTAAATTTATTTATGTACGAATGTTCTATACGCATGTATATAACTGAAGCGAAACAGCTAAATGCTCATCGCAAAATAAAAAAAAATGTGCAGATTGTACACAAAAGGCAAATACTATTTTGTATAATCTGGAATAAGGCATTTGATAAGATAGAGATAAGAAACGATAATGAAAAATGATTTCAGAGTTGTTCATTTTTTATGTTCTAGTTTTTAAATAGGTTGGATAGGAACCAACGATAATGAAAATGATTTCAGAGTTGTTCATTTTTTATGTTCTAGTTTTTAGATAGGCTGGATAAGATAACGTTCTACATCGGAACCAGAATTCTTTGCAAAGGTAGGTCCTAGACGTATGTAAGATATTTACTTGTTCCACAGTTTCTCAAATTCGTGGTCATCCATATAGAACATGAGTCTGTTCAGAAGCTGTCTAAGTTCAGGCTTCATTATGCGACCGCTACCCCCGGGGTTCATCTGCGGAATCAGTTCTGCTACGTCCATCACCCTGGAATACATAGAGGACAAAATATGTATGCAACAATCCTAGCTCTAAGATTTGTACCAGATATAGTGTCGCATGTTTCTTACATTGGTATGTTTTATTTAGTAAAACATCAATTGGTGTATGTATTTCAAACAGGAAATGAATCAGATCTGGCTATTAGATCTAAAGTAGTAATAACAACAGTGTGGCAATTGCGATGGCTATGACAACAACAACAACAACAACTAGCAACAATAATGACTTTAAAGGAAATCCTTGTAACAAAATACTTAATCGAAAATGAGGTCCTTGGCACATATACACAAGGCAACGTAGTAAAAGAGGTTTCACTATAGAAGTAAGAGCAGTACAGCAGCATACCTTTGTTTCGCTTTTTCTCTCAACTGTTGATGGACCTGATCAGCGTTCATCATAGCTTTCTCAAGGTGAGTCCTCTGTACAGGGTCCATCCACTTCGGGAAGGACGAATCTTCCTCGTTCATCTTACGGAACAGTGAGAAGAACTCAGTGGTAGTTTATGACAATTTTGTTATGGAAACCAAGTCTCTCCAGCAACTTCGTGAACTGGTTCTGTGTCAACTGTCGCCCTAATACTGTCATCAGAATTCTATACAAGGCTTCTCTGAAATAACATTAATTTCGAGGGTTGATCGCAAAACTGCAGTAACTTATATGACATAAAGAAGGAGTTACAACAGATTTTACAACCTTTGTATGTTTTTTGTGGTTCGTTTTAAAATAACTTTATAGGGTTGACCGCAAAACTGCAGTAACTTATATGATATAAATGGGTTTTGCGGTCAACCCTCGATTTGTATACTGTCTTTTGTGGTTTGTGTGTAAATAACAGCTCAAATTACAGTACCTAAGGATCTCTGCAGATGTTTTCCTGGTATCATTACTATATACTTATACTATTCCCAAGTAGCACTTCGACCTATGTACATGTACTTTGTTTGCACAGAATATGATTATAGATGTTTCTGGTGATTTGAGTTTTGCTACTCTTTGTTTATATTTCATTTTTTTATCGTTCTTTTTGAACAGCTCTGAAGAAACAGTTGCATTTAGGTCTTACAACAAAACAATAAAAAATCAAGCATTCTAACGATCGACGAACACAGCAATCTACCTTGAAACATTTCCTTTGCCTTCTGGGTCATTATTCTGAAACTGTTTCCGGATTTCAAAGAAATTTCCCCTCATTCTCTGTCGTAGCAGCATCTCCAGCTGAAACAGAGGAAACAGTCATATATATATATAATCGCCTTTATTACACAATAACTAATCTATACTGCTCATATATTACATAACTGATAGCTCCTTAATTTTTCAGGACCATAATTGCTAAATGTTGTTGCAACCGTCTGGGCACACTGGCGTTCTATGTACTGCATGTACTTTTAGACGAAATCCTTAATCTACAGATTTCCTGATTACTTATGCAGTCTTAACAGGTATAACAAAAGTGAAAAACAGACGGCTTCTCGATACAGGTGAGCTAATTTAAAACGACATTAATAGTTGCTGAAGCCAGGTAATCACTTTCGCATGTATATCTGTCTAATTATTCTAATGCGTTAAGAAGCTATAACAAGTCACTGGGCCTATAAGCGATGGACACGGTAATCTTTAACCAAATACTAATCGAAATGTTTAGTGATTGGCCAGCGGGTTCGAGTTTCTTTCCTTTTTTGAACGTTTCTTATATGTTTCTATTTTGCTATTAAGCCTTATTCTTAACCAAAATCATGTCTCCTCTTCTGTACCATTTAACCAATTCAACAATTTTATCTCGACATGCGCGTAAACATCGAAATCTATTAGTGTTAATTATTTGCCAAACATGGTTTAATACTTATAAGATCTCATACAAACAGATAGCACAGGTCTCCAAAATTTAGATAATACCCTTTATAATGTTTACACACTTTAAACTCAACTCAAGATTTACACTATACGAGTCAATACAATCTTGATTAAAAATTGGAAGATCCGATTTCTTATAGATATATCAAAACTTTAGAATTCAATACTGGATTAAATTTAGTGTGTATCAGAAAATTATCTTTACATAATTATGGAACCTTATATAAATCCTCGATTGCCTTATTATAAATCATGTAAATACCCATGTACGAATGAGATATAACTCGGGATTAATAGTGACAAACTGGGTTGCAATAAGTAGCAATTATAGCACGTATACCTTTAGAGAAGGACAAAATCACTAACTAAATCACGAGTCCGTAAGTGTACAACCGATAATGTATATTATATTTAATTATATTTGTCAACTGTGCTATTGATACTATAAACTTCTATAGTACACGTGTCCACAGTTTAAATGAACAGCTCTGAAACTCTGAAATTATTTTCATTATTGATAATGCTGATGTGGTCTTCTTTAACTTACGTATCTATCACTGTCGCGACGTCGATTCCGCCATTCTTTGGCGAAATATTCAATATTTTGTGTCCAGCAAAGGAACCAAACAGACAATGGCCATTTACTAAGCAATTTCACGTGACATTCTTCCGAACCATCGCCAACAATTACAAGCATATTGGAAACAGGCACGGACAGTCATGAAATCAAGTTTGGTCTTAGAAAAGATTATACCTATATATACAACATAGTGAACTTACCTCGTCAATTTCTAACCTAGCTTGTGCGGACGCTGTGGACAGACGGGAACTTGCACGGCTAGGAGGAATGTCAGCACGTGCTGACACGTCTGCTTTGTTACCTATAACAGAAGAACACTATATGAAATACACAGCAATGATGTACAATGCTACTGAAGATACGAACACAATGGAAAGAGTTATAAGTAAAATAATATTGGTATATTACTGTCAAATGAAATAATAAAGACACTTAAAAAGCCACAGTAGATGTGAATCCAAAACAAAAGGAAAGCTAATAACATTGAACCGACAACATGATGGCATTGTATAGTTAAATTCTGAAAATGTATTTCATTGCAGAACCTTCTTGTTAATGTTGGTGATCTCTCTAAAGAAGTGTATATTTTTCAAAAAGAGAGTAGTTTTTAAAATCACTTCCATGGTGTTGACACATACTGTTGCAGGAAAATACTAGTCTACGACGACGGTCATCGATTTTCTTTTAAAAGTTTGGCTGTGTACTAACAAAAAGTACTGATACAGAAATAGTCCCAGAATTTGTTGTACCGGGATTACTTTTCTAAACAACACAAGCTATCATCCACATGTAAAAAACATCGCTGGTATATATAGGTTAAAGGGTAAGTTTGACGATGTATCATGTCTATCCACTCTTCCATTAATATATTTGACAGGGAATAAAACATTTCTGAAGCCAAACGGGAAAGTTTCATATTTCTTTCAAAAGTAAGTGTTTGGGGTTAGGCTTGCAGCTCCTGGAAACAGTACATGTGACAATTTGATAGTTTGTCGTGACTTGGTATAAACATTATATGAAACACCCGGATAACAGTGATACATGTAGTCCCAAAGTGCCATAACATTACCACTACATCACAGACTACATGATAAAAATTATAAAATGACCATCAGTTTAAGATGTTTTTAACAAACCAACTCGTCTTTCTACATATATAGAGATGCCGACATTTCACATGTACTATTGACTTGCATTATTCAAGTCTTGCTATTTAATCGACTTGTTTCCACCAGAGTTGTAATGCGGAGTCACGTGAAGACCGACGAGTCAAACAAGAAGCATGTTTCTGTCACATTTGTGTGTAGCTAGTATTAAATTACATACTGTCTACTTAAACAAATACATAATGTATTCAACAAGTTATCGAAATGACAAGTTCAAACTCAGGTCAAATGCATAGGAAAACAATCAACTTAACCTTAAATATTTGATTTGTTTAAGCAGCACTTTAAAATGTATGACAGAATCGACAAGATTTGTCTTGAAAATGAACCCAAATATCGTGATACACAATATTCTTCCCTACCGTGTCACTAGTAAGTGGCTTGTAGATGACTAAATATCATGGTTGAAAAGAAACCGCAACTATAACCGCGGTTTCAAAGTCATACCCAACCCTTTACCACCGATGCTTAGTTTAAAAAAGATACTAGTACACGATAGACCTTGGATAATCAAAGAAGCATCACAGGTTCTCTGGTTTGACCAATCGAAGGTTTACAGTACTGAGCTTCACCACATTGTCCTTAGAGCCGTAATTAAATAGAATATTAAACTAAAGTAGCGCCGAGTTCGGGGAATTTCATGCCGTAAACCGGTAAAAGTTTTTCTTCGAAACTGTTAAAAGGCGAGAATTTTGAAACTTAATGCAAGTATGCTTTTTGCGCATGAGACACTTATTTGATTGTTTGGGATACAGCTGTCGTGAAGTCGGACTAACATCTGAATTCTGTGTTGATACATTGTTATTGTTTAAAGAACGTTGCGCTTTGTCGTTTCCAACAGATAAATTCACATGACGTTATTATTTTTAAATGATCATTAAGTTAATGCCCCTTATACCTACCTTGTAAATGAAACTATTCTGACGAATGTACATAAATTACAGAACAAACAGTATCATATTACACCTGTAATTTAGTTTCAATGTCCACCAGAAATAGAAGTGAAATCGTAAAAGAAGTTTAAAAGGTTTTTTCTTTCTTTCAGAAGTTAAATGGATATTAGATATATAAATCAACGTTTTTCACCACAATATCTTTTGATGAAAAAATCTTTTTGCCCCTTAAATTGATTGAATGATACGATTAAATCCGTTTCTTATTGCATTGAAAAGGAAAATTATATGAAAATCAACAAATCACCTATCTCTTAGATCTTATGCTATAAATCGTTTATGCCTTTTATCATTTGATAAATACTCTTAATAAGTCAATTACATGTTTAGCAAATGGAAACATCAATCAATTTTTTTTTTATAAAGATTTGCATACAGGCAGTGTTTTTTCTCTCTTTCTGGCGTCCGTTTACTGGTATTGTGATGTATAACTGAGACAAAACTGCTCAAAGGTGGATTTCTCGTTTATTTGCCTTACAAAACAGAAATGGAATTTTGAAAACAGACAATTTTTGAAAGGATAATTGATCTTTTCAAGAGCAATTGAAAAAATCGATAGAGTTAGTTGCCTTTTTTATAACGAGGTTATACCTCGTCGGTGAATCGACATGTTTTACAGAAGAAATTTAACTGCTCCACCAAATTTTCTTCCCGAATGCCTGTATGAAGATCATAGATCCGCTGTTAACCTTAAATTACTAGGGCAATGCATCGCGGGTCTTTGTAGACCACATTCAAACACATTCGAATGCCCGGAACGATCTAGGTCACATCTTTGAAATGAAAAGAAAATTAACGTATGGTGTTAAGGAACTATTCGTTAGTTACGATGTATATACTTAAACAAAGAGGCTTCTTCACGGTTCATAGTTCAATTTAAGGCAAGCCTGAAACTCAAAAGAAAAAGTTTCCGGTGCTATGTAGGAAAGCGTTTTTACCATGTAATACGGAATCATATTAGAACAGATGCTGGTAGTTCCGCTATTAACGGTTACCATAATAAAAGGTAATTGAACGACTGAAACAAAATTAAAATTATTGATTAGCCCATAATATAACTGTCCGAGAACAACACTTTCAAGCTCACCATTCAAACAGTGCTGCTTTAATTGGCAATAATCAGTCAATGTGAAAGACATTTAGTTTACATTGCGGAGCGGCACGGCTATAGGAATTACAATTTCAATAACATTTATTGACATTTTATTGAATTGCGATTTTGACACAATAATGCTTTATTCAGGGAAATGCTTTAAAGCCACAACTAATCATTTTCCCATTTGGTCCCGATATTGTACATAGTTTGGTGGCTTTGGGTTATCTGTTAGCATTCAATATCTATATTTATATATACACAGGGAAGAAGAAGTTGGTCTAGACAAAAATGATAGACTACTGGTTTATCGTAATGGTTGGTTTGAAAATATCAATGTTTACCTACTATTTAAAGTTCTAAATTATATGATTCTACAGTCAGTGATTGAAGTTTATTACGTACATGTATGCTTAAAATTAATGTTCTTTCTTTTCTTTTATAGTAAAAACAGATCGGTGACCACACAAACATATCTACAAATCTAAATAGTGTTTATACTTTCGCTAAAAGATAGAAAACAACCATAGCATATTGCATCAAACTTATGACTGTAAGTGTAATCGATATGGCAATCACTTAAGTTCATGCACCGTGCATGATATACCACAGAGTCGCACGTGTGGGTCACGAACCTTTGCACTTAACCTTCACCATAATTGTATATGAATGTCTAAAACATCTTAAAGGCATTTCATGTGACAAGAGGCAAGTCTATCTATGTAGTGTGACATGATACAGTCTACGACTGGGTGAACTTTGCCATAATTTATGATACATGTACGTGAACTAACACACAGCAAAGGTTGAACGTGTGAAGCATTTCCTTGGCTCGAGCTTTAACTTGAATTGGGCTTAAAGCATGCATGCAGGCACTATATGGAAAGCAATTGAGTCTAAGAACAGCACAGAGATATAGAGCATGAATCTACTGGATAGAACGATCAAAATATTGCGGAAACACACAAACATGACAACAAATCCTTTGATAACAAAAAAAACAAAAACAAAAAAACAAACAAACGCTAACAAATAAAACTGAAAAAAGAAAAGAAAAGCAAACATTCTATGTGTGCTTCCAGTACGTTCTACTGTCTAGACTAAAAGAACATCAGACGTATAATATGGGTAGAGGAGGGTTACTTACTATCGGATGTGTGGCCTGTACAGGGAGTATAAAAACATACAAGTTAAAGTAAACTAAACACCAAAAACAACAGTAGAGTTGCACAACACACCAGATAGAAGACAATGATAGTGTTACACAATTATCTGTAGTAATAACCTAGCGACTGTTGATATACTAGCTATGGTTATAATTTAGTGTCGCGAATGTTGTATATAACATATCTAGCTCTGGAATAAGGCCAACATTTTCTAAGTAACGTTAAATACGGACATAAGACATTTTCAAAAGTGCTGTGCACTAGACGCTAGTATCATTTGTATGGTTATCATGCTCAAGTTATATAAATTAATGTTATACACCCGGTAGATGGAGACTTGCAAATGCCACTGAATTTAGCAAATCTCCATAACAACATACTAGAACGTGCTTTTGTCAGAAATAACAAACTATTTTTCCCTGAGTTTTAGAATGTAGACTGTACGGAAACTATGAATGAAATTGGTGCGTATTGACAATCTACTGGTAAACATACATGGGCCCTCATTGAATATATTCTACAAATATATGTGCAATTAGAGGAATATTTCGATTATCAAAGTTTCCATTGGCAGAATTTTTTTCACCGTTAGTTAAGATTTAAATATTTTTCGTTTATGTCTGTAAGTGAGAAATGTGTATCAATAGGGATATAACATTGGAATTGTCTATTCCTATACTCCTTAAAAATGTAGACATATTTGCTGCAAGATGCAAGATGGACGCTGTCTCGTTCGGATAGAAAACTTGTTCAATATTAATCTTGAACGAATAAAATTTGTGCTCATTGAACGCGATAATTTTATATATCTCGAACTCGGATACAAAATAAACTTCTGATTTGGTTATAGTCTTAATTCTGTGTTTTTGTTTGATAATCCGGAGTTGGTTGTTCACAGATAACCTGTGGTCGAATGTAAGACTTTATCCCTAGTCAGTCAATACAGCTTTAGATCACAGTTTATCCGAATACCTAAGATACCCGTACTTAATTCTGGATACCAAAATATGTAATATATTATATCTGTAAAATGATGTTATTTTTTATGTTCATTGCAGGGGATGTACCGCATGCACAGTCTATATGACAAGGTCAAATCGTGCATTTACTTAAGTGTGAGCTATACGAAAACCAACGTCAATGGATTTCTGGTCCGAGTTTGTACAACCGATTTGTGTGATCCGAGTACATATATACATAGATATGAGACATTATATACCAGTTGTAGAACGAACAGATTTCCATAGTCACTCTATTGGTTGATATATATTTGTAATACAAAGCCAGTAGATTGATTTGGTATAGCTAGCACCATTGAATTAAATCATGTCAATCCCCAGTCATGAGGTAAAACGCAGTCAGACGAACACCTGTTCCAAATTTCCACGAGACTTCCATAAAGAATTTTCTAAAGTAGTTCAAAAAACATCGCTAATTGATAAATTATAAAGTAAATTCAAAATAACAAGAGCACCGGTCGAATTTCGTTTACTTTGTGGTGTAGGTACATGTGCTGTATCAATACGTTTAGTTTAACAAGTAACTCAACATGTTTGCGTAGCTTTTAAACATTTTGAACAGTAGGAAAAGATTAATTCACAATGTCCTTATCGAGTTGAAAAGAAATTCATATAAGATATCATATAAACAGTTTAAGTCAATATGCATGCAACCTGACGGACGGCCTGGAAACTTATGTATCACAGGTCCTCGCAAGGTCATTAAAATAACTTGAAATTTAAAATGACAATATTCATTATATTGCAGTAATCATCTGCCATATTTTATCTATTTTGTTCATCCTATGTCATCCTGGTAAAGTTATATACATGGTAGTTAATTAATTGAAACTATTAAAACAAAAACTGCGTGTGTCTGTATCAAAACTACATCGCTAAAAATTGAAGAAGAAATAATACATACCGAAAATAGGCATCCTAGTT
Organism: Saxidomus purpurata; assembly: GCA_022818135.1. Taxonomy (NCBI): domain Eukaryota; kingdom Metazoa; phylum Mollusca; class Bivalvia; order Venerida; family Veneridae; genus Saxidomus; species Saxidomus purpurata. The sequence goes on from JAFMSR010000002.1 coordinate 38,321,912, forward strand.
TTGTTAGGATCTCCATATGCAACTTCTACTCCCTCGGGTATACTTTCTATTGGCATGGCCATGGGTATATTTTCCCGACCCATCCGACTTGCCTGCCGACTTTCTCTCCCCGACAGTGCACTCATAGACTTCCTTAGGGGATAATTGGCCTCACTCGCAAGTGGTCGACCTCCAAGGGGATTCGACATCGGCCTGTCCCCTGATCTAGAGACCCCTCGTATGTCCATATCGTTTGGGTTACTCATACGGGACAGTGGATGTTGGATCTGGGGTAATGTGACCCCCATTCTTCCCGTACTCATTTGGGACGCCGGCCTGAAGCCCACCTGTGACATCTTTTATTCCTTATAGATCCACAGTGTCCCTAAAAATCCTTAAACTCCTTTTCCGTAATTGTTAATTTCGGTTCCAAAGTTTAAGACACGATATAGAGTACCTTCCCGTCTCAAACAGCGTATATCACCGTTGGCAACGCACAGTTGGTTACCTGCACCGGTGTTCTCTGATTAAGAACCATATACCGTCAAATACACTATTATTCCCCCTGACTTTTTTGTTTAGGGTATATAGAAAACAGATCATCCATAAAGAATACGTTGAGCGGGCTAATCCTCTATTGTAAAGACAAGGGTATGAATGGAAGACGGCTATTGGACAAAGATTAACATAGGTATCAAGTATGTCTCGCAGTCACACGTTATTGAATATATGAAATAAGCAGCGATACGGGGTAGTTGGGAATCGATTACGCGAAATTTCGGAATTATTTCAATATTAGATAAATAAATTCAATAATTAATGGCATTAAATGTATTGTAAATACGTGCCTCAGCAGATCCGTGTTTAAACCTTTAATTGACAGAAATTACTGAGATCTCATGAAGTAAGACTGACACAGTTTTTTTTGTTACTGACGCGAAATGAAAAACATTAAAGAAATTGGTACAAGTTGACTTTTAAAAGTAATGAAAAAATGAACTTATGATAGTAAGCGAACATATCATTTTAAGTTGAAAAGAAGCTGCTCATCTCAATTTGCTGTTCGTAACCTGTTCGGAAAACACTTTAACAAAAGGAACATGATGGCCCTATGTCGCTCGCCCGAGTAACATTGCTCATCAAGAAAAATTCATAATGATTGAATGCAAAATGTGGCCTCTGTCGCGTGCACAAGCTTTTTTCTTCAATTCGGCACGGTGACCTTGTTATAGAGCCCAGGTGACCTAGATTTAAAAGACAAACATTCTGACCAATTTTAACGCAAATTGGTTATCATGTATGGCTTCTTGATTGTTAACAAGATTTTTCTTCGATCTGACCAATCATGCTGATCAATTTTTACGATGCTTGAGGCTGTAGAAGTGTTGACAATGCTTTTCTTTGATTTACCACGGTGACCCATTTTTGAACCGATATGACCAATTTTCGAACTCGGCCTAGATTTCAAAAAGACACTCATTCTAACAAAAGTTCATCAAGATCCAATGGAAAAAAGCAGCCTATATTGCCTACAAAATATTGCAAGTGTTTTTTATGATTTCACTTGGTGACCTTGTTTTTGATCCAAGATGACCCACTTTCCAGCTAGACCTAGATTTCATGAAGAAACTCAGCCTAATAAAGTTTAACGAATTAAGACTTTATTTCATACACACATTTTTTCCCATGATTTGACCTGGAAACCTAGTTTTTGACCCGAGATTACCCATATTCTGGCCAAGTTTCATGAAGATCCGATGAAATTAAATAAACTATTTTCATACTGAAATTTTATTCATCGAGGTACAAAACAAATATTTATTTCGAAACAGGCTCAATTTCAAAGCATGAACTGTAACTCTGGATAACTTTTTGAAAGGTTTATTCTCCAGATTGCTCACCCTTTAGCTGCCTCTCCATGTGGAACTAGAAGTCCCTTAACTCTTGATCTCATCTGAGACACAAGTCTTTTGTTTCTTAAAATATTATGCAAATTGAAAGGAATAACTTACACAGTCATGATGAGTTGTTTAACCTTAAGTACTGTTATGTTAACTTTCAGTATGTCCTCACTTTGTAACTTACAAAGGGACTTCACTCTTAAAATCATGTTATGTCATCTTTGATTTCAAATTCAGGCATTAGCTATAACTATTGTAAAGGCACAGTTCTTCCAAATTGTTACTGTTAATTTTGACAAAATTATGCTCCATGTTAAAGATATGTTTCTGATTTATAGTTTGTGATAGTGATAATTTGAGTCATGTCCTTATGTTTAACCGGATGATCAGTATGCTCCTATATCGATCTACAATTTTACCCTGCCTTAGAGCACCTTCAAATGTCATCAAGCAGACAGCAGAAATCATTAGAGGCCATACACTGGTCATGACCAATCGCTCTCCATTGTCCAGTTATTGATCATATATCAGACAGGCATCCAATAGAAATCACAAAATCAACATTACTCCTCTACCATGCTATGATTTTGAGAAAGGGCCTGAGAAATCAATTCTAGCTGTGCATAGCCTCAAAAGAGTTTTTAGTGAGATAAAGTAAACTGATCTCATATAAATTTATTGATCCAATTAAATGTTTTTTTAAGACAGTTTACTAGTCTGACTTCTAACTATTGTTGGTTAAACATTTACCTTCCAAAGTAAAAACTTATCTCATAAAATAAATCAAATACTTGATTCTTCGTTTAAAGTTTGTGAATATAGATCAGTATGAGGACATATTTGGTGTTATCTTGGCTATCGGAGCTAACACAAGTAAATTATACCCATAGATGTCAGTGTTACGCCACTTATCACAAGTTTGTACAATTTCAAATTAAAATCAATTTAATTTTAAAGCTTATATAAACACATTTATATTTATTGATTGCCCCATGGCCTGAAGCCCTACATGTTTAAGTAGCTGATATAAAAACCGACAAATGCTTGAATCTGAATTGAACAATCTTTAGAAATTGTATGAACTTTCTGAGTGCACTCTTGAGGCAGACCTGTAATAAATTTGAACATAACCTGTAACAAAATCTATTCATTTTTATAATGCACGAGTTTATTCACGAATTAAAAATTAAAATCTTCAAACTTTAATAGCAGTCACATGCGATCATTTATAAAATTTCATTGATTCTAATTCTTTGACAGGATGGATATGATGGGCTTATAATGCTCACCTGAGTAAAACTGCACTTTCTGATATTGAAGTGAAAGCTGTAAAATTATGCATGGAAACTTGGAACCCTCTAAAGGATAACATGGAGATTTCATTGTCAAATAAAGCATAATTATGATAAATTTGCTTTGCTGTGAGAACTGAAGCAAAATACATCAATTTCAGTGATCATTCAAAAAGGTGTGGGAAAAAATGACACTCCTTTATAAACAGCACACATGGTCCAAATTTCATGACTGTTGCTTCATAAACAAGAAAGTAGGTCAAAAGGTCATGGTCAAGGTCATCCAGTTTAACTACTGATACTTGTTTGCAAAAACTGTACACATGGCCCTAAGTTTGTTGCTTAAAAAATCAGAAAGTAGGTCAAATGGTCTAGGTCATCCCTGGTAGTGCTGAAACTTAACACATGGTCCAAATTTCATCACCGTAGTTTCAAGAATAAGAAAGTAAAATTTGACCTTGTGACCTAGTTTTTGGTCTCACATAACCCAGATTCAAGCTCGACCTAGAATTCATAAACATTTTACCTGGCAACCTTATTTGGCCACATAAATCCCAGATTTAAACTCTTTCTATGAATCGTAAAGAAAAATATTCCCACTTGTAATAAACTTCCAAGTTAATTGGGAAGACATGTGACCTCTAGAGTGTCCTTAAGGTTTTCAATAATCTGACCTAGTTACATTCTTTGTGAAGCCATGTAACCGAAATTTTAGAATCATCAAGACAAACATTCTGACAAACTTCCATGCTTATTTGGTGCAAAATGAGAACTAGTTTCATAAGGCTTTATTGACCTTTTGTCTAACACGACCCAGTTTCAATGTTGACTAAGAGTAAATCAAGACTAAATTTCTGACAAATTTCCGTAACTGGGTACAAAATATGACTACAGTGGACACAATGTTTTTCTGTGATTTGACCTTGTGACCTAGTCTTTGAATCAATATGATTAAGTTTCGAACTCAACCTAATTATTCAAGACAATTTTTTTTGGTAAACATTCTAGTGGCTGGAGAACATTTTAAAGTTATATTTGGACAGATGTAGGGCATCAGGTAAGCAAAGTAGCTAACAAGAGCCGTCCCTAACAAGTGACAAATGCCCGCAAAGTTGTGTCTCAGTATGTGAACTTGACCTTCAAGGTGTGGACACAGTATGTGCACATGACACTTTATCTCCATATGCTGAACACTTTCGCCATGTCATTTTAAAATCCTTTCATGCATGATAGAGTTACCATGTATACAGGATGTCATGACCTTTAGACTTTAAGTAAAATCATGACCTAAGAGGAAGGGTTGTGGGTCTTGCACCCAACACATCATCCCGATGTGCTGAACATTTTAAGCCAAATTATTTTCAAATCCTTTAATACATGAATTACAGTCTGGACACATACCATTACATTTAAACTCTTTAGCTTGATCTTGACCTTTGAGGTAGGGACGTGGGTCTTGATGTGCTGAATGCTTGTACAAAGTGATTTTAAAATCCTTCAATGCATGACAGTTAGTCTTGAGATGAATGTGTGCATATATACATGTACCTGATTCCATTACCTATGAACTCTCTTGCATGTGACATGTTGTCATCATGTGTTCAACATTTGTGTCATATTATTTGTAAATCCTTTCATGCATGACAAAGTTACAGCCTAGACAAAAATATGTACATACATACAGGATTTTGTTACCTTTAAACTAAAAGTGTGACTTTGACATTTGACGTAGAGACATGGGTTTGCACCTGAGGTGTCTTTTTCACGTGTTTAACATTTGTGCCATATTATATGAAAATCCCTTCATGCACGACAGTTACAGCCCAGACACAAAAAATGGAAGGGTTGACGCACAGAGCGATTTTGATATGCCCACCTAGATGGGCAAAACTGATTGTTCAGAAAAAACCTTACATACAGGATTGAAATTGTAATTATTTGGTACATTAAAAATTGCAGTATCTTTATAATAAATGACAACACTGGTCTGAAGTGAGGAATCCACACACTGCAGACTGAAATACCATGATAAACACACGTTTCACACACTTTTCTTGAAATTTTGCTAAAAAGTTAAATACCGACATGATCAAGTACCAGTATATCACCTCCTCACCAATTCTTCGTATCAGATAATTTATATGACAACCAATGCCCCAGTAGTTATTACAGGTTTCAGAAAATAGTGCAAGATGCAGAAACTATCCCAGTTCCAGACATCCCTCGTTCTTTTTACATACCCGATGTGCAGCACAGATACACAGGACCATAGTTTAAGTACTGATCCAAAAACCAACTATTTGTGATTTACCCGAAAAGACTGCTTATAAACTGATTTGTAGTAACAGAATACCTTGCAAACAAACTAAAGAGAGATATTGTTCTTGGCAATAACTCTGTAATTTTTCAAGATAAAGTCATGGTTCTTGTACACGCACTTTCTCTCAATTACTGACCATTATATGAAGTGATAAATTCCAACTAGTAGTTATCGAATTATGCTCCGGACAAGTAAAAAGTAACAAAGGGCAATAACTCTGTAATGAGTAAAGATAGAGTTACTGTTCTTTTGCACTGCACTTCCTCTCATTGTGCTGACTATTGTATGAAGTTGTATTGAATTCCAACCAGTAGTTTTGAATAATGCTCCGGACAAGGAAAAGGAACAAAGGGCAATAACTCGTAATGGAGTTATGGTTCTTGTGCACTGCACTTCCTCTCATTGTGCTAGACCATTGTATGAAGTTGTATTGAATTCCAACTAGTAGTTTACAAATTAGCTCTGGACAAGGAAAAGTAACAAAGGGCAATAACTCTGTAATGAGTCAAGATGGAGTTATGGTTCTTGTGCACTGCACTTCCTCTCATTGTGTTTGACCATTGTATGAAGTTGTATTGAATTCCAACCAGTAGTTTACGAATTATGCTCCGGACAAGGAAAAGTAACAAAGGGCAATAACTCTGTAATGAGTCAAGATAGAGTCATGGTTCTTGTGCACTGCACTTTCTCTGGTTGTGCTTGATCATTGTATGAAATTGTATTAAATTCTAACTAGTAGTTTTCAAGTTATGCTCCGGACAAGGAAAAGTAACAAAGGGCAATAACTCAGTAAATACTCAAGATAGAGTTATGGTTCTTGGACACTGCACTTCCTCTGATTGTGCTGATCATTGTATGAAATTGTATTGAATTCCAACTAGTACTTTTCAAGTTATGCTCCGGACAAGGAAAAAGTAACAAAGGGCAATAACTCTGTAATTAGTCAAGATGGAGTTATGGTTCTTGTGCACTGCACTTCCTCTCAATGTGTTTGACCATTGTATGAAGTAATATTGAATTCCAACTAGTAGTTTTCAAGTTATGCTCCGGACAAGGAAAATGCAACAGACCGCCCGACCGACCGCCCGACCGCCCGACCGACCAACAACCGGGTGACTCCTATATACCCCCCTAAACTTCGTTTTGGGGGTATAATAATTATGTTAGATAACAGTGGTTTTAAGATTTATAGTAACATCTGCCCTGTGATCTATTTACCTTGAAAGTAACTGAACAAAACTATTTCTAATCCACTTTTATTTCATCATTTCATCATATCTATCCACTTTGTACAACAAGCAATAAAATCATTAACAATTCAACATTTCTATGTTGTATATCTGACCACTCAAATTACTCCTTCGAGTCAAAGACTCATGCAAGCTATAATACACTGCATAGTAAAGTCATCTCCTTGATGCCACACTTAACTTTAAGAGCTCCTTTAAATGTCTTTCATCACATGATGTAACATTTCTGACCGATCATTTCACAATTAGTTATCAGGTACTACTAAACTTCCTGTGATTCCTTATTGTGCTTAGAACTGTAAAATCACAAAGCACCACAGACATGCACTAAGACACACCTGTAGTTGTTTGTACACTGTAACCATGCCTTCGTTCAGTATTTGCTCTAACAGCTTTGTTGTGCTTCAGCTGCTTAGATCCATATCCACAGATTGCTGGTCCCCATTATTCACATTATTCTTGCTTCCTGCAGTGTTGGTGTCCGGCTTACTGGTACCAGCTGCTTCCGGTTTGTTAAATGCTGGATTTGGTATGTCAGTCCTCAACTCAAAGATCTATTAACAACAGAAAATATCATCCATAGAAATATATACATGTATATATGTACCAAGTAATGGTAATGAAATTAATGATACAAGCAGACCATACTTCCACATGAAGTAATAGTTTCATTTTGTGTCATAGAGTACTTTGATGGTACAATCTGGCATGACACATGTAGTCTGAGGCACACAACAAACTGTGTCTAAGAATGGATCATCATGCACCAACACCAAAAATGAAAACTAAAGACTGTTCTACAAGAGTTCTAGTCCCCTAGGTACAAACAAGAAACAAAGTTTCAATTATATGTAGATTTTATATAGACTAGACATTTCAATTGTGCCATCTAAAAAAGTGTGAGAACTCTCAAATGCTCTTCATTTCTTCAACATCCACACTCTTGTGTTAAAATTATAATACATTGTATCATATTTTTAAAAAATTCCCCGCTGTCCCAGCTGTCATTCAATTGACATGCAAACTGTTAATAACAGTAGAGTATCAAAGATCAAATAAGGATATCAAAACAGTACAATACTTGTGTTCACTACCACATGACAAACGTTTATTTCTCCACTTCTGGTGTTGTACTGAGTTCTTGTTCTCTGTACCTTTGTTATCTAACTTTTACTGATACATAGTACTTCAGGTTGAAGTGTTTTATCTTCAACAAGGTCAAGAGAATGATAATCAGACTGTCTTATCACACAGTCATAGATAGTAGGAACCATTAACTGAATCAGTAGTATAACTGTATCAACGCCCATTACCATGGTTACCATGACACATTCTCTTCAACTAAAGTCTTGTTATTGCAGGTATCATGAATGGTACTAGACAGATTAGAAATCTTTGGTTGAAACAAGAGTTAATCTGCTCCTACTTAAACTTTATATAAAATTGAGCTAACTTTAACCTACTATCTAAAGTTCAGAACACAAGTGCAAGACATTCCCTATTTCTTATGTAAAATAAATATCCTTGCGCACCCATTTGACATCACATTTAGCATTGTCATGTAGATAAAAACAATAATAAAATTGAAAGGAAATTTATTGTTCTATTATAATTTTTATTTTAATTTTTAGATCAACCCCTTTTCTTTCCAATAGCTGCTGTTTTTACACTAAAATCCACAACTAAAGCAGTGGAATTAAGTGTGTCCCAGTTCAGCTCCACCATTTTCAAATGACCATGTGACATACTCATGGTCACATGTTAAGATACAAATACAGTGTTTTCAATATTTTTGGTTAAATTGAATTAATAAAAGCTTAAACTTTCTAAAAAGTAAAAACTGAACTACTTAAATATCATTACAGAGTTCATTTTCAATAGTAGACAAACAGGACCATAGATAACATCGCTGATGCTCCAAAAAGCTTACATTTTCCAATAAACAGCACAAATACTCTGTTCTTGCAAATTTCAATTCATTTGCATGAAAATTGTAATTGTAGACGCGCAAAATAAAAAGAAGTTGATGAGGTATTGAAATCCAGCATGTGGTTCAAGAGTCACAAAGTGGACACAAAATTAAGTCACATGACCTTTGATCCCTAAATGTAATCTTGAACCACAGCCAAGATACACCCATGAACATCATCTTTATATAATGAACATTTGAGCCAAGTTTAATGAAAATCCTGACCTTAATCTTTCTGCACATCATCTTGTTGAGATGATCATTTGACCAAACTTTCACAAAAAACCTTCAAGTGGTATAGAAGATAAAACATTCTACTTCCTCCGCTTTTCACCATTTTAGCTTGGTCAACAAACTATCGGAAGACCACACGCCTAACAAATTGTTTTCAACAAGCTCGAAAATGTCGTAGAAGTGTGAAGCCTTCAGTACAGATAAAAAGTATTGAAGTTTTAGTTTTGTCGCTAAATCTTGCAAGATTTTATTCAAAACAAATATTGAGACTGGTTATGAGCAGTGACAGCTCACAGACACCTGACAATAACAAATTCCCTTTGATATACATAATAAATTTACCACATGATGAAGCATCAGCCTGTCTTAATCAGTCACAAGGGACAATTCCTACATAGCCAGTCTACAGTAAGTACAACTGTACTAAGCAACAGCCTGCTTTCCCTTTTCCCTTGGCTGGCTGACTTACACAGGCTGGAGGCAGGCTGGCTGACTTACACAGGCTGGAGGCATACATTCTACAGAGGGAGGACATAAAGACATACATTACCTGTATGTAACTCTCTGATAATGTGATCATCTGGGGTAGAATGTCTGCTACATGTAGATCTTGTAACTCGTACCATTTACCGGAACCCTGAAATATACACATGTATCATATATGTCAACATAGATCAAACTGTTCTTTGTCTTCATTTACCTCCCCATACTTTATCAAAAGTGTCTTTGTACCAATTTATTTTGGTAAACATACTTGAGCAACTTAACAAAACTGCTTCCTAACTAAGAAGCAGACAATGAAAATGAAAATCAGAAACATTGCAATGAAAATCATTGTAACATAATTTCTACGTACCGGTACATTACTAGCAGCTAACATTAAAGCTAATAGGCCCACAAATAAACAGAACAGAAGCTTAATCAGGCAACTAAAATGTAACAAAATTTGGATCGATACCTAAATGTGAATAAAAAATTCTTCAGTCTGATAGCTGAATTATCCTGGCTGGAACCAACCTAGTGTAGCTGAGTGGTTTTCTGGAGGTTCAGGTTTGATGATGCTTAGTTTGTTGTTGACATATTATTATTTAACTGCATACGAAAATAAAGGTTAAATATTGTTTCAGGCATATTGTTTCAGGCATGCCTATGTTTTAAGTACAGATAACCTAGCAGAGGAACAAGTACACTGTAACCTTTGTATTTTTTTTTCCTTGGAAACAGACAAGGCTGTTGTAATAAAGCTGTTAGCCTGGACTTACCTTATGAAGTATATGTGCTCTGTATGTACCCTTCCCTGGTCCTGGTGCTCCATCATGTATGATATTTGCCATCAGGTCATATGTTGTGCACCTATGTGCAGCACGGACCTCAGGCGACAGCAACTCTCCAAAATCTATATTCCTGAAAATCATCAATTCATTATAAAATTTATCAAAACATTTATTGAACAAATGCATCAATAATTTATAACTGTCAGTTTTCCTTCATAGAGTTACTTAAAATTGTTTTGTTTTAGTTAAAGCCATTCATTTTACATCTAATGTAGGCTTCACTTCATGCACTACTTTTGATGACCGCTGCTTGTTTTCATCCATATTTCTTTCAATATTCCATCACAACTCAATTAAATACTGTCTCTACTGTTACCCTTGCCCAAGAAAGGGGCCGGCGGGAGAACGGGCAGAACGATGATTCTTCAAAATAACTACAGAAATGCAAACAAAGAAAACTTCGTTAAAGAGAAGTTTTTTACTGCTGCCCATCACTGCTGCATCTTTGCTATATGACATCAAAAATTTACGTCAACTTCAAATCAAGCAGTCTTATAAGAAACTTATACACAAAATCGTCAGAAAAAATGAAAGGGAAATAATTTAAAAAGAAACAGTAACAGAGAAGGAAATCAAACTTAGCAATGAAGAGTAGTTTCTTGACACTTTAAATATACCCTCAAAAGATATATTTTTGTAAGCAGTTAGAATAAGTTCTATTGCCAGTAATATTTTTTTGAGTTATGGTCTATAAAACAAAAAAAAAAAAAAAGGGGGAAAAGAAGGGGGATAAATACAAGAGCTGTCAGTAGGACAGCGTGCTCAACTTTTTTAGTGCTTGCCAATAAAACAAAACTTTAACAGTTAAGAATGAATTCTTTAACCATGAAAGGGAAATAATTTAAAAAGAAACAGTAACAGAGAAGGAAATTCAATACTTATGCAATGAAGAGTTATGTTTCTTTGACACTTTATAATATACCCTCAAAATGATATATTTTTGTAAGCAGTTAGAATAAGTTCTATTTGCCAGTAATATTTTTTGAGTTATGGTCTATACAAGAAATACGAAGGGGATGAATACAAAGTAGGAAGTGCCACAGGCTGCAAAAAACAAAACTTTGACAGTAAGGGCACACAAGACTTAACTAGGAATCAAGACAAACAAGAAAAATTCACAGAGTATCTCTGCTTACAGATAGGTCTACGATGGTACATAAGACCCAACTTTCAAAGTAATATCTCAAATGGTAAGTTAACAAGGGACAAGAAGAAAATTTAACTGAGTTTCTAAGTCAAAAAGGGCCATAATCAAAAAAACCTTGACAGAATTACCTTCCCGCCCGTTTGGGAATCATGATGGAAACAAGATTCCAACTTCAAATTAATATCTCAAACAGTTCAGTCAAAAAGGGACTGGTAAGAAAAACTTAACCAAATTCTAAGTCGATAAAAGGCCTTAATTTTTAAAACAAATCCCTGACAGAGTACCTCTCTGCGTACAGATGGGGAAGATGGAAAAGCATTAAAAGTTTCAAAGCAAATCTCAAAGGGTAAGGCAATAAGTGGATTTTACCCATATTCAAGATTTTCTAAATAAAAAAGGGCATAATTCTGTCAAAAACCTTGACAGAGTAGTCCTCTTGTCTGTGATGAAGGTCGGATGGAAACAAGTATGGTTAGTTTAAAGCAATACCTCCAAGGTTTTGAAATAAAGGAGGTGGTACGAAAAACTTAACCAAGCTCAAACACTTTCAAAGAAAAAAGGGCCATAATTCTGTCACAAAACCTTGACAGAGTTATGTACTCTTGTCTGTAGATGGAGGTTATGATGTTAAACAAGTATGGTAAGTTTCAAAGCCATACTTGTAATACTTCTGAAATAAAGTGGGGTGGTACGAAAAACTTAACCAAGGTGTGACGCCAACGCCGGGGCGAGTAGGATAGCTCCCCTTTTCATAGAAAAGTCGAGCTAAAAAAATGAGGCAATCTATAGTTAATGTTCTTGCAAAATACACTTTCCCTCCCCTTGCCCTATATGTGAATATCTCTGTCTTTAAATAGAGCTGTAATAAATTCAGTATTCTAGCATAGAAAATGTAAGGACAGGGGAGAATTCTAAAATGAAAAAAAAACAAAACAGTTTATGGTTGCAATCTGCACTACCCACTCTTTGTCCTCTATCTTTGAACAAGTTTGAATAAACTTGCTACACTATTTTTCAGTTCTTTTCTAACCAAGAATGTAAGAAGGGGGCTTACTTCAATACAGTTTTCCTTATATCCCTTATGTAATTTGCATATAATATCACTATAATATTTACTTACTTTATTGGAAAGTTCACAATAGTTGGATTTTTTTCTTGAACAAAGAAGTTCTTATTGAATCTCTGAAATGACGTAAATGACACAAGTGACTACATGTACATACATCAGTACAGCAGAGAAAATGTTAACAATCTAGAAATGACAACATACCTCTTAGCAACAGCCAACAGGTGACCATTACATTCAGAAACATAAGTGATTCTCTAGAAGTCAAACTGTAAAATTGTCTTTCTACAAGTATGTTTGGACTTGATAGCTGTTTGCCAAGATGAAAGTACAACACAAGCAGATGGCAAAGTGTTCCTGAGAATTTACTTCACACAATTTTGCAACTCTTTCCTGAGTGAGCATCAAATGAAGGAAATGAGCATTCCCCATGTTTTTCCACAGTATTTTGGGCTTTAGTATTAAAAGGGAATGAACAGACAGCAATCTGCCTACAGATTTACAGGACCTTTCAGAAGAGAGTGCAACACTTCAGTCCCAATTGCATGTATTCTGTGTTCGCAACAGGATCTGAGGGTTCCGGGTTCAATCCCAACCAGTGCCCAAGTAGTGGTAGTGCCCCTAGGCAAGACACAGATAATTCCACGTTGCCTATCTCTCTTCCAGGTTGATTCCATCTGGAGTGAGTCTCAAAAGGGATTAATCTAATTTGCACAAGCTTGTTTAACAATTGAGAGTAACTAAATTACCAGTGTATTATAGAAATCAATTCATACAGTTTAGAAAAAAATGTTCTCCAAAACAAACCTGTTACTAAGCGAGACTGGACTTATGCTCTAGTTTGCACTACATACCTACATACTGCATGTTATTACCCTCTCAAAAGTGTACAAGGGAGACTTAAGCAAAGACGGCAAAGTTGTGCGCATTTACCAATGTCTATACTTGTTGATAAAACAAATATCCTGGTCAAGAAAGTGTTACTCACCTTGATATAAACAATGATGTAAGGTGGTAACCTCGTCAGTTCAAATCGTTTTAATGTTGAATCTTTGTATGTTTTATACTCCTTTTCATAAGAACCATTAAACTTGGCCAGTATCGTATGAAATGGCACCTATAAAACAAGAAAAAATATTTAATTACAAATAAGAGCCCAAGTGACGAATGCCCCCCGAAAGAGGTGCCTCACAGTCTGTGTCCTCTCCATGGCTCAATAAAGTGCTATGTAATTTTAAAACCTTCCATGCATACAGAGTAATCATGCAACAGTATTCCATTACTTTAAACACTAAGTGGACCTTGACCTTTGAGGTAGGGACTTGGGCTTGCATCACACATCCGCTATGGCTAGACATTTGTGCACAGTTATTTTAAAACCTTCAAAGCAAACAAGTATAGTCCGGACACAAAGTATGCATATATACAGGATTCCATACCTATAAACCTCAGTGGACCTTGACCTTGTGGTAGGGATGTGGGTCTGCACGCGACACGTCGCTTGATGTGCTAGACATTTGTGCCAAATTATTTTAAAATCCTTCAAGGCATGACAAAGTTACAGTCCGGACACGAATGTGTGCATATAGCTTATATAGAGGAACCATTACCTTCAAACTCTAAGAGACCTTGACCTTTGAGCTAGGGACGTGGGTCTTGCACGCGAAGCCGTCTTGGTGCTAGACATTTGTGCCAAGTTATTTTAAAACCTTCAATGCATGACAAAGTTACAGTCCGGACCGAAGTGTGCATATATGCTTATATGGAGGAACCATTACCTTCAAACTCTAAGAGACCTTGACCTTTGAGCTAGGGACGGGGTCTTGCACGCGACACGTCGCTTGAGTGCTAGACAGTGGCCTAGTTATTTTAAAATCCTTCAATGCATGACAAAGTTACAGTCCGGACACGAATGTGCAAATAGAGGATTCCATAACCTTCAACCCAAGTGTGACCTTCACCTTTGAGGTAGGGATGTGGGTCTTGCACGCGACACGCGTCTTGATGTGCTAGACATGTGGCCAAGTTATTTTAAAACCTTCAAGCATGACAAAGTTACAGTCCGGACACGAATTTGTAAGAGGGGGGGGGGGGGGGGGGCGGACGGACAGACGGACAGACGGACGGACGGACAGACGGTCAGACGGACAGACGGTGCGATTTTAATATGCCACCCTTCGGGGGCATAAAAAGAGAGCTATTTTTGTTTCTAATTGAGTATAATTGACCTTAAGTGTATACTTTATTCTAAGTATTTCTTCACCTAGATCTCCATTTCAGTACAGATTAACTTCTTTTACAGACTCAATATATATGAGATAATCCAATCATTGAGTACAGTATACAAATGACAAGTATACAAACCTGTGGGATGATGTTTTCCTGTAGTTCATCAGGGTATAGAGGTTGTGCTGGGAGGTCACATGTCAGATATAACCATGGTATTTCCTGCATTGTCTCTTGGTACTCCTCTGTCAACAGTAACTTCTGCTTCTCATGCTCCGCCTGAATATATACATGTAACATAGAAAATATAAATAAACTGTAAAGATTCATGCCTAAATGCTCATTTTTAAAGGAAGCCTCGATCCATTTTATTTGATAGAAGAGCCGTATCAGTCGTGTGAGCTAATTAAAGAAACCGGATTTGAGATTTTCCTAAACTTTAAGGCAAGGTAAAATTAATTTAATGTATTTTTGTGTTCTTTTGATTGGCTGTGTTTCTGTGGAAATGGGAACCAAGATTTACTGAAGTAACATCAGTGGTACTGAACACCAGATATTGAACAAGGGAATCAGGATTATCTAAGTCCAAAGACAACAACTCTTGAAACAGCTTAACCAGAGTTATATGCAACTGTTTCGGCTAAAAGATATTTTGACAATGAAAATGGCTACGTATACAGTTTCACTTGTGTACACTTTGCTGTATTTCAAATAATGAACTTTGTATTATTGTACAAGGATATGAGTGGACAAAGTGTGCTATTGCTTTACACCCCCCTCTCCACAGTGTGATGTAAACAATAAATCATGATGCTGGGAGTGCTCAGTCATATACTGATACATCTTTACAAACCGATGCATCATATCTAAATACAATATAATATTTGTATACCCTGTCAGTGAAACAATACAAAGACTTATACAATGTATTGTTATTAATTTTGTACTAAAAAGATTCAGCTGACAGAATAGATAGGATGTTGATATCTGACTTTGGAAGGTTAAAATTTGATCACAACTTCAAACTTCATGATGACATACACATTCTATATCTATCAACGTGAATGTGTGCAATCACTGTATACAATCAGACTCTGACCAGGTGACCTAGTTTTTGTCCTAGATTGATGGCTACCAACATGAATCAAACTTTTTGTGATAAACTAATAAATGTTTTACAAGACATGTTAAAATGATCAAGTTGGGAACTTTCATTTCACTCCATCAAAATAGTTAGTAGGGTTTGTTACCTATAGCCAAAATATTGACAACAAAGTTACCAATCCTTTTATCACAGCTTTTCAACTACAGGCTCACCCATAAATGTGTAAAGGACCTAGTTTGGGAAACTTCTGTTCACACACAAAATTGAGAAAAGAAAATACATCCTTACAGAGCAGTGCACTTGGCTGACACTATTGGCTCTTGACCTCAGAAAAGCTAAAAAGCCTCCCAGACTTGATTTTAAGCCTGGATGGACTCCCACTTCTCTCTGACAACAATTGTTGCATAAATAACAACTACTGGCCCTAGAGGTCTTGCACCCAGCAGCTATTGAAAGACATGTGTAATTGTATAACCACTCTGTTATGTGGTACTAAACAATTAGTAAACCAATAAACAACTATCTAGGATTAAGAAATTTTTGGATAAAACTGTACAAAATGTTGGTCATCCATATCTTTGCAATCAGTTTAGAGATACTGTGACTATCTTCTACAAGATATAAATGTAACACATGATGTCATGAAAACTCAACTATTTTCCACTAAACATATGTATCTAAATACACTTAACACTTTAAGAAGAATCTTAAAAAATGATAAAGTGGTTTTTTTTATCAAATTTATTCCAAAAAAGTTGGATTACAACAATTCTGATTGAAGTGACAACTCTAAGGGACATTATTAGATAGAAGGACTAAACATGTCGCTAGAAAATAAGAGTCTGATACAGCAGACGGACAACCCTAACAAGAAGGACAACTCCTTTCAACTCAAATATGCTACGATAATTCCTGCTATCATTTTTCTCTATGTCGGAGGTGGAATAAACACGTATGTTGTTAATGAATGGACACAGTATGAGATTCGTACAAACACTTTCCCGAACATGTCTTCTGTTCACAATTTCTCAGCATGCAGTGACACCAATCACTCTGACGACAGCTATAAACATTACAAGTCAGTTCAGCAGAAATCAGCCATGTGGCTTGCTGTGTACAACACTGCTCATCATATACCCATGTTATTTGCTAGCCCAGTAAGTGCCAGCTTCACTGACACCCATGGCAGAAGATTTCTGTTTGTGTTAACATCTCTTGCAATGTTCATCAGATATTCTTTATTTGCTGTCATCATTTACTTCAAATTGTCATTTCTATTCATTGCAGCCGCATTTGCCTTGGACGGGTTAACAGGATCTAGTTATGCACTAATCGGAACAAGCTTTTCCTATGCTGCTGATATTACAAAAAATAACAAACAACGAGTACTTGGCATTGTAATTATAGAAGTACTTTTTGTGTCAACGTCAGTGTGTTCGAGCCTACTGTCTGGATACCTTGTAGACACTTTGTCACTCGGATACTTTTACACTTGCATGATATCTGCTTTTCTTGCATTTGTTGGATTTTTCATCTTTGCCTTTTTGGTACCAGAGAGTTTAAGCAAAGATGGGAGACAAAAACCAAAACCAGTTCTAGCAACACTGAAACAACCGACAGAATTTTATTTCAGTGCTGAATTTAAAGGAATGAGATTATGTTACATACTCCTGCTTCTGTGTTTCACTTTTGCTGAACTCAGTGAAAATAACAGATCAACCCTTGAAACATTGTACTTTCTTGGTCAGCCATTTTGTTGGGGGCCGTCTCAAATTGGTGTATTCTCAATGGTAAGACATGCATCAAAAGGTGTCGTAGGACTGTCTATTTTACATCTATTTCAAAGAGTCATGTCAAATCAAGTTATTTCTATGATTAGTACATTGTCTAATGCTGCTTCTTACATGGTAGAAGCCTTTGCTAAAACTGATGTGATGATATACATAGTCCCTGTGGCGGGAATGTTTTCATTTCTAATGATTCCAATGATTCGAGCAATGATGTCAAGTATGACTGCCAATGATAAGCAGGGAGCCTTGTTCGCGAGTATGTCATGCATTCAAGTAATCTGTACTATAGTCTCGTCATACATAGAAAACGGAATTTATGCCGCCACTTTCTCTTACATGAACGGTTTTGTTTTTCTTGCTTTAGCCTTTTTCAGCATGACTGATTTTGCACTGCTGCTTGCATACTGCTGCATTAAGCCTTACAACTCTACTGAACCAAACATTACAAAGTATAAATCATGTGATAATAATAATACCAAAGTATGATCTGTATTGTTCCAACTGGATGTAACATAAATCATTATCAGGTGCCACAGTACTGTAATCATTTCAATCTATTCTGTGATTGTTTAATCAATGTCAGTTTGTTAATGTTAACATTTGCATGCATTTAATTTTGTTATGAAAATATCATGACATTCAACTGTTTGACTTTTTATAAATGAAATCCAAAGTCATAATACTTTCAATGAAACAAGGCCCAAGTCAAAGCACATTAATTTAATGTAGGTGTGTGAAAACAAAGTAAAATCTCAGTAAATACAGACTTTGAAAAGCTTTATTTAAAGGTACTGATTTTTTAAATACAAGCAATTTATTGTTACTTGAATTCTGAAATATGCAAGTCCATTGTCGGTTACAATCCATTCCACCTACTCTCCATTAATTGGCCATGGGTCATTTGGTTTATAAAAAATTGTTTTCCATTACATCCAATACAGCAATTTGATTGGCTGCATCTCAATTTCATGAAGATATCGAAAAATTCGAAACCAATTGAAACGCTAGTTATTTATGGACCTTGGTACACCTACAAAAATTGTCAATGGGGGCCGGCATTGTGAAGGAGAAGTAGTGCGACTACATTTGGAAGACAGAATATGAAATAAAAATGTTTGCAATATGTCTGCATATACAGAAAGAAGGGATTACAATTCTTATTTGAAAACTGAAAATTATGAGGCTCTGCCAGAGATTATACTATTACTACTGGCAGATGTAATTAGATAAAATTTAGAAACCTTGTGAGCACATTATTCTAGTCAGCTGATAACAACAGAATTGTATTCTCAAACCGGATTTTTTTTAAACAAGGCTATCTAAAACACAGCTACATCCCCCATTGCAAATAGGAACAATGAGAGAATTAATGTTACCGCATGTAGTTTTCTCTCAGAGGTGCATAGCGTAGAATTCTTAAAGGCAAATAAAGTTCTGTTCAAATGGTCAAAGAAAAAGCCTCTGTAAAGTAGGGATGCGTAGGTTTGTGAGCTGATATATTAAAATCTTTCACCTTAAGTTGTGGCCTTGACCTTGAGTTGGCATGGCCAGATCATTGGTTCTGCACAGGTAAAGATTTGACCACAGTTTCATCAAAATCCTTAAAAGGGTTAAATAGATATGGAGCGGAAAGAAAGACTCTAACCTTTGACCTGTAGTTGTGACCTTGACCGTACATGACCAGCTGCTCATTGTCTTTAAATGGTGAACATTTGACCCATATTTCATCAAAATCTTTCAAGGGGTTACAAGTAACAAACTACAAGACTGACTTATGCTTTCCTGTCCACTCTATATCTCATTAACCCCTTGAAGGATTTTGATAAAAACTCATGTCGTATGTAATCCTCATCAAAATGATATGCATAATCAATGAGTCGGTCATGTTAAAGGTCAAGGGCACAACTTCAGGTCAAAAGGTTGAGTCTAACATTTCCTGTCTGTTCCATATCTCTATTGTTCTTTTAGCCATGTTAAGAGAAAAATAGCCACATAAGAGATGACAGAATGAATGACATCAAAGAGAATTTTCTGTTACCTATTGTTGCCATAGCCACTTTAACCCGACTTTTCGCTCCTAAGAACAGAAGGAGGCCATTTCTATATCCCCTCTCTCACTTTGTGGCAGCGGACCAGTTAAGTGTAATGCGGAATAAGTTTTTAGACAAAAATATATGTCTCCCCACATACCATCACTATGTGCGGACAGACAAAACCCTAGGTGCACAACTTCACATGCTGATTAACATTCCTTAAACTTTCACGACTCTAACTCAAAATACTTTTGGAGATACCCGTGACAGATTCTGTCAAAACCAATTAGGGACGGGTAGGTGGCTGGTGGTGAGTGGAAAGCGGTAATATACAATCAAAAGTGTGTTCTTCTTTGATTTATATGAATAGCTTTTTTGGAAAGAAAGTTTTCTATTGTCCATGCAAATGTGTACAGACAACTAAACCTTCTATTCAGGACTAGTGCTTAAAAAGTGGGGGGAAATGGTACATGGACCATGTCTTTTGTATCTAAATTATAATGTTCTTTAAATAATATTTTAAGACAAAAATTCATTGAAACACAAGTTCTTTGTTCATCAGTTTAGAGTAAAGGATATACATTTTGCCGGAAAGTCATGAACAAGTTCAGTTTTAAGTCATTTTTTCAAATAATTTATTAAAAGAAAGAACTTTGCTTAAAATGTAATTGACAAACAGCTTTTTCTTCCGTCTAGGATCACTGGGCACATCGGAACTTGTGCTTACAAATCAATTCTCTCAACAAGGTAACCATGCCAATAAAGATTGCAGTTTCTGGGTGATGAGTTTCGCAAAACCATGACACAGACAAAAGCGTGACAGAAAGTCAAACAAACTGAGGAGAGACATGTGTACTCACCATTTCAAGTGGTGGAACTTTCCTGGAGTAGACCTTCATCTTGCCCCTGAATGTTTTGTTGACTATAGAGCTACTGAGCTTCTTGCTACCATTGAGGGCTCCATGCAGTGCATTGAGAAACCATGACATAAACTCTAAAGCATCTCCTGCAATACAGAGCCTGAGTGGTACACCTGTCTGTGTTCTAGTTACTTAAAGTCTACATTACTACTTACAGAATTAGTAAATAATCTCTCAATTTCCTTACCACATAATTGTACTGTGTACAAAAGTGAATACAATTTTTTTATTTATACTCCTTTTTCAAACACTCCTGAATTAGGCAATTGAGAAATATTACATATTTTAATAAACATATGTGGTTTCATTCACAGAACAAGCGCATAGACAGACACAAACATTTATCTTCAGAAACAGATGTTACCTTGATGTGTGATCTGGAACCTTTTCTTGCTACACAGCACAACAGACTGTAACATTTCATGTGGACTAACATGAGCCTTGAAGTTTCGTGGATTCCACAATTTCCTTAACAACTCGCCAAACCTTTGAACTACCAAAAACATCTGATCTCCTGGTGGTCTTTTAATCCCTTTATAATTCTCTTCTTGTAGGAAGTAATTTCTCAGAGGTGAAACAAATGACAGAGCCTGAAATACCATAAGAGTAACAATTAACTACATGTATACCTGATACATGTACATAAAATAAGACCCAATCCTGATTTTCAGCAGTATTACTGTTATATGTCTGTGCAACAGTTAGTAATGAATGAATGAATGGTGTTTTGTGGCGTATCATCTTCAAAGGTCATATAGGGCATATCTAAAACTTTGTATCAAAAATGTTATACACTTGCATGCATGAACGTCATTAAGACTTTAGTGCTGGAACCATGTTTATCACACTGACGTGCAGCTACCTTCTTGTTAGTTTGAATCACGTCTTGCATGTGGCTTGACAATGTCTACAGGGACATCAGCTCACCAAGCCCATTTAGTTGCCTTTTACGATCATACAAGCACATCGTCAGCCACAGGGGTGACAACAATTAGTTATCCTCACCGATGTTCTTGACTGTTGTCACAAGTCCTAACCTTATATCATCCAATGTGAAAGAAAACACAAACTCTGTAACAGCGAGCGATTGTAGACAGTGGTATCAATTTATATCCCTTTAATAGCTGGTTTAACCTGCTATTCACATCTCCCATGGATCAGTCAAGGCAGGTGATTCAGGCCAAATAGCTTCCCTTGTGACTCTCAGTTTGCCTTAGGGCAGATAAAAGCAAAATCAGCTGAAGTTACAGCTAAATACCATCATAGGTACTCTATTAGCCAATAGAAATACATCTTGTTAACACATAGGCTGTTGGTGCATGCAATAAACAAAATACAAATGGAATAAAACTGCTGTGCGCAATACATGTAAACATCGGGGGTTTACTGATTTCTTAGGCCAAACAATTTCAACAAAAACATGTATGAAGATATATTTCTTACCTGCAAAATAACATTGCAGTAATCATTGGCTTTAATATTATTCAGTCCAACAATGCCTGAAAGTAGCAAAAAATAACATACCTGGTCAACATAACCATAGGTGTGACTAATTATACAATACAGTAAAACTTTGTTAATGAGCATAAATCGAGACCTCTCGTCGGTCCTGGCCATATTTCCAGTCTGCAAGTTTTATGTTATGAAATAGAATTTGAAAATGTTTTCGTGTTTTTTTTCAATGACTGGAATAAATGATGCCATAAAACAGGAATCGTAGATGACATTTGTAAAATATTTTCTTTGAAATATCAAGAGTGTAATACTATAATGATGCAACCAAACCGTGGCTATAAACATAGATTTTCCCCCATAAATAAATTCATCATAGTACATTTGGTGTGTCATTAAACAAGAGGGCCAAGATGGCCCTATATCGCTCACCTTGGTACAAGTCCACTTGCCTGGTGGAAGATCACTAGATAATGTTATATACCAAATAAGTTTTCCTATATACGCCTTTGTAAAACAAATGATCCCCCCCGGGGCAAGGTCAATTTTGACCCCAGGGGCATAATTTGAACAAACTTTGAAGAGGTCTACTAGGCAATGCTACATGCCAAATATCTAAGCTCTAGGCCTTGTGGTTTCAGAGAAAAAGATTTTTAAAGTTTTCCCTATATAAGCCTATGTAAAACTAAGTGACACCCCGTGCCGGGTCAATTTTGACCCGGGGGTCATAATTTGAACAATCTTGGTAGAGGTCCACTAGCCAATGCTACATGCCAAATATCTAAGCTGTAGGCCTTGTGGTTTCAAAGAAGAAGATTTTTGAAGTTTTTACTATATAAGCCTATGTAAAACTAAGTGACCCCCGGTTCGGGGTCAATTTTGACCCGGGGGTCATAATTTGAACAATATTGGTAGAGGTCCACTAGACAATGCTTCAGGCTAAATATCTTAGCTCTAGGCCTTGTGGTTTCAGAGAAGAAGATTTTTAAAGTTTTTCCTATATATTCCTATGCAAAAACTAAGTGCCCACCCGCGTGGGGTCAATTTTGACCCGGGGGTCATAATTTGAACAATCTTGGTAGAGGTCCACTAGACAATGCTACATGCCAAATATCTAAGCTCTAGGCCTTGTGGTTTCAGAGAAGAAGATTTTTAAAGTTTTTCCTATTTGTTGCCATAGCAACCAGAGTTCTGCATGGAATGGAATTCTTTGAACAACTTTGGTAGAGCTTCATACAAGGAACATTCCTGCATAGTTTTATCAACATTGGCCTAGAGGTTTCAGAGGAGATGTCATTTGAATCAAAATGTTGACGGACAACGGACAATCATCGATCAGAAAAGCTCACCCTGGCGTAGCCAGGTGAGCTAAAAAACTGGTGCATAATTAAGACGAACAATGACATTCCTGTCCATAACATATGATATGGAGAAATCAATGCACTTTAATAAGGGCAAAAAAAATCTATGTTTAGGGCAACGGTCCCAAAAATTCTATAGGTTGGAAAAAACAACCTGTTTTAAGGGCAACTGTCCCAAGAATGCTAGGTAGGGTAATTAAAACAAGAGGGCCAAGATGGCCCTATAACGCTCACCTTGGTACAAGTCCACTTGCCTGGTGGAAGATCACTAGATAATGTTATATACCAAATAAGTTTTCCTATATACGCCTTTGTAAAACAAATGATCCCCCTGGGCAAGGTCAATTTTGACCCCAGGGGCATAATTTGAACAAACTTTAAAGAGGTCTACTAGGCAATGCTACATGCCAAATATCTAAGCTCTAGGCCTTGTGGTTTCAGAGAAGTAGATTTTTAAAGTTTTTACTATATAAGCCTATGTAAAACTAAGTGACCCCCGGTGCGGGGTCAATTTTGATCCGGGGGTCATAATTTGAACAATCTTGGTAGAGGTCCACTAGCCAATGCTACATGCCAAATATCTAAGCTCTAGGCCTTGTGGTTTCAGAGAAGAAGATTTTTCAAGTTTTTCCTATATATTCCTATGCAAAACTAAGTGACCCCCGGGGCGGGGTCAATTTTGATCCGGGGCTCATAATTTGAACAATATTGGTAGAGGTTCACTAGCCAATGCTACATGCCAAATATCTAAGCTCTAGGCCTTGTGGTTTCAGAGAAGAAGATTTTTCAAGTTTTTACTATATAAGCCTATGTAAAACTTAGTGACCCCCGGTGCGGGGTCAATTTTGATCCGGGGCTCATAATTTGAACAATCTTGGTAGAGGTCTACTAGACAATGCTACATGCCAAATATCTTAGCTCTAGGCCTAGTGGTTTCAGAGAAGATTTTTAAAGTTTTCCCTATATATTCCTATGCA
This sequence comes from Saxidomus purpurata, assembly GCA_022818135.1. NCBI lineage: Eukaryota > Metazoa > Mollusca > Bivalvia > Venerida > Veneridae > Saxidomus > Saxidomus purpurata. The sequence goes on from JAFMSR010000002.1 coordinate 38,346,268, forward strand.
AAACTAAGGGCCCACCCGTGCGGGGTCAATTTTGACCCGGGGGTCATAATTTGAACAATCTTGGTAGAGGTCCATTAGACAATGCTACATGCCAAATATCTAATCTCTAGGCCTTGTGGTTTCAGAGAAGATTTTTAAAGTTTTTCCTATTTGTTGCCATAGCAACCAGAGTTCTGCATGGAATGGAATTCTTTGAACAACTTTGGTAGAGCTTCATACAAGGAACATTCCTGCATAGTTTTATCAACATTGGCCTAGAGGTTTCAGAGGAGATGTCATTTGAATCAAAATGTTGACGGACGACGGACAATCATCAATCAGAAAAGCTCACCCTGGCGTAGCCAGGTGAGCTAAAAAAAAAAATCAAATATTTTTTTTTGGAAAAAAAACCCTCCAGGGTCAGGGGGTTTCACCAGGTAGGGTCGAGTTGCCCGAAACACAGATATTTTTTCTTTAATCTGCTGAATTATGTGACAGAAGCATTCAAATGTTTTTGGTTGCATTTCTTACAAAAAATTGTGTGGATAGGGTAACATACCCAAAAGAATAGGATAGGTCGTATCTAAAAAAATCTTTTCTAGGAGTTCTGGACTCCTATTTCAGAACCGCAATCAAAACAGAAAAAATAGTTATGTTTTTGTAGTTTTTCCAAGAAAATATACCAATATCTTTATTTTGTTAAACATATTACAATCTTTAAAGCATTAAAAACAGATATATATTGAGATATGATATGGAAAAACAACATTTCTAAAGAGTTATCAGAAATGCAGAAGTATTATATAGCCAAGCAACAGTAGTCCTTCAAGAAATGAAATGAAAATATCAACTGCTGCATTTTACAATTACTGTATATATGAAAAGTTCTGTATCATCTTATCTTTGCAATTTTCTACTGCCATGACTTACCCATGATTTCAGATATATATGGACAGCTTTAATTAAGGACCAATTTCAGTTCAGAAAAACTTCTGTCCAGAAAAATATTGCTTACATTTCTCAATATCCAGTACAGGTAAATGTTTTAATAGCTTTTGTAGTATCTTTAAAAATTGAGATATTAAAACTTATCCAGTTTTATTACAGTGGACTATAAAAATGACCACAGAATAAGCCTGATTATCAATAGCGAGACTGTCTTTCATGCTGCTATTTTCCTTCCCCTCATTTATACAATCCACAAAGATGATAAGAGATTGGTATTACCTGGTAGGTATGTAGTACTGTCATAGGCACGAGACATCTTTGCACTGCTGTCCAAGTACTGTATATGTCTTGAAGCAAATGTTGGGTTCAATACATACTGAAAAAAACAGAACAGAATACATAAAATTTAGTAATTTACAATACTCAGTTTACATAATCCAGGGTCAGAGAAGGGAACCACACATTCCAAACACCACTGTTGATGTAGGAAACACAGTATAACAATATGCACCAATGATAAATTTCATGAAAACATCTGCTTTCGCTAAAAGAATCTTTCTCAAGTTTTTACATAAATATTGTGCCTTTTACATAAAGTCAGAGCAAAAATACTCACAATTATATCTTCCAGTGATGAATCTATGATTTCATAGTTATCTGGGAGACAGTAGAACTTGTGTGTAGACAGATTAAGGTACACATGATGGCTTTCCTGTACACTGTGAGTATATGCATGAGATTTGTTCCCTCTACCTGTATAAACGAAATTTACACCAGTTATCTCGTGTCTAGCCATCAGTGGCAATATAGAATTTCTTGCTAACTACAGATGTACAAACAATTTATCTTTACAAACAGTTCGTGATAACTAAAAGTAAAAAGAAAACTGATATTAATTTTGATGATTAAACAGAAACAATTTTGTAATGAGAAGAATGTTTAAATTTTTTAATGAGTTGAAGGAAATAAAAGCGCTCTTTATGGCTAAATTAAACTGAAAATGATAATTGTTGTGACAAGTTTGCCATCATTTTCTCTTTTCTATAAATTTTATGTAAAATTTCCAAACAACTATCTTGAAAGGATATTACTTGTGACATAGTTCAAAAACTGTTTTTGTACACTTGAACAATTATGACATGTGGATGTTCTCAAATTCCATAGTGATGTCACATTCAAAATATCACATTGTTAATAACTGGGTTTGAAATTACTTGCATTTTTTAAGGTAGTACTTTTTACTTGCTAAATGAAAAAACCCTGCATTTTAAGGACTTCAACTTTGCTATGAATATCAAATTGACTTGGCAGTACATTGTTTCATCACAGCATGTTTGGTAATACCAATACCGTATGATACTCCCAAAAATCTTTTATCAAGTGCCCTAACATCTCTTCAAAGTGAACTGCAAACATACAATGTATGTCTTTAATACTGTAACTGGTCCACCTTAAAAACACTTAAACCTCACTTCCTGAGACCACCACAGATGCTGGCAGTTTTAAAAGCTAGCCCTTAAGCTCTTCCTGCTAAGGTGAGCTAAAGCTTTACCAAAAGTTCTTACCTTGGAAATACTTCCCACAGACAAGGCAGGCATATACATTAATATGTGACAGAGATACTGAACATAGCTTCTCAAAGTCAAAATCCAGCAAAGATCTGTTGATGGTATCTAGGTATGGGCAGATCCTGCTCTTGTCAATTTTGGGATCCTGAACTGGTGCTACAAACAAAAAACAAGAAACATGAAAACCAGGTAGACATTTAATATGTGATTGGAAAATGTCACATGTAAGTGAAGTTGTGTATAGTTCTTAGAACAAAATGTTAAGAAATGAATGAAAATCGCCTCCAAAGGTACGATGAAGTACGGGTTAAAACAGCTGTTCATTGTGCAGTTTCAAAATTGTCAAAAAGTTGATATCTGTATCTTTTTATCCATGTAAATGTCAAATTTATTGTTTTATTATATGCTTTAATATGTAAACGATTAATAATAGGTAGTGAAAAGTTTTTATTATTCGGCCAGTATAAAAACCGTTATCGGTCAAACATGCCAGTATCTTCAGGTATTTAGTAATGTGGATCGGATCCATTACATGACTATGACTCACTTTTTTTAAATTTCAAATTAACAATTACATTTCAGTTTGTTTTTGAATGGAAGTATCTATGTACAGTCACTGACAGTCTATTACGATAGCTGCCTCCCGGACATTTTTAAATGCACTGTTAATATAAATTTTAAACAAGCACCTGTATATAGACGATTATTTCACCGCCATGCGCCTGTATGATTATACACCAAGCTTTTAAGGTGTCTGTACAATATTGAGAGAAGAAGAAGATTTCAATCAGACATTTTATGTTATCAGACTGGTTAAGTGCAATAAACTAACTGGTGGCCAAAGTTAACTAAAAAAAGGGCCATATATGTATTTTAGGCCCGTTCGCCAACTTCATGACCACCCCCACCTCCAACAATCTCAATGGATTTACACAAGTTGGAAATGACCTTTGGGAAGGCTGAAAAAACAGCATTCAGAGTTTCCAGCGATTTGTGAGTTTCCAGGACTTTGTGAATTACAACACACAGAGTTCAGTTGGATTCGGCAGCTCAATAACCTATGTTACAAACGAATTCGTGTTTTCGGCTAACTGCAGTTTCCGCTAAGTGTTTTCAGCTAACTTAATTAGAGTTGCACAATAGTTCATAAGAGATTCGATCAAAGTGTTAAATTAGATATTAATGAAAAAAATTGTTGCAACATTGTTAAAGAATTTTATTATTTATATGAACAAACATTTTAATTGACAAGTTGTCATTGACATACCATTCACACTTAATTGACACATCTATTACACCTTTGATTGCACCTATTTTGATCTATTGTGTTTCTCCAATTGACTTAGCCGAAAACACTACATGTTTACTATATAAATTGAGTTAGCCGAAACTTCAGTTAGCCGAAAACACTGACACCCTTTTAGTGTTTCCTGCAGGATCAGAAAGGGGCATGGCGTTTTTGTCTAAAAAGGGCACTTCTGACGCGCGGCTATGTTTTGCGGCACTTTTGTTTTCTCATGTACATAAGGGCGCGATCACTTTGTCATGTACATATATCGTTCTTTCTTTACACTTGCAACTGCATGAAATTAAAGCCTTGTTTACATTGTATATGACATAATCTGGCTTAATTTATTGCCATTGGGCTTAAGAATTATTAGATCCTGAGGAGAGGGCCTCAAAACAAAATGTAAATCAGATTGGCCTCTTCCCCTCACCCCCTTTGAGTTTTTTTCTAGAGAAGTATTTTTTAATAATACTGCATGTATACATGTAGAATATGATACACCCATGTCTCCCACCTTGTCGATTTTGTTATGTTAGACCAATTTTAAACGGTTTTGTGTATTTGTCTCTGTTTATCACATATTTTCGCGATCCCGTTATCGCCGATTTACGGCCATTTATTTTGACTTTTTACCGACTTTATCACTGTTTCGATGATAACAATTGTCATCAGCCGACTGTACGATGAACATTTAATTTAAAATAAAATTATTCAAAAACATAACATGGAAGCCTCTTGAGAAAACAGTGTTACTTATAACCAAGCATCCTGAACAATAAACGACCTACCAATGCTTTCCTTCTCTTCTAATTTATATGCGTTTACGGAAGGTAAGATTATAGTAGAAAAAAACAAATAACGAGTCGGTCACTATGTACAGGCAGTTATAGAATAATGATTAAAAAAAATTGAAAAGAAAAATATACTGATAATTTTCAATTTAGCGGGATAAACAGAAAAACACGTGTTGTAAACTAAACAATTCATAAGTGTCGTCATTAAATGAAGTTTTCACACTCTAACTATACTTTTTTGTACCATGACCAACAGATTAATTTTAATTTGCCTCTAGCGAATCAAACATATTGATCAGCAACGTTTTCACTGGACGCGGGACGCTGTGATTGACAGGTAATATTCAATATAGAAGTTCATGTAGGCGGATCTAACGTGACCATTATTATCGAGAGGCGGAGCACACGTCTGACGACTCTGTTTCGGATTATCAATTTAATTCGGCGGACATGGTGTGTATTAGAGATCGTGTTGACACTTTTATTTTAAGGATTGTCGAAGGGGGAGCAAGACGCCTGCCGACTGTTTAGGATTATCGATTTAATTCAGCGGACACGTGCGTGTATTGAGGGCGTGCTGGCAGTTTCATTATTAGTAAAATAATGGTGGCGGTAAGGGCCTTTGATCGAGGCAGGATGGCGCATGACCGGCCATCAAAAGGGCAGGACGGCGCTGCGCCATCCAAAAACGGTCTAGCGGAAACACTACCTTTACAAACACCTTCATAGAAATTTGATGAGGTCTATTATTTTCAGCTTTATGACTGTTCATTAATTTACACCAGTGATAACGACCAAGATGGTCACATGCTGGTCGACAGGTCGTGACTTATTAGCTCCCCTTCCTTGCGTTTATCAACAGGCGACAATCAATCTTTGACTGTCACCGAAACTAGTTATGACGCTCCACCCACTTTTGTATGTTATCCTACTGGAGGTGGCCGACTTTTGATAATTTGACAGCGAAATTGCCTTGACATGCGATTGACTAGGAAACTGTCAAATTTAAGAAGTCATTATTTACAACTCAAGCTACAAAACTAAAATGCTGGTCACCAATTTCTTCCTCGTAAAATTTTTCCTCAACTTCTTTCTTCATTTCTTGTTTTATCTTTTTTCTTTCGTCTCTACTTCTCTTCGATTTTTTTTCTTTCTTTCTTTCTTTACGAATTTCATCTTCATCATTCTTTGGCTTTTTGGACGAACTTTTAGCATTATCATCTTTTACATGATCTGTTAATTTACGCTTCTGAGGACTCGATCCTTTAGAAGAAGCATTATTTTCTCGCGAAAACCTCTCGTTTTCCGCCATGTTTTAATGCCGGTGCGTAATACGTCATCAAATCTGTGGCGCTGAAAGTCTACTGGTCGGTCTTTTGTATGACCTGCGGTACTATAGGTTAAAATATCGGAAAGATGGGGGTCAGGGGGGCATGGGGGGAGGTGGGCGGCGGGAACTCAATACTTTGACGAACATGCACGTTCTTTTAATCTTGCACCAACTTCATCAAGATGTCCGCCTATGGATTTGGACGTCTATTGTGTTAACATAAATGAAAATAAATGATGATAATAATAATAATGATAATAAATTCCTTATTTCATGAAGGTAGCATAATAAACCAATGAATAAAATTCAGCCTTATTTACAATATGACTTTCAAAAAAGTAAAGAAACAAGAAAAATATACAAAAATCACAAGAAATATATAATTTACGAACACTATCATACTTCAAAATCAATTAATATTCAGTCTTTATTGCCTATGTGTCTTTCAGTCTTGTTTGCCTGTGTTATTTTGATTTATTATTTTCTATCATCTTCAGTTTGCATGTAGACAGTCTGGTCTAGTTTGCTTTTTTATATTTATTAAATTTCTTATTTTGCCTGTCAAATTTTTGTTTTGTTTTATGTGCTACTCTATTTTTTACCTCATCTTATGTGATAGCTGCTGATCAGTTCATTTCAAATCTAATTTGTGATGATATATTTATCTTAAGTCATTTTTTAGTTACACAGTTTGTGTTATTTTGTATTTTCAGTGTCTTACTTTGTTCATCTTGTGGCAGTTTTTAGGCTTCTAGTCAAGATCAGCAGATATCACATAATATATTTTTATTTTGCAGCTACATTACTTAATGTTTGACTCTGTTTTCATTTGTTAATAGTCGGTTGTAAAAGCTCCTGGAGAGCTTATGTTGATTTGTTTGTAACTCTTGCCGACTCAAAATAAAATTTATTATTTATTTTACTGAAAACAAGGTCCGTATATTACGGACTCTGCTGAAAATGATGAAATTTCTTTATTTTTTAGTGGTGGGGTTAGTAAAAGTGCCCATATTGTTTAATTCTGCTGCTTATCATTATTATTTTTTATGTTATTTGTAACATATAATGCCACGCTATGCACCTTGTCATTTATAAGTTTTTGGATTCTACAATGTGGCAATGCACGAAACTTAAACATAAATCCCTGAGAATACGAGAAACTTTCTTCTCATTTCTGAGTATGAGGGTGACCTCAGATACTGTAGCAAAATGTACATAAGGAGAAAAACCATGTAATTCACGAAAGATGAATATTTTTTCTATCAAATAACATGTAAATTATGTTGCTAAAATGTGTACTGTTTTATAGGTAACAAATTTACACGCTTAGCCCCCTGAGAATATGAGAAAACAGGATAAACTAGATTTAGTAGGTTGTAAAAGTTGTTTTGAATAAAGTATGAACTGTTGATTTATTTTTCACAATATCTGGAAGAGTATTCATGTTTGTTGTTTAAAAATATGATTAAGTTTTTGAAATATGTTGGAGTGAGTCCTTGGGTTGATTTGTAAATCATTAATGCAATATGATATGTAAATCTATATGAAAAAGATACCCAGTTTAATTCATACAGTAATTGTATTGTAGAAGTTCTAATCGGTTTATTAAGAATGATTTTTGCAGCCCTTTTCTGTAATTTATTCAAATTGTTAATTTTTTTTGACTACATTCATTCCAAAAAATGATGAGAAAATCAAAAGACAATTTTATACTCCTGCGCACAACCTGTACAAGTACAAGTCACAGGTGAGTGTAGCGTACCAGGGACCCAAACAGTGAATGTTAGATAAAAATAGCCTAATGACTATATATCAATAAGAAGGTAAACAACACAGTTCGCACATAGACCCAGTTTCAGCTTCAACACAAACATTACATCAAACAGAATAGTGCATATTTATCAAAACCTATTGCATATATAGCCTACGTAATTATATTTTCCGTAAACGTTTACTTCAAGGTCCAAATACAAACCGTTTTGAAACAGCGACTGATAGTTTTCGAAATTTTTACCATTTTTCCTCAACTCGAATAAATCTCACACATTTCGGGTACGTCTATTTTCCAATGTGCAACCGTCACTGTGGACATACACAAGAACGGCACAACACTGCTACTTGAGCTCAGTATTCCATAGACATGTATTAGTGATGTGTAACCTAGACTTGGTAAGACCTGGCCGATCGATGCGGTATGGAAACTAGTTTTTCCCATTATCAGTATGGCTGCATGTATATGTTTACAAAATATATCAACGAAATAAAATGAATACTGTATTAACGGATCGTATTAAAACTGGAAAGCTTGTGGAAATATTTATCAAATCAATTTCTACGAGCGTCGGTTGTGTAATATTTGGATGACACAAGGCGAGATTGTTTAAAAGCTTGTTAAAAGGGAAGAATTCAGTGTTAGAAATGTGTGAGATTTATTCGGGTTGACGAAAAATGTAAAACAAATCGGAAATTATCAGTTGCTTTTTCAAAACGGTTTGCTTTTGGGCCTTGAAGTAAACTTTTACGAAAATGATAAACACTTATGCTATATATGCAATAGGTTTTAATAAATATGCATTATTCTAGATGAAGTAATTAAGGCTGAAAGTGGGTCGATGTGTAAACGGTGTTGTTTACCTTCTTATTGATATATAGTAACTAGGCTATTTTGAACTAAAATAACTGTATGGGTCCCTGGTACGCTACACTCACCTGTGGTATAGGTCACACTGTCTAAAACTTTACAAAGAATGAACTTTAAATAAATGATAATGATAGGAAGCAGAATTAAACAATATGGGCACTTTTACTACCCCCACCACAAAAAAATAAGGAAATTTCAGCATTTTCAGCAGGGTCCGTAAAATACGGACCCTGTTTTCAGTAAAATTCCAATATTTTCATTAATTTTCAGTCAAATCACTTGAAACTTTTTTGAAGCAGGAACTCAACAATGATCAATAGAGAATGAGACAGTATATTTGTCTGATTTTGGAGACAAAACCAATTAAAAAATTGCTATAACACATATATGGCCAACAGTATCCGGTTGTTAACAATAAATAAGAAAAAAAAACGATTAATGCAGGGAAAATGAGATATGTTCATGGAATGAACTAAGTATAATCTAGTAGATTTTATAGCCATGTCTTTCAAAGACATCTCAGATTTCTAAAACAAGAGGGCCATGATGGGCAGGGGGTATAATTTAAAAAAAGAAGGTGGAAGACCACTAGGCAATGTTACATACCAAATATTTAAGCTCTAGGCCTTGTGGTTTTAGAAAAGAAGATTTATAAAGTTTTTCTTATACCAAACAACCCCATGGGCAGGGTAAATTATGACCCTGGGGCATGGTTTGAACAAAATTTGAGGAGGTTAACTAGATACTGTTACACACTGGATATCTAAGCTCTAGACCTTGTGGTTTCGAAGAAGAAGATTTTTAAAGGCTTTCTTTATTATGTCTATGTAAAACAAGTGACCCCTGTGCGGAGCCAATATTGACTCCAAGGGTATAATTTGAACAAACTTGGTAGAGGTTCACTAGACAATGCGTGATTCGGTGGTGTTAAGAAAGCTAAGCAAAGTATATATTTGATAGATTTATACTTTTCCCCTCACACAATTCTATACACATGACTCGAAATTAATATGATATCATTGAAACCTTAGTGTATTTAAGAAAGAGCCCTAGTAACTCCGTATAAAAGATTGTCTGGCTACCTAGACCAAAAGGCCGTATCCGGCCATTGTCTTTTCGAAAATGCTCCACTGCATGAGTATATCATATTTACAATGAAAATATACTTTTGGTACAAAAGTACACTATGCAGAGGGTGATAAAAGCGAAATACAACCTTATTAAACATCATTGTTATTGCGTGTAAGTCATATCGGTGGAAATACAAGAAAGAGACCTACGTTTTATAAACAATGTCCTAAATTATCAATAAAAATATCCGTTATACCGTCAAGACTTTGTTAAAGTAAAAGGTCCTGTATTTTATCATTTTAGATACAGTAATACAGCAGAAATTCCAAGGGTGATAACTTAAAAAAATAGACTCATCCGTGCCCAGGCTCTTGAACTGACTCCCGAAACATTTCACGGAAGACATGAATTCAAATCAGTTTGAAATCAAATCAAATCAAATCAAATCAGCCTGGAACGGACTTTACTGTTGTAAAGAGTAGTAATTTAGTTCATATACCCTAGTTAACCAGGCTTTCAAACTTTGCTTTGTTGTTTCTGTTAAGTGTAACAAATGTCCGGAGAGCATGGTGCTAGTCATTCTCGTCATCCAGGGCATTCATTACATAATTTCAGGGCAAACCACTGATGTATGAGGATGGGTGCTAAACAGGTTACCCTTAGTTTATACTAATTTATTTATTCTCGATTGCGAAAGTAATTCTCACAACTTATATAAATCGCTCTCGAGACTCATTCCAGATGGAATCAACCTCGAAGAGAGAGAGAGAGAGAGAGAGAGAGAGAGAGAGAGAGAGAGAGAGGGGAGGGGGGGGGCAATGTGGAATAATTTGTGTCTTGACATGGCGATGGTAGGGATCAAACCCGGGGTCCTTCAATCCTGGGGCAAACGCGCTACCATTGCGCCACGGTGGCTCCATTATCTGATTCAAGATGATACTAGTTTTAATATTCCCTTTATCGGGTGCACTTTTTGTGTTGATTTTTCCTCTCAGTTTTTTAAAGATACCCAGTCTTAGAACTTCTTTTGGCCTTGGTCAAGATTACAGACATTAACTCAGGTACCTTTTGTGTACCATATTTTAACCTAAAGTGTCACGGCTACATTAGTCTCCTAAACCGTGAAGCTTTTTTAGCTTCATAGGTTCTCATACATACGCTGTTATCACTGTTTTTAATAGTATGTGCATTGTTATATAACTTATATATTTGTTGTTGTTCTATATTCGATCAATAGCTACTTAAAGCTAATGTTTATTGTATTATGACATACCGACAAGAAATAAAACGTGTGTTGTGTTGAGTTGTATCGGACATTTAAAGACCATCGCTACAGTTTCATCTTTTTTTCAAGCGATGAAAATTTTATGAAATTTGGTTTGTTGTTAGGGTAATACCTGACAAGTCAGAATATAAATAAAAAGGGTAGGTAACTAGCCTTATTTGTAAGAAATGGACACCTTTTGAAGTATATCCCCGAAAACAATTAAAATGATCCCTATCTCATGTTTGTCAATAATAATTTAATAATAAAACTCTAATTTTGGGAACTTAACCTTGCTTTTTATTTTGAATGTTAAGCAATTGATTCTAGTTCACGAAACTATATGAATTAAAATTTCAAAATGCATTCACACTGAAATTATACCATAAAGACAAACTAGTATTTGTAAAAAATACGTAAAATGTGTAGTCATTTGTCAAAGTTATTTCTTATTGTTCAAGCAATGAGCATTTCTTATTATTTTGCAGAAGAATTGTTCTAACATCACTTTCTTGAAAACTAATTTAAAAATGATAGGTCACCAGCCTTGTTATTGAGAAAAATGAGCTGTTGTCTCAGGTGGTAGAGTGGTGTTGGAGGGGAGGTCATGTGTATATTTCCACTGACGTCATACAGATAGCTAAAAAAAACTTCAACTGGACAAAGTGTGCGAAGTAAACGACATACAAATAATATGTGGCAAAAATGTATACTTCTGAAAGCATTTAACACAGTTTAAAAGTCAACCTTTGCTAAACACTGACCTTTTTGGTGCCTTTAAAGGGAGGTTACAAATTTCTTGATATACTGTTTTTTTTGCTATAGTTATACTGTTTAAATTATGTACTAAATAGGTTAAAGTGGTATAAATAGCCAAGAATTAAACTGCAGCGATCGTCTTTGAAGATGAAGAGATAAAGAATGTATCAACTGAAAATAAAATGAACTGACACGGGTTTTCTGTCATTTTTTTTTCAGTAAAAAGCTTAGTACTTACCCTTTTTTTTTCCCAGAAGCAAGAAGTTTGTCTTTATCTTCCTGACACTACCCTTTTTAATGTTGAAAGGAAGAAAGAAAGGAAACTGTAACATTTTTTCGTCTTTGGTATGACGCGGCCAGGGATCGAACCCACGACCTTCTGCACACGAAGCAGACGCTCTCCAGGAGCTTTTACAACCGACTATTAACAAATGAAAACAGAGTCAAACATTAAGTAATGTAGCTGCAAAATAAAAATATATTATGTGATATCTGCTGATCTTGACTAGAAGCCTAAAAACTGCCACAAGATGAACAAAGTAAGACACTGAAAATACAAAATAACACAAACCGTGTAACTAAAAAATGACTTAAGATAAATATATCATCACAAATTAGATTTGAAATGAACTGATTAGCAGCTATCACATAAGATGAGGTAAAAAATAGAGTAGCACATAAAACAAAACAAAAATTTGACAGGCAAAATAAGAAATTTAATAAATATAAAAAAGCAAACTAGACCAGACTGTCTACATGCAAACTGAAGATGACAGCAAATAATAAATCAAAATGTAACCGCCGCACAATAACCATAAGCGTGCGCAGAAAATGATGACGTTTATAGAAGGAAGTGTAATTTAAGGGAAAAGATATTTTCCGTTAAAAATAGGAAACTTAAAAAATGGAGCATTGAAAGCATAAACATCAGAGCAATGATATGATATGGCATCGAACAGAATTAATATGAGGCATGGCTTCATGAAAAGTATTATTAAAAACCAAGTTGATCGGTAAGAACTTAAAACCGTGACCTGGTTGCACAAATTCAAATGGAAAATTAAAAAATTCCAGTCTTTTATGCAAATTTTTTCCATTTTTTCTATTTGATAAAAGCAAGGGTGGATGGTTACCATCTTTTTACCAAGTGGAAGCGGACATCCCTATTTAACGGCGTATCTATGGTCCTCCCGGCGACCCTTTACAGCGAAGGTATATGGTGTCAATGTGTTGACACTGACAGCGGCCTAATTTCAATACAGAAATTACAATTATTCAAATTGACTTTGTCCCACACCCATGATTATTTCATCTCAAAATTAACTGAAATAAGGCTGCAATTAATATATTGACACAATATACCTTCGCCATATAGGGTCGCCAGGAGGGCTGTAGATAATGCCATTAAATAGGGATGTCCACTTCCGCTTGGTAAAAAAATGGCGACCTTCCACCCTTGTCTTTATTATTTAGTAGAAGAAGCGGAAATATTACATTTGTAAAAGACTGGAATTTTATTTATTGGGCTTAAATTTATGAAAAGAAACCACAAATTATAAAGATATTTCAAGAAATATGTAATGAATTGCTTTGAAAGTCCTACATTTCTTCAGTTGGTGTTCCCTTGTTATAAACACCTGCTTTGTATCCAAATAAAACTTACATTCCTTTGTTTATTTTACATAAAAAAATACATGCAAAGTGATAGTGAACATGCTACTTTGTATTGATAAATTTAAGGCTGATTGGGCAATGTTACCAGCCTATTTACGTCCTCTTGACAAAATTTGATCAGTTTGTCGTGGAAAATAATGAATAAATTTAGAAAAACTTCAAGTTTCAATTACTAAATGTCAAATTATAGTTTTATGTGTTTTACACTGACCCAAAACATTCAGGTTATAGAAGTCGAGTTATTCCAATGCGCATACGCCAATTCTTTATCCAAGTAATGCGAATCACTCGAGTAGCTAATTAAAAAATGCTCTATGTTTATCATACGTTTCTTTGTGAGTTTAAGTTAATAAAAAACATACATTGATTGTTTTAAACATATAAAATCATGAGAAATTGAATTTCAAGCTTTAAATTTACCTGAAGACACATGTTCTTTTACTTCTTTGTTTGATTTTGTACTAAGCTAAAGTTGTATACAGTTCAACTATAAAAGCCGAGTTACACCAGTTGGCGGAATGAATTGTTTTGTCGGTACATGTATCATGACATATGGATCGAAGCCAATAATAAGTTACTTTTAATGGATTTATCAACCTGATTGTAACTACTACAAGTTATATTTATCTTTTACTCATCATTCACTTTATAACTTCATTATGTTATAATATGTCAGTCATAATGACTCATTAACAGGCTTGTTATAATACCATATTTTAGCAACGGTAAATATATTTAAATATAGTAACATAGTTGTGAAGAAAGAGCCTGATTTCACATTGTAAATATGTTGCAGACATCATTGCAATAAAATACATGGACAGTTTTGACAATGCAGTGAACACATTTCAAAATTAAAACTTTACTGTTGCTTTGTTTGCAAATTGAGGAAAATTATTTTTGAATCCTTCGTGCTCAGGTGAGCTATTGTGATCGCCTGGTGTCTGTCGTCTGTTTGTCCACACTTAATCTTGTGTATGCAATAGGGGCTGCATTTTTCATTATATCTTTATGAAACTTTGTCAGTATGACTGCCTAGATGAAATCTAGGTTGAGTTCGAATATGGGTCATCTGTGGTCAAAAACTAGGTCACGGGGGTCAAATCATAGAAAAACCTTGTGTATGCAATAGAGGTTGCATTTTTTTATTGGATTTTCATAAAACTTAGTCAAAATGATTGCCTTGATGAAATCTAGGTCGAGTACAAATATGGGTCATCTGGGATCAAAAACTATGTCACATGGCCAAATAATAGAAAACCTTGTGTATGCAATAGAAGATCTATGCTTTTTTCATTGGATCTTCATGGAACTTGGTCAGTATGATTACCTTGATGAAATCAAGGTTGAGTTTGAATATGGGTCATCTGGGTTCAAAAGCAAGGCCATGGGGTTAAATCTGTATCGGTGGTATCATAAACTGGGGGGTTAAAGTAGTTTGTAGAATGTCAACTGTGCTGTACTCTGAATGCAGTCAAACAAGATAGATTGGTTTGTGTATATTCAAGATTTACAATAAAGAATGATGACTACTGTAGCTTTCCCATTTCTATGGTAAAATTGTGGAAATCATTGTATCCATGGCAGGGGTAACAATGGCCCCTTTTTTTTGAGCCACTTTTTCCATGTGGCACTGTTTGCCTAGCACATTAAACATATTTTTTCTTAAAAATTGATGCCAATTCAAATTATTTTGAGCCAAATTTTGCATAATGCCAGAACTGTCCCTGCATGGTTACAAGGTATCTGTAGGTCTTTAGTGCAAGGACAGGGAACAGTTTGCTTAGGGAGGAACTCATAAGATCTTTGTTACAGTATGCCTGGAAAGGCAGTTTGCTTAGGGAGGAACTCATAAGATCTTTGTTACAGTATGCCTGGAAAGGCAGTTTCATCAAAGTAGGATCCATTAAATTCAGCAGATTAGGTACAAATTCAAAGATTATTTTAAATGTTTCGAAGACCTTATGGTTACTTCTCTTTAAATAAAACATTGAATAATTTCGGCTTATTGGTACAAGCATTTTAGAAAGATAGTTGTTACAGCCACCATTGAAAAAAAATCTAGGTTTACCATAATTATTTCTGTGTGGTCATGTACAATGATAATCAGACAACACTAACTGTGCCTGTAGACACTTTATTAACAAATGGCTTAAAAAATATTAACAGGTGAAATTTTGAATCAATGGGACCTTTAAACCAAATACTGGACAAAACTGGGCTGGAAAAACAATACAGCAGGTTTTGTAAAAATCAGTTGAGAGTGAAGATAAATTTTGAAATGTTTAATAACTAGAATGCAGAGAAGACATATGATGCAGTAAATGATTGAACAATACTTATAATTTGCCCTGAGAGTTAATTAATGTTTTGATAATTTTTAACATTTGTTAAAACATATTTTTTAAAAAAACATAATCTAGGTATAAGTAAAGTTTGTAGCAGGTTTGCAAACATTTTTTCTCTCTTTTAGAAGTAGATGGTTTGCAATTAATTTTGTTTTCACACCTGTGTATCTCTTCTCATGATTAAACCTTTGAAGTGACAGCCTCAATTGAGTAGAAGTTCAGTTAAGAACTCCTCATACAGACAGTTATCCATATATAAATAGTAACTGCATATAAAAAGAATTAAAAGCTCTATTGCATGTTGTAGCATAAACTATTACGCTGAATCATAAAGGAAGATAGAATATCATGTATAATATGAATTACATGAACAGACCAGTGCGACCATTCTTCAGGTCTAGCCGGTAAAGTATATTATAGAGTAATTTGCAGATATATGCATATAGCAGCTGACATAATTTACAGATACATACATGTAGGTCTGCTTATACTGTTGAAATTAGGACATTGCAAAAATAAATAAAACTTGCATGTTTGTTCAAGTTGTATCCAATTGAAGTAGTAGTGTGACTGATGCATGTACATGTGTACGAGAATGAAATACATTTTGTTTTTACATTTTCAGAGACAATTATGACAGAGAAGTGAAAGCCACTAAACATAATGTCAAGAGGAGTCACGTCCCTTTCAACAACCGAGCAAAACGTCCAGATGCTCCCAGATATGTCCCGCCAAAGACAGAAAGTTGGGACCAGCCAGAAAATGAATCATCAGAAGAAGGTATGTACTGTATAGATATGTATGTAAAATTTGTCTAATTACATGGAAATTCCTTGTCTAAATATAAGTTTGATTTAGTTTATACTAATTTATTTTAGCTCGATTGTAAAGTAAGCTTGAAGCTTGTCGAGTCACTCTTGAGTCTGCTTCCTGGAAAAACCAGTACTGGTGTCATATGAGGAGGTACGGTCGTGACCACAGTTGGACTTGAACCCGCAACCTCCGGAATGAGCGGCAGACACCCCAACCTTTACACCACTGCTCACCTTCAAAGCTTGATTTGGCTGGGTATGAGCCGTGGAGCATGTGCTCTGTTGTTGCCCGCCCGTTGGCTGGACGTCTTCACTGACTGGTTTTGTTCAGCAGTTGTGAACTTCTTCAGTGGACTTGACTGTAATGACTGGGCAAGTTTTTGTTTGCATATAAGTGTCTAAATATTGTTTACATATTTGTCTAAATATAACTTTATGTTCATTGAATAATTGTTTCCATGATGTATACTTAAAATGATACATGAAGCATTTAGTGATGATATTCATTGAAATGTTAAAACATGTCTTTGGTTTCTTACAGAGGATGATATGCCAAAAACATTGTTCTGTTTTGAGTTTGAAGACAAAGATGGGAAGGTGTATAAACAATATGTGAAAGAGGTAAGTTGAATCAGGTCTGAACTACATGTTTGTAGCGCAAAATTAAGTGTAAGTTTATTTTGCAAGTTTTCCAATATTTGAATCTGAATGGTAGTATTCGAGGTTGATTCAGTCTGGAGTGAGTCTATACTCTATAGAGCGATTTATCGAAGATGTAAGAACTTATTTTGTTTTTTGCAATCAGGACTAAATAAATAAGTATTAAAGTATAAATAAGTATTAAATAGATAAATGTATAGGTATCTGGTGGTAAATCAATATGCTTACTAACCATTTGGCTTGATATCTCATTTGGTAGAGTTGTGGCTCTGTGAGGGTAAGTCCAAAGGTATGAATCTTTGTCAAGCCCAAAAAAATCATCTGCCTGTTACACATAGCACTACAGTGCAGGTGCTGTACCACATGGTTATTTATATCCAATGGTAATGTTTAATTGTAGACTATGTTATATTTTGCAGGGAGTGAAGGCGGAAGTGTTGGCAATGAGAATGGGCTATGATCGAAAGTTAAGTCGAGGGATGATCAATGCCCTAGAACAAAGATTACACGACGAGATTGAAAAAAGAACAAAGTCATGACACAACCCACCACATCACATCAGCTTTATAACAGTATTTCCACCTCAACCGTTAGTGCCAAGTAACTGATTGTTTAATGCTCACTCACATGTAGATTGCTGCTCTCCTGGGTGCTTTTTTTACAGCCAGTATTGATTGTTATGTGCATACAGTCATGTAATTTGGGCATTTTCAGCTTGAGATTTGTCCTGTCATTGTGTTCTTTATACTGTCAAAGTCAGATATACAGTCAAACTTTTATTAGCAGTCAACATGAATGTGGTCTCTTAAAGCAGAAAACGGCTTAATATATTTATATCTTATATGAACATTACCAAATGAAGTTCACAACTTTTGCCTGGTAAAGACAGGTGGCTGCTGATTGAGGTTACACCTCATACAGGGTTGTATCAGCTCATACAGGATTGTTACACTTCATACAGGGTTGTTACACTTCATACAGGGTTGTTACACCTCATACAGGATTGTAACACTGGTTCGAACACCTTATACAGGGTTGTTTTGCCTTTGGTTGCACAGAGCTTCTGTTTGTGTGAAACATCAGTTTAAAGGTTATCAAAATATCTCATGAATATAAAATTTTGAAGAAAACACTATGTCACTGATATTTTACAAATAAGGACAGTGAATACTTTTTACTGAGTATTTCCTTTTAGCACATTTTGATTTTGATATAGCTGTAACATTTGAGTCTTGAATAAGGTGTAATCAAATCATTTTATTGTTTATTCCACACTTACTTGTGGCTGGTATTCTGTATAGAAACTGTTTGGTTATACTGTCATCACATAGCAGTCAAATTTATAGATTTGGTTTTATAATTTAACTTAAAACTACTGAGAAAACTTGATTCTAAGGATTTTTTTAAGACAGCCCTATATCTACTGTTGAGCAGTAAGTTCAGGAAGTATTACTGAAGATCTGTTAGCATTTATTGACTGTTTTCATTTGTAATATTACATTGTTTTGTAAATGCATTAGATGTGTTCTTCAGAGTTTTTGTTAAATTTTCAATTCTGATTAGATTTTGTACTTAGCTTGATTTTGACTTGTAGATCTGATATCTTCAGCATTTTTGCACTGATGTTTTATTTAAATAATAAAAAATTCATAATTCAAAACTCTGTATCTTCGTTACTGTATCTTAAGGGTTTTTAATTTGTTAATAGTTTGTACTTTTAGCCACTGGTTGTTTTTGTATTAGTGGAGATTCTCTTCATACTTGTTTTATATTGAGCCATTTTTCACTTCTTCTTACATATTTGTTAAGCAGATGTTAAAAGATTTACATTTATATCACAAGGATGTGAGCAGGTCGTTCCAAGCGTTAAGTGTTGCAGTTTATTTACATTTATTTTTCTTTGGTCTTCCTCACTATGCAAGGTGACCAGCAGAGATGAAAATTGAATATCTCAATTTGGTAAAAATAACAGACATTATCGGTTGAACCATGGTGTTTCTCTGTGGAGTGTGCACATGTAGTGTCGCATTATGCAATAAGTAGAGCTTTGAGTATGATCCAGTTCTGCACAGTTAAGGACGCATTTTTTCCGATAAGCAGTGCCCATTATTATCGTACTTTACCATTATACAGAGAGAGGAAAAAATCAGTTACATTCTCAAAAATATGGAAACCTTGTACAAGGCTGTTATATCAGATGTTATATGACATACAATATTTTTGTAAATGACACATATCATTTGTGGAGCACATCAACAATATCTGATGCATTGCATTTTTTTCCAACATCATGCCCATGGACCTCTTTTTTTAGAACAAAATACAAAGTACTGTTAATCTTTTTTAACCTGTGTATAAATGCTTAAAAGCTGATAATGGCAGTTAAAAGTTATATTATTTGTATATGATAATGTAAAGTCTTCATAGTAATTTATTTCTTCATATTTTACTGCATTCCTCATTTTGTTGATGTTGTCTTTGCCATATTTGTCATTATTTAATGGCCAAGGTTTCTTTTGTGCCAATTTAAGTCATTTGCCAGATAAGTGAGATATTGAATGAATGAATAACTTACTGGGGAAAAAAAACTCAGTCAGTAAATGACAAGATATATTTATAAGTATTATTGATTTATTTACGACAGTTTGAAGTGTATGTAACTTTACAGAACTCTTGTATTTCTGTAATCGTATTTAAATAAGCAGAGCACAAAAACTGAAATACAATGTATTACATTTTTCCGTTCAAGTTACTGTAAAAATTTTGATTGAGTATGTACTTTAGTCAATATGATCTCATATTAGAATTGCAACAATGAGTATCTTAATTGTGATTGATCACTGGGTAATTGATATGTAAGTCATTCAGATATAAAGCTTTACATCACATGGGGCAGGGCCCTTCCTGTTGTATCCTTATAAACCTGAGCCCCACCCATGAGTTACGGTTAAACCTGAACCCTGCCCATGAGTTATGGTATGGTAATTTATGGTAAGATATTTGCAAATGTTTTTCAAAGCATCCTAAAGAAACGTTTATCACAGCTAGTAATAGATCTAATTAAAGACCCTTTTTGCTGCTAGAATTAGCGGCTCGAGCTAAAAATATAAGAACAAAGTCTTTATTGACCTTCAGGGATAATATTTGTTGCAACTCTCTAGGTTTTAGAAAGAGGTACTTGCAGCACGCTTAAAGACCACTCCCTATAACTGGATGCATGTAAAGATAACTTTAAAAAACTTATGTTTGAAACAGTCACAGATTATGAGATACACTGCCGACTGTCATATTATATCTTATTATGCTCCTCCAAGGGTGGATTATGTACCTAGTTGTGGCTTTATCTGTCTGTCTGTCCAGATCGCTTTTAGTCTTGAGCATATCTTGAAAAGTATGGAAGGGATTGAGTTGATACTTCATTCATTGATAAAGGACATTGAAAGAAGGAGTGCAGTGACTTAGAACCATAACTCTAGCTAACCCATTTGTCTGTCAAGATATTTCTTGTCCTGAGCATCATCCTTGACGAAAACATTGGAGTATTGATGAAAGCAGATTTTGCATGAAGTAAAGATTTGTTAATATGAGCCTCTATTGACACATTAATACAAAGGCTTACATTGGCAAAACCGGCCCACAGGCAGAGTGCTTGAATGACTTACAGTGTAGTAACCCTGAACTATAGATCTGACCCCTTTTTTTAGCCAATGTAATCAGGTGAGTGATATAGGACCGTCTGCCCTCTTTTTCTCTCGAAATATGCTTGTCAGGAGCATAACTCAAAAACAGTGCAAGGGATTGAGTTGATATTTCACACAGTGATAGAGGATTTTTGGAGTTAGTGCAGTGATTAAGAACCATAACTTTTGCTGACCACATTTTTAAATTATCTATTTATTGTACGAAATTATGCTTGGCCTAAACATCATTCCAAAACCGTGAGACAGATTTGAATATATTAGACATAGTAATCTTTAATGGAAATGCAGTAACTAATAACCTCAACTCTACCTTGTCTTTTTTTAATGATCTCCCATTATAGTGTAAAATTATGCTTGTAGGGAACATAGCTTGAAAACTATTGAACAGATATTTAGCACAATGAAAGAGGATATTGAAAGGATGTGCAACGTTTTTGGACCTATTGTTGAATTATATTCCTTAATTATTCTTTAATTTTTGCTCCTCTACATTAACAATTTTCATGTAATTGAATTGAAACTTGTCAAGTTTTCATTTGTAAGAAGAGAACTTGTTTGCTGTGTATCTGAAAACGCAGGTTTCGGGCAGCATCTATCAGTGTTACTGATTAGTGATACTTTTTCTGTTGAATACAGATGGTTGTAAATATTCCAATTCAATGTGAAGGCACTATTTATAAAAGTTGAAGATTTTAAAAAACCTTTCAAAGGTTGCCATATTTTATATTTTGGCTATATGTTTCGGCTGTAAATCAGTCACCAAATTTTCATTTTTGTAACTTATACATAATTAATATACTTTGTTCTTGTTATGTTGGATAATTTATTGCTTTCACCTCTGTAAAGTTAACACACGCCAACATAGCAATTCATTCTCAATGTGTTAGTTTGTTTGAAATCTGGTAGATTATACTTTAGTTTTATCAGCATATTTATGAAAAGTTTGAGTTTTAAACCAAGATCTTGACTCACAAGTTCCAAATTGTTTAATTAATTTTAATGTGTCAAGTGTATTTAGATTTTGACAAAATAATTGGAAATCAAAGAACTATGGTAATAGTGTCAATAGACCTGTAGATAGGCAAAAGCATGTAAAAATTGATTATAAGTCTGACCTTATGCAAATGATGATGAGTTACAGTTCTATTTACTTTATTTTACACCATATGAACTGTTACCAATCACCTTCTAGCATTTGTACCATGTGACAGTCCAATAGAACTCCATATTGGACTCACTGAATATGTTTTTATTCAGATCCATATTGGACATATGTGGAGTCCTAATAATAGTCACATGACCTATATTTGGACTCTACTGCCTTCTTACAGAATGTATAGTACGGTAATAGTCTGGTTAACTGATCAGATTATCAATACTTGTCATAGTCACTTGAAGTTTTTAGCCATGGTGCAGGGTGAGCTTTGTCGTGATTGTCCGTCGTCCGTCAACATTTTGATTCAAATGACATCTCCTCTGAAACCTCTAGGCCAATGTTGATAAAACTATGCAGAAATGTTCCTTGCATGAAGCTCTACCAAAATGTTCAAAGAATTCCATTCCATGCAGAACTCTGGTGCTATGGCAAAAAAAGGGAAAAACTTTAAAAATCTTCTTCTCTGAAACCACAAGGCCTAGAGCTTAGATATTTGGCATGTAGCATTGTCTAGTGGACCTCTACCAAGATTGTTCAAATTTGACCCCGGGTCAAAATTGAGGGGGGCCCCTGGGGGGGTGGGGCCCTTAGTTTTTGCATAGGAATATATAGGGAAAACTTTAAAAACTTCTTCTCTGAAACCACAAGGCCTAGAGCTAAGATATTTGGCATGTAGCATTGTCTAGTGGACCTCTACCAAGATTGTTCAAATTATGACCCCGGGTCAAAATTGACCCCCCACCGGGGTCACTTAGTTTTGCATAGGAATATATAGGAAAAACTTAAAAAATCTTCTTCTCTGAAACCACAAGGCCTAGAGCTTAGATATTTGGCATGTGCATTGGCTAGTGGACCTCTACCAATATTGTTCAAATTATGAGCCCCGGGTCAAAATTGACCCCGCCCCGGGGTCACTTGTTTTGCATAGGAATATATAGGAAAAACTTAAAAAATCTTCTTCTCTGAAACCACAAGGCCTAGAGCTTAGATATTTGGCATGTAGCATTGGCTAGTGGACCTCTACCAAGATTGTTCAAATTATGAGCCCCGGATCAAAATTGACCCCGCACCGGGGTCACTTAGTTTTACATAGGCTTATATAGTAAAAACTTTAAAAAATCTTCTTCTCTGAAACCACAAGGCCTAGAGTTTAGATATTTGGCATGTAGCATTGGCTAGTGGACCTCTACCAATATTGTTCAAATTATGACCCCCGGGTCAAAATTGACCCCACTGGGGGTCACTTAGTTTTGCATAGGAATATATAGTAAAAACTTAAAAAATCTTCTTCTCTGAAACCACAAGGTCTAGAGCTTAGATATTTGGCATGTAGCATTGCCTAGTAGACCTCTTTAAAGTTTGTTCAAATTAGCCCCTGGGGTCAAGACCTTGCCCGGGGGATCATTTGTTTTACAAAAGGGGGGGGTATATAGGAAAACTTATTTGGTATATAACATTATCTAGGATGTTCCACCAGGCAAGGGACTGTACCAAGGTGAGCGATATAGGGCCATCTTGGCCCCTGTTACCCATTTTTAATGGAGGTTGTGTGAAATAAAGAGATTATACATTGTTGAGTATAACACTGATTCTATTGGACCAGTACTGTGTACTCGCCCAATAGTATACAGTGTTGTTCTCAACAATTTATAATAATCTGTGGCCTATAATATCAAAATAATTGAGAAGTCAGATTTTTTCTTTTAATAACTTCATGTGAGAATGGTTTTGAATTGTTTTCTGTCATAACTGTGAAAATGCTCACAGGTAAATGCGTTTTTAATAGCATTCATCTTTCCATTTTCCATTCCTTCATGTGCGTAATTTAATATCATACATTAAGCAACTTATCATACGTGAATAAAGTGTCAAGTGTTTTGTTTCCAAACTATGACTAGCAGAACAGAATCTTATAAAACAAGTATGTGCAGACAGTGTACAAGTGCAAGCAACAGGATTTGGCATAGAAGCAATGTGTGTATTGGGATTGAGTGTACCAAAATTGTATGTACATGTACATTGTTTTGTCTGAATGTTGTACATACATATGTGTTCAGTAGAAAAAATAGACAATATGCCATGTCAAATAATTAATGGTATTTTTAATTTGTACAGACCCTAATTGTAATATTTACTTGATGCAATTACCAGTTTGTGTTTTATTTTTCAAAACTGATGTAATTTATATTGTCTTATATTTATTAATTGTGGCAAGACTTGAATGATGAATTAAATGATTTGTAACAGATATGGCTTCTGTGTCTTTTTAAGAGATTTGAAAGTAAGCATTTATACCGCAGTGGTATAGTGGTACACTGTGGCATGGTATATGCTAGGACAAGTTCTATTCTAATCAGAGGTAAGAAGGGACCCATATTTATGACAGACTAACCTCAGTCACTAGAAATGCAATGACCAAAAAATGTGAAGTGGAACAAAGACTGAATAGGTGACTTTAGAGCAAGCCCTGAGTATGTTGTGCGCTTGGTAAGACTATAGTATTACTGAATGTCAGTGTGATTACTCACTAATGTATGTTCACATTTTCAAACGACATCTCTGAAAACACTGATGAGTCAAAACTGATAAAACTTTGCAGGGATGTTCCCCTTTGGGGATTACATACTTCTTCAAAGAAAGTTGATTAATACAAAAATTAAAAAAATCTTCCTGTATCGAAACCTCATGTCTGATTGTGAAACAATTTTTAAAAAATGTTCCTTTGATGACCCTCAACCAAATTCCTTCAAATACATTTGATTCGTTAAAACATGGCCACCAGGCCCAGGGCTAATTTTCCCTATTTGGCTATATGTGAAACTTTGAAAATCTTATTCTTTGAAATCATTAGTTTGATTTTAAGATTATTTCACAGTTTAGTGTTGCTTGGATCACTCTCAACCAGAATAAAAAAATTTGCATGCAGATTTCAACTTTGACCTTGACTGACCTTGACCTACTGTCTGTTTTTGAAGCTACATTAATGAAATTTAGACCATGTATAAGTTTTGCAAGATTTCAACTTCAAGGTCAAAGAGATACAATTTTCACATTTTAACTTGCGCTAGCTCATGAAAATATTACAATTGTATCACTTCACGATGAGATATATTCCATATCCACTCAAAACAAACAAACATCCTCTACTGTATATAATTTGGTGGCATCTTATATCAAACATACAAATATACTTTACAGGAATTTATACTGGAACTTTTTTATTTGATGATATGTTCTAAAAAATGTTAATTTCAGTCCGTTTGAAGAACTTAATTTTTTCACAAAATCTGAAAGTGAACAGCTTTAAAGCGTTTGTAACGCTTCATTGTTTTGTTGGGTATAATTTCAAATATAAAGATATATTCGGCAGGAATTTATACTGGAACCTTTTACTTGACTATTTGTTCTAAAATATGTTACTTTCAGAGAGTTTGGGGAACTTTATTTTTTCACCTAAAGCTTTAAAATGAGACCCATAGTGTTTTCCATAATATAACCTATATACATGTATTGTAGGCAGCATTTTATTTGATTTGGTTACATAAATAATCTTATAGTCCCTAACCAAAACTGCTTTCTTCAGAAATGAGGCCCTAATGGACTGGTCTCCTTTTTATATTAATAAAAAGATATTAGTTTTATTTGAAACTAATTGTTTCAATTTTATTTAATTTCACACTGATAATAAACTTATAAGTGTATAGAATCTACTATTACTTTTCAAATAAAGATGATCCCTTAAAAAAATGAGACCCCCAGCCCCCTGTATCTGTATATAAACAAGAACAGTGACCAGAATGTAATTCAATACAACGAAATTAATAATTTTATGACCCTTAATAAAAACTGCAAAAGAGTAAGAAATTCATATACCCAGCAAGTACTTAAACACTGTTTTCCCTATAATTATCTTCAAAGGCATTTATTTTCATCCAGTTTTAATTTGCACAAATGATGTTATACCAAACTTGCCAAACAAAATTTTATCTCTTCGTAAATGTTGCCTTATACGGCAAGAGGATCTGAGTTCAATGAATTCTGCCTGTTACTTCTGCCTTAACGGAAATATGAGACTGCAGTCATTGATTTTACGTCAGTTTCAGCACTCTCGAGCCAATATTGCAATCATATACACAGCGTACAGAATATATACAAGACGACCAGCCGCTTGAGAGCAGGGCCTGGTACCGTGATGCTAAGACCATTTCTTATCAATAACTCTACAGAGAACGCTCTGGTATGGGGTCCTCGAACCTTTTCACCAGAGATAGCCGAGCCCTACCTTTGCGGTAAATTAAAAGTCAAATTTGCAATTACATTGAACAGAATATCACTCCGAATAAACATCTTCAGAACACCAAAGATCATCACAAGTTAAAATGGAATTTTCTTTTTGCTTTTCAGTTTTTTAGTGTTTCTGTTTAAACCATGCAAACCTTTAAGTCCGAAATGAAGTGGTAATTACACACCAACTATCAAAGCATCAGACGTAACGAAGTCCTGATATTGAGTTATCTCGTGGCAGATTTGACAACCCATATTTTTTTTAGAAGAAATTATATTCTTTAAACCCTGTATCCCCGGAAACCCTCTCTGGCACCCTGAATGTATAGTAACACGTGTCTTATTCGGCACTCTCCGAGACCACTTGTTCATCCAGGCTAAAGTAGGTTACTAATTCTGGGACAGATGGATTCCGTGCTACTGGTTTAAAAAAAGTGCTAACAACCAAAGAAACTGAACTGATATAGGCAGTAATGATACAATTGGATTTTCTTGTTATTATATCTATTGCAGCAAATAGTTTAATATTTGACAAGACTGTCATATATATACCAACTCTATTAAAATTAACATCTCAAACAGAAAAAAAAGAAAGAAAACGGTTTATTCATAGTTTCTATGTAAAATATTGACATTCTATGCTTGAAAGTCTTCAGTAAAAAATACGGTCAGTTTTCAGCAAACACAAGCTGTACTGTAAATCCCTTTCAAGCTTCAATTGATATGCTTTACCATTAGGATAGAATAAGGGCTATAGTCTAACAATTTTCACGACCATTGAAGAAACCAATGTAAACATCCTTTGCGCATGCGCAGTAAAGAAAGTCGTTAGTATTTCACGGGTCTTGCATTTCTCATGTCATACCGGTGCTAAAGGGTCATTCTACTTTCACTTACATGGTAATCATTTTTATCAGAAAAGTAAGTGTTCAACATGAATAGGTTAACTACAGAAGCTGATATTGACCCTTATTATGTCTATTTATACAAATAATAGAACAACTATGTTTTATTACGCCATAAACAACGCGGGAAACGATATGCCGTCAATATGCCGCATGACGTTGAATAAATATCCGCGTAGAAAATAACGCTTCGCATTTATTCATTTTTTTTTACAATATCTTGTCATGTAAAAATAGAAATAACATCCTTTTCATCGTTGTTATCGTCTAATAAACAACTCTTTGTCGTCCTGTTGCGCAGTTATAAACAACTTAGGCCTCCGACCTTCGTCGTTTATTACTGCGCACCAGACTCCAAATCATTGTTTATTATGCAATGAACACCGCTGGAACGGATGTTATTTCATACATTGTAAGTCTACAAACGCTTGTGACTAAATAATTTGTTGAAGTATAACATTATATAAGGGAATCTAGGAGATAATTGGGCTGGTTGCTATTTTGAAGTAGATTTTCAGTTTGTGATATTTTCGTTAGATATTTGACATGTTTTACTAAACTAATGAGTTAAATATAGCCTTCCAAAATAAAAGTGACAGGTAAAACAAACATATGTTTCTTCATCTTTTTTAACTCTCTGCACCTAGTTCATATACATTCAGCACAAATAAATCATAACTTTTCACTAATGAATATTGATCCACTCAAATTGGTAGAAAGGGTATGAATTGCTGTTCAAAACTTATTTCTTAATTTAAACACAAGAACACTATCGGACGTTGAACTTTATCTTCGGTCGTTAAATAAGGCGATATTTATATTTATTTTATGTTTTTCAGTGAATTATAGAGTTTTCTCAGTGAAAAAAAGGATAATCCACAGTTTTGAAACAGTGGATTACCATTTTTATTTTCACGTTTTGCAATCTTTAACCCGGATTTTCGTCAAAAAAGTATACCGAGCTTAATTAATGCTGGAAACCATGCGACGATGACGTCGTTTAAATGACGTCATTTGCGCTATGTTTCTGGTGACGTTTCCCGCGATTTTCGATATTTTGTAGAAACAAGCTCAATAAAAAGTAGAGTTCTAACCATAAAATAAACAGAAAAATTGTTGGTATCGGTGTAATATCACGTTAATTTCACTCGTGAACACCAAAGTTGTTATTTTCACTCGTGGCGCGCCACTCGTGAAAATATCACTTTTGGTGCTCACTCGGTGAAATTATAACATGATCTTACACCGAAACCAACAATTTTCCTCTATATATATGCTCAAAATAGAAAACGAAGGTTTTTTTATGCACTTAATTTATGTATGTATATAAAGGGGTTGGACTCCTTTCATCAGAATTGGTTTATCGAAGAATGTTATGAAAAGAAATTTATTTTCAATAAAATGCTGAATAGATACAGGTTAAATAAAAGCGACGAAAATATTATTAGTTTGATAAATACTACGCTCACAGTACAAAAAATATTAGAAATTGTATGTTTGAACATGTTTAAACTTAACCCAAGCTAGACGCTAAGATGCAAATCTTTATTGGATTAAATGTATGTTTAAACAAAATGCAGACATTGAGCTACATGTATTGGTACTAAGAAAGATATTTTAGAACTGTGAATAATCCAGAAAATCGTTTTTATTTACTAGATGAGGATGTGTATCATTTGATTGAAAGATATGTAAAATGAAAATTTCAGTATCATGTTTAATGAATTGAATTGCGCAATAAGTGAATTGGATGTAATTACAGCTATAGAGCAGCTGGAATCTGACAGAAGTGCTGGTTCTGCTGCTTTACTTAATGGGTTCCTTGTTCATGGTAAGCAGGTATTTTATGTTCGTTAGTATTGCTTTTCAACAAAGTATTTGAAAATGGTTATTTTCCTGAGAGTTTGTCAGAGGGTTTTGGTCACAAGAAAGGAAGTATTAATGGTATTGATAATTACTGAAGTATAACATAACTTGGTGGTTTGGGACATACCAAATAATAGGCTTTTTAGTTGGTCCCAAAAGTATTGTGTATATGTGGATGCACAAACTAAATTTAGGCAAAATATGAGCACAGTAAACAACATTCATGTATTACAAGGTTTATTTTCACTTTTCATTAACCAAGGGCGACAACTGTTTTGTGTTTTTATCGAATTAACGAAAGCTTTTGATTTATAGCTTCTGTCATGGACACGAAGTTCAGATCGAAATATCCGTCACCGAGGTAACTGTTTTAGCGGGAACGAGGCTCTGCCGAGTTCCCGTAAAACAGTTATCCGAGGTGACGGATATTTTCATCTGAGTCAAATGTCTCATGACAGAAACTTTTAATTGCACACCGTCTTGCAATTTAAAGTAGTTTTCTAAATGCAAACTAATCAAAATGATGCATTATAGTAAACACAACAACAACAACAACAACAACAAAAAACCCACACACAGCAACAACAACAAAACTCATGATATTAAGAGAAAGGGGGTCGATTACCTAACACTATTAGTTCACTACTCAATTCTTAAATGTTAAGAAATCATTACATTGCAAAACGATTTTGAGTATTTTCCTAATAAGTATAAATGTGCTCTTTAGTTAACTCTCATTTATGTGATCTAGGTTTTCATGCTGCTTAGTTGATGCAAATTGTTGGCAATATTGATTTTATTTAATGCACAGTAAAACAGAGACTACATGACCAACTTGAGCAAGTTGGAGAACTCTAATAATGCAAATTTCTGATTTTATATTTCAGAAGTATCTTCGTCTGTTTTATATAAAACGTACCGTATTGAACTGACAAACTTAAGAGTATCTTCTCACATATTACATATTGAAACTAGTCGATGAAAAAACCTAATAGTACACATACAAATGAAAGTAAATATGTTCTATGTATTGTTTTCGAGGATGAATACCACTTTTTACTAGAGTGTCAGCTATATTCTGCTCTGAGAAAACGTATTTTACCAGTTTATTTTTGGAAACGAGCAAAAATGTTAAAATTCTACATAATAGAATAAAACGTTAGATGTTGAATGTCAGAGTTGGTAGGAGCTATTTATGAACCGGTGTCCAATTTCAGAAGAATTCACCCTTTAGTTTTAGAAATATTCGATATTTATTATGTATTTTTTTAATCGCTAACGGGCTTCACCGGAATGTGGCTGAACCGACTTACGTCATGTAATTTCTTTGCTGAAATGAGACGCGACATTTTCTCATGCCTAATCTGAGAAATGTGATGCGGATAAATCGATCGCTCTCTACTGAAACCACTGAGGATTTTGCTATGTTGCCTGTCTCTCCTATACAATCAACATTCAAAATGGAGGATCATAGATTTCTACAGACAAATATGCAAGGAAGGATTTTCATGAAATAAACTCCACTTAATTGATGGAAAAAGATAATACAGGTTTGTTGTGTCGTCGTTGAAATAGTGCTATTCCTTGTGGTGTGTGTGGTTAGAGCGCTTCAAGCCAATAGGCTAGCTATTACGGAAGTAGTGGCGTGTTATTTTGTGGTCTAAACATATTCACTGGTGTCGTCTTTTAATAATTTAGATTTGCATGATTCGGCACTTTTGTGATTTAGTGCCAAGGTCACAAACGGACTATTACGAAAAGAGGATTTGTGGAAGCAACGTAAATTATATTGTGGAAGCTTTGGAAGCAACGTAAATTAGAACAGCTTTTAATAAATGATTACATAAACATATTGTTAAAAGGCTGCAGGGGTAAGTATACACAACTGATGAGTCGGTTGAAATTAGTCCTTACCGTAAGTAAACGGGATCATTTTAAATGTATGAAAAAAAGAGAGTCAGTATATTGTTGAGTGAATATAGTGATATAATTTATAAAAGTGTTTCGTTTGTATTTCAAAATTAATTTTTATTTCATAATTAGTTGCCACATCTAATCGCCGGAGTAATTGCTTTATTCACATCAGGAATACTATATGTTATATACGGTTCCTGTTCACATGTTCACCCCTTACCTGCACACTTTCACATTTGCTTCGAAACGAAGTGACGGAGTATCTGTCATCAAGCCATGAATTTTGCTTCAACTAATTTCAAGGACGACAAAAAGGCTGAAGCGTTTTTTTTTTATATAATATATTTCCATACGTAGAATTTGTTGTAGTGACCTGTCATGCACCGCGGACAAAACTGCTAGTCTTGTTGTTTCCTATTCATTTGTAAAAACTACTTACTGTCCTAAATCTTAATTAATTGATCAACCCCAATTAAATCCGTCTATTAGGTACAAAGTCCCTCAAGTTATAATTGTGTTGTATTTTATATAGGGCCTAATTGATTAAAGACTTGATTTATAAAGCTGCTTTTTAGGCTGTTTCATAACCTATTGACAACTGATCTGAACATGACAACGAATCAATTTATTGTCCAAAACATTTCCGCATTTCTCAAAATTGTTGTCAACTAAAATGCGAACATAAATAACCCAGACGCTTATTCTAGGAAATGCTATATCCAGTTATTGTGGTATTGATGAGACTTTTTAGATGGAATCATGGAATGAAACTGCGCATTAGCTTTTCCAATAAAGAGAATGCTACAGATCTACGTATATTTATGATGAACATACTTAAGTTTCTAGCAATGACTTATGTGGCGCATTACGGTTGGCCCTTGTATTGGCGTATTAATAAAACGTAAAATGATTGCATTTGCTCCTGTTTTTCAGAAACCATGTCACCGCAAGCTGGTTTGGAAGATCAATTTGTGCCATTGGAAACCAGTGATGAAACACTAGACACACTCGACCTAACGCCTGTCATTTCCGAGCAACCGGAACCGGAAACGCATCGACCGGCTCTACAAATTGTTTGGCGAAATGTGATTATGGTGGGAAGCTTTCATATTGCCGGAATGTACGGTCTTTATCTCCTGCCACATGCAAAATTAGCAACAATTGTTTGGGGTATGTGGAAAATAACATATCTCTCACATCTTTGAAATAATGCTGATTTAATGAAATCTGCAATATAATTAGGTATTGCACTATACCGTAATGGCTCCTAGAATGAAGTGTGTATCAGTATGGCATTTTTTTATATGTACACTTTATGTGTATCAACGTGTATTATCCTCTTATTATACACCTAGATGGTTTCCTTTGCATTAACCTGTTTGTGTTTAGTAGTAATATGTATGTAAGTAATGCATTTTAAAAGTTCCTTTTAGTAAATCATGTACGGGTACGAAGAAAGCTGAAACCAGAACATCTATTGACAGCCTGCAAAAAAAAAAAATGTATCTATATACGTTTCTATTTTACTATCCAGTTAATATTTTAAATTTAATACTGCTCTGAAACGATTCTCTTATTGATTGGATAACTCAAGTCTGGTACAGCGAAATGGCAAATGAAAATGACTACTGCAATCATATAGAACGAAAATCAATTCCTGAAGACAGCAGATCTAGTTTGTTACCACCTGCGTTCAGTAAGCGAAATTTGCTTTGCCAGATTTTCGTATTTTCTAAGGGCGTAATGAATGTCAATTCGTCTGACAGTAAGAATAAACATTGTTTCAGAATGTCGCTTTTTCTATTTATAGCATATTTTCTGTATATTGCCGGCGGAATGGGAATCACGGCAGGCGCTCACAGGCTCTGGGCTCACAGATCATACAAGGCGAAGCTTCCATTGAGAGTTTTACTTGCTATTTTCAACTGTATCGCCGCCCAGGTAGGACCCTAAAATATTCGTACAACCCTTGTGTAAAGCGAGATAGAAAGATGAACAGCAAGGGTTTTACGGGTGTTAAACCTATGGACAATACATGTTTGAAACACTGTATACAATGTATATGTACCGTGTACATTCTGGGAAGATAAGTGGTATATATATAGGGCCCGAGCGTCGGAATCCTTATTTTAAGGTTGTGGTTCGAGACTGGCCGAATCTGTTTGACTTTGGTATATGTACTAGTTACAGTCTGGCATTTGTCTGGCTATCTAGTTGTATTTTCGCGAAACATTTCCAGGTTAGATAAATACCGTAACACAAATTGTGTCCTTCCACCTTACATCTGCCACTACTTATCTACTTATCTCAGATAATTAATACGTCACCATAGCAAGCAATATATGAGAAACATTTGTCTAAAAATAGAGAATTAATTGGTGTGTTAGTAGAATTGACCAGACTATCCTGTAGAAATGTTGAACGACTGCGACAGTGTAGTTACGTGTGGTAGGCAACGGACGACTAAGACATTCTCGGAAAAATGATGTCTGATAACATTGTATTTTAACTGCTCTTTTGTTCTGTTCTGTTTTGAGTAAAAAATGGAGACCAGCCCAGCAGCTTATTTGACAGGAGCACTGAGAAAGTTACAAAATGAACAATAGCCTAATATAAGTACAACACGAGTACGCTTTAGGACTATGCAGAACAATATACTGATTTCTAAAAGGGATTTCTTTCAGAACGACATTATAGAATGGGCAAGAGACCACAGAGTTCATCATAAGTTTTCCGAGACTAACGCAGATCCCCATAATGCAAAGCGTGGCTTCTTCTTCTCGCATGTCGGCTGGTTACTAGTGAGAAAGCACTCGGATGTGAAGAGCAAAGGAAAGCTTCTCGACATTTCTGATCTTCTAGCAGATCCTGTTCTTTGTTTTCAACGAAGGTATTTTTTTTTGTATTCGTTAAAACAAATATAGTCCCAGAAACAACATTCAAGATAATAATTCAATGTAAAACCGTCGTAGTCATACTGTTTGTGCTTTGGGCCTTAATATCAATATGAGGACTTTATATTTTCGTGTTTCATAACCTGCATTCAAAAATATATTCCGTACCATAATATCATCATACTATAGGCGCATCGTAGAATCGTTCCATTCAGTATTTGCGCGTCGTTTCATCGCAATGTCTTGTCTAGGAATCGCACAATCGCGCACAACTTTTTCTATTTAGGGTAAGGGTAAAGCAGCGATGTTATGGGACGATGACAGGGTGCTACTCGATGTTACTTTCACATAACATATTGTGTCATGGCAGTGTTATTGTACTTTCATATCATACAGTAGTATTTTTGTATATCGAAATTGACATTGGCGATCGAATTTAAAGGTCTCAGACTTGTCTGGTCTCATTACATTGGCCCCAAGTTGCATTAAACTTGTTTCTGACCATATTTACAATAATTATGTTCATTTGTAAATCTGGTTATATTTCTAGTATTTTTATGCCCCCGAAGGGTGGCATATTAAAATCGCACCGTCTGTCCGTCCGTCCGTCTGTCCGTCCGTCCGTGCGTCCCCACTTACAAATTCGTGTCCGGACTGTAACTTTGTCATGCATTGAAGGATTTTAAAATAACTTGGCACACATGTCTAGCACATCAAGACGACGTGTCGCGTGCAAGACCCACATCCCTACCTCAAAGGTGAAGGTCACACTTGGAGTATGAAGGTTATGGAATCCTCTATATATGCACACATTCGTGTCCGGACTGTAATTTTGTCATGCATTGAAGGATTTTAAAATAACTAGGCACACATGTCTAGCACATCAAGACGACGTGTCGCGTGCAAGACCCACGTCCCTAGCTCAAAGGTCAAGGTCATACTTAGAGTTTGAAGGTAATGGATTCCTCCATATAAGCATATATGCACACATTCGTGTCCGGACTGTAACTTTGTCATGCATTGAAGGATTTTAAAATAACTTGGCACAAATGTCTAGCACATCAAGACGACGTGTTGCGTGCAAGACCCACGTCCCTAGCTCAAAGGTCAAGGTCATACTTAGAGTTTGAAGGTAATGGATTCCTCTATATAAGCATATATGCACACATTCGTGTCCGGACTGTAACTTTGTCATGCCTTGAAGGATTTTAAAATAATTTGGCACAAATGTCTAGCACATCAAGACGACGTGTCGCGTGCATGACCCACATCCCTACCACAAAGGTCAAGGTCACACTTAGAGTTTATAGGTAATGGAATCCTGTATATATGCATACATTTGTGTCCGGACTATAACTTTATTATGCTTTGAAGGATTTTAAAATAACTGTGCACAAATGTCTAGCACATCAAGCGGATGTGTCGCATGCAAGACCCAAGTCCCTACCTCAAAGGTCAAGGTCACACTTAGTGTTTAAAGTAATGGAATACTGTATGCATGATTACTCTGTCATGCATGGAAGGATTTTAAAATTACATAGCACATTTATTGAGCACATGGAGAGGACACAGACTGTGAGGCACCTCTTTCGGGGGCATTCGTCACTTGGGAGGGACAGCTCTTGTTTCTGTATACATGTACTTTTTTTTATTTTCAGATTTTACCTTCCTTCTGTGATACTGCTGTGCTTCTTGCTTCCTACAGCCGTGCCGGTCTTCTTCTGGAACGAGTCTTTAATCAATGCATATTTCATATGCGCTACACTAAGATACATTATAACTCTAAATTTTACATGGCTAGTGAACAGTGTAGCCCATATGTGGGGCATGAGACCCTACGACGTGCGGATAAACCCAGCAGAAAATGTTTTCGTTGCCATGGTGAGTGCAGGCGAGGGTTTCCATAACTACCACCATACGTTTCCGCAAGACTACGCCACGTCAGAGTTTTGTGGGTGTCTCAACTCCTCAAAGTTCTTTATAGACGTCTGTGCAATTCTTGGACTAGTGTATGATAGAAAAAGCATTTCAAAGGAGGTCATTGAAAAGAGACGACAGAGAACGGGAGATAAAGGCGCGTTAACCGACAAAAAAGATGAGTGATATAATGCTGGCAACTATCTCCCTTTACAACAAATAGATACATGTAATAATGTAAATGTTGTAGGAAGAGGGAGGGAACGTTCGTGTTGAATGCAAGATGAAAGATATTTCATGAAATGAAATAAACGTATAGTATAGCTGGACATTAAGATATTTGTTTTTAAATTATACTTTTCAGTTTTTTGTTACATGCATTTCAGTTTACAGTTCTGTTTCTGGACTTTGATTGAGGTTCTTAACTGCTTAATGAGACACCTTTACAAGCATAAACAATGCCCTTTACATCTTAAGCATGACATTTGTTGGGTTCAGATGTGCAGCCACATTTGAATATTTCTGGCCTTAGATTTTTCTCTGTGACTATTGGGTTTTGTATGTTAGGTTACATTTTCCCAAGCCAAAAAAATAAATACGTCTTTCATAATTTTGACAAGTGTAAACAAGGCTACAAAATGGTTAGCCTGCCAGAAAAACCCGTGATATTTATAAACGTATGGCATCTTTTTAAAGCAAGTTGATCTTGCCACCCTTTAGATTTGCTGAGATGTTAAATCTGCTTTATACATATGCTGCTATATAGTTCTTGTTGGTGCTTACAGTCAGTCTATTATTAGAAGTCTACATTATTAATTCGAGTATAAGTATTAAGATCAAAGTACATTTGTATTATCTACAGTTAGGCGCCATAGGATTATGTTGTTTTGAAATCATTTCGTGACCAAATAGCTTTAGCAATCTTGAAAATCTTTATTCCACAAGAAAGAGTATGAATCGTTCTGAATTTCCACGTTAAAAAAAGGGATTTGAAAAGCAAAACGCCACGTTTAACACTTGTGTAAAATGTCAGAAATAAGTGACGTCAGTATATATGCGGGTAACTTTGTATTTAAAAATACGTATCTTCTACGTTCACGAGAAAACTTCTTTTATTCTGGCATCGTTTACGAACAATTTGATATTGGTGTGTTATGATTGATATTGGTGTAATTTTATTTCTAAAAAAAGCACATAATGAGACTCATGTTTTAGAAAAGTTGGAATTACATTCGACACCTTAGTCTTTATACTCCTTATCCATGTACCTCATCAGTGCCGCAAACCTAGTCGTAGTTTGTGGGTGAATTTCAATTTCATGAGTTCTGTTGTCGCATATACCCGACTGTAAAGAAACATTCGAATGGTAAGCTCGAGGCATAATGAACTTTCGGTTTGTGGCATAATAATCGAAATTTTGGCTTACTAGTTTCTAGTTTAAAGATAGTTAACTATATGTGAATATCTTTATATTTTGTTCTGTACAATAAATCATTAAAACAATTGTAAACTCCTTTAATTTGTTCTTTGTACAGCTTAAAAGCCTGAGTTTCTGACGAGTTCCCTCCGGAAAATTCAGGTAAACGACATGCTATAATTGTCACTCGAGACTTTTGACAACTCAATGGAAGTGCGGTGATATATATTTAAATGGTTAATTCATTTTAAGGCCATGCATACGTATTTTAATGATTGTTTCATTTTTTTAAAGTTAGAATTTCCGAAATAGTATTTTGATAAACATTCTATATAGAAAACAGAGATATATCGCTCAATAGATTTTCAGTTTCTATTTTAGATTCTTCAATCTAGTTTATAAATATCTGGCGTTAACTATTTTCTTGTGATATTTTAAATTTGTAGAATAAAGTCACAAAAGATACTCTTTTTTGTTGTTCGAAATGCTCCTCATTTTGAAAGTGACTTTATAATGAAGCAAACTTTGGTCGAAAAACGACACGCGAGGAAACAACAACAACAACATCAACACTGTTGTTCATTTAGTTAATAGACTCTTTGTTTTTTATGTTCCGTCAGCAGGTTTAGTAAATGACAATTGTGAAATATCGCCATCCTAATACCACGTCTGACAGGCTTTTGTTTTTATTTCGAAGCAGAATGTACCGTTGTTTGCCCTGTAAACTTTATGAATTGAGCATTTTGCTTGTCTAGATAACGCCTATGAGGAAAAAGTAATTACATTATTTACATGTCTTAAAGAGAATTGTTGTTAATGCCCCGAATAGAAAAACACACGTGTACTGATACACTGTGAATTATATAGATTTAATAGCTGGATAAAACAACACTATAACAAGCATTAATACCTAAACATTTCTTACATTCCGCCAATGTTCCAATCTACAAGACTGTATATTTTGAACGTTAGAATGTAATTTTCATCAGGAAAATCTACAAGAATGTTTGTACTTTCTGCAAATCATAGTACAGACAACCAAAGCGAAACCTGTGAGAGACCCACATAAAGATGTCCTTGTAATTCTTATTCATGCACCTCATCAGTGCTGCATTGGCCCACATAGAGGTTTCCTTGTCATTCTTATTCATGTACCTCATCAGTGCTGCATTGGCCAACATTAAGGTTTCTTTGTCATTCTTATTCATGCACCTCATCAGTGCCGCATTGACACGCATTAAGGTTTCCTTGTCATTCTTATTCATGTACCTCATCAGTGCTGCATTGGCCCACATAAAGGTTTCCGTGTCACTCTTATTCATGTACCTCATCAGTTCCGCATTGACCCACATAAAGGTTTCCTTGTCACTCTAATTCATGCACCTCATCAGTGCCGCATTGACCCACATAAAGGTTTCTTTGTCATTCTTATTCATGTACCTCATCAGTGCTGCATTGGCCCACATAAAGGTTTCCGTGTCACTCTTATTCATGTACCTTATCAGTTCCGCATTGACCCACATAAAGGTTTCCTTGTCATTCTTATTCATGTACCTTATCAGTGCCGCATTGATCCACGTAAAGGTTTCCGTCTCACTCTTATTCATGTACCTTATCAGTGCCGCATTGACCCACATAAAGGTTTCCTGGTCATTCTATCCATGTACCTCATCAGTGCTGCATTGGCCCACATAAAGATTTCCTTGTCATTCTTATTCATGTACCTCATCAGTGCTGCATTGGTCCACATAAAGGTTTCCTGGTCATTCTTATCCATGTACCTCATCAGTGCTGCATTGGCCCACATAAAGGTTTCCTTGTCATTCTTATTCATGTACCTCATCAGTGCCGCATTGATCCACGTAAAGGTTTCCTTGTCATTCTTATTTATATACCTCATCAGTGCTGCATTGGGCCACATAAAGGTTTCCTTGTCATTCTTATTCATGTACCTCATCAGTGCTGTAATGACTCACATAAAGGTTTCCTGGTCATTCTTATTCATGTACCTCATCAGTGCTGCATTGGTCCATATAAAGGTTTCCTTGTCATTCTTATTGATGTACCTCATCAGTGCTGCAATGACTCACATAAAGGTTTCCTTGTCATTCTTATTCATGTACCTCATCAGTGCTGTAATGACTCACATAAAGGTTTCCTTGTCATTCTTGTTCATGTACCTCATCAGTGTTGTAATGACTCACATAAAGGTTTCCTTGTCATTCTTGTTCATGTACCTCATCAGTGCTGTAATGACCCACATAAATGTTTCCTTGTCATTTTTGTTCATGTACCTCATTAGTGCTGTAATAACCCACATAAAGGTTTCCTTGTCGTTCTTATTCATGTACCTCATCAGTGCTGTATTATTCACATAAAGGTTTCCTTGTCATTCTTGTTCATGTACCTCATCAGTGCTGTCATGCTCACATAAAGGTTTCCTTGTCATTCTTGTTCATGTACCTCATCAGTGCTGTAATGACCCACATAAAGGTTTCCTTGTCATTCTTGTTCATGTACCTCGCTTATAGGCGCATGAACCCACATAAAGGTTTCCTTGTCATTCTTGTTCATGTACCTCATCAGTGCTGTAATGACCCACATAAAGGTTTCCTTGTCATTCTTATTCATGTACCTCATCAGTGCTGTAATGGCCCACATAAAGGTTTCCTTGTCATTCTTATTCATGTACCTCATCAGTGCTGTAATGATCACATAAAGGTTTCCTGTCATGTAATTTCCTGTCATTCTTGTTCATGTACCTCATCAGTGCTGTCATGGCTCACATAAAGGTTTCCTTGTCACTCTTGTTCATGTACCTCATCAGTGTTGCAATGGCCCACATAAAGGTTTCCTTGTCATTCTTGTTCATGTACCTGATCAGTGCTGTAATGACTCACATAAAGGTTTCCTTGTCATTCTTGTTCATGTACCTCATCAGTGCTGTAATAACCCACATAAAGGTTTCCTTGTCATTCTTGTTCATGAACCTCATCAGTGCTGTAATGACCCACATAAAGGTTTCCTTGTTATTCTTGTTCATGTACCTCATCAGTGCTGTAATGACTCGCATAAATGTTTCCTTGTCATTCTTATTCATGTACCTCATCAGTGCTGTATTATTCACATAAAGGTTTCCTTGTCATTCTTGTTCATGTACCTCATCAGTGCTGTCATGATCACATAAATGTTTCCTTGTCACTCTTGTTCATGTACCTCATCAGTGTTGTAATGACTCACATAAAGGTTTTCTTGTCATTCTTGTTCATGTACCTGATCAGTGCTGTAATGACTCACATATAGGTTTCCTTGTCATTCTTGTTCATGTACCTCATCAGTGCTGTAATAACCCACATAAAGGTTTCCTTGTCATTCTTGTTCATGTACCTCATCAGTGCTGTAATGACCCACATAAAGGTTTCCTTGTCATTCTTGTTCATGTACCTCATCAGTGCTGTAATGACCCACATAAAGGTTTCCTTGTCATTCTTGTTCATGTATCTCATCAGTGCTGTAATGACCCACATAAAGGTTTCCTTGTCATTCTTGTTCACGTACCTCATCAGTGCTGTAATGACCCACATAAAGGTTTCCTTGTCATTCTTGTTCATGTACCTGATCAGTGCTGTAATGACCCACATAAAGGTTTCCATTAATTTTCAAGGAACATGGGTAATGTACAGGGCAGACACCAGAATTCGAATCAGTAACGTACGGCAACAAAGAAAAGATAAACATCTATGTTAATATAACCTACGTAATAACAAGCATAAATTGTTGTCATATAATTCATTAAGATAGTAACAAGTTTTGCTACTTCGTATGATTGTCATTTCCCGCGTAAGCAAATTGAACACGACAGTGTCGTAACATGCCCCTTAATTATTAATATTCAGAACACAAAGCAAGCGTTGTACGTGTACATAGACCTACACATTTACATACCTCGTATAGCTTCCATAACAAAAGTTAGCTATCAATTTAGAAAATTAAAATTTCAGAAACTTGTTGACATGTCGTTTCCTAGGAATGAACCTTTAACAAGAATTTGCGTGGATATAAAAATTGATTATAGCCACGCGAGTTTTCACTGATTTGGACGGACCAATACAGGTCAAGGGCGGTTATATGACTTGAACTCATGATTGATTTAAATAAATTCTTCAGTTAGGATACAATACAATATCAGAAAGGAAAATTAAAAAACTTATCTCTCTAAATAACACAGACTTCGTTAGGATGGCTTTGCCCGTACCGCTGTTTTCGCAATCTGTTTTACCGCTGTTTTAGCAATCAATATAGTCTAGTTACAATCTTACGTCACACAAAGGCGAATCTAAAACTATTAATAGAGCATGTATATATCGGTTAACTCCTCCCTTCCGCTCTTTCACTGGCAAGGCCAAATAGGGGCGCATGCAATCAGTCTTTATTTGATTCTGACGTCACGTTCTGCCTATACCGCCTTCATGCACTCATTTAATCCGAAAAACGTGGAAAGAAAAAATTAAAGTCATGACAGAATCAATATCGGATATTGTAGATATTAATGTGCACTTTAATTACAATGGAGTAGCCAGATAGAACTTTCTCCAAACTTTACGAAATGGACTATGAAAGTTTTATTGCGTACCTCCACGAGAGCTTTTTGCTACATACGATGGCCGCCCTTAGCAAAGACAGACTAGATGTAACGTCAGTCGTAAAATTGGTCCGTCTTGCAGTCGAAATATTGAGGCTAATCAACGA
Organism: Saxidomus purpurata; assembly: GCA_022818135.1. NCBI lineage: Eukaryota > Metazoa > Mollusca > Bivalvia > Venerida > Veneridae > Saxidomus > Saxidomus purpurata. The sequence goes on from JAFMSR010000002.1 coordinate 38,388,207, forward strand.
GGAAATACATGTACATACAAAAAATAGAAAAACACAAACAGCGCGCTCTCAAAATTAAAAGTTTTTAACGAAACTGCAAATATATGATGTCTAGAGAGTCTCGGTGTAAACATGACTTTCGTACATTATTTATTCGTTTCTCATTTCCCCTCAAAATTTCGGCTTGCCTACGGATAACCGAGACAGAACAAGAGCTGTCCCTCACAAGTGACGAATGCCCCCGAAAGAGGTGCCTCACAGTCTGTGTCCTCTCCATGTGCTCAATAAATGTGCTATGTAATTTTAAAATCCTTCCATGCATGACAGAGTAATCATGCATACAGTATTCCATTACTTTAAACACTAAGTGTGACCTTGACCTTTGAGGTAGGGACTTGGGTCTTGCACGCGACACATCCGCTTGATGTGCTAGACATTTGTGCCAAGTTATTTTTAAAATCCTTCAAAGCCTAATAAAGTTATAGTCCAGACACAAATGTATGCATATATACAGGATTCCATTACCTATAAACTCTAAGTGTGACCTTGACCTTTGTGGTAGGGATGTGGGTCTTGCACGCGACACGTCGTCTTGATGTGCTAGACATTTGTGCCAAATTATTTTAAAATCCTTCAATGCATGACAAAGTTACAGTCCGGACACGAATGTGTGCATATATGCATATATAGAGGAATCCATTACCTTCAAACTCTAAGTGTGACCTTGACCTTTGAGCTAGGGACTTGGGCTTGCACGCGACACGTCGTCTTGATGTGCTTGACATTTGTGCCAAGTTATTTTAAAATCCTTCAATGCATGACAAAGTTACAGTCCGGACACGAATGTGTGCATATATGCATATATAGAGGAATCCATTACCTTCAAACTCTAAGTATGACCTTGACCTTTGAGCTAGGGACGTGGGTCTTGCACGCGACACGTCGTCTTGATGTGCTAGACATGTGTGCCTAGTTATTTTAAAATCCTTCAATGCATGACAAAGTAACAGTCCGGACACAAATGTGTGCATATATAGAGGATTCCATAACCTTCATACTCCAAGTGTGACCTTCACCTTTGAGGTAGGGATGTGGGTCTTGCACGCGACACGTCGTCTTGATGTGCTAGACATGTGTGCCAAGTTATTTTAAAATCCTTCAATGCATGACAAAGTTACAGTCCGGACACGAATTTGTAAATGGGGACGCACGGACGGACGGACAGACGGACAGACGGTGCGATTTTAATATGCCACCCTTCGGGGGCATAAAAATCCGCTTGTCCGACGGCAGAGAATCTCGTGTCAGACAAGTCGGACGTAGGAATTCCACAGCCCTGCTGTACTATCGGTTAGAAATATACGCCCTGCTGAACTATCGGTTAGACATATACAGCAGCACTCCACCAACATAATCGTCACATAAAACTTGTTTTTGTTTATTTTAAGTGTAAGTAGTATGCACAAGTTCTCGTATATGTACAAATTACTATATACATTACTACATGTATACATTAAATGTCTTTCCGAGAACTTTATACATTACTACATGTATACATTAAATGTCTTTCCGAGAACTTTATACATTACTACATGTATACATTAAATGTCTTTCCGAGAACTTCATACATTACTACATGTATACATTAAATGTCTTTCCTGAACTTGATACATTACTACATGTATACACCTTAAATGTCTTTCCGAGAACTTGATACATTAAACATGTATACATTAAATGTCTTTGGAAAACTTTATACATTACTACATGTATACATTAAATGTCTTTTCCGAGAACTTTATACAGTACTACATGTATACATTAAATGTCTTTCGAGAAGCTTCATACAGTACTACTATGTATACATTAAATGGGTCTTTCAGGAACTTCATACAGTACTACATGTATACATTAAATGTCTTTCCGAGAAATTCATACATTACTACATGTATACATTAAATGTCTTTCCGAGAACTTCATACATTACTACATGTATACATTAAATGTCTTTCCGAGAACTTCATACATTACTACATGTATACATTAAATGTCTTTCCGAGAACTTCATACATTACTACATGTATACATTAAATGTCTTTCCGAGCAGGAACTTCATGGACAGTCCTACATAGTATACATTAAATGTCTTTCCAGGAAACTTCATTCAGAAATATACTGCTATACATTAAATGTCTTTCCGAGAACTTCATACATTACTACATGTATACATTAAATGTCTTTCCGAGAACTTCATACATTACTACATGTATACATTAAATGTCTTTCCGAGAACTTTATACATTACTACATGTATACATTAAATGTCTTTCCGAGAACTTCTTGTGAATTCACCGTCTCGCGTGCATGTGTGAGTTAATCATATGTCCTAGAACTATACTAATGATTATCATGATTCTGGATATGTGGACAGCCATTAACACTGGAAATAAATCAGTGTGCATAAGTATATCCAGGATTTATTAGTCTAAGATAAGTGTGTACATTTTACTTCAGTGACACTGACGACACAGCGGTCAGTGCAAAACAAAATGTTTGACTCCCGCATATTCTTTAAATGTTTTCATTGGTCGAATATTTCTGCACCAAAATGTGAACAAATGCCTAAAAATTGTGGTTAGTTAAAGAGTTATAACAATGTTTTGAGTAATCGTGTAACTCTGAAGTCATGTGTCCAATATTTCGCTCATGCGTCACACCGGGTTGTAAATTGCATTGGTCAGGGTGCAGTATCCTACACTCATCTTGCCAACTGTAACAGTTTACTGTTAGACATCCACCATATACTTTATGGGTTGGCATATAAAAGAATGGAAATACATGTAAATATATGAGATAAAGTACAATCAAATAGATAATCGTCAATAAACTACCGGTCCGAGTACTACTGGTCCGACTGTCATGTCTGTTGTTTCATTTATATTTCCGAAGTAACTACGTCTCTGTTCATTGGTTTGCATTTTTTTCTCAGATTCAACACCCCGACGCTACTCCGAAGATTGAAGGAAGGGAGAAACCATTGACTTTGAAAGTAAAAACACAGTTCATAAGCGAAAATATCCGTGTGCACTGTCTGCAGTATAGACAGGAAACTTAGTTGTGATAACACAACAGAAAATGTCCGTAAATTCACTTGTATACAAGTTAAGATTTTGGCAGGCAAGCATTTTCAGATGCACGTGATATGCCTGTAGAATACGACACTAGATAATAGTATGTTGGAAGAATACGGCACTATATACGTGTATGTCTGTTAATACGACACTTCTACTCTTACCCATGACCTTGCTTTTGTGTTGACACTTTGCGAAATAAAGGTTCAGAGTTCCAGTACTGCCGGAGACAAACATATTTTTCGGATTTACAGATAGGTGCTGCGAAATCAGTTATCGATGTACTCAAATATTGATAATTTCGTAAATTTAGTTGGTTTCGTTGACATTTTGTATGAGAAACAGACTGAAAACGCATTTTATGAAGAAAAAAAGCATTACATTATACGTTTGTTCACCACACGTCATTGAGCAGCCAATTAAGCCTTAAAGGGGGGGGGGGGGGGGGGGGGGGGAACAAGGTGAAGGTGGCTTACTTGGCAATCAAAAATAATTATGGCGCTTACAAATTATGTAATTCGTATGTATTATAATTCATAAACTTACGACGGACGTGTACTAACGACGGGTACACCTCTATTTCTGTGGTTTTAAATGAGACTCATCCTTTGTAGTACACTTCTATCAAATGCAATGAATGACACCGTAGCTCAATCGCTGTGATTAAAAGAGATCTCGTTTAAAGGAATATTAATCAACATTTTAGATAAAATAGTCTAGATCTATATAATTTCTCTCGAAGACACTCCAAAATACGCGAAGAGACCTATATGCATCCTTACTAAAAACTGATTTCCACTTGCATTAAATTACATAAATGAAGATCGTTCAGTAGCTTACCATGAAGCAATTGACGCTGAACTTATTCTCACCTAAATGTCCTTAAACGGGGAGGAGTTAACCTATAAACTAGCTCTAATAATAGTTTAAAATTCGCGCTTTGATTGACGTAAGATTATAACTGTATTGATTGCCAAGATAGCGTACGGGCAAACCCAACTGCAACGCGTTGTAAGTCGTTGTACTGGGAGAAGTACTTTGCGTTGGCAAAATTTATATAATCACAAAGATTATGTTTATATTGTAGATGTATAGGGGACAAATTTCACTATTTATTTGAATGCCCAAATTTTCTTGATGTTAGGAAATCTTATCTATCTAAGTATTATTATAGAAATCCAAATTCTATTAAATTGAGAGATTTAATGTGTACCAATAACAAAACTAAACTGGTAAAACTTGCCACCTTTTGTAAAATTATTTTTATCCCACTTCAAAAATTGACTCATTTTCCTAAATTTCTTTTACTTTATAAAGATATTGCACAGAAATCTACGTTTATATCTGTGATATACAGAATTGTGTATTTGTTCCCCAAAATATCACATGTTTATTGTAGCTAGGATAAAACAAATGTACATGTTTATATGATCACATGCTTGTTATAAGCCTTGATCAGAAATAAATTATATTCTCGAAACATAGATTATGTGGTCAATGAACGTAAAATGATAAATAAATACAATTTCAAAGAAGAACCTATGGCGAAAAATACCTCATTTCACCACAAATGATCAATACAGAGGCTTTTTGTAATAAATCTTATCATCAATAGTACAACAACAACTCTACATAGATTGTTGAATGATTTACGGTACTGCAGCATATTTAAAACCGCTGATTTTATCGATATAGCTGAAACTTTTATGTTGAATTATAATACTTCCAAAGATTCTATTATTTTTGTTTTGGAGGTTATGGGGTTTTGCATCAGTTATAGGGTATGTCCCTTTAATTCTCTTTTTTTTCATTAAAGAAATTATGCAAGTCATTCAAAAACATTGAAAATAGCAAGGACGATGATTTGTTTCCTTGTCGAACACCGATGTAACATGGGAAAAAGTTTCCGCCTAATGCGCAAATGATAAAGTGTGTAACAACTGAAGAATTATTAAGGATAGATAGATATCTTTTTTTCCTCCATATCAGGGATAGCACGTGTTTCCACATCTATATAAAGATAATGAGAGTGAAATACATACACATATTTGACACTTTCACACCTTAAACAAAGTTTCAGTTAGAATGTATGTTATTATATGCAGTGTAACATTATTTGCACTTTTCTTTGGAGTAACAGAAGGTATCTATTTATATTTATATATTTATGTTTAAGCTTAAAAAGACCCTAATCACAGTCTGTACATAAATGTTTTATAATCAATCCTGAGGTTGAGTAAAGCACACGTTTGGCCTTGGGATTGAATAGGTAAGTTTGAAGTATTATCTTAACAGTCAAGATAATTAAAATATATTTATTTCAAAATGGAATATTCTACCAGACAAAAATATATATACACAATGAATTAAATAAAATGACTTTATATGGCTTTAAAATAAAGATTTAATTACTAAAATTAATTATGCTACGCGTATAAAACGCGTAAATTTCAGAAATTAAATCTTTTAACAAGTCATTTTTATTTTATTTATTGTATATATTGCTTTTCCGGCATTTTCAGGGGTTTTAAACTAAAGACAATACATTAAGTTTCCTGTATCGAAATATGATTTGTTTTCAATTGGTTGATTTCAGTTGATATGGGACTTTTTTGTAATAAACTGTTATAACAAATGAAAAATACGAACGAAAAGGCACAATTCATTAAAATAACAGTTATATACACAATCTTAATCACATAGACTTAAGGCAATGCAGTTAACTATTTTTTTTCGTGAAAGCCTTGCGTTTCCACTTCCCGTCTAAATCCCTGCAATAGTCGTCTACATTTTCTGTTTTATTTTCTTAATTTCAGCATTTCTATGCTACATGTGCTCATATGATAAACTATATAACACAGACGAGCCTTGGAATAAAGTGGAATGTATGCATACACCGGATACAGCTAAACGTTACCCTTGTAATGACACGGGCTTCTGTACATTTCAGGAAACATACAACTTACGTAAGTTTTTTTTTCTGCATGATTAACAATATAAAATCAGTCTATCTATGTTGTTAAGGAGAATGGAACGATGATCATATTTTTCATTTACTACTAGTAATTAAACTATTTAATTTTTTCTGCTCACACTGCAGATATACAACTACACCACCTTGCTTGTTTACATAACTTTACCTCGGAATATATCAACGTGTAGAATCTAACAAAAAATATTTAAAAAATGATTGCAGCACACAATATACACTGGAAATAATCAAACATATTCATCTGCAAATTTAGTAAACCGTGAACAATTTATTTAAAACAATTCTAAGTACGCAGTTTGGAACAACATTCCTTTTTTGTCGAGCCCGCTTGCGGTGAGCTCGATATAGTTGTCACTTTTGGCGGTTCGGTGTATGGGCGTGCGTGCGTGCGTCCGGTTTTGTCCGGATCATATCTTTTTCATGCATGGAGGATTTTAATGCTACTTGGCACAAATGTTCACCGTCATGAGACGGAGTGTCATGCGCAAGAACCAGGTCCCTAGGTCTAAGGTCAAGGTCACACTTGGAGGTTAAAGGTCAAATTCAAGAATGACTGTCCGGAGCATATCTTTTTCATGCATGGAGGGATTTTAATTTAACTTGGCACAAATTTTCACCATCATGAGACGGAGTGTCATGCACAAGAACCAGGTCCCTAGGTCTTAGGTCAATGTCACACTTAGAGGTTAAGTTCAAAGTCAAGAATATCTTTTTCTGGAGCATTTCTTCTTCATGCATGGAGGGATTTTGATGTTACTTTGTACAAATGTTCCCCACTATGGGCTACCCTTGTTTTTAGAATTACTTTCCTTTGTTGTTACTATAAATAGCTTATATTGTAACTTTTTATTACTAGCCGTTTAGAAAAATCGAGACCACTTTTCTGTGGTACAACATGCATGTTACATCCAATATTTAGGTGTATTTTGACCCATCTCTACTTGGTAAGGAGTTAGCCCTTTTGACAACATATACATACTGACAACTTATACACATTGTCAACACATACACATACACAATGACAGCACAAACACACAACACAAACACACTGGCAACACGAATACAATGACAGCACAGACACAATGATAACACATACATACTGACAACACATACACACTGACAACACATACACACTGACAGCATATACACACTGACAGCTCAAACACAATGACAGCACATACACAATGACAACACAAACACAGTATGAGTGAGATGGTCATGATCTGAACTCGTTTGATAGAACCAAATTGTTACGCACTAGATATAAAAATAGCAAGATGGAAATGATGGACCCTATCGCAGAAAACAAAGAAAAAGTATAAAGATTATTAAGATTTCAAGTTTATGTGCCGGCAACCTTTTGTTTGAATTGAGGCAAAACTCATCAACTTCGCAAACAACTTTGAATCTCAATTACAAAACTGTAGACATGGTACATATTTCATGATTGTACATACATGTAACTTCATAGACAAGAAAGTAAGCCGCAAAATCATTGTCAAAGTCATCCAGGTTAGATATTGAAATTTGGGTACACATGGTCCTATTTTGTTTCTGTAGCTTAAAAACAAGAACAAAATGTCAAAGATTAAGGTCATCCCAAATAATAATAAAATATGTTCCCAAAACTGAACACATGGTCTAAATTTCATCTCTGTAGCTTCAAAAACATAAAAGTAGGTCAAATGGGTGGGGAAAATTTTGACGATAGGGCTTACTTAGAATATGTTGGGAGAGGCTACATACCGAATATCTTAGAGCTAGACCTTGCAATTACGGGGTAGAAGAGTTTCAAAAGTTTTCTTAAATGAGTCGAAATAAAAATGATTATCACCCGGGTTATGGCTAATAAGGTCTCATCCACAAATACAAGCTAATATAGTTGCTTTTATGGACGGACCTTTATAAAATTTGCTTCAAATAAAATCAAATCAGTTGTGGCTAATTTTGACCACAGGAGCGTAATTTAAACAATATTTGTAGACGACAATGTTTGTAGACGACAACTAGATGATGCTACATTCTAACTAACTCTAAGCTCTTGGTTAAATGTGTTTTGGCCTAATTCTTTAAGTCAAATGAAACAAGTGATCACATGGGAGGGACCAACTTTAACTCCAGTGGCATAATTTGAACAACCTTTGTAGGATATTAGTAGGTTGTGCTACACATCTACTAGTTAATCTCTAGAAGATTTTAAAAAGTATGTCCTTATATAAGTATATGCAAAACAAGTGAACTAAGGGTTAAAGGAAAAACTACAACAGCGATAATTTTTTTTTTTTTTTTTTTTTTTTTTTTTTTTTTTTTTTTTTTTTTTTTTTTTTTTTTTTTTTTTTTTTTTTTTTTTTTTTTTAAAATAAAAAAAAAAAAAAAAAAAAAAAAAAAATAATTAAATTATTTTTTTTTTTTTTTTTTTTTTTTTTTTTTTTTTTTTTTTTTTTTTTTTTTTTTTTTGGTTAAAAGGAAGAAAAGGGGATTAGAGGTTTTTTTATAAAAATTTTTTTTTTTTTTTTTTTTTTTTTTTTTTTTTTTTTTTTTTTTTTTTTTTTTTTTTTTTTTTTTAAAAAAAAATTTTTTTTTTTTTTTGTTTTTTTTTTTTTGGTTTTTTTTTTTTTTTTTTGGCACTCGTATTGGCCCCAGCCCGGAGGACTCGGGCCAATACAAATGCTCTCGGTCAAATAACAGGGCCAATATCAAATAACTCATTTAATAACATATAATCATTAAAAATAAAGCAATATAGGACCATGGTTTTAGCAGCGCACTTGCACTTAATGTCTTCTCTCATTTTGTGCAATATGAACGAATTTCCATCAGTACTGTTTCAGATTTGCTCCGACCAAGAAAACGTAAGAAAGGGGATAGCAAGGTAGAGTTACTTCGTGGGCACTGCACTTTTCTTTTTAAGTTCGTCTCTCCCTGTATACCATTTGAATGTATTTCCTTCAGTACTTTAAGAGTAAGAAATGTAACAAAGAGGGATAATAAAAAAAGTCGACAATGTAGAGTTACGGTACTTTCTCTAATTGTGCTGAATCACTTTATGAAGTTTTAAGTAATTCCCTTTAATACTTCTGCAGTTACATAAATTCCATAAAGGAAGATATTAAAGACAATAAAGTAATATAGGTACATGGTTCTTGGGTATTGCACTTCCCCTAGATGTGTTCTCTCATTGTATGCAATTTGAACTGAAATGTCCTACAGTACTTTCAGAGTTGTGCTCAGGACAAGAAAATGTAACACAGCGCATAAATAAAAAGTGGGCAAAATAGAGTTAAAGTTATTAAGTAATACACATTCTCATATTAGTGCTCGATCACTGTCCTTTTGGAGTTATGCTCAAAACAAAGATGCTGGGACGGACAGGTAAATGAGTCGATTTCTATGTGCCTCAAAGTTGGAATAAATACAAAGAGGTGTTGCTCCCGGGTCGTACCGATTATAGCCTCTTTAGAGGATAATGGAATTAATAAGCACAATAACAAACAAATCAACAGAGCGCTACTGCCTATAATGACTGGGTCAGGATCACAGATACACCAACGTCATACATACTGTAGTATACTACAGTGTGTACATATTATCAAAATACATCTTTTTAAATTCAGACAGAGTCAATTCTAACACCGTTAGAAAAGCGTTGAATAATGTCTGAAGCGGACCATTACACCATGCTACAAACCAAATATCTGAGCTTTCGGACAAGAAAATTATTTTTCTTTTCTTATTTTACGATACGTTTTCGGAGGACAACTACATAACACTTTACTTTGTCAGCATGGTCGTTATATTTTCTATTGAATTTCCATGCACTTATGGGAGAATTATATTTGTTTCAGCTCGGTTCGAAGCAAGCTTTCCCAGATTGTAATTATTAAAGTGACATTATGCGCATCTTACTGCACAGAACAACATTGTATTAATTATTCACACAATTTGACAATTTAAAGCGAATTCTACAAATCAAAGTGACATTATGAGCATCTTACTGCACACAGTGTATTTTTGGTGACAGTTTTATAAAAGCATTTTTCGGTTGCTGTGCATTTAAATGTGTTAAACTAATGATAATGCCGCATTAGTATTTGAAGTTGGTGCTTTAGAAATAAAAAATGGACTATTAGAATAATAGTTCCTTCGTTGGCAGTGATCTCCCTTGTGTTATTAGTGTTGTTGCCGGTAGAGATTTCGGCAGTGTAAGGGAAACAACTCCTGCATGCAGTTGTTTATTTCTTAAATTGACTCTCCCAGTCAAAATAGGAATAGTAATATTTGGAAAGTTATTATTTCGTACTGGTAGCAGGAAGTGTTTGTTGTATTGGGTTAAAAGCTATTATTTCCTCTACCCTTTTTACACACACCTATTTCAGCTGGATTTTTACTTGAAAAAAATGTGCATAATTCCACTTGAATCGCTTGCAAACACAAATGATCAACGCATACCCATCTGGATAGTTCGGAGCACTGGTGATGCTATGCGCCTTGTTCAAGAACATACATCGTGTGGTTTTAAATTGATGATATAATATCTGATCGGTAATAGAACCGTTGAAATTTTCATTACCGCAAACTTGGTAATTTTTGCGTGAAGATAGTTTCGCGGTTTCAGAGCAAACACACTTTGCGAAAGAAGAATTCCCTTGTTGTAAATAAATGTGAGTTGAAATTCGTGAAAATAGCGAAAATTAAATTATCGCAAATATTACTAAATTTATAGTAATAACCTAACGCCGTTATCCACCGCAAGGAGATAAATTTTAAATAACCATCATCTCTAAGTGGTGCTACTCCCGAAGAATCGTTTTTATGAACCCCCAATTTTCCTTAGTTGTATCATGTTTGTGTGGGGTCCCATATTATATCATTGTTCAAATAGTCCCAGTACGCATTTTTATTTTTCTTTTGAATCAATGTTTTTTGAAAGCTTTAGTTTTGTGAAAATTTCTTGCTTTTTGGCTATTTTCATTTTACTATATACTCTATCTCCCTTTTCATGAGTCTCTTGATTTCTGCATTTATCCATTGAATATGTTGCTTTCCAGACACGGTTTTACAAGGAGTGAAATTGTTCATTAAATCTTCTACTTTGACTTTAAATGCATCTCAGAGATCATGGACATTTACAAAGGTTTAGAGTTCTTCTTTTACAAAAGTATTTACTCCTTGTTTTATGGCAGCCCAGTTTGCTTTCTTAAAAATAAATATTTTCTGTTTTTCTGTAGGATTTATCCTGACTGATGTCAATAAGTCAGCAAAGGATATACAATGATCACTGAATCCTATATTTACTTAAATAGTTTCAGCCAATGATGGGTGAGACAGAAATAACAAGTCTAAGCAATGTGGTATCAGTAATTCTAGTTGGCTCATTTACTAGTTGGGTTAAACAAAAACTATCCGCAAAATTGAGCAGCTACATAGAGTAGAACCTGATTTTACAGTTTTAGTTTGCCAGTCTATATCTCCAAGGTTACGAGATATGATTTTATATTTCAGAATCTTACGAAGTGACGTCATATTATCGTTCCTGTTATAAGACAACGCTAGGAAACTCCTGCACAAAAGATGCAACAAATCTTATATGTACAGGGTCATGCAAGGGAGACTTCTGTAATAAAAACGATACTGGACACCAGTATGAGCAATTCTATAGAAACAACTCCGCTCATGAGCAATTCTTCGAAAACAACTCCGCCCATGAGCAATCTTTCGGAAACAACCCCGTAATACAGTTCAGTGTTTTCCTATACACAAATGCAGTAGCCATGATACAAATGACGATTGCCGGTATTAAACAGTAAATGAACTTATGTAATAATAAGGGTACAAATGTGTTTAGCCAGATATTTTCACTTTCGATCAATTTCATTTTATTGCACGTACGGGGTATTTCAGGGTTTATACTATACTAAAGTAATAACTAGAAGTGATGGAATCAGCTCATCAGATGACATTCTACATTCAAAATCATTTACATGTCAAAACTATTTGAATGTAACAACCATTTTAATGTTACAATGGCGTGACATTCGACATTCAGAAAATTTGCGCCTTATTAGTAATTCAAAAAGTGCATTTCGCGTACAACTTTACTTTAACAAAATCTGAAATAATTATACTGCCTTTGTCTAACCAATGTCCAATGCAATAGTGAAATAAATTGTAATTGTTATAGCTCTTTTTACGAATAGACCCCTTGGTTCTTTTTTTTTTCATGCCCGGTGTATAGCACCAACACACGCGAGACTACCTCTGGGTTTCTAACCAGTTCATCTCAGATAGGTGGGAAACACTCAAAAGCGTTTCTGAAATTTCCAGTAGCTGGCAGTAGCAACAGCAAAAGCGTGTAGTTAGCAGTAGCAGTAGCTGGCAGTAGCAGTAGCAAAATCGTGAAGATGGCAGTAGAATAGCTGGCAGTAGTAGTTAAATTGTCTAGGTTCAAATACTTCATAACAAAAGTATTTTGGTTTGTTGTTTATCACAGCGCCTAATACCTTAGGTAACCTCTTGAATTCTGATATCCTCCTCTTCTATAGTATGTGCCAGGATATATCATTAGTGCCCGGATACCCTCTGAAGTGTTTATCGTCTCGTTCTTTTGGATAGTATAAATCAGGAAGGTTCACACTGAGAGACTTGTAAATGGTCGATTTGATACTTCTGCTCAATTTCCTAATGTTCCTAATTGTGACATATGAAGACCATCGCGTTCGAGTATTCAATGGTAAGTACAAGTTTGACTTGTCACAATAGGAACCTCTTTTCATATCATGACATTTTTCTTTGATCGCTATTTTTACCCTTTCAATTTTCCTGTTTGATGATTGGAGATTTCGCGACAATGCAAGAGAGACAACCACTTTTGTATCATCGGATTTGTTTTTGGCATTTCCAATAATTTCAAGTAATTCATTCGCGCATTCATCATCAGACATTTTCCCGATATCGTTACACAGAAGTTGTAGAACGTACATATCTTTCTTTACTTCTTCGTTCGTGTCTTTAAGGTATTTCTTTGCCTCTTCTAGTGTGTATTTTGATGTTTTATTAAGTTCATTTTCTCCCGATTCAATAAACTCTTTGCTGATGAATCTTATGTTAGATGTTCCGATAATTTCTACTTTCGGTTATTCTTTTTCAAGTTTGGTTCTTTCTTCTTAGCATCACGTGTATTTCCCGTTGTTTCCTGTGGTTGCATATCATTAATATTTTTAATGCATGTTTCGATTTCCATGATTAATTAAATTGGATTTTACTACTGGTTCTTCTCTTATTAGGCTGTCATCTATCCTTCATTCGCGTAACTTATTAGAAATGTATTCCTCCAATATTGCAACTGCCTGTTTTTTCAAGCTGTCCTCCAGTTTTAGAATCATATCATTATTTGTCCTCGCTCTCTCGTCTCTCAGATTAACTTCTTCACATGCCAACATTCATCTTATAGCAGTCACAGTTCACTTCAAATTTGTGGTCTCACTGCTGAGTCTAGCAATTTGTAATTCCTTCTCTAGATAAAGTTCATGGCTATTTAATTTCAACTTCCCATTTTCCAATTTAAATTTCGCGATATCACTTTCGTTAGGTTCCTTGGCTTTCTTTGATTGAAGTTTTGCGATCGTTTCATCTCTCTTGGCCATTTGATTCGTCAAAGATTGTTTTTCTTACTTAAGCCAATGTTTTAACTTTTCAAAAAGCTCCGAATCTATGTTTCTCTGTGTTATCTTTACAATGACATTCACTAACGAGTTTTCCATTAACTTGATTGATTTTTCAACAAATGACTCTTTATTTTATGTTACAATTTTGTTTTCAGTTTGAGTTTCCACAGTTTTCATTTGTATTTGATTTTGCGTTCACTTTGTTTGAAGATCTCTCTATTGTTGTGTTTGTGTTGACATGTCTTTTGTAATTGTTTTTTGTGTACGATGTATCAATTGGCAAAGTTCTGATAGGTTCATCCGTATCTTCTGTTCCACTGCAAACTTGGCACGTAAATTTCCGCGTTGGGTTTCATTCATATAAAGTTGGTAGTAAGGCAGCTTTTAACAAGTGTAGTGACACCAACACTGACATTCACAACACTGGATGGTTTCTGTCTTATTTGATTTTTTGTTGCAAAAGCTGCATCCCTGCGACTTCTGTTTATGCACAGTTAATTATATTTGCTTTGGTGTTGTTTCTTAACTTTCATGTTAAAGTGTCTCTGTCCCTCTACTGATATGTTCACTGTTCCCTTTCACATTCTGCCAATAAGTTGAAACAACACTTATTTCCGACTTTGCTAGCTCGTCTGAAGACAAGTTCCCATGGTTCCCATAATTCTCTATTAAATACATCTTTGTTTTACGAGGTTTTCCAATCACACATCTTCCACTTTACTATCAACTTGGTGAAACCATCCTTAATGTACTTGCTAGCAGTATGAACAATTAGTGATGGTATACCAAATATGTTTTCCTGTGCCACTGCAATAATTGCTGCCGACAGTTCCGCTCTTTTGTTGGTTTGATTTTCGCCAACAAGCGTTTCCGATGTATATATTTGACGACAATCATTCCAATAGACTTCACATCCGCCTTTCGAACCTTTCCGACCCTTTTCTCTGTATGCATCATCAACTTAATATTTTCGCCTGTGCCACCGCAATCATTGTTGCTGACAGTTCCGCTCTGTTGCTAGTTTGTTTCGCACCGATCGGCTTTTCCGATGTATTCGTTGGATGAAAATTTTGCCAAAAGACTCTAAATTTGCCCTTCGAACCTTTTCGGCCGTTTTCTCTGCATGCACCGTCAACAAATACCGATACACTCTCCCTCTGTTCTGTTCTGTTCATCTTGTTTACAAGTTTGGAGTCCCAAGCAACAACTTTGAAGCTCGATTTTTTACTTAATTTGAAGCTATCACTCGTTTATATTCACAGTGCAGTTAGTTATCAGCGCTTATATACCTTTTACCAGACCATAACTACTATTATTAATCAGCTGGCTATCGCCAGTTGCTACTTCCGGGAAACTACTATTTCTTTCGAACCTTTCCGACCGTTTTCTCTACATGCACCGTCAACAAATACCGATACACTATCCCTCGGTTCTGTTCATCTTGTTTACAAGTTTGGAGTCCCCAGCAACAACTTTGAAGCTCGATTTTTTACTTAATTTGAAGCTATCACTCGTTTATATTCACAGTGCAGTTAGTTATCAGCGCTTAGATACCTTTTACCAGACCATAACTACTATTATTAATCAGCTGGCTATCGCCAGTTGCTACTTCCGGGAAACTACTATTTCTTTCGAACCTTTCCGACCGTTTTCTCTACATGCACCGTCAACAAATACCGATACACTATCCCTCTGTTCTGTTCATCTTGTTTACATGTTTGGAGTCCCCAGCAACAACTTTGAAGCTCGATTTTTTACTTAATTTGAAGCTATCACTCGTTTATATTCACAGTGCAGTTAGTTATCAGCGCTTAGATACCTTTTACCAGACCATAACTACTATTATTGATCAGCTGGCTATCGCCAGTTGCTACTTCCGGGAAACTACTATTTACGGCGCTATTTACGTCGTAGACTTGCACGAATTTTCTATGGACCAACGGGAAATACGCTTACAAAAAAATCGCCAAATTTGGTAGTGTGGTGAATCCGAATCAGATTTCTACATGTACTTGATCCGCGTAATGACGGATATGTCGGCGATTTTTTTATTTTTGCGGAAAATACATATGTATCAATGTGAGGTATATAACAACCATATTTATAGTGTGGATATAACTTCAAGAAATACATTTACTGGATCAAAACCGATTGTCGCTGATGAGGATATGCCATAGACAAATTTCTTTTCTTTCATTGTCATTATCAGGGTCCGTATATTACACGTAGTGTAATATACGGACCCTGTCATTATGGACCTGCGAGTGATCAAATGTGTGGCAACTTGCCATTGAAAACTTTTGAAGTCTTGATTACCGTGGTCACAATATTCAGAAGGCCGTAAATATCTGCGATTCAATACTATAGTTATATTCTGGTTCTAGCTATAATAAAAATAAAGAAATAATATTAATTTTTATATCATCAGGTGGTTGTGTTCTTCCTACTTATCAGTCCATATCCAGCCGCAGTACTTATGAATACAACCTTGGCCATAGGCATAATTGAAACACATTGACTGTATGTACATGTGCACTAAAGACATGCAATTTTTGAACAGTTTCAAAACAGGATGTATTCTTTACTTGTTCTCAACATTAAATTCTTCTTAGATATAGATTATCCATACAAATTAGTCCATCATGCCATCATCTGTAATTAAAGGGTCTCGTAAAGTTTTGTTTGATGTTTTCAGGGATTTTATAGTTAAGTTTAGTGTTGAAAAGTCGGCGTGATTTTAGTTTCATTATTGCAATCTCGACATGTTTTCTCTGGGCTGCTAATCTTCTTGACTCAATCATTTCCTTTTCCGACAGCCTTTTAAGAATGATCGAATGCGTTGCACAAAATTCATCAGAAATAGTTCATACGTCGGTCAGCCATTATGTTGTCTCCTGACAATAAATAGTTTAAGACGCCTCAGTGTTTTTTTGGTGATGAAAGTTCCACTTGTAAGTACTCCATGTTTGTGCTCTCGCTTTCAAGGAAAAGGGTTTTTGTATAAAAAGTTCAAAACATTTAAGTGTATATGTTGTCTTTGGGTATATGTCTTTAAATGTTACTAGGAAACATCACCTAATTATGTCCCTTGGTAACCACACTTGACACGAACACAGCTGCTCGGACATAATATAAATCCACGATTTGCTGATTGTCTTTAAAATATACGTTTAATATGTTCAGATATCAACAGCAATCAGAGTGTGTTAGCACCTAAACAAAAAGTATAGTGGCAACATACATGTAATAACTGTTTGTCTTTGCTGATTTCTGGTGCCACAATCGCCGTCCAATACCCATAAATGTAAATGCTAACTGGATAATACCAACAGAATCGGGTCTTTTACATCCAATTTATGAGAAAGTGGAAATTAGTGTCATAAAGACAGAAAAGCTAAGTCCCGTGTTAGCAGTTCAGAAAAGATTTCGCGCACTGAAATATTTGGCTGTCCACTGACTATAAACATATAGAAATAGCAGTGATCAAGTGCAACTATGTCAATCGTCTTTGTACACTTATCAACCATAACTGGCTTAATTGCATTATTATATAATTCAGGATAAACACTGATCTTTAGAGTCTTTACATGTTGCCAGTGGTGTAGCAATAAATGTTTCATCATAGGAAATGGTCTCAATTCTCAGTCTGCATTGGCGTTTGGTCTGATTTCAAAGATAGGGAGAGGTTGGATCCTTTGTAGTGTAACCCATATGTTAAGATTAAATTCGGTTGTCCTTAGTTTGCTCCCCATCCACAAAATGTATTGAACACACCTGAAAGTTAAGAAAACACAGATAACTTTTATTTGTACCGAAAGAACAATGCAAAGTTAATTTTAATACAAACATAAATTAAAAGTACATACAGTGCAAAATTTCTGTTGGAGTTTTTACTGACTGGCAGTGTGAGATTGCATGCGGTTGTGACACCCATCTATAGTAAGTATCGTCTTGAACAAGGCCGATATGCATGAAATTTTACTTGATATAGAAAAAAACCCGAAATAGCGGCTTTTTGAAACGTAGAAACGATGTCAGACCATTAGATGTATTAATATTCTTACATAACACATTCAAATAAGCCCAGCAAAATGTGTTTCGGTCAAAACATTGGGACACCCACGACACACAATTCAAGCCTTGTCACTTCCTTCAATAACTTTTTTGTTCTTCACTCTAGGACTCAAACAGATGTGTAGATTTCAGTAGTTACATACGACTACTTAACCAGACGAAATGATTATTTGACAATACAACTTAATGTTGCAATGTCGAATTTCTCTTAAAACGCTTACATTGATATTTTCTTTTATCTCCCTTTATTTTGACATTGTACAATAAAAAAGTGGATTTTCAATATATTGTTTACCAGTACACTTTTGTTGCTTTACCATTGCTAATTGGTATTACATCCTTTATGTTATACTGTAATAGATAATTTGCCGCCGTACGTCACGTTTTAATACGCGCTACGTTTAACGGACGTGACGTTACTAGTTTGTTTTCGCATACGTTGTAATTTGCTGCACCCGTACAATGAAGTCGAAACATGTTGCGCAAAATAGCGTTGTGTTATATATATAGAAGGAAGGCAACAGCGGAAGAATCTTTTCGGTACGTGTTACAAGTTTTATCCCTTTCACAGTTGCATGAAACCGACAGTATTCTTGTTAATTTAGGTCAAAAGCAAAAGCAGTTTTTTTTCACCAAATATGTAATTCAGTTCTCGCTCATCATTAATCTTAAGCTAAATATGACTTCTGGTCAAATTAAAAGAACAACTTTGCATTTGCTTCCATGACATTTGGTCGAAAGACATTTGGTTTAACTGAAATTTCGACATGTTAAATACCTTACACACTAAGTATATTGTAAACAAAATAATGCGGCATCAACATATTCCATATATTACAACACCGTAATCGATTATTAGAATTCTCAAAAATAAGTCTTGCAAGACGTGAACTACTGAAAATCATAATGAAATACATATAGTTTCTATTTAGTGGTTATATAAGGGTCCTTTGAATGCCGACATATTTGAGAAATTTCCAGCCCGTGTTTGCCAAACGAATTTGATTGGTTGCTGAAAGTAGGTCAACAGCGGCGACCAATGAGATCGATTGATCTAATTTGGTGTCTGGATCGTGGATATCAAGCTTTTTTAATTTTGAATGTAGTAAATGCTGAAAATATCAAAATTCCCCTTTCAATAAAGTATGGTCCTATTGTGTTATCGGTTTTTTTTCTTAAAAATTTAAGAAAGGCCTAAGAGTTTTGTGAATTTTTTCTGGTTGCCTATCTGATAATGCATGATGACATTTTCGCCATGAACTTTTATTATAAACTAGTGGAAAAGTGACGTGTATAGGAACAAAGTGGTTTTTCCTTCATGCCCCCCCCCCCAGTTCCTTCAATTATACCTCGTAACTCATACCCCAGTCATAGTGTCACGTTTTGGCTGCTACGTTAAGCTACGTTGGGACACGTGGCTACAACGTGGACAAGCGTCAAAGAACGTGGCTAAAACGTGATCAAACGTGGCTAAACGTTTTCCCACAACGTACTACATCATGACAACAACGTGGCGAGAACGTGGTACAACGTAGAATAACGTGGCAACAACGTAGCAAAAACGCAACAGAACGTGGACATAGCGTGTTCCGAGGGTTGAAACGTTGTTGACACGCTGTGTCACACTTTGATACGTTGTAACACGTTGAACTAAGTTATGAGCTGCGTTATGTTACGGTCTTCTACGTTGTTCGAATTAGTGGTACGTTTTGATACGTTGTGCTACGCTATATATGATACACGTCAAGGAGGCCAGATACCATCTGCCAGATATACCCCTCCATCTAGGACATCATGTCAGCCCGGATAGCTCAATAGGTAGAGCACGAAACTTGTAATCTCGGGGTTGTGGGTTCGATTCCCAGGGCTGACCAACTAAAATTACTTACAGTCTTTCGGATGAGACTTAAAAACCGAGGTCCCATGTATGGGTGAAAACCTGATAAAGAACCAGGGGTGTCTCTGGAATTGGGACGCTTTCTGTATCTTGCACTATCCCCCGAAAACCTAAAATAACTAAAAACTCTTCTGGGGGCGTTGGTCATATGGGAAACCGGTACCAACGATAAAACCCTAATATACCAAATATACATCATGTCATTTGTTCTTGCTTAAGCCGAGTGCTGCACCTATTCAATGGATCTCCAACTAGCGAATGCTGCCCTAGCCCTGAACCAAGACATGCTGCAAAATATGTTGGTTCCAGATGGCGCTGTCACCTGGTTTGAAAGTTGCGGTCACTCTCCGTCACCTTGCCACTGGAGACAGTTACCACTCACTAAGAGTAGACCACAACACACTTTCGTACATTGTCAAAGAAGTTTGCGAGGCCGTCGTAGCAAAGTACACTGAAGAAATCCTGAACATCCCCACTGCCCTGAACATCCCCAACTGCCCCTGACGAGTTGCGAAGTGCAGCAGAACTCTTCAACACAAGGTGGCAGTTTCCGCATGCTCTCGGCGCACTAGACGGAAAACACGTGGCCATAAGAAAAGCGAAGAATGGCGAGTCCATGTACTTTTATTACAAGGGGTACCACTCTATCGTCCTTAGGGCTCTGGTAGACGCTGACTATAAGTTCCAGTGGGTCAACGTCCGCTCCCCTGGCCCCTGTTCAGATGCGCAGATCTGGAACGACTGTGACCTCAGAAACCACATCGTCACCGACCACATCGGTTGGCCACAACCAGCCCCTACTTTATTAATGCTGACGAAGCTGTCGTCCTCAAAACTTGGCTAATGAAACCTTCCTCAAGGCGGCACATGGACCATGAAGAGAGAATCTGTCACGAGCCAGGATAGTAGTGGAGAATGCGTTCGGTATACTGGCCAACCGCTTCGGCTGTCTGCTCACCTCGTTCAAGCAGGATCCGAGCACGGTCGAGTCCATCGTCTTTGTCTGCGTTTGTCTACATAACATCATGAAGGTACGCTACGCACACGGGCAAAATGGCCTGGTTGACGACAAGGACAATAACCACCAGATCATCCCGGGTACATGGCGACAGGGGACGAACTTGGTCGACATGCAACAAGTGATGGGAGGCAACATTGACAGCAGAGCGGCCAAGGAGCAACGCCTCTACCTGAAGCACTACTTCTCCTCACCAGCAGGCAGTGTGGCATTACAGGACCGCATGGTATGACTCTGTGCTATGACTTGGACTAAGTTCAACCTTTGGAATTTATACTCCAGTTTCATTATGCAAACTTCTTGTATATTAAAACAGATTGTTAACATTGTACCCTTGTTGTGTTTTTTCCCCAATCATCTCTGGGGCTTTTTTCAATAAAATTCGTATGACTAAACTATACGTTAGTGCAAAATAATTATAGTATGTAAATTTCTTGTATTCTTGTACACAATAACCGGTTTGGATTTACCTTAATATCACAACATCCTGGATAATTTAGCGGCGATCTGTTTTCTCCTTTGCATAAATTAGTATTTAGAATCGAGATGTACCTCGCTCGGAGGTCAAATCGGTAATGATTTTGTTTATTACTAGGCCAGTCTGCAAGTGAGTGCGTGGCGACCTTTAGCTGCACATGGTTGCAGCGTGGCGGCAGCGAAGCATAACGAAGCACAACGTGGCAACAACGAGGCGACAGCGTGGCATAATCCGACTTTGATATTCGTCGCCACCTGTAAATCGTGTCACAACGGGACTTCGACGTGGCAACAGCGTGGCTAGCACGTAGCTAGCGCGTAGCGACAACTTGGCACATCGTGGCACCCGGCGAAAATTTCCAAAACGTGGTTGTCACAAATGGGGCACAACGGCGCGGCCAAAACGTGACACTATGACTGGGGCATCAACAACTGCAGAAGAAGGCCTCTCCTTATCTCCTTTGCCGAGTGATACAAGAGGCCTTCCTCTAACCCAACCTCCTCCCCCCCCCCAAAAAAAAAATAACGCTGGAAACCGCTTGTGCTACTCTCCAGACCTCTGGCGAACCCTTCTTTATTCTGTATAAAAACAGCGTATAACTATGTGTTTCCATAAACAACTATAGAAGGCCCGTTCCACGACAATTCCTAAAAGCCTAGCAGCAAATTATATGTTTCCACTGGTCTGCGGGACTTTCAGGAAGACTCGCAGACTTTCAAGAGACGATCCCTAACACTATATTGGTGCTTCTTTTAAACTTTCAAAGTGTCAATGTGGTCGCACTGAAAGTAAGTTTGATGGGGATCATTTTAGCGGCATTATGGATATTTGTTTTTTTTATTATGTAAAGTTATAGTGTCCAACTGCTTATATACATGTTTCAAACTTACACAAGAGAAAGACAGTGATGAAGGTGGGCAATAACAAGGGACAATCGGCTGTCGATAACCTGGCATATGTACGACCGTGCTAAATTATTGACGGGCCTATATCATGTATATGCATCAACCAAATCTATGAATCTGTACATCAGAATTAAGAAATGGCAACTGCACACCCATAGTGTCATTTAAAGGCCCATATCCACGTTGGATGTTCGCGGCAATTTATAACTCACAGCACTTATACAGTCAATAAAGATTTCTTACCGGAGACATTGACACTGATTTCTACAAATCATTCTTACTGTTGCTTTTGAAATCAAACATAAAGTATCGCACAGTATTTTATCCTTGATGGGCAAAAAACAAAACAAAACAAACTAAATTTATGCTTTCTGACAACACAGTTTTTTTAGAAACGACATGCATATGAAAGAAAGTGCATAAACATTGCTATTCGGTAAAAAATAACACAGTTCACAGTTTCCTATAAGTTAATCCCGAGACTTGACAATTGCTCATTATTCTAAATCTTAAATGCAAAGGGGTCATACCAGTTTCAGTATTATACATGTGTCATAATAATAACAATATACTGCTGTTGCTGCTACTACTACTTCTGCTGCTGCTGCTACTGCTACTGCTACTGCTGCTGATAGTGATAATAATAATAATAATAATAATAATAATAATAATAATAATAATAATAATAATAACTAGAACTGTCACAAGAGTGACGAATTATACCCCCACAATACAGCTTTGTCACAGAAGTATGGCAACCATAAGAAAGGAATAGCCACAAGGACATAGAGTTGAGTTATTATACATTATGACCTTTGACCTACTGACCCCAAAGTAATTAGTTTAAAAGAAAGCGCCTGGACAAGCGTAAAAAATTGCGCCTGGACAAGCGTAAGAAATAGAAACCATTCAAATGTTCCAAGTAAACCGTTTTACTGTAAACCATTTTACTGTTCAGGCTCACTGTGACCTTGACCTTTGACCTACTGACCCCAAAGTCGAACTTGACCTGTATTTCATGATGTTACAGCTGTGTACCGAAAATTATTTAAATCGGTCAAGCCTTTCATGAGTTATCATCCGGAAACTGTTTTACATTACAGTTCAGAGTCACTGTGACCTTGACCTTTGACCTACTGACCACAAAGTCGAACTTGACCTGTATTTGATGATGTTACAGCTGTGTACCGAAAATTATTTAAATCGGTCAAGCCTTTCATGAGTTATCATCCGGAAACTGTTTTACAGTTCAGAGTCACTGTGACCTTGGCCTTTGACCTACTGACCCCAAAGTTGAACTTGACCTGTATTTCATGAAGTTGCACGTGTGTACCAAAATTATTCAAAAGGGTAAAGTCGTTCATGAGTTATCATCCGGAAACCATGATAAGCAACAGAACGACCGACAAACCGACAAGCCGACGAACAAACCGACAAGCTCACTCCTATATACCCCCCCCCCCCCAAAAAAAAACTTCGTTTTGTGGGGGTATAAAAAACCTGCTTAACAAAGCTTTACTATTTAAGAACCTAGCTCTTCAACCATTTGCCACTAACTTCTTGTTAACATATCAAACTAGCTGATCTTCATTTTCCAAGCACCTGGTACATAAAGATACAGCCTAGCATAATGAAAAGAAACTTAATTTGCAGACAAAATCCTGCATGTCGTGTTGTGAAAAGCCCAACGAACAAAGGTTTTAATCTATTAATAATATGACAGCTTTAAAATTATGCTTATATTTTCAGCATCCGACTTCATTTAGAATGCAGTTTCACAAAACTCTCAGTAAATCAACACTAGAACTGTCACAAGAGTGACGAATTATACCCCCACAATACAGCTTTGTCACAGAAGTATGGCAACGGCCACAAGGACATAGAGTTGAGTTATTATACAATAACTTGTGTAAATGTATTGTTTTAATAGCATACAAAATGTGTAAGGTTGACCTTGACCCCCAATTTTTTTTTGAGTGAGCTTGACCTTGACCCTAGTGACCTTGACCCCAAAAAACTTTTTTGCTTAAAACAATCTAAAAACCAAAAATAAATAAAAATCTATTATAAGTAACAGTGACCTTGACCTTGACCCTAGTGACCTTGACCCCGAAAATTTTTTTTTGCTTAAAACAATCAAATAACTAAAAATAGATAAAAATCTATTTTTGGTAAAAAAAACAACACTCATTCTTCTCCCCACTCTCCCTTTCCCCCCCAAATTTTTTTGCTTAAAACTAAAATAAAAACTAAAAATAAATAAAAATCTATTTATAGTAACAATGACCTTGACCATGACCGTAGTGACCTTGACCCTAGTGACCCAAAGCTTCCTCTTCACCCAAGCTACCTACACACCAAGTTTCATTACAATTGGTCACTCCTAACTAAAGTTATTGAGCAAAAACCATTTTTCTATTTTTAGTAACAGTGCCCTTGACCTTGAACCTAGTTACCCTAAATGCAATCCCAAGCTTCCTCTCTACACAAGCTACCTACACACAGAGTTTGATTGCAATTAGTCAATCTTAACTTGAATTATTGCGCGGAAACCATTTTTCTATTTTTAGTAACAGTGACCTTGACCTTGACCCTAGTGACCCCAAATGCAATCCCAAGCTTCCTCTCCACACAAGCTACCTACACACCAAGTTTCATTGTAATTGGTCACTCCTAACTTGAGTTATTGAGCGGAAACCATTTTTCTATTTTTAGTAACAGTGACCTTGACCTTGACCCTAGTGACCCCAAAGTTGAACTTGACCTGTATTTCATGAAGTTGCACGTGTGTACTAAAAATTATTCAAAAGGTGTAAAGTCGTTCATGAGTTATCATCCGGAAACCATGAAAATCAACAGACCCAAACAAACAAACAAACCGACAAGCTCACTCCTATATACTCCCCCCAAACTTCGTTTTGTGGGGGTATAATAATAATAATAATAAAAAAATATTAATGTCTTTATTTAACGACGGTTACGCCGCTTCGTTCGTGGTCGTGTGGTTAGAGTCGCTGACTTGAAATCACTGTAACTTCTCATAGATTTAGGGTAGTTTGTTCAAACCCTGATACCGACCATGTCTCTTTATGTGAGACAGTTGGCCGTTTCTTACTGGTACTGGTTCTTCCAAGGAATGATTGTTAGGTCAACTGCCGCCTGTTAAAAGACCAACAATACGGTTGGAACGGAACCCATTATGTACCTATTTGCAAAGTGGCCTTCATAAAATTAGACAATAAATTACAAACATACATATAACAACATAAAAGTCATCATCAAGAATTAGTACACACTCAAACATAATACATTTGTACTTTTTAAGTACTTTTAGTGTATAATTATAATTATTATAAAAAAAATAATAATAATAATAATAATAATAATAATAATAATAATAATAATAAATTCTTTATTTAAAGAAGGTAACACATACAGAAATATGAACGAATATTCATATGACTTAGTTTAAACATGGCCTTCTGAAAAAGAAAACATGAAAAGGCCATAAACAAAACTTAAATTTCAACTATACACAGCTCAGTTATACATAATACAGTATGACAATCACTCAATAATTCATAGCAAACATTTCAGGACATTTGAACTCCATATGCAGGTCAAGACTTCGTGTTATGTGCAGAACCGCTATTAGTAAGGGGGGAACATATCAGGAGGGTTCTATAAACGAAAAGAAGTCGTTTATTCTAGCATAAATACATTAAAAATATAAAAATAAAATGAAACGCCTTATTGGTACGACGTTCAATAATGCGCGGGACAACGTCCGTGTTGTTTACGTCATATTTATGACGTCGCCAGGGTTTTTAAGCCCGGCAGTGTTGACGGGGGGGGCTGTACATGATGAAGACTTTGGGAGACAGGTCCATTGTTTGCAAGGCTGTATGGATAAATGAAAACGGGTTTAACGGCGCGTGATCTCCCCGTTAACACACGTTTTTTCTCCTGTTAAAACACCGGCAAAATGGGCAAAAACAGCACATTTTATGCTAGAATACAGTCAAACCTATGTTAGAGACCGCTATTAGTAAAACAAATCAGGAGGGAAAGAGAAGAAGTCATTTAAGAACTCATGTAAATGAAGTAAAGGTGTTAATGATGACCATAATCATACATGTTAATCAATTTCTAGCGAGTGGCATTTGCTCACAAGTTTGACTGTAAATAAAGAACATTCATACATCATTTTTCACACGATACTACGTTGGCACAGAGGTGACATGTGTATGTTTTTATTTATCTCGTGCACACGACATACTAAGTCGTGCGCAAGAGATATTATGTCGTGCGCACGAGATACTATGTCGTGCGCACGAGATATTATGTCGTACGCACGAGATAATTAAGTCGTGCCTACGATTTACTAAGTCGTGCGCACGAGATACTATGTCGTGCGCACGAGATAATTAAGTCAATGTAGGGAACTGATTTGACTGACTTAGTAACTCGTGCGCACGACATAAATACTCGTGCACACGACTTAATTATCTCATGCGCACGACATAGTATCTCGTGCGCACGACATAGTATCTCTTGCGCACGACTTAGTAACTCGTGCGCACGACTTAATTATCTCGTGCGCACGACATAGTATCTCGTGTGTACGACATAATATCTCGTGCACACGACTTAGTATGTCGTGCGTACATCTTAGTATGTCGTGCGCACGAGATAAATAAAAACATACACATGTCACCTCTGTGCCACCGTACGATACACATATGTGCTGTAGCAGTGTTATATTTCATCAATAAATGTTTTTTTCAATGATTTTTTAAATGAATTCAATGGTTGACTGAAACGAATATCTATTGGTATATTGTTCCAAGTGTGAGCAGAGATATTAGTAAAAGAATGTTTCATGTACATAGTGAGTTGTTTTGGTATCACAATATTAGTGTTGCTTACTGATCGAAGACAATATGTTTTATTGCTGGAAAAGTTAAGTAACTCAAGTATGTATTCTGGAGCAAGATTGTGTCAAGCTTTGTAAACAAGTACAGCCGTATGATATAAGCATCTATCAGCAAAAGTCAGCCATTTTAATTCATTAAGCAAAGGTGTGCTACAGGTACGCGAAGGTTTTCGTTTAATCAGTCTTGCGACTCTTGCTTGTAACTTGGACATAGTATTTAAACACCGTATTCCGGTTCCCCATATAGTACAACAATAGTCCATAGATGATAAAATGTACGCATTGTAGAACATAATTTTCATGTCATCAGTTAAGTAATTAGAAATTCGTTTCATAAGGGCAATTTTAGAATTGATTTTGGAGGATACTTTGGAAAGCTGTACATTCCAAGATAAAGTATTATCTACATAAATACCCAGTGTTATATACAGCAGGAACGTAGAATCAACGTTTTCTACGTTCCTGTATACAGCCACTGGATCCGTAAACATGTCCGTGATTTAGGTATGAGACGCCTAAATGCATTTCCATACGCGTACATTATAAGGTTTTCTTCCGGTGCGACTACCCAAAATCTCACCGACTGCTGAAATGAACTTTATTTTGTAGAATCATCCTAGTCCCACATAAAAATAACAAAATTTATACATGTGATCCAATACTTTATGCCAGTAATTTGGAGCTGAATGACACCACCCCCATTTTTGTGGCAGTTTTAGTGGTCACCGACCAAATATTTCAGTATTTTTAAAAACCAAGTATTTTGATTATAATCTATATCCAGATTTTTCTCTTCATATTTCATTTGTGATCTATCATCCAGCGATTAATTCAAAAGAATTTTTCTTGTATGCATCCACTTAGTTTCAGCCAATCAGCAATACACATAGTGTAGGTCCGCATGTTCCCTAGACAAAATAACCTGCTTTCGGTTTTCACCGATTTAGGCTTCTCATACCTAAAGAAGGTTTACATACATGTACATATACCGGTTACTTCGCATTAATATTATAAATTTAACCTTTGATACCGCTTGCATTTAAAAAAGATAAAACTAAACGTGGTACTTCACACCGCCACACGTTTAGTCTGGACGGATATATCAAATGTGAACTTCAATTTGTCCCCGTGATGTTTGTGTGAATACTGAACTTATACAGTTCGAATTCTAGGTCATATGTGTTTTTGTACTTAAAATAGACTGTTCCAAGGCCGAGGTAAGTCGGGTCAATATGTATGCACCGTGTCATCAATGTCGTTCAAGGCCGTCTATCATTACAGAAAAAATAGAATATTACTGGTGATATATATAGTGTTATATGCCTTATTTTCTCCACACAATCTAAAACAAATTGTTCTTTTCAAAAATAAAATTATTTTTTGTATATTGTTATATCAAAAAGAGAGAAAAAGACTCTGAAAGAATTTTGACTTATTCATATTTTTGAAATAATATTATTGGTTACTTTAGAAACGTTTCATTGTTTTCTCTCCCTTGTGAAGGGAAGAAAATGTTCATGAAACTATCACCAGCTTGTAATACCTTTCGTTCCCATAATACGACAATTTACTGTGCGATCATGTAAATATCATCATAATTGTGTTTTTGTTATACGTTTCGTCTGATCGTTTACCTCTGTTTTTTAAGCCTGCCTTTATATCATGCAATAAATTTAAAAAAAAATACTGAGAGGTGAACTGATACATTAACGAACTATTTTTTGTTCTCACACTTCAGTAACCTACATATCTGTTTTCCTTATAGAAGTCTAACTTTTTTCTGACATGTATCTTTCTTTCCGTCTTTTTTTTGCAACAATGATAGACAATGCAGAAATTGTAGATATTTTTTATATAGCGCTTTTAACATGTATTTGTTCTCCGGATGTGAACTACTTTAGTTAAAAGATAAAAGCAATATACACTGAAGCATATTAATAATGCATACTTTACATCCTAATCTACTTGGACTCTGAGTAAAGAATGTTGTTTTTCATTTATTTGGACTTTATATCTACAAGTTATTGTTCATTGTTTATTACAAAATTGATCAAAGTCCGATATTTTCTACGCAGAACGAAATAATATGTTGATACATTCATTATTTATAGAAATTAGAAAAACTATGTGATATCGTAGATGCTCTATCGTAGCGCACGTTACAGTGAAACGAGTGAATTCTATAAATAGTAAAATATTGGGTTTTCCCATTGATCATTCTATACCGCACGATATATAAAACGCGTGGTCTTACCGTGAATCGGCGAATCGTATCATCATAATTATTAAGGAAACGTACACGTGGAGTTTGAGGTAGTGAAAAGGGATACACATACAAAGGTATGGATTTTTTTTTTTTATGATTTATTATATCAAAAATATGATTATGAAACTGCGCTAAGAAATAATAAGAGAGTATGCCTTTGTTACTCCCGCTGAACCGCTTTAAAATAATCTAATAAAAATACTTTTATCTTTATTGTTTAAGATATCCATGAGTATTGTCATAAAATTTGTAATAGAATTCTTTACAATGAATTAAAATATACACGCTTTTATGACGTGATTGGCAGAGGGATATACTATACATGTATGTGAGATAAGCTGAAAAGATGTTTGGTGAAAATATGTAAAATCCGATGTAAGAGTCCGTAAAATCTAAATTTTTTGTACATAGATATATTGCCTTAAGTGTTATTTACTTTTATAGCACGGTCATTTAACAATTTGATACTTACTTCCGTTCTTTTTGTGCGACTGGTCAAGGCTAGCACGATTGAGAAACATGACGTTTATAGTTTTAATAACGACATATCTTGTTTGATTCTTTATTAAACTGGTACTGGAAAACTGTTCAGTAATTGTGATATTTTTCGATGGAAAGTTTTGTTCACGACGTGTACATCGTGTCAGAGTTAAGGTCTTTGACGGTAAAAATTACTGGCCCCTCAGTGCTGTCGGCTCAAAATGTGTACGAAGTACTAGAAATCTTTCTTATGGGGAAGCTATCCGTGTAGTTTGTTGAGTTTTTTTTTGATGTTTGTCGGGATTTATTAATGTAAAAGTACAAATAGTCAACATAAATAAGAGGACTCTGAGTTTTTTGACGTGTATAAACTCAGTTTTGAATTGAAATTTAGGCCTATCCCGTATATGCTTTTTTCTTAGTTCAAGTATTCATTGTAACTTAATACCAACGGACGGACAGGAAGGCAGAAAATTGACAGACATCATCAAAATAAGTGATTTCTGTTTTCAGATAAATTAGCAAACAGAATAAATTTTCAGTCCCATCTCGAATATTCTTGCATATCGGATCGGCATTTCCGGTGATTTTATATATGCCGGAAAAATCGGTCTGGTACCCCTCCTATGCCAGACGCCTGTGACGTGACGTTATAAACATTATGACGTCACTTTCCTAAACACAACGTCTAAATTTCGTTTGTTTTATATGAAAATGCATCTCGATAAGTTTGATTTTAGAAATTTTCTTTAAAGTGCAAGACGGTATGCAAGAAAAAGTTTCAATCATGAGACGTTTGGTTCAGATGGAAATATCCGTCCCCTCGGCAGAGCCTCGTTCTCGCCAAAACAGTTACCCTCGGTGACGGATATTTGATCTGAACCTCGTGCTCTTGACAGAAACTATTATTCCTTAATCATGAACCAAAATGGGAAAATGTGCCTTAGTCACAAGAAATAACCAAAGATGAAAAGTTCAAGAATGTAGCCGAAAAGAGTGGACTCGTTCTGAAGAATGCCTTTTTGATTATTTGATCATATTTTTTACAGATGCGGAAAACAAAATCCTGTTCTTCGAACGTGATTTATGCATATTTTCATTTTAAAATAAAAGGTCACCAGGACGTTTTGAACTGCTTATTTTTCAACTGTGATAACATTATGTATTTAGATCCTCAATTAATTTAAAATCAGAATTTAAAACCCAATGATGTGTAAAAGATTCTTTTGAGTTATATGCGTAAACTAAAGATCGGGGGTCAAGGGTTCGAAACCCACCAGCGCCATGGTCTTAAGGGGACGATGCCTGCATCTTTGTCTCTGTAAGGCATCGTGTCTGCTTGCCTGCCGGCCTGTCTGTCCCTGCATGTGCCTGCCTGCCTGTGTGTGTGTGTCTGTCTGTCCGTCTGTCTGCCTGCCTGCCTGCCAGCCTGTGCCTGCCTGCCTGTACCTGCCCGTGCCTGCCTGCCTGCCTCTGTCTCTCTCTTTTCGAGTTCGACTTCATCTTGTATGAGTCCTGACTCTTGAGATTGATTAAGTGACAAGTTCCAAGAACGAGAGAATGAGTCAATCAGTAGGACAACTAATTAATTTGTCGGGTATTGCTGACTGAAAGGCGAGTGGTGGTCAGCTAGATACGACAATACAGATCATTAGAAGAAAAGCCATGCAAATTACTACATTAATGAAACAAATTGCTCAAAGAATCTGGCAACATCAATTCGAAAGTATGATTTGATGATGCAACCCATTGTTTTGATCAAATACATTTCTAAGAGGTCTAAAATAATAGGATAGAATCATACTACTGTGAGTAGCTTGAAAATGTGATGTGTGGTTATAGCAAACAGTGCCGTATGGGCAAGTTACGTATAAGCCGGAGAAGGTGAACATCTGTATTAACCTATATATGCCAGGGGTACAAGAACTTTGTTTTGTTTAGTCATATTCGTGCAGCTCAGACTGTCTGACATATATTTTACGACTTCGCATTGAAATACATACACATTTAGGCATGATGACGGGCTTGCGCTGCCTGTACTCTGCAATACTGATTAACGAATGGATCTGAGTAAATCTACTGTAGTCTGTAGACACATACTAAATCTTTTCAGCAAGTGGCTCGTTAGTATTCTGACAATCTGAACCGCCAGAGGCTTTCCAGCAAAGTAGTTCTTTTTAAACTTCGCCAAAAGGATGAACATGAAAGTGGATTATTTCAAAGCACATCCGTTACCTGGCGAAGAAAATTTGACGAAAATCTTTGAACTGCAAAACTTATAGAAACTTTGTATACGCTAGATCACGCTTGTATGTAATGCGCAGTTAGTGATTACATGTAACGGTATCACGTGGCATACGATGCGTCTCCAACTGGATTTTGTTATGTAGGGTTAACGCACGTTTTTTCGTGTTATAACATCTGCAGAATCCCGAGGGATGGTTGTTGCCCGAGCCCGTTAGGGTTTCTGCAGGTGTTATTACACGAAAAAACGTGCGTTAACGCTATTCTAGCATAAATAACATAAAAAATAATAAAAATAAAAATGAAACGCTCTTACTGGTATCCAATCAGCATAAAATTTAATATTGGTTTTAAACTAATTACATTCAGTATGGCAGATGTTTAGTCTGTGCAGAAGGATGAAGCATGTATATACTGATAATAATTATGTATTCAACTTCCGTAAGAGACATAATTATTTATTAGTGATACAATCATCATGTATGTCACTGTTTTTGTCATTAAGAATGTCCACGCAGCTCCTCTGATACCACGTGGTGGATTTACACCAAACTTCTTATAAGTCCACTCAACCTAAGACAATTGAGCAGTGCCAAGCTTAGTTATGCATATCGCCGTCACATCCTGTTCAGTGATTTTCAGGGGATTTACAGAAAGGCATTTGTACAATTTTAAAAGGCGGTTTATAACGTTTCAGCTCATATCATACAAGTAATAAGAAATTACTGTGAAAATAGGAAGGGGATGAAAAAATGAAAATCAATTTTTTCTCGAAATTTGCTTAAAAATTGCTGTAGATGGATAGATAATGATCTAACTAAGAAAATGAATATCAACAACACTATGTTTCATTCAAAAATAAAAATTCTACAGACATTTTTCGATTTTATGTGATGTGCTGTTTGCTTGTATTCCTAGAAATTTAAATGAAACGTACCTCTGCAGCCTGAAGTAGCTACTGAAAATTTGATTTATAGTGTAGCGTGTTAGAAATTCACAATAACCAAGATCTTATTTCCGGTAAAATGGGCAAAAACAGCACATTTTATGCTAGAATATTTAGTAGAAAGACTTATCTTCTAGCATAAAATGTGCTATTTTTGCCCATTTTGCCGGTGTTTTAACAGGAGAAAAAACGTGTGTTAACGGGGAGACGTTATAACCCGTTTTCATTTATGCGCAGTACAGGGCCATTGTAAACAATGGACCTGTCTACCAAGTCTTACATCATGTACGGCGTCAACAGTGCCGGGCTTAAAAACCGCTGATGACGTCGTAAATAGGACGTAAACAACACGGACGTTGTCCCGCGCATTATTGAACGTCGTACCAGTAAGAGCGTTTCATTTTTATACCCCCAAAACGAGGTTAAGGGGGGTATATTAGTTTCTTATATGAGCACGAGGTTCCGCGAAACAGTTACCCGAAGTGACGGATATTTCCATCTGAACCAAGTATCTCATGGAAGAAACTTTTTCTTGCATACCGTCTTGCACTTTGAAATAGATATTTAAAAACAAACTTACCGAAATGATGCATTTTGATATAAAAACAAACATTCTTTAGATGTTATGTATGGGAAAGTGACGTCACATTTTTTATAACGTGACGTCACATTGTTTATAACGTTACGTCACAAGTAAGCACGTAAGTCGTCTTACACGGGGTGGGGGGGGGTATAAGATGAGATTTTCCAGCACTGGTAAAAACTGCAGATATCCCCATCTGGTATGCAAGAATATAGGATTCTAACGCAGTACCGATGTAACGTCGTTTCTGATTGGTGACGTCGTTTGAATTTGCGACTATTAAATAGCGTATATATAGTCGCAAACTTCAAACGGCGTTTTAATTATCGCATTTAGACACAGTGTGCGTTAGAAAAGGGATAACTATTTAGTGATTTTGATATTTGCGACCGTATATACGGTTTTAATGGTCGCAAACAGTTTTAACAGCTCCGGCTAACGCCGTCGCCGTTAAAAATATTTGCGACCATTAAAAACCGAATATACAGTCGCAAATATCAAAATTACAAAACAGTTATTCCTATAGTCACCCGGTGGTCGGTCGGGCGGTCTGTTGCATTTTCCTTGTCCGGAGCATAACTTGAAAACTACTGGTTGGAATTCAATACAACTTCATACAATGGTCAAGCACATTGAGAGGAAGTGCAGTGCACAAGAACTATAACTCCATCTTGACTAATTACAGAGTTATTGCCCTTTGTTACTTTTCCTTGTCCGGAGCATAACTTAAAAACTACTTGTTGGAATTCAATACAACCTCATACAATGGTCTAGCACAATAAGAGGAAGTGCAGTATACAAGAACCATAACTCCATATTGATTAATTACAGAGTTATTGCCCTTTGTTACTTTTCCTTGTCCGGAGCATAACTTGGAAACTACTAGTTGGAATTCAATACAATTTCATACAATGATCAAGCACAATCAGAGGAAGTGCAGTGTACAAGAAACATAACTCTATCTTCAGTATTTACTGAGTTATTGCCCTTTGTTACTTTTCCTTGTCCGAAGCATAACTTGAAAACTACTAGTTGGAATTCAATACAACCTCATACAATGGTCAAGTACATTGAGAGGAAGTGCAGTGCACAGGAACCATAACTCCATCTTGACTCATTACAGAGTTAATGCCCTTTGTTACTTTTCCTTGTCCGGAGCATTTTTCCAAAACTACTTGTTGGAATTCAATACAACTTCATACAATGGTCAAACACAATGAGAGGAAGTACAGTGCAAAAGAACAATAACTCTATTTTGACTCATGTCAGAGTTATTGCCCTTTGTTACTTTTACTTGTCCGGAGCATAATTCGAAAACTGTTGGTTGGAATTCAATACAACTTCATACAATGGTCAAGCACATTGAGAGGAAGTGCAGTGTACAAGAACCATAACTCAGTATCTATCTTGACAAATTACAGAGTTATTGCCAAGAACAAGATCTCTTTTTAGTTTGTTTGCAAAGTATTCTGTGACTACGAACTTCCTCAGTTTATAAAGCAATCTTTTGGGGGTATTAAACACATTTAGTGATAGCTCTAGTTATTTTTATGATTTTTTATGCTATTTATGCTAGAATAGCGTTAACGAACGTTTTTTCGTGTTATAAACACCTGCAGTAACCCTCGGGCACTAACGATCTCGGGCACCAACCATCCCTCGGGATTCTGCAGATGTTATAACACGAAAAAACGTGCGTTAACCCTACATTAACATTTGAACATTAGTTATATTTAAAAAAGTGTGTTCAACTCCGCTCCGGCGTAAAAATGTAGCCTCATAGAAAACAATGATTCTTTTCACAGATTTGATGAAATGTATAAATTTTGAAATGTTTTGTAATTATCAGACTCGAAACTAGAGTTCATACATGCTAAATAAGACCGTTCAACCTTTGGTATTCTTTGAGGCTTGTAGTAAATATAATGGCTGATCAGGGAAGCGTGCTTGTAGCCCAAAAAGCGATTTGGACAGTACTCATTGTAATCAGAAATCATCTGTAAGCCACTTGCTGTCAGCACTTTGAGTGCTTTGATTTGTTAACGGGTTTGACAGTTCACTATGAGGATCTTACATGGCCCGCTGTGGAGGAATGGGTTGTCCCGACCAGAGGGAAAGCGGTGGGATAGGAGGAACCGAGCGAAGC
Organism: Saxidomus purpurata; assembly: GCA_022818135.1. Classification (NCBI taxonomy): domain Eukaryota; kingdom Metazoa; phylum Mollusca; class Bivalvia; order Venerida; family Veneridae; genus Saxidomus; species Saxidomus purpurata. Next base: position 38,423,946 of record JAFMSR010000002.1, read on the forward strand.
GAGGTTCCGACTTCCCTCCGCTTTCCCGAGGGTCGGGACAACCCGGTCCTCCACAGTAGGCTGTGCATGATCCTTTTTCTTGCATACCTTATTGGATTCAATTGCAGTTTTTACGAGAAAACCGCTTAAACTATGTTGAGCGGTAAATAAAAACTTCATATTTATTATGGAACTCCTTTGCGTAGGAAAATTGGTAGAATTTGTGTGAATTAACCACTGTGCATGTATCTAGAGCTAAAAACATGATACTGCTTGATCCAAAACTGTACTTGATTTACGTGGTGAAACATAAAAATATTAAACAAATCCTGAACAGAAATTCTCCTGACGCACGTCCAGTTTATTTAATTAATGCGACTAGGCCTATACCATCCATTTATTTACTGTTTTTGTTTACACAGTGACGTCACTTAAGAAACTGTGACGTCCTTTACCACCATTTTTTGTTTTGAAAAACGTATGAATGCAGGTTTGTTCTTTGAAATGTGAATACATTCTATTGCTATACATTCCTAAAATCTGATGCTCTTTCTTGTGACACTATAAAAAACACCCTTTTTTCGCAATCAGCTCTCGCTTGAAAACTACATGGATATTCGTTACCAACAATTTTCGTAACTTGAACCGTTATTGCGTCCCCTGAAAATTCGAACCATTTCTAATCAAAGGACTGAAAGTGCTGGAGGATCGATTGTCTCTGAACAACACAGTCTGCACACATACATGTCTTAATATCAGGACAATACAGACTGTACACATATATGTGTGAATATCAGAATTTTAAGGGGTCATTTGTGACCCCCTGTATCAGAATTTGGGGGTCATTTAGAAATTGAGGGTCATACTCTTTATGGTAAATAAATAAAAGGCATGACTATATGTTAAAGAAGTTTTATTCAGTTTACTTCTGTAAAACTGCATGTGATACATCACAAAATGGTGGGTAATCAAAGGGTTGGCAAGACAACAGGTGTTTCTCTTTGGATGCTTTCCATTTTGTTACTGCATCTCAAGTCAACTTTGTCCACAAAGAGAATTTTTCATAAGTGCATTCATCAATAGACATTAAACTTTGATATTATTTGGCACACTGAAACCCCTTTCAACAGTGACAGTCTGATCGAAATTACTACAAAATGATCATTAAAATCACTCAGAAAGACGTTTTTGTTTCTTCTGTTAAGGTTCGTCGACCATCTATTGTTATGCGTCTACGATACCATGATGACGGTATCATACGAACCAATACACACAAAAGCGCAGTGGTACAAAATGCGGATCGATCCGAAATTAGACGACAACAACGACGGAATAGGGTCAAATTTAGACATATCCCATACCGGAAGTGTATTTTGTCAAAACTTATCTTGCATTTCGAAGCGTTTTGAGAGGTTTTGAAATGTTGTTTTTGTAGTAATTTGATCATACACATTTTATTTTATAATTTTCGGTGGTTTATCGAAATATAACGGTGAATTATATCCCGATAAACTCACTGGCCACTCAGTGAAAATTATCAAAATCTGTTACCCGGATTAGCGTCAAAAAGTTAACCGAGCGTACTGAATGCCGGAAACTATATGACCATGACGTCGTTAAAATGACGTCATCTTTGCGATGCTTTCTGATGACGTTTCCCGCAATTTCGACATTTTATTGAATTAAACCCAACAAAAGTAGAGTTTTAGACCTAAAATAAACAGAAAAATTGTTGGTATCGATGTAATATCACGATCATTTCACTCGTGAACACAAAAAATTGTTATTTTCACTCGTGGCTGCGCCACTCGTGAAAATATCACTTCTGGTGCCCACTCTTTGCTATTTCTGTTGCGTCATTGACGAAATGAGTGCGTCAAAAACGCAGAAAACGCGCTCTCGCTAAATTAGTGTATCCGGTCTGACTAGAAAACTGTTGTGATCAAAACCGCATAGAAAAATAGTTCTATACAGAACAGATACCTCGTTGATTTTTAGTTACAAATTATAAGAAAAACAACAATATAATATTATACTATTCTGAAATGTTTTGATATTATATAGATCTGTTACTATATAATTTTTAAAACAGAAGACAGTATAATTCGTAACAACTGAATATATGGAACTACTTGTTTGTATGTAAAGCGTTCGGCCATAAGGCTGTACTCAATCGATCCAAAAATGAAATTTCTGTTACATTTAGATCTACTTGAAAAATATCAAAGTTTGTGCTTTCTTATGAGACCGTAGTTTAAATTTATGAAAAATATGACTTTCTTTTACAAATAAACCGCCGTGAATCGTATCTCGGAAATAAAGTGTTCCAGGTAGCCTACGAGTTGAATACACGAAAGTAGTTTGGATGCTTCGGAGTATGCAAGAAAATGAAGGGGTTGGCTGTTCAAATACAGTTGCATGAAAGTTGTATTAGTCATAGCCGACGAAGATATAGAACAGACGACAACAAAGGTTGTAAAGCATGAAACCAATTAGTTGATATATGCCAGCCATATCCTAGTTTAGTTTATTCATTGTTTATAATGTATTTGATGACGTGACATTTCAATTTCCAGAATATAAAATGTCACCTCGTGAAAGACTTAACCAAGCAGACGCTACAGTGAGCCGCGATACAGACGTACCAGCCGACAGTCTTGGTCTTGCTCCTGTCATAACCGAACAACCGGCACAGGAAAAAGATAGGCCGGCATTGCAAATAGTTTGGAAGAATGTTATTTCGATGTTAGTACTTCACATAGGTGCTGTATATGGACTATTTCTTATTCCACAAGCTAAACTAGCAACCATAGGTTGGGGTGAGTGCAATGGTTTTTCTCACACTTTATCTAACATTATGGCTTCCACAGAGACTGCTTGTGCATTGTTAAGTTGCAAAGTTTTCATCCGGAGGATGAAGTTTAATATTGCTGTGTTTTAGACTAACAAATAGTGCCTAGGCCAAACAGTTTAAAGGGACTTTGGGTTCGATACTCAGTCAAGCCATATGAAGTGTGCCCTTGAGCAAAACACCTCATGTCACACATGTTTCCGTCCACCTACCAATTATGAAACATGACGTCACGGGCTTAATATCACATAAATTCATGTAGTTCTGTTTCCTTTTACTGCGAAGGATTTTTGTAAGAAGAAACATTGTGATTACAGCTTTGTTTCTGTACTGGTTGAGTGGTATCGGGATCACGACTGGTGCACACAGACTCTGGGCTCACAGATCCTATAAGGCAAAGCTACCAATGCGGATTATACTTGTGCTGCTTGATTCACTGGCTTTTCAGGTAAATTGCAAACTTTCTTTCGGAGAAGTAGTTAATATGAATGATTTTCATCATTTCCCGATGATTTTAATGACAAGAATGTCTAATCTAACAAACACAATTTCGAAGGCCAAAATAACCTCTTGTTATAAAGACCATCGAAATTGTTGTTTTTCTACTAGTAAAATTATGATTTTAGACGTTCGTCATGTAGTTCTAAAACTTTAACAAAAAGAATCTATAGAGACACGTCAAGCTTGAGCCGAGAAGTCTCCAAGTGACTGTAGTAAAAAGTACAATGTATACTATTATGGTCTTTTATCACAGAATTTTGTGGCATAAAGTTATGGGAGATTTATGTAATATGCGGACTGAATAAAACCCAGCAAAAAGTCTTGCTGCTCATATATTCTCTGCCCGAAGGAATCTCACTTTCTAAATTTATGCAGAATGACGTCATTGAATGGGCACGTGACCACAGAGTTCATCATAAATTCTCTGAAACTGACGCAGATCCCCATAATGCAAAGCGCGGATTCTTCTTTGCCCATATTGGCTGGTTGATGGTGAGGAAACACCCGGATATCAAGACGAAAGGAAAACAACTCGACATATCGGACCTCCTAGCTGATCCGGTCCTCCGTTTTCAGCGCAAGTAAGTGTTAAAAAGCAAAAGACGGTTACATATTATAATTGTGTCGAGAAACAAGTCACATTAGTGTCCTATTTCCACGTAGATCTATTATATAAGAATATGACTATCAATACTAATTTCAGTCATATGCTGAAATGTCGGACTTTTTGTGGATGTCAATTTTTATTTTGTTGATTAATGGAATCATCCCTGTCTGAACTTTACTAGCGGAAGCGATGGAGCGCCATGGACCCCTACCACTACCAGAATTACATAAATATTTGCACGATTAATTTTGAATAGAGCAGTTATTACATGCTAACTAATGAAATACTATAATGTTATTAATCAAGTGATTTCATATTGGCCTTGTTATTTGTCTGAGGGTGGTCGTATTGGTCCAAGGCCGAAGGCCAATACGACTGCCCGAGGACAAATAACAAGGCCAATATGAAATCACTTGATTAATGATAATTTTATTATTCAACTTTACAATATTGGCTAAATAAACAAGAATATAAAGAGAATCTAACATGTTCATGAGTTGTGGATAAGGATATCCCATCCAAGGGTTGAGATACGTCACAAAAATGAGGCTCTGTCGAGTTTTTTTAGACGTATCTCAACCCGAGGGTTGGATTTCCTTATCCACAACTCAACGGACATGGTAGATTTATTTTCTCACCGTTTGAATCGCATTTTCACACAAGTAAGAAGAAATAAATATACAGGAGGGGGATGAAAAATGAAAATCAACTTTTTCTCGAATTTTACTTCAAAACTGTTATGGATGGATAGAAAATGATCTAACTAAGAAAATGAATACCCATAACCCTATGTTTATTTCAAAAATAAAAAAATTACAGTCATTTTTCGATATCAGCATGAGTCTAAAAACAAAATGGCGTCGTTTAAAAATCTAACGGAAGTGACTTCTCCGTATTGGCCCTCTCTTTTAAACCAATCAGAATGCTTGAATTCCATATTGGCCCTGCTTTTCTCGTATTGGCCCTTTTCTCATATCGGCTCAGTTATGCTTTGTATTAGCTCTACCTATTTCATATCATGTGTGCAATTGATCTAATACAGAGTGTAATATTGTAAAGTTGAATAACAATGTGTTTTATTATATACCTACTAATGTTTATCTGAATTTTCATTAGTATTTGGCTGACTGCCAAGTGATACAATTAATTTTCACATTTTAACGCGCTCGTGAAAATATTACAATTTAATTTTATGCTAACTAATGAAATACTGTGATTTATTTTATGTTTTCCAGTGAATTATAGAGTTTTCTCAGTGAAATAAAAGTGATAATCCACAGTTTTGAAACAGTGGATTACCATTTTTATTTTTCACTGTTTTGCAATCTTTAACCCGGATTTACGTCAAAAAGTATACCGAGCGTAATTAATGCTGGAAACCATGCGACGATGACGTCGTTTAAATGACGTCATTTGCGCTATGTTTCTGATGACGTTTCCCGCGATTTTCGATATTTTGTAGAAATAAACTCAATAAAAGTAGAGTTTTAACCATAAAATAAACAGAAAAATTGTTGGTGTCGGTGTAATATCACGTTAATTTCACTCGTGAACACCAAAAGTTGTTATTTTCACTCGTGGCTGCGCCACTCGTGAAAATATCACTTTTGGTGCCCACTCGGTGAAATTATAACGTGATCTTACACCGAAACCAACAATTATCCTCTATATATCAGTGAAATATAGAGTGATGATATATATTTCATATCAGTCACAGTGTGGGTCTACCGGAACTACTTTTTTAAGTAGTGCATTTACATAATTTTGCTTTTTTTAAATTTAGCATAAAATAAAAAGAAAATTCGTTTGTTTTAAGTGAATATGCAATATATCTCAACTCAAAGTGATACTATTTTCACATTTTAACTCGCGCTTCGCGCTCGTGAAAATATTACAATTGTATCACTTCTCGGTGAGATATATTCCATATCCACCTTAAACAAACAAATATCCTCTATGTATCAATTCTCGATGAAATATATTCAATTTCCACTCACAACAAACAAATATCCTCTAAACAGTTATCGTGTGAAAAAAAATGATATGATTTTATGTTTCCTGTAAAAACTTAAGTAATGTATACATATATTGGTTTCAGGTATTACATGCCGTCTGTAGCACTGCTGTGTTTTGTGATACCTACAGTTGTTCCTGTCTTTTGTTGGGGAGAGAGTCTTATCAACGCATATATTATATGTGCTATGTTAAGATATTGCGCTATACTGCACGCAACATGGCTTGTTAACAGCCTTGCTCATTTATGGGGTACGAAACCCTACGACGTACGTATTAATCCAGCTGAAAATAGTCTGGTTGCGACCCTCGCCATGGGAGAAGGTTTCCATAACTACCATCATACGTTTCCTCAGGATTATTCCACGGCAGAATTCAAATGGTTTCTCAACTTTTCGACACTTTTCATTGATATTTTTGCATTTTTCGGACAGGCGTATGACCGGAAGTGTATTCCCAAAGCATTTGTTGAGAAGAGAAGGGAAAGAACGGGAGATAAAAGTGACCTAGTAAAATGAAGCTCATAATATCGTTGACATACTTTTAGTTTTTCTTACTATTCCGAAATTTCATGTGTTGTTGTGATTATTTTGTGTACATATGTTACAATAAAAACAGTTAAAACTACATTCGTTACATTGTCCTTACAATACAGACAGAACATGTACATAGAAAACAATAGTAAACAGTAATTACATGTTGACAATAAAAAGTTACAAGTAAATAATTGATAATTCAATCATCAATGTATCAAAAAGTAAAAAGAAATTCGATATTTCTGACTTGCGTGTGCTGATAATTACCAGCAATGAGTTTTAGTCAATTATAAGCTCACCTGTGTTTATTCAGGTGAAGCTTGTAGTATTGTCTGTCGTCCGTTTATAATTGCTTCAACTGACTTTCTCTTAGTCCACTTCATGGAATGTCAACTTGACCGGAAAATGAATTAATATAAGTTTTCCTTGAAAGCTTGTTTTCAGATTCCAATTATATTGCTACACCTTTGTACTATGTATGTATATATACAATGCATTTTCGAGTTTAAACTAAACTTGGCCAAATGGCTCCGGTTGACCGAACAGCATGGCGCCAAAGCTCAAATTACACAACTCTTTGAAAATCGTCTTCTCTTTAAAACCACACGGCCAAGAGCTTAGATCATTAGCGTGTGGCATCGTCTAGTAGACCTCTACCAAGTTGTTCTAATCATGTTCATAGGGTCAATTTTGGTCCCGCGAGGGGGTTACTGGTTTTTATTATAGACTATATGGAAAAAACTTTGAAAATCTTTATAAAAAAACACAAGACCTAGAGCTTAAAGTCTGCAGCATTGTCTGGTGTACCTCTACCAAGGGTTTTCAAATCATGCCCCGGGGTACAAACTGACCCTGACCGAGGTCGTTTGGCATAGGAAAAAACTTTAAAGGTCTTTTTCTGCAAAACTGAGGGTCTTGAGCTTAGATATTTAGTATGTAGCATTGTCTAGTGAGCCTGTACCAAGTTAGTTCAAACCCTACCCTCTTTCAAATGGTATGTAACAGTATCTAGTGGACATCTACTATTTGTGTTAAAATTTAGACCCTGGGGTCGATATTGGCCTTGTTCTCCGGGGATCATTTGTTTTTCATAGACTTACATAGGAAAGCCTTAAAACATCTTCTCCAAAATTATAACGGCTAGGGCTTAGATATTTGTTTTGTTACTTTGCCAAGTTTGTTCAAATCTTGTCCCTGAAGTCAAAATTGACCACACCCGGGGTCCTTTGTTGTATATAGAGTTATAAGAAAAACTTAAAACTTTTTCAAAACTGACCACTTGCATGGTTAAACGTATTATGTTCCATAACTCGAGAACCTGTGGCCATAGGATCCTCAGACTTCATAGACAGGTTGATCTTAACCTGTATGTGAGCTGTCACTGGGTCAAAGGTCAGGGTCAGATCTATTATGTTCAAAAACTGGAGAACCATAAGGACTATGATCTTTAAACTAAATAGTGAGGTTGGTCTTGGCCAGTAGTTTTCTTTTACTGATTTTGAGGTGACTGAGACGCTTGATTTACTTACTTTGTTTCTTGTTTTAAGCTATTGCAATAAAATTTGAACTATATGGATAGTTTTGCATGCATTTTTCAACTTTAACATTGACTGACCTTGGCCTTGACCTACTGACCTACTTTCTGTTTTGAAGCTACACCGCTGAAATTTGACCATGTATGTAGAGCATAATTGTTGGTTTCGGTGTAAGATCACGTTTTATATTGAAATAAACAGTTTCGTATGTAGATTTGAACTTAACATTGGCTGACATGGACCTTGACATACTTTCTTGTTTTTGAAACTACAACAATAAAGTGTGCATTATATGGATTTATTTTCGATTATTTCCTCTCCATATGTCTGAGCAATAGTTAAGTGCAGAGGGAACAAGAGTGCCAAATAATTTTAAATTCGAACTGTTGAAAAATAGAACACAAACTAGATAAGGCCTTTGATGCATGGTCTGCATTATATGTTTGAGTGCTATGCCAGTTTTTTTTAAGAATTTTTGTTTTGATAAACACTAAGTTCAGTTTGAAACTGGGTAACTGGTTACATGGAATATCCCGATTATCTCTAGGCCAAGTTCTGTGAACCAGGTCAGAACAGCTTTGTGAAGCGCTTAGGAGTCACATATGAACAATTCAGAAGCCATATTTTCATAATTGGAAAGACTTCTCCCAATCATCTTGAAAATTAGACAGAAAGGTTTGTCTTGATAAACTCTAGGTCAAGGTCGTACTGAATAACGTGGAGTTAAAATATACCTACTTTCTTGTCGTTTGGAGCATTGATACTCAGTGGCGACAAAGTGCAATAATGGCCCTTATGTTTGATTTTGATTTTGATTCTCACATATGTGCATTGTTGCATACAATTGAACTATGTTCATACGAGATTAAGGGAATTACGGTAATTCGGCTACAAGAACTGAGTAGTAATATCATTTGTCAACATAATTTCCTCCACATAGCCCGACTCTGTACAGGACACAACCTGATGACATACTAGTCAGGGATATTTAAGGTTGTTTGCAAGTTTCATAAGACGTAGGCGTTCTGTTAACATCGAAATTTTAACAACTTAAAAACCGAACCATCGTCAAATGCACTTCTAGAGTCAAGGTGTGCCATATTTACGCCACCATGCAATTCTACTTTATTTAATGCAAAGGTGACGTCACTTCGTAACTGCATTGTAGCCTTGAACTGTATAATGACATATAAAACCATATTGTCTAAGGTGATTAAACACCAAATACCAATCGTTTGTACTGAACCTTGTTTGCTTGATAATTTTTTCGTTTTCAAGTCAGTTGTGGCAAAATAATCATCTCATATTGGTGAAGTGCAATGTCAAATGGACTATAGAAGCTCAAGTTGTTTTGATTGCCAGAATTCATATAAACACTTAGCTAATGTTGACTAATATTAGCCAATTATATATAATTAACGTTTTATACATATTATGGATTTAATGAAAACAACATAAAACATCAGCGTCATAGTAACTGTATACTACCCTGAAGGAAACAATGTAAAGTACAGTTCGAAACGCATGTTATTGTTGGATTCGAATCTAAGCGAGAATACTCCTCTGCAGACACTTGAACTCGGAAAAAGTGATTATTGACACTTGTTTCAGCTATACCGATGCATGCAAATTATTGTTTTTACAGCGTGCCAAGAAAAAAAACATTGCCAAGTATTCTAGCTATGCAGAGATTGACCAAAAGGTTATTTATGACGTCTGGACAACAAAACGGTTAAGTCAAGTCTACGATTTGTTCCCATTACCTCATCCTTATTCTCATTGTTTATTGAGGTTTATTGTCGGTATTCTACTAACAGCAGACCAATTAATTGATTGACGGATGTATGAGTTGGTTTAAAGAAACTTTGAACACAATTTAGACTAAAGCGGAAAGATAGAAATACGACTGTAACGGTAATTGTTATTAAAGACAGTCTGTATTTTAAAGACTGCTGGTATCGGATTCCTTACAAGAAAATGGAAATGTAACAAACTTGGGACACAGCTGCAGTTTTTCAGAGCTAATCCATGCAGCTTTTGTTTTGCATGTTTCATACACATTTTTCTAATGGTGTTATCGAATTTAAAGCTTTCCCCCGTGTTTCGTGTCGCGGAACGTAACTGTATTCAAAGTTATATCATGCTGACTGACTGTTACTTGCTTTTGATGTCCAACCGTGGGTTTTCCAGGTTGATAGGCAGAATTCAGTTTCTGAAACCAAATTTTTCCATATATGTAAGTCTATTATTTATGTTATTCTAACATTCATAACATCATGAATGTGAAGAATAAGTAATGCTTACTTTAACAAAATTTATTTAGATAAGAGCACACGAATGGATGTCTAAACATATTAATATAACACACTGTATATGGCAGCGGGTTTTTTCCAAACAGCAGTTAATATGGGTTTGTACAGGTTTACGAATGAGGAAGGCACATGCATATCGAACAGGTGATTTCTTATACACGCTTTTCGTAAAAGGTGGGTGTTCCGCACTTGTTGTCCCAGGCTATGAAAACACGGTATAATAACTATGAAGTCTAGCTATCTGTTTCATATAGTTTACGCAGCGATCGAGGCTTACCATAAATCTGGGTTCAATGAACAAGTAAAAGGATTGTTACCAAATCGGAAAGTGCAGTATACATCAGTAAGACTATCATGATCATACGTGTTGTAGTTTGTCGTGACTATGAGTAGGCCTTAATGAAACAGTTGCATGATCTGTGCATTGCCACATTTTCCCACCTGTTTAAAGTTATTGAGCACATACCATTTTACGCCCTTTGGTACCGTTATATGTTGTACAGAAACTGTTATAGCTTTGTCAATATATTTTTGCGTTTTATGGTACAATGATGTGTATACCCAGACTTTTATTTTTACTTTTGTCTGCTGTATATAATAAATCAATATTTTAGTGCATGATCTGTGCATTGCCACATTTTTCTACGGAATCCCGTTCGTGCCACACTACTTGTCGCCTTTGCTACACGCGACAATGCGATAATTATCGCGTTGTCGCCCTTCTCCAAACTTTATATATATACGAGATTTAACAACCCTCGCGAGGTTTTAGGGGCGATAATTATCGTCTTAATTCTCGCATATGTTTTCTTAATTCTCGCATCAGCAAATTGAAATTCCCATTGATGGTTGATTTCACACGCTTTGTCGCATTGTCGTGTCTCGCCCGGTGTAAAACCAGACAAGCCATTACGATAATTTAGTCCGGAAATTTTATCCCAGGCGACAACGCAACAAAGCGAGGTACTAATTCTCGCATTGTGAAATCGTGATCGACGGGTGATTTCAGTTTCCCGATGCGAAAATTAAGAGACATATGCGAGAATTAAGACGATAATTATCGCCATAAAAACCTCGCGAGGGTTGCTAAATCTCGTATATATATAAAGTTTGGAGAAGGGCGACAACGCGATAATTATCGCATTGTCGCGTGTAGCAAAGGGCGACAAGTAGTGTGGCACGAACGGGATTCCGTATTTTTCCACCTGTTTAAAATTTATTGAACACACCATTTTAGGCCCGTTGGTACCGTTATATGTTGTACAGAAACTGTTATAGCTAATTAACCTGACTAATTCATCGCTCATTATGACTTCTTTGATGAATTGTTTGGAAACCGAACGCAACAATGTACCTTTTATCTACCTTACTAAGTGACGTTCTAGTCAATTTTTGGTATCTAAAATTAAGAATTGCTCAGTATCTACCGAATTAGATACGCGACAACACTGACTTTATAGCTTTGTTGTGATGGCTCTTAAAATAGTTCAAATACATACTTGATGTTATTGCCAGAGGCACGCTGGTCAGTTAACGAATTTTCCAATTACCGAATTTGAAACTGACGTGAATTATAACGAATTATACTGTATACTTGACAGGGCAAGAGAGCTGCTTGTGCATTTTGGTATGTCAAGGGCCGTTACTGAAATGTCGTAATAAGCACATTCTTTAATCCCACTGCAAAGTTATGCCCCAGACACGAACAGCACCACCACGATACTTATATAGTGAAAATCAACAAAGTTCAAAGTGCACTGTGCTCTAGACCGTTGCGCTATGGACCTGGGTCTTGCACGCCACACACTGTCTTGGTGTGGTTAACACTTGTACCAATCAGTGCATGTATCATGCATTAACTGACCGGACACGAAATGCGACGGACGGACGAAATGACGGAAGGACGGAATAGAGCAGTCATATAGTCCGTAAACAACAATAATCGTCAGACCAAAGATGAGTAATTTTGGATGACTTGAAATTAATTCGGTAAGTGACCTCCCCTTGTTTTTGCAAATGACGTCGTCTCAGCCAAGGGAAATAACTCTGGATGTCTTTGAATTATTTTTGTTACAATGTCCTCCCCTGATTTTTGCAAATGCCGTCGCCAGACTAAAGGGAAGTATTTATAGGTGTCTTGAAATTAAGCAGGTTAGATTGACCTCCCCTATTTTTTTGCAAATGGCGTGGTCAGAGCAAAGGGAAGTTACTCTAGGTGTCTTCAAATTAAGTCGCTAAAAGTGACCACCCATGAATTGTTACAAATGGCGTCTTCGGATCAAAGGAAAGTAACTTTTGGTGTCTTGAAATTAAGCAGGTAAGATTGATACCCCTTTTTGGCAAATGGCGTCGTCAGAGCAAGGGAAGGTAACTCTATGTGTCTTCAAATTAAGTCGCTTAAAGTGACCTCCCCTGATTTTTACAAATGGCGTCTGTGGACCAAAGGGAAGTAACTCTGGGTATCTTGAAATTAAGTCGGTAAGAATGATCTCCCCTTGTAGTTGCAAATGACGTCGTCAGACCAAAGGGAAGTAATTCTTGTTGTCTTGAAATAAAGTTGGTTAGAGTGACCTCCCCTAGTTTTTGCAAATGGCGTCGTTGGAGCAAAGGTAAGAAACTCTAGGCGTCTTCAAATCAAGTCTCAAAAAGTGACATCCCCTGAATTTTTACAAATGGCGTTAGGAGCAAAGGGAAGTAACTCTGGGTGTCTTCAAATTAAGTCGGTAAGAATGATCTCACCTTGTAGTTGCAAATGGCGTCGTCAGACCAAAGGGAAGTAATTCTTGTTGTCTTGAAATAAGGTTGGGTAGAGTGACCTCCCCTAGTTCTTGCAAATGGCGTCGTCGGAGCAAAGGTAAGAAACTCTAGGCGTCTTTAAATCAAGTCGCAAAAAGTGACATCCTCCTGAATTTTTACAAATGGCGTTTTTGAGCAAAGGGAATTAACTCTTGGTGTCTTAAAAAAAGTCGGTAAGAATGATCTCCCCTTGTGGTTGCAAATGACGTCGTCAGACCAAAGGGAAGTTATTCCTGTTGTCTTGAAATAAAGTTGGTTAGAGTGACCACCCCTAGTTTTTGCAAATGGCGTCGTCGGAGCAAAGGTAAGAAACTCTAGGCGTCTTTAAATCAAGTCGCAAAAAGTGACCTCCCCTGAATTTTTACAAATGGCGTTTTGGAGCAAAGGGGAGTAACTCTGAGTGTCTTGAAATTAAGTCGGTAAGAATGATCTCCCCTTGTAGTTGCAAATGACGTCGTCAGACCAAAGGGAAATAATTCTTGTTTTCTTGAAATAAAGTTGGTTAGAGTGACCTCCCCTAGTTTTTGCAAATGGCGTCTTCAGAGCAAAGAGAAGTAACTAGGTGTTTTCAATTGTCAGTTATAGTAATCTCCCATGATTTTTGCACTGGGTCGTCACAGCAAAAGGAAGTAACTCTAGGTGTCTTCAAATTAAGTTGCTTAAAGTGACCTCTCTGGGATTTTTACAAATGGCGTCTTCGTAGCAAAGGAACGTTACTCTGTCTTGAAATTAAGCAGGTAAGATTGACCTCATCTTGTTATTGCAAATGGCGTCGCCAGAAAAAAGGGAAGTAACTATAGGTGTCTTCAAATTAAGTCGCTTAAAGTGACTTCCCCTGAATTTTTACAAATGGCGTCTTCGTAGCAAAGGAACGTTACTCTGGGTGTCTTGAAATTAGCAGGTTAGATTGACCTCACCTTGTTTTTTGCAAGTGGCGTTGTCAGAGCAAAGGGAAGTTACTCAAGGTGTCTTAAAATTAAGTCTCTAAACGTGACATCCCCTGAATTTTTACAAATGGCGTCTTCGAAGCAATGGAAAGTGATGTTTGGTGTCTTGAAATTAAGCAGGTTAGATTGACCTCCCCTTGTTTTTGCAAATGGCGTCGTCAAAGCAAAAGGAAGTAATTCTTGGTTTCTTGAAATTAAGTTCGTTAGATTGACCTCCACTTTTATTTCAAATGGCGTCGACAGAGCAAAGGGAAGTAACTGTCTTGAAATTAAGTTAGTACGAGTGTTGTCACATAATTCTTGCAAATGGCGTCGTCGGAGCAAAGGGAAGTAAATCTGGGTGTCTTTAAATTATTTTGGTTTAAGTGACCTCCCCTGATTTTTATAAATGGCGTCGTCGGAGCAAATGGAAGTTACTGTGGGTGTCTTTAAATTTAGTCGATTAGAGTGACTTCCCCATATTTTTTCAAATAGCTTCGTCAGAGTTAAGGGAAGAAACTGTGTCTTGAAATCAAGGCAGTAAGTGTCCTCCCATGACTTTTTGCAAATGGCGTCGTCGGAGCAAAGGATACTAACTCTGGGTGTCTTAAATCAATTTGTTACGAGTGACCTCTTCTTAATTAAAATGGCTATGTCATTGCAGAGGGAAGTTACTTTTGAAATTAAGTTGTTAAGAGTATCATCCCCTATTTTTTTGCAAACGGTGTCACCGAAGCATTAGTGATTTGCTTGAGGTTTTGCAAATGGAGTCTTTGGAGCGAAGGGAAATTATGTCGATGTAATGAATAGGAAAAAACTCTTAATATGCTTAAAATTTATGTAGTAAACGTGACCGTTCCTGACTTTTTCAGTTGGCGTTGTCAGGTAAAGAAAAGTATCTATGTTTGCCTAAGAAATTAATTTGGAAAATGTGTCCCTTATTTTGTTTAAAAAGAAAAAGGTCGATTCATAGGGAAGCAATATGTATGAAACTTCTTTAGATTTTAAAAAGATTACAGATGTATCTTCATTTTCATTGAAGAGTGAATCAGGGGCCAGTGCCTATGACTAAGGTAAAGCTCACACGTAAAAGGTTTAAATTGGGAACAAAATACACAACTTTGGCTTTATATACAAATTTTATTATCTTGATTTAGGTACAACTCATGTGTAATTAGCATTTCACAAAGAATATGCTTCAGAAACAAATGATACATATACATATTACATGGCTATTACATATAGACAGATAAAGACATATGAATAAACACAATGAACGCTTCGATAGTGCCGACGCCTTCCGAATCTTCACAATTACTACTGGTATAGTAGTGTTACCTCTGCAGCCCCCGGCATTAGAATGAAAAACAATGAAAATAGAGGTAAATAAACAAGTAGTTATGTATCATGTATGATACAGAAATCAAAATACAAACCTAAAATATACAAACAACTCTTTAATTCAGATTTTCGGCAATATATCTACTGCCTTTTTCAAGAAATTTGTCTGCACATTTACAATTTACATGTTGACCAACTTTATGACAAGCTTAGAAATGAAAAAAAGCAAAACAAAACGTCAGGAGATGACGACACGTCCTAATGACGTCATTTACACCAAGCATCCAAATGACATTTCCCGTACTGTCATATAAAAGTCCAATCACATGAAGAATACACTTAAGAACTAGAATTAAATTGAAATTAAAGCGAAAAATAATTTAGTTGATACATAGTCCTGTCTTGAATGCACTTATCATATTATCACACATCAATTATAGTCCAATCATATGAAGAATACACTTAAGAACTAGAATATAATTGAAATTAAACCGAAAATAATTGAGCTGATACATAGTCCTGTCTTGAATACACTTATCATAGCATTACACATTCATGTAAGTCATAAATTGTCCTATTATCTAAATTGAATTGTAGATCCTCTCTGCAACATTTCCCAGGTTTTTTTAGTATTCAGTCTTCTGCAGTTGATAAGTATGGTCTCAATTTTTGCATGAAAAATAAAAACAAAAAACAGAATTAGATAAATAGATATAACATATTATACAAGTGTAATTGTAAAACAATTGTAGCAATGAAGATTATAATGTTAAGCTAAACAAATTCCATATATATTTTAAGGGAAATACCAAAAGATTATTATGTTCATAATTATCAATCTTTACATATGAGTAACAGTGACACATATATCAAGGAATTTTATTCTGTTTTTACTCCAAAATAATCAGCTGAAATATACACAACAGACAATAGTTTTTACGAATTCATTCTTATCATTATCATTATTATCATAATTATCATAATGATCATAGTTAAACATAATCATCATTAGCAGCAGCAGCATCACCATCACCATCATCATCAACATCATCATTAGCAGCAGCATCACCATCACCATCATCATAAACATCATCATTATCAGCAGCAGCATCATCATCCTGTTGTGTTATTAATGTTGACATTAATTATTTAGGAGGCATGTCACTTTACATAAAGCAAAATAATTAGGAAATACAGTTACATACCATTTCCTACTGTTCCGCTGTCTTTGTAATCTTCGCCATCACCGCTTGTATGGTACTGCAACTTCTTCAGGGCCCGACATGGTACTGCTACTTCTTCAGGCTCCGGCATTTGAAATAAGAATAGAGGTAATTACAGACATGATATAGAAATCAAAATAATCAGCTGAAATATACACAACAGACAATAGTTTTCAAGTATTCATTCTTATCATTATCATTATTATCATAGTTAAACATAATCATCATTAGCAGCAGCAGCACCATCATCATCATCATCAGCATCATCATCAGCAGCATCATCAGCAGCAGCACCATCATCCTGTTGTTGTGTTATTAATGTTGACCTTAATTATTTAGGAGGCATGTCACTTTACATAAAGCAAAATAATTAGGAAATACAGTTACATACCATTTCCTACTGTTCTGCTGTCTTTGTAATCTTCGCCATTACCGCTGGTATGGTACTGCTACTTCTGTAGACTCCGGCATTTGGAATGAAAAAGCATTAAAAAAAACATGTAAATAAACAAGTCGCTATATTCTAATACATAAATCAATCTATTGATACTGTTGCTGCTGCAGTTATTACCTTAACTAACTATTCTGTAAAGTGACATGCTTCCTAAATAAAACCATCATTAACAAGAACCACAGCAACAACAACAATAACAACAACAACACAATACTACAACAATAATTACGAAGTAAAACTTTGCTTACATTTCTTCGGAGTCTTCGCCATCACCGCTTGTATGGTACTGCAACTTCTTCAGGGCCCGACATGGTACTGCTACTTCTTCAGGCTCCGGCATTTGAAATAAGAATAGAGGTAATTACAGACATGTCACTTTATATGATATAGAAATCAAAATAATCAGCTGAAATATACACAACAGACAATAGTTTTCAAGTATTCATTCTTATCATTATCATTATTATCATTATTACAAATTAAACATAATCATCATTAGCAGCAGCAGCACCATCATCATCATCATCATCATCATCATCAGCATCATCATCAGCAGCACCAGCATCCTGTTGTTGTGTTATTAATGTTGACCTTAATTATTTAGGAGGCATGTCACTTTACATAAAGCAAAATAATTAGGAAATATAGTTACATACCATTTCCTACTGTTCTGCTGTCTTTGTAATCTTCGCCATTACCGCTGGTATGGTACTGCTACTTCTGTAGACTCCGGCATTTGGAATGAAAAAGCATTAAAAAAAAACATGTAAATAAACAAGTCGCTATATTCTAATACATAAATCAATCTATTGATACTGTTGCTGCTGCAGTTATTACCTTAACTAACTATTCTGTAAAGTGACATGCTTCCTAAATAAAACCATCATTAACAAGAACCACAGCAACAACAACAATAACAACAACAACACAATACTACAACAATAATTACGAAGTAAAACTTTGCTTACATTTCTTCGGAGTCTTCGCCATCACCGCTTGTATGGTACTGCAACTTCTTCAGGGCCCGACATGGTACTGCTACTTCTTCAGGCTCCGGCATTTGAAATAAGAATAGAGGTAATTACAGACATGTCACTTTATATGATATAGAAATCAAAATAATCAGCTGAAATATACACAACAGACAATAGTTTTCAAGTATTCATTCTTATCATTATCATTATTATCATTGTTAAAAACATAATCATCATTAGCAGCAGCAGCAGCACCATCATCATCATCATCATCATCATCATCATCATCATCATCAGCAGCAGCACCATCATCCTGTTGTTGTGTTATTAATGTTGACCTTAATTATTTAGGAGGCATGTCACTTTACATAAAGCAAAATAATTAGGAAATATAGTTACATACCATTTCCTACTGTTCTGCTGTCTTTGTAATCTTCGCCATTACCGCTGGTATGGTACTGCTACTTCTGTAGACTCCGGCATTTGGAATGAAAAAGCATTTAGAAAAAACATGAATAAACAAGTCGCTATATTCTAATACATAAATCAATCTATTGATACTGTTGCTGCTGCAGTTATTACCTTAACTAACTATTCTGTAAAGTGACATGCTTCCTAAATAAAACCATCATTAACAAGAACCACAGCAACAACAACAATAACAACAACAACACAATACTACAACAATAATTACGAAGTAAAACTTTGCTTACATTTCTTCGGAGTCTTCGCCATCACCGCTTGTATGGTACTGCAACTTCTTCAGGGCCCGACATGGTACTGCTACTTCTTCAGGCTCCGGCATTTGAAATAAGAATAGAGGTAATTACAGACATGTCACTTTATATGATATAGAAATCAAAATAATCAGCTGAAATATACACAACAGACAATAGTTTTCAAGTATTCATTCTTATCATTATCATTATTATCATAGTTAAACATAATCATCATTAGCAGCAGCAGCACCATCATCATCATCATCAGCATCATCATCAGCAGCATCATCAGCAGCAGCACCATCATCCTGTTGTTGTGTTATTAATGTTGACCTTAATTATTTAGGAGGCATGTCACTTTACATAAAGCAAAATAATTAGGAAATACAGTTACATACCATTTCCTACTGTTCTGCTGTCTTTGTAATCTTCGCCATTACCGCTGGTATGGTACTGCTACTTCTGTAGACTCCGGCATTTGGAATGAAAAAGCATTAAAAAAAAATGTAAATAAACAAGTCGCTATATTCTAATACATAAATCAATCTATTGATACTGTTGCTGCTGCAGTTATTACCTTAACTAACTATTCTGTAAAGTGACATGCTTCCTAAATAAAACCATCATTAACAAGAACCACAGCAACAACAACAATAACAACAACAACACAATACTACAACAATAATTACGAAGTAAAACTTTGCTTACATTTCTTCGGAGTCTTCGCCATCACCGCTTGTATGGTACTGCAACTTCTTCAGGGCCCGACATGGTACTGCTACTTCTTCAGGCTCCGGCATTTGAAATAAGAATAGAGGTAATTACAGACATGTCACTTTATATGATATAGAAATCAAAATAATCAGCTGAAATATACACAACAGACAATAGTTTTCAAGTATTCATTCTTATCATTATCATTATTATCATTAGTATCATAAATAAACATAATCATCATTAGCAGCAGCAGCAGCACCATCATCATCATCATCATCATCATCATCATCATCATCATCATCAGCAGCAGCACCATCATCCTGTTGTTGTGTTATTAATGTTGACCTTAATTATTTAGGAGGCATGTCACTTTACATAAAGCAAAATAATTTGGAAATATAGTTACATACCATTTCCTACTGTTCTGCTGTCTTTGTAATCTTCGCCATTACCACTGGTATGGTACTGCTACTTCTGTAGACTCCGGCATTTGGAATGAAAAAGCATTAAAAAAAAACATGTAAATAAACAAGTCGCTATATTCTAATACATAAATCAATCTATTGATACTGTTGCTGCTGCAGTTATTACCTTAACTAACTATTCTGTAAAGTGACATGCTTCCTAAATAAAACCATCATTAACAAGAACCACAGCAACAACAACAATAACAACAACAACACAATACTACAACAATAATTACGAAGTAAAACTTTGCTTACATTTCTTCGGAGTCTTCGCCATCACCGCTTGTATGGTACTGCAACTTCTTCAGGGCCCGACATGGTACTGCTACTTCTTCAGGCTCCGGCATTTGAAATAAGAATAGAGGTAATTACAGACATGTCACTTTATATGATATAGAAATCAAAATAATCAGCTGAAATATACACAACAGACAATAGTTTTCAAGTATTCATTATTATCATTATCATTATTCATTATTATCATAGTTAAACATAATCATCATTAGCAGCAGCAGCACCATCATCATCATCATCATCATCATCATCATCATCATCATCATCAGCAGCAGCAGCACATCATCCTGTTGTTGTGTTATTAATGTTGACCTTAATTATTTAGGAGGCATGTCACTTTACATAAAGCAAAATAATTTGGAAATATAGTTACATACCATTTCCTACTGTTCTGCTGTCTTTGTAATCTTCGCCATTACCGCTGGTATGGTACTGCTACTTCTGTAGACTCCGGCATTTGGAATGAAAAAGCATTTAAAAAAAAAACATGTAATAAACAAGTCGCTATATTCTAATACATAAATCAATCTATTGATACTGTTGCTGCTGCAGTTATTACCTTAACTAACTATTCTGTAAAGTGACATGCTTCCTAAATAAAACCATCATTAACAAGAACCACAGCAACAACAACAATAACAACAACAACACAATACTACAACAATAATTACGAAGTAAAACTTTGCTTACATTTCTTCGGAGTCTTCGCCATCACCGCTTGTATGGTACTGCAACTTCTTCAGGGCCCGACATGGTACTGCTACTTCTTCAGGCTCCGGCATTTGAAATAAGAATAGAGGTAATTACAGACATGTCACTTTATATGATATAGAAATCAAAATAATCAGCTGAAATATACACAACAGACAATAGTTTTCAAGTATTCATTTTTCTTATCATTATCATTATTATCATTATTATAGTTAAACATAATCATCATTAGCAGCAGCAGCACCACATCATCATCATCATCATCATCATCATCATCATCATCATCATCATCAGCAGCAGCACCATCCTCTGTTGTTGTGTTATTAATGTTGACCTTAATTATTTAGGAGGCATGTCACTTTACATAAAGCAAAATAATTTGGAAATACAGTTACATACCATTTCCTACTGTTCTGCTGTCTTTGTAATCTTCGCCATTACCGCTGGTATGGTACTGCTACTTCTGTAGACTCCGGCATTTGGAATGAAAAAGCATTTAAAAAAAAATGTAATAAACAAGTCGCTATATTCTAATACATAAATCAATCTATTGATACTGTTGCTGCTGCAGTTATTACCTTAACTAACTATTCTGTAAAGTGACATGCTTCCTAAATAAAACCATCATTAACAAGAACCACAGCAACAACAACAATAACAACAACAACACAATACTACAACAATAATTACGAAGTAAAACTTTGCTTACATTTCTTCGGAGTCTTCGCCATCACCGCTTGTATGGTACTGCAACTTCTTCAGGGCCCGACATGGTACTGCTACTTCTTCAGGCTCCGGCATTTGAAATAAGAATAGAGGTAATTACAGACATGTCACTTTATATGATATAGAAATCAAAATAATCAGCTGAAATATACACAACAGACAATAGTTTTCAAGTATTCATTATTATCATTATCATTATTATCATTAGTAATCAAAATTAAACATAATCATCATTAGCAGCAGCACAGACCATCATCATCATCATCATCATCATCATCATCAGTCATCAATCAGCAGCAGCACCATCATCCTGTTGTTGTGTTATTAATGTTGACCTTAATTATTTAGGAGGCATGTCACTTTACATAAAGCAAAATAATTAGGAAATATAGTTACATACCATTTCCTACTGTTCTGCTGTCTTTGTAATCTTCGCCATTACCGCTGGTATGGTACTGCTACTTCTGTAGACTCCGGCATTTGGAATGAAAAAGCATTAAAAAAAAACATGTAAATAAACAAGTCGCTATATTCTAATACATAAATCAATCTATTGATACTGTTGCTGCTGCAGTTATTACCTTAACTAACTATTCTGTAAAGTGACATGCTTCCTAAATAAAACCATCATTAACAAGAACCACAGCAACAACAACAATAACAACAACAACACAATACTACAACAATAATTACGAAGTAAAACTTTGCTTACATTTCTTCGGAGTCTTCGCCATCACCGCTTGTATGGTACTGCAACTTCTTCAGGGCCCGACATGGTACTGCTACTTCTTCAGGCTCCGGCATTTGAAATAAGAATAGAGGTAATTACAGACATGTCACTTTATATGATATAGAAATCAAAATAATCAGCTGAAATATACACAACAGACAATAGTTTTCAAGTATTCATTCTTATCATTATCATTATTATCATTATTATCAAGTTAAACATAATCATCATTAGCAGCAGCAGCACCATCATCATCATCATCATCATCATCATCATCATCATCATCATCATCAGCAGCAGCACCATCATCCTGTTGTTGTGTTATTAATGTTGACCTTAATTATTTAGGAGGCATGTCACTTTACATAAAGCAAAATAATTAGGAAATATAGTTACATACCATTTCCTACTGTTCTGCTGTCTTTGTAATCTTCGCCATTACCGCTGGTATGGTACTGCTACTTCTGTAGACTCCGGCATTTGGAATGAAAAAGCATTAAGAAAAAATGTAAATAAACAAGTCGCTATATTCTAATACATAAATCAATCTATTGATACTGTTGCTGCTGCAGTTATTACCTTAACTAACTATTCTGTAAAGTGACATGCTTCCTAAATAAAACCATCATTAACAAGAACCACAGCAACAACAACAATAACAACAACAACACAATACTACAACAATAATTACGAAGTAAAACTTTGCTTACATTTCTTCGGAGTCTTCGCCATCACCGCTTGTATGGTACTGCAACTTCTTCAGGGCCCGACATGGTACTGCTACTTCTTCAGGCTCCGGCATTTGAAATAAGAATAGAGGTAATTACAGACATGTCACTTTATATGATATAGAAATCAAAATAATCAGCTGAAATATACACAACAGACAATAGTTTTCAAGTATTCATTCTTATCATTATCATTATTATCATTAGTATCAACTTAAACATAATCATCATTAGCAGCAGCAGCACCATCATCATCATCATCATCATCATCATCAGCATCATCATCAGCAGCAGCAGCATCATCCTGTTGTTGTGTTATTAATGTTGACCTTAATTATTTAGGAGGCATGTCACTTTACATAAAGCAAAATAATTAGGAAATATAGTTACATACCATTTCCTACTGTTCTGCTGTCTTTGTAATCTTCGCCATTACCGCTGGTATGGTACTGCTACTTCTGTAGACTCCGGCATTTGGAATGAAAAAGCATTAAAAAAAAATGTAAATAAACAAGTCGCTATATTCTAATACATAAATCAATCTATTGATACTGTTGCTGCTGCAGTTATTACCTTAACTAACTATTCTGTAAAGTGACATGCTTCCTAAATAAAACCATCATTAACAAGAACCACAGCAACAACAACAATAACAACAACAACACAATACTACAACAATAATTACGAAGTAAAACTTTGCTTACATTTCTTCGGAGTCTTCGCCATCACCGCTTGTATGGTACTGCAACTTCTTCAGGGCCCGACATGGTACTGCTACTTCTTCAGGCTCCGGCATTTGAAATAAGAATAGAGGTAATTACAGACATGTCACTTTATATGATATAGAAATCAAAATAATCAGCTGAAATATACACAACAGACAATAGTTTTCAAGTATTCATTCTTATCATTATCATTATTATCATTAGTATCAAAATTAAACATAATCATCATTAGCAGCAGCAGCAGCAGCATCATCATCATCATCATCATCATCATCATCATCATCATCAGCAGCAGCAGCATCATCCTGTTGTTGTGTTATTAATGTTGACCTTAATTATTTAGGAGGCATGTCACTTTACATAAAGCAAAATAATTTGGAAATATAGTTACATACCATTTCCTACTGTTCTGCTGTCTTTGTAATCTTCGCCATTACCACTGGTATGGTACTGCTACTTCTGTAGACTCCGGCATTTGGAATGAAAAAGCATTAAAAAAAAATGTAAATAAACAAGTCGCTATATTCTAATACATAAATCAATCTATTGATACTGTTGCTGCTGCAGTTATTACCTTAACTAACTATTCTGTAAAGTGACATGCTTCCTAAATAAAACCATCATTAACAAGAACCACAGCAACAACAACAATAACAACAACAACACAATACTACAACAATAATTACGAAGTAAAACTTTGCTTACATTTCTTCGGAGTCTTCGCCATCACCGCTTGTATGGTACTGCAACTTCTTCAGGGCCCGACATGGTACTGCTACTTCTTCAGGCTCCGGCATTTGAAATAAGAATAGAGGTAATTACAGACATGTCACTTTATATGATATAGAAATCAAAATAATCAGCTGAAATATACACAACAGACAATAGTTTTCAAGTATTCATTCTTATCATTATCATTATTATCAATTATCAAAGTTAAACATAATCATCATTAGCAGCAGCAGCACACCATCATCATCATCATCATCATCATCATCATCATCATCATCATCAGCAGCAGCAGCATCATCCTGTTGTTGTGTTATTAATGTTGACCTTAATTATTTAGGAGGCATGTCACTTTACATAAAGCAAAATAATTAGGAAATATAGTTACATACCATTTCCTACTGTTCTGCTGTCTTTGTAATCTTCGCCATTACCGCTGGTATGGTACTGCTACTTCTGTAGACTCCGGCATTTGGAATGAAAAAGCATTAAAAAAAAATGTAAATAAACAAGTCGCTATATTCTAATACATAAATCAATCTATTGATACTGTTGCTGCTGCAGTTATTACCTTAACTAACTATTCTGTAAAGTGACATGCTTCCTAAATAAAACCATCATTAACAAGAACCACAGCAACAACAACAATAACAACAACAACACAATACTACAACAATAATTACGAAGTAAAACTTTGCTTACATTTCTTCGGAGTCTTCGCCATCACCGCTTGTATGGTACTGCAACTTCTTCAGGGCCCGACATGGTACTGCTACTTCTTCAGGCTCCGGCATTTGAAATAAGAATAGAGGTAATTACAGACATGTCACTTTATATGATATAGAAATCAAAATAATCAGCTGAAATATACACAACAGACAATAGTTTTCAAGTATTCATTCTTATCATTATCATTATTATCATTATTATCAAATTAAACATAATCATCATTAGCAGCAGCAGCAGCACCATCATCATCATCATCATCATCATCATCATCATCATCATCATCAGCAGCAGCACCATCATCCTGTTGTTGTGTTATTAATGTTGACCTTAATTATTTAGGAGGCATGTCACTTTACATAAAGCAAAATAATTTGGAAATATAGTTACATACCATTTCCTACTGTTCTGCTGTCTTTGTAATCTTCGCCATTACCGCTGGTATGGTACTGCTACTTCTGTAGACTCCGGCATTTGGAATGAAAAAGCATTAAAAAAAAATGTAAATAAACAAGTCGCTATATTCTAATACATAAATCAATCTATTGATACTGTTGCTGCTGCAGTTATTACCTTAACTAACTATTCTGTAAAGTGACATGCTTCCTAAATAAAACCATCATTAACAAGAACCACAGCAACAACAACAATAACAACAACAACACAATACTACAACAATAATTACGAAGTAAAACTTTGCTTACATTTCTTCGGAGTCTTCGCCATCACCGCTTGTATGGTACTGCAACTTCTTCAGGGCCCGACATGGTACTGCTACTTCTTCAGGCTCCGGCATTTGAAATAAGAATAGAGGTAATTACAGACATGTCACTTTATATGATATAGAAATCAAAATAATCAGCTGAAATATACACAACAGACAATAGTTTTCAAGTATTCATTCTTATCATTATCATTATTATCATTATTCAGTTAAACATAATCATCATTAGCAGCAGCAGCAGCACCATCATCATCATCATCATCATCATCATCATCATCATCATCATCATCAGCAGCAGCACCATCATCCTGTTGTTGTGTTATTAATGTTGACCTTAATTATTTAGGAGGCATGTCACTTTACATAAAGCAAAATAATTTGGAAATATAGTTACATACCATTTCCTACTGTTCTGCTGTCTTTGTAATCTTCGCCATTACCACTGGTATGGTACTGCTACTTCTGTAGACTCCGGCATTTGGAATGAAAAAGCATTAAAAAAAAACTGTAAATAAACAAGTCGCTATATTCTAATACATAAATCAATCTATTGATACTGTTGCTGCTGCAGTTATTACCTTAACTAACTATTCTGTAAAGTGACATGCTTCCTAAATAAAACCATCATTAACAAGAACCACAGCAACAACAACAATAACAACAACAACACAATACTACAACAATAATTACGAAGTAAAACTTTGCTTACATTTCTTCGGAGTCTTCGCCATCACCGCTTGTATGGTACTGCAACTTCTTCAGGGCCCGACATGGTACTGCTACTTCTTCAGGCTCCGGCATTTGAAATAAGAATAGAGGTAATTACAGACATGTCACTTTATATGATATAGAAATCAAAATAATCAGCTGAAATATACACAACAGACAATAGTTTTCAAGTATTCATTCTTATCATTATCATTATTATCATTATTATAAAGTTAAACATAATCATCATTAGCAGCAGCAGCACAGCACTCATCATCATCATCATCATCATCATCATCATCATCATCATCAGCAGCAGCACCATCATCCTGTTGTTGTGTTATTAATGTTGACCTTAATTATTTAGGAGGCATGTCACTTTACATAAAGCAAAATAATTTGGAAATATAGTTACATACCATTTCCTACTGTTCTGCTGTCTTTGTAATCTTCGCCATTACCGCTGGTATGGTACTGCTACTTCTGTAGACTCCGGCATTTGGAATGAAAAAGCATTAAAAAAAAATGTAAATAAACAAGTCGCTATATTCTAATACATAAATCAATCTATTGATACTGTTGCTGCTGCAGTTATTACCTTAACTAACTATTCTGTAAAGTGACATGCTTCCTAAATAAAACCATCATTAACAAGAACCACAGCAACAACAACAATAACAACAACAACACAATACTACAACAATAATTACGAAGTAAAACTTTGCTTACATTTCTTCGGAGTCTTCGCCATCACCGCTTGTATGGTACTGCAACTTCTTCAGGGCCCGACATGGTACTGCTACTTCTTCAGGCTCCGGCATTTGAAATAAGAATAGAGGTAATTACAGACATGTCACTTTATATGATATAGAAATCAAAATAATCAGCTGAAATATACACAACAGACAATAGTTTTCAAGTATTCATTCTTATCATTATCATTATTATCATTGTTAAACATAATCAAACATAATCATCATTAGCAGCAGCAGCACCATCATCATCATCATCATCATCATCATCATCATCATCATCAGCAGCAGCAGCATCATCCTGTTGTTGTGTTATTAATGTTGACCTTAATTATTTAGGAGGCATGTCACTTTACATAAAGCAAAATAATTAGGAAATATAGTTACATACCATTTCCTACTGTTCTGCTGTCTTTGTAATCTTCGCCATTACCACTGGTATGGTACTGCTACTTCTGTAGACTCCGGCATTTGGAATGAAAAAGCATTAAAAAAAACATGTAAATAAACAAGTCGCTATATTCTAATACATAAATCAATCTATTGATACTGTTGCTGCTGCAGTTATTACCTTAACTAACTATTCTGTAAAGTGACATGCTTCCTAAATAAAACCACCATTAACAAGAACCACAGCAACAACAACAATAACAACAACAACACAATACTACAACAATAATTACGAAGTAAAACTTTGCTTACATTTCTTCGGAGTCTTCGCCATCACCGCTTGTATGGTACTGCAACTTCTTCAGGGCCCGACATGGTACTGCTACTTCTTCAGGCTCCGGCATTTGAAATAAGAATAGAGGTAATTACAGACATGTCACTTTATATGATATAGAAATCAAAATAATCAGCTGAAATATACACAACAGACAATAGTTTTCAAGTATTCATTCTTATCATTATCATTATTATCATTATTAAAAACATAACATCATCATCAGCAGCAGCAGCAGCAGCACCATCATCATCATCATCATCATCATCATCATCATCATCATCATCAGCAGCAGCATCATCCTGTTGTTGTGTTATTAATGTTGACCTTAATTATTTAGGAGGCATGTCACTTTACATAAAGCAAAATAATTTGGAAATATAGTTACATACCATTTCCTACTGTTCTGCTGTCTTTGTAATCTTCGCCATTACCACTGGTATGGTACTGCTACTTCTGTAGACTCCGGCATTTGGAATGAAAAAGCATTAAAAAAAACATGTAAATAAACAAGTCGCTATATTCTAATACATAAATCAATCTATTGATACTGTTGCTGCTGCAGTTATTACCTTAACTAACTATTCTGTAAAGTGACATGCTTCCTAAATAAAACCATCATTAACAAGAACCACAGCAACAACAACAATAACAACAACAACACAATACTACAACAATAATTACGAAGTAAAACTTTGCTTACATTTCTTCGGAGTCTTCGCCATCACCGCTTGTATGGTACTGCAACTTCTTCAGGGCCCGACATGGTACTGCTACTTCTTCAGGCTCCGGCATTTGAAATAAGAATAGAGGTAATTACAGACATGTCACTTTATATGATATAGAAATCAAAATAATCAGCTGAAATATACACAACAGACAATAGTTTTCAAGTATTCATTCTTATCATTATCATTATTATCATTATTAACATCATCAAATTAAACATAATCATCATTAGCAGCAGCACCATCATCATCATCATCATCATCATCATCATCATCATCATCATCAGCAGCAGCATCATCCTGTTGTTGTGTTATTAATGTTGACCTTAATTATTTAGGAGGCATGTCACTTTACATAAAGCAAAATAATTTGGAAATATAGTTACATACCATTTCCTACTGTTCTGCTGTCTTTGTAATCTTCGCCATTACCGCTGGTATGGTACTGCTACTTCTGTAGACTCCGGCATTTGGAATGAAAAAGCATTAAAAAAAAATGTAAATAAACAAGTCGCTATATTCTAATACATAAATCAATCTATTGATACTGTTGCTGCTGCAGTTATTACCTTAACTAACTATTCTGTAAAGTGACATGCTTCCTAAATAAAACCATCATTAACAAGAACCACAGCAACAACAACAATAACAACAACAACACAATACTACAACAATAATTACGAAGTAAAACTTTGCTTACATTTCTTCGGAGTCTTCGCCATCACCGCTTGTATGGTACTGCAACTTCTTCAGGGCCCGACATGGTACTGCTACTTCTTCAGGCTCCGGCATTTGAAATAAGAATAGAGGTAATTACAGACATGTCACTTTATATGATATAGAAATCAAAATAATCAGCTGAAATATACACAACAGACAATAGTTTTCAAGTATTCATTCTTATCATTATCATTATTATCATATTATCAAAGTTAAACATAATCATCATTAGCAGCAGCAGCACAGCACCATCATCATCATCATCATCATCATCATCATCATCATCATCAGCAGCAGCAGCATCATCCTGTTGTTGTGTTATTAATGTTGACCTTAATTATTTAGGAGGCATGTCACTTTACATAAAGCAAAATAATTAGGAAATATAGTTACATACCATTTCCTACTGTTCTGCTGTCTTTGTAATCTTCGCCATTACCACTGGTATGGTACTGCTACTTCTGTAGACTCCGGCATTTGGGATGAAAAAGCATTAAAAAAAAATGTAAATAAACAAGTCGCTATATTCTAATACATAAATCAATCTATTGATACTGTTGCTGCTGCAGTTATTACCTTAACTAACTATTCTGTAAAGTGACATGCTTCCTAAATAAAACCATCATTAACAAGAACCACAGCAACAACAACAATAACAACAACAACACAATACTACAACAATAATTACGAAGTAAAACTTTGCTTACATTTCTTCGGAGTCTTCGCCATCACCGCTTGTATGGTACTGCAACTTCTTCAGGGCCCGACATGGTACTGCTACTTCTTCAGGCTCCGGCATTTGAAATAAGAATAGAGGTAATTACAGACATGTCACTTTATATGATATAGAAATCAAAATAATCAGCTGAAATATACACAACAGACAATAGTTTTCAAGTATTCATTCTTATCATTATCATTATTATCATTATTATAAAATTAAACATAATCATCATTAGCAGCAGCAGCACCATCATCATCATCATCATCATCATCATCATCATCATCATCATCATCAGCAGCAGCACCATCATCCTGTTGTTGTGTTATTAATGTTGACCTTAATTATTTAGGAGGCATGTCACTTTACATAAAGCAAAATAATTAGGAAATATAGTTACATACCATTTCCTACTGTTCTGCTGTCTTTGTAATCTTCGCCATTACCACTGGTATGGTACTGCTACTTCTGTAGACTCCGGCATTTGGGATGAAAAAGCATTTAAAAAAAACATGTAAATAAACAAGTCGCTATATTCTAATACATAAATCAATCTATTGATACTGTTGCTGCTGCAGTTATTACCTTAACTAACTATTCTGTAAAGTGACATGCTTCCTAAATAAAACCATCATTAACAAGAACCACAGCAACAACAACAATAACAACAACAACACAATACTACAACAATAATTACGAAGTAAAACTTTGCTTACATTTCTTCGGAGTCTTCGCCATCACCGCTTGTATGGTACTGCAACTTCTTCAGGGCCCGACATGGTACTGCTACTTCTTCAGGCTCCGGCATTTGAAATAAGAATAGAGGTAATTACAGACATGTCACTTTATATGATATAGAAATCAAAATAATCAGCTGAAATATACACAACAGACAATAGTTTTCAAGTATTCATTCTTATCATTATCATTATTATCATAGATTAAACATAATCATCATTAGCAGCAGCAGCAGCACCATCATCATCATCATCATCATCATCATCATATCATCATCATCAGCAGCAGCAGCATCATCCTGTTGTTGTGTTATTAATGTTGACCTTAATTATTTAGGAGGCATGTCACTTTACATAAAGCAAAATAATTTGGAAATATAGTTACATACCATTTCCTACTGTTCTGCTGTCTTTGTAATCTTCGCCATTACCGCTGGTATGGTACTGCTACTTCTGTAGACTCCGGCATTTGGAATGAAAAAGCATTAAAAAAAAATGTAAATAAACAAGTCGCTATATTCTAATACATAAATCAATCTATTGATACTGTTGCTGCTGCAGTTATTACCTTAACTAACTATTCTGTAAAGTGACATGCTTCCTAAATAAAACCACCATTAACAAGAACCACAGCAACAACAACAATAACAACAACAACACAATACTACAACAATAATTACGAAGTAAAACTTTGCTTACATTTCTTCGGAGTCTTCGCCATCACCGCTTGTATGGTACTGCAACTTCTTCAGGGCCCGACATGGTACTGCTACTTCTTCAGGCTCCGGCATTTGAAATAAGAATAGAGGTAATTACAGACATGTCACTTTATATGATATAGAAATCAAAATAATCAGCTGAAATATACACAACAGACAATAGTTTTCAAGTATTCATTCTTATCATTATCATTATTATCATTATTAACATAATCATCAATTAAACATAATCATCATTAGCAGCAGCACCATCATCATCATCATCATCATCATCATCATCATCATCATCATCAGCAGCAGCATCATCCTGTTGTTGTGTTATTAATGTTGACCTTAATTATTTAGGAGGCATGTCACTTTACATAAAGCAAAATAATTTGGAAATATAGTTACATACCATTTCCTACTGTTCTGCTGTCTTTGTAATCTTCGCCATTACCACTGGTATGGTACTGCTACTTCTGTAGACTCCGGCATTTGGGATGAAAAAGCATTAAAAAAAAAATGTAAATAAACAAGTCGCTATATTCTAATACATAAATCAATCTATTGATACTGTTGCTGCTGCAGTTATTACCTTAACTAACTATTCTGTAAAGTGACATGCTTCCTAAATAAAACCATCATTAACAAGAACCACAGCAACAACAACAATAACAACAACAACACAATACTACAACAATAATTACGAAGTAAAACTTTGCTTACATTTCTTCGGAGTCTTCGCCATCACCGCTTGTATGGTACTGCAACTTCTTCAGGGCCCGACATGGTACTGCTACTTCTTCAGGCTCCGGCATTTGAAATAAGAATAGAGGTAATTACAGACATGTCACTTTATATGATATAGAAATCAAAATAATCAGCTGAAATATACACAACAGACAATAGTTTTCAAGTATTCATTCTTATCATTATCATTATTATCATAGTTAAACATAATCATCATTAAACATATCATCATAGCAGCAGCAGCACCATCATCATCATCATCATCATCATCATCATCATCATCATCAGCAGCAGCAGCATCATCCTGTTGTTGTGTTATTAATGTTGACCTTAATTATTTAGGAGGCATGTCACTTTACATAAAGCAAAATAATTAGGAAATATAGTTACATACCATTTCCTACTGTTCTGCTGTCTTTGTAATCTTCGCCATTACCACTGGTATGGTACTGCTACTTCTGTAGACTCCGGCATTTGGAATGAAAAAGCATTAAAAAAAAATGTAAATAAACAAGTCGCTATATTCTAATACATAAATCAATCTATTGATACTGTTGCTGCTGCAGTTATTACCTTAACTAACTATTCTGTAAAGTGACATGCTTCCTAAATAAAACCATCATTAACAAGAACCACAGCAACAACAACAATAACAACAACAACACAATACTACAACAATAATTACGAAGTAAAAGTTTGCTTACATTTCTTCGGAGTCTTCGCCATCACCGCTTGTATGGTACTGCAACTTCTTCAGGGCACGACATGGTACTGCTACTTCTTCAGGCTCCGGCATTTGAAATAAGAATAGAGGTAATTACAGACATGTCACTTTATATGATATAGAAATCAAAATAATCAGCTGAAATATACACAACAGACAATAGTTTTCAAGTATTCATTCTTATCATTATCATTATTATCATTAGTTAAACATAATTAAACATAATCATCATTAGCAGCAGCAGCACCATCATCATCATCATCATCATCATCATCATCATCATCATCAGCAGCAGCAGCATCATCCTGTTGTTGTGTTATTAATGTTGACCTTAATTATTTAGGAGGCATGTCACTTTACATAAAGCAAAATAATTTGGAAATACAGTTACATACCATTTCCTACTGTTCTGCTGTCTTTGTAATCTTCGCCATTACCACTGGTATGGTACTGCTACTTCTGTAGACTCCGGCATTTGGAATGAAAAAGCATTAAAAAAAAATGTAAATAAACAAGTCGCTATATTCTAATACATAAATCAATCTATTGATACTGTTGCTGCTGCAGTTATTACCTTAACTAACTATTCTGTAAAGTGACATGCTTCCTAAATAAAACCATCATTAACAAGAACCACAGCAACAACAACAATAACAACAACAACACAATACTACAACAATAATTACGAAGTAAAACTTTGCTTACATTTCTTCGGAGTCTTCGCCATCACCGCTTGTATGGTACTGCAACTTCTTCAGGGCCCGACATGGTACTGCTACTTCTTCAGGCTCCGGCATTTGAAATAAGAATAGAGGTAATTACAGACATGTCACTTTATATGATATAGAAATCAAAATAATCAGCTGAAATATACACAACAGACAATAGTTTTCAAGTATTCATTCTTATCATTATCATTATTATCATAGTTAAACATAATCATCATTATCAGCAGCAGCAGCAGCACCATCATCATCATCATCATCATCATCATCAGTATCATCATCATCAGCAGCAGCATCATCCTGTTGTTGTGTTATTAATGTTGACCTTAATTATTTAGGAGGCATGTCACTTTACATAAAGCAAAATAATTAGGAAATATAGTTACATACCATTTCCTACTGTTCTGCTGTCTTTGTAATCTTCGCCATTACCACTGGTATGGTACTGCTACTTCTGTAGACTCCGGCATTTGGAATGAAAAAGCATTAAAAAAAACATGTAAATAAACAAGTCGCTATATTCTAATACATAAATCAATCTATTGATACTGTTGCTGCTGCAGTTATTACCTTAACTAACTATTCTGTAAAGTGACATGCTTCCTAAATAAAACCATCATTAACAAGAACCACAGCAACAACAACAATAACAACAACAACACAATACTACAACAATAATTACGAAGTAAAACTTTGCTTACATTTCTTCGGAGTCTTCGCCATCACCGCTTGTATGGTACTGCAACTTCTTCAGGGCCCGACATGGTACTGCTACTTCTTCAGGCTCCGGCATTTGAAATAAGAATAGAGGTAATTACAGACATGTCACTTTATATGATATAGAAATCAAAATAATCAGCTGAAATATACACAACAGACAATAGTTTTCAAGTATTCATTATCTTATCATTATTCATTATTATCATAGTTAAACATAATCATCATTAGCAGCAGCAGCAGCAGCACCATCATCATCATCATCATCATCATCATCATCATCATCATTATCAGCAGCAGCACCATCATCCTGTTGTTGTGTTATTAATGTTGACCTTAATTATTTAGGAGGCATGTCACTTTACATAAAGCAAAATAATTAGGAAATATAGTTACATACCATTTCCTACTGTTCTGCTGTCTTTGTAATCTTCGCCATTACCACTGGTATGGTACTGCTACTTCTGTAGACTCCGGCATTTGGAATGAAAAAGCATTAAAAAAAAACATGTAAATAAACAAGTCGCTATATTCTAATACATAAATCAATCTATTGATACTGTTGCTGCTGCAGTTATTACCTTAACTAACTATTCTGTAAAGTGACATGCTTCCTAAATAAAACCATCATTAACAAGAACCACAGCAACAACAACAATAACAACAACAACACAATACTACAACAATAATTACGAAGTAAAACTTTGCTTACATTTCTTCGGAGTCTTCGCCATCACCGCTTGTATGGTACTGCAACTTCTTCAGGGCCCGACATGGTACTGCTACTTCTTCAGGCTCCGGCATTTGAAATAAGAATAGAGGTAATTACAGACATGTCACTTTATATGATATAGAAATCAAAATAATCAGCTGAAATATACACAACAGACAATAGTTTTCAAGTATTCATTCTTATCATTATCATTATTATCATTAGTATAAACATAATCATCATATCATAGCAGCAGCAGCAGCACCATCATCATCATCATCATCATCATCATCATCATCATCATCATCAGCAGCAGCACCATCATCCTGTTGTTGTGTTATTAATGTTGACCTTAATTATTTAGGAGGCATGTCACTTTACATAAAGCAAAATAATTAGGAAATACAGTTACATACCATTTCCTACTGTTCTGCTGTCTTTGTAATCTTCGCCATTACCGCTGGTATGGTACTGCTACTTCTGTAGACTCCGGCATTTGGAATGAAAAAGCATTAAAAAAAAAATGTAAATAAACAAGTCGCTATATTCTAATACATAAATCAATCTATTGATACTGTTGCTGCTGCAGTTATTACCTTAACTAACTATTCTGTAAAGTGACATGCTTCCTAAATAAAACCATCATTAACAAGAACCACAGCAACAACAACAATAACAACAACAACACAATACTACAACAATAATTACGAAGTAAAACTTTGCTTACATTTCTTCGGAGTCTTCGCCATCACCGCTTGTATGGTACTGCAACTTCTTCAGGGCCCGACATGGTACTGCTACTTCTTCAGGCTCCGGCATTTGAAATAAGAATAGAGGTAATTACAGACATGTCACTTTATATGATATAGAAATCAAAATAATCAGCTGAAATATACACAACAGACAATAGTTTTCAAGTATTCATTCTTATCATTATCATTATTATCATAGTTAAACATAATCATCATTAACATAACATCATAGCAGCAGCACCACACATCATCATCATCATCATCATCATCATCATCATCATCAGCAGCAGCAGCATCATCCTGTTGTTGTGTTATTAATGTTGACCTTAATTATTTAGGAGGCATGTCACTTTACATAAAGCAAAATAATTAGGAAATACAGTTACATACCATTTCCTACTGTTCTGCTGTCTTTGTAATCTTCGCCATTACCACTGGTATGGTACTGCTACTTCTGTAGACTCCGGCATTTGGAATGAAAAAGCATTAAAAAAAAACATGTAATAAACAAGTCGCTATATTCTAATACATAAATCAATCTATTGATACTGTTGCTGCTGCAGTTATTACCTTAACTAACTATTCTGTAAAGTGACATGCTTCCTAAATAAAACCATCATTAACAAGAACCACAGCAACAACAACAATAACAACAACAACACAATACTACAACAATAATTACGAAGTAAAACTTTGCTTACATTTCTTCGGAGTCTTCGCCATCACCGCTTGTATGGTACTGCAACTTCTTCAGGGCCCGACATGGTACTGCTACTTCTTCAGGCTCCGGCATTTGAAATAAGAATAGAGGTAATTACAGACATGTCACTTTATATGATATAGAAATCAAAATAATCAGCTGAAATATACACAACAGACAATAGTTTTCAAGTATTCATTCTTATCATTATCATTATTATCATTAGTTAAACATAATCAATCATTAGCAGCAGCAGCAGCAGCAGCACCATCATCATCATCATCATCATCATCATCATCATTATCAGCAGCAGCACCATCATCCTGTTGTTGTGTTATTAATGTTGACCTTAATTATTTAGGAGGCATGTCACTTTACATAAAGCAAAATAATTAGGAAATACAGTTACATACCATTTCCTACTGTTCTGCTGTCTTTGTAATCTTCGCCATTACCACTGGTATGGTACTGCTACTTCTGTAGACTCCGGCATTTGGAATGAAAAAGCATTAAAAAAAACATGAATAAACAAGTCGCTATATTCTAATACATAAATCAATCTATTGATACTGTTGCTGCTGCAGTTATTACCTTAACTAACTATTCTGTAAAGTGACATGCTTCCTAAATAAAACCATCATTAACAAGAACCACAGCAACAACAACAATAACAACAACAACACAATACTACAACAATAATTACGAAGTAAAACTTTGCTTACATTTCTTCGGAGTCTTCGCCATCACCGCTTGTATGGTACTGCAACTTCTTCAGGGCCCGACATGGTACTGCTACTTCTTCAGGCTCCGGCATTTGAAATAAGAATAGAGGTAATTACAGACATGTCACTTTATATGATATAGAAATCAAAATAATCAGCTGAAATATACACAACAGACAATAGTTTTCAAGTATTCATTCTTATCATTATCATTATTATCATTATTATCAAAATTAAACATAATCATCATTAGCAGCAGCAGCACCATCATCATCATCATCATCATCATCATCATCATCATCATCATCAGCAGCAGCACCATCATCCTGTTGTTGTGTTATTAATGTTGACCTTAATTATTTAGGAGGCATGTCACTTTACATAAAGCAAAATAATTAGGAAATACAGTTACATACCATTTCCTACTGTTCTGCTGTCTTTGTAATCTTCGCCATTACCGCTGGTATGGTACTGCTACTTCTGTAGACTCCGGCATTTGGAATGAAAAAGCATTAAAAAAAAACATGTAAATAAACAAGTCGCTATATTCTAATACATAAATCAATCTATTGATACTGTTGCTGCTGCAGTTATTACCTTAACTAACTATTCTGTAAAGTGACATGCTTCCTAAATAAAACCATCATTAACAAGAACCACAGCAACAACAACAATAACAACAACAACACAATACTACAACAATAATTACGAAGTAAAACTTTGCTTACATTTCTTCGGAGTCTTCGCCATCACCGCTTGTATGGTACTGCAACTTCTTCAGGGCCCGACATGGTACTGCTACTTCTTCAGGCTCCGGCATTTGAAATAAGAATAGAGGTAATTACAGACATGTCACTTTATATGATATAGAAATCAAAATAATCAGCTGAAATATACACAACAGACAATAGTTTTCAAGTATTCATTCTTATCATTATCATTATTATCATTAAGTTAAACATAATCATCATTAGCAGCAGCAGCAGCACACCATCATCATCATCATCATCATCATCATCATCATCATCATCATCAGCAGCAGCACCATCATCCTGTTGTTGTGTTATTAATGTTGACCTTAATTATTTAGGAGGCATGTCACTTTACATAAAGCAAAATAATTAGGAAATACAGTTACATACCATTTCCTACTGTTCTGCTGTCTTTGTAATCTTCGCCATTACCACTGGTATGGTACTGCTACTTCTGTAGACTCCGGCATTTGGAATGAAAAAGCATTAAAAAAAAAATGTAAATAAACAAGTCGCTATATTCTAATACATAAATCAATCTATTGATACTGTTGCTGCTGCAGTTATTACCTTAACTAACTATTCTGTAAAGTGACATGCTTCCTAAATAAAACCATCATTAACAAGAACCACAGCAACAACAACAATAACAACAACAACACAATACTACAACAATAATTACGAAGTAAAACTTTGCTTACATTTCTTCGGAGTCTTCGCCATCACCGCTTGTATGGTACTGCAACTTCTTCAGGGCCCGACATGGTACTGCTACTTCTTCAGGCTCCGGCATTTGAAATAAGAATAGAGGTAATTACAGACATGTCACTTTATATGATATAGAAATCAAAATAATCAGCTGAAATATACACAACAGACAATAGTTTTCAAGTATTCATTCTTATCATTATCATTATTATCATAGTTAAACATAATCATCATTAAACTACATCTTAGCAGCAGCAGCACCATCATCATCATCATCATCATCATCATCATCATCATCATCAGCAGCAGCACCATCATCCTGTTGTTGTGTTATTAATGTTGACCTTAATTATTTAGGAGGCATGTCACTTTACATAAAGCAAAATAATTAGGAAATACAGTTACATACCATTTCCTACTGTTCTGCTGTCTTTGTAATCTTCGCCATTACCACTGGTATGGTACTGCTACTTCTGTAGACTCCGGCATTTGGAATGAAAAAGCATTAAAAAAAAACATGAAATAAACAAGTCGCTATATTCTAATACATAAATCAATCTATTGATACTGTTGCTGCTGCAGTTATTACCTTAACTAACTATTCTGTAAAGTGACATGCTTCCTAAATAAAACCATCATTAACAAGAACCACAGCAACAACAACAATAACAACAACAACACAATACTACAACAATAATTACGAAGTAAAACTTTGCTTACATTTCTTCGGAGTCTTCGCCATCACCGCTTGTATGGTACTGCAACTTCTTCAGGGCCCGACATGGTACTGCTACTTCTTCAGGCTCCGGCATTTGAAATAAGAATAGAGGTAATTACAGACATGTCACTTTATATGATATAGAAATCAAAATAATCAGCTGAAATATACACAACAGACAATAGTTTTCAAGTATTCATTCTTATCATTATCATTATTATCATAGTTAAACATAATCATCATTAGCAGCAGCAGCAGCACACCATCATCATCATCATCATCATCATCATCATCATCATCATCATCATCATATCAGCAGCAGCACCATCATCCTGTTGTTGTGTTATTAATGTTGACCTTAATTATTTAGGAGGCATGTCACTTTACATAAAGCAAAATAATTAGGAAATACAGTTACATACCATTTCCTACTGTTCTGCTGTCTTTGTAATCTTCGCCATTACCACTGGTATGGTACTGCTACTTCTGTAGACTCCGGCATTTGGAATGAAAAAGCATTAAAAAAAAACATGAATAAACAAGTCGCTATATTCTAATACATAAATCAATCTATTGATACTGTTGCTGCTGCAGTTATTACCTTAACTAACTATTCTGTAAAGTGACATGCTTCCTAAATAAAACCATCATTAACAAGAACCACAGCAACAACAACAATAACAACAACAACACAATACTACAACAATAATTACGAAGTAAAACTTTGCTTACATTTCTTCGGAGTCTTCGCCATCACCGCTTGTATGGTACTGCAACTTCTTCAGGGCCCGACATGGTACTGCTACTTCTTCAGGCTCCGGCATTTGAAATAAGAATAGAGGTAATTACAGACATGTCACTTTATATGATATAGAAATCAAAATAATCAGCTGAAATATACACAACAGACAATAGTTTTCAAGTATTCATTCTTATCATTATCATTATTATCATAGTTAAACATAATCATCATTAGCAGCAGCAGCAGCAGCACCATCATCATCATCATCATCATCATCATCATCATCATCATCATCATTATCAGCAGCAGCACCATCATCCTGTTGTTGTGTTATTAATGTTGACCTTAATTATTTAGGAGGCATGTCACTTTACATAAAGCAAAATAATTAGGAAATACAGTTACATACCATTTCCTACTGTTCTGCTGTCTTTGTAATCTTCGCCATTACCACTGGTATGGTACTGCTACTTCTGTAGACTCCGGCATTTGGAATGAAAAAGCATTAAAAAAAAAATGAAATAAACAAGTCGCTATATTCTAATACATAAATCAATCTATTGATACTGTTGCTGCTGCAGTTATTACCTTAACTAACTATTCTGTAAAGTGACATGCTTCCTAAATAAAACCATCATTAACAAGAACCACAGCAACAACAACAATAACAACAACAACACAATACTACAACAATAATTACGAAGTAAAACTTTGCTTACATTTCTTCGGAGTCTTCGCCATCACCGCTTGTATGGTACTGCAACTTCTTCAGGGCCCGACATGGTACTGCTACTTCTTCAGGCTCCGGCATTTGAAATAAGAATAGAGGTAATTACAGACATGTCACTTTATATGATATAGAAATCAAAATAATCAGCTGAAATATACACAACAGACAATAGTTTTCAAGTATTCATTCTTATCATTATCATTATTATCATAGTTAAACATAATCATCATTAGCAGCAGCAGCAGCAGCAGCACCATCATCATCATCATCATCATCATCATCATCATCATCATCATTATCAGCAGCAGCACCATCATCCTGTTGTTGTGTTATTAATGTTGACCTTAATTATTTAGGAGGCATGTCACTTTACATAAAGCAAAATAATTAGGAAATACAGTTACATACCATTTCCTACTGTTCTGCTGTCTTTGTAATCTTCGCCATTACCACTGGTATGGTACTGCTACTTCTGTAGACTCCGGCATTTGGAATGAAAAAGCATTAAAAAAAAACATGAATAAACAAGTCGCTATATTCTAATACATAAATCAATCTATTGATACTGTTGCTGCTGCAGTTATTACCTTAACTAACTATTCTGTAAAGTGACATGCTTCCTAAATAAAACCATCATTAACAAGAACCACAGCAACAACAACAATAACAACAACAACACAATACTACAACAATAATTACGAAGTAAAACTTTGCTTACATTTCTTCGGAGTCTTCGCCATCACCGCTTGTATGGTACTGCAACTTCTTCAGGGCCCGACATGGTACTGCTACTTCTTCAGGCTCCGGCATTTGAAATAAGAATAGAGGTAATTACAGACATGTCACTTTATATGATATAGAAATCAAAATAATCAGCTGAAATATACACAACAGACAATAGTTTTCAAGTATTCATTCTTATCATTATCATTATTATCATAGTTAAACATAATCATCATTATCACATAGCAGCAGCAGCATCATCATCATCATCATCATCATCATCATCATCATCATCATCATCAGCAGCAGCACCATCATCCTGTTGTTGTGTTATTAATGTTGACCTTAATTATTTAGGAGGCATGTCACTTTACATAAAGCAAAATAATTAGGAAATACAGTTACATACCATTTCCTACTGTTCTGCTGTCTTTGTAATCTTCGCCATTACCACTGGTATGGTACTGCTACTTCTGTAGACTCCGGCATTTGGAATGAAAAAGCATTAAAAAAAAACATGAAATAAACAAGTCGCTATATTCTAATACATAAATCAATCTATTGATACTGTTGCTGCTGCAGTTATTACCTTAACTAACTATTCTGTAAAGTGACATGCTTCCTAAATAAAACCATCATTAACAAGAACCACAGCAACAACAACAATAACAACAACAACACAATACTACAACAATAATTACGAAGTAAAACTTTGCTTACATTTCTTCGGAGTCTTCGCCATCACCGCTTGTATGGTACTGCAACTTCTTCAGGGCCCGACATGGTACTGCTACTTCTTCAGGCTCCGGCATTTGAAATAAGAATAGAGGTAATTACAGACATGTCACTTTATATGATATAGAAATCAAAATAATCAGCTGAAATATACACAACAGACAATAGTTTTCAAGTATTCATTCTTATCATTATCATTATTATCATAGTTAAACATAATCATCATTAGCAGCAGCAGCAGCACCATCATCATCATCATCATCATCATCATCATCAGCATCATCATCAGCAGCAGCACCGTCATCCTGTTGTTGTGTTATTAATGTTGACCTTAATTATTTAGGAGGCATGTCACTTTACATAAAGCAAAATAATTAGGAAATACAGTTACATACCATTTCCTACTGTTCTGCTGTCTTTGTAATCTTCGCCATTACCGCTGGTATGGTACTGCTACTTCTGTAGACTCCGGCATTTGGAATGAAAAAGCATTAAAAAAAAACATGAATAAACAAGTCGCTATATTCTAATACATAAATCAATCTATTGATACTGTTGCTGCTGCAGTTATTACCTTAACTAACTATTCTGTAAAGTGACATGCTTCCTAAATAAAACCATCATTAACAAGAACCACAGCAACAACAACAATAACAACAACAACACAATACTACAACAATAATTACGAAGTAAAACTTTGCTTACATTTCTTCGGAGTCTTCGCCATCACCGCTTGTATGGTACTGCAACTTCTTCAGGGCCCGACATGGTACTGCTACTTCTTCAGGCTCCGGCATTTGAAATAAGAATAGAGGTAATTACAGACATGTCACTTTATATGATATAGAAATCAAAATAATCAGCTGAAATATACACAACAGACAATAGTTTTCAAGTATTCATTCTTATCATTATCATTATTATCATAGTTAAACATAATCATCATTATCAGCAGCAGCAGCAGCACCATCATCATCATCATCATCATCATCATCATCATCATCATCATCAGCAGCAGCACCATCATCCTGTTGTTGTGTTATTAATGTTGACCTTAATTATTTAGGAGGCATGTCACTTTACATAAAGCAAAATAATTAGGAAATACAGTTACATACCATTTCCTACTGTTCTGCTGTCTTTGTAATCTTCGCCATTACCACTGGTATGGTACTGCTACTTCTGTAGACTCCGGCATTTGGAATGAAAAAGCATTAAAAAAAAACATGAATAAACAAGTCGCTATATTCTAATACATAAATCAATCTATTGATACTGTTGCTGCTGCAGTTATTACCTTAACTAACTATTCTGTAAAGTGACATGCTTCCTAAATAAAACCATCATTAACAAGAACCACAGCAACAACAACAATAACAACAACAACACAATACTACAACAATAATTACGAAGTAAAACTTTGCTTACATTTCTTCGGAGTCTTCGCCATCACCGCTTGTATGGTACTGCAACTTCTTCAGGGCCCGACATGGTACTGCTACTTCTTCAGGCTCCGGCATTTGAAATAAGAATAGAGGTAATTACAGACATGTCACTTTATATGATATAGAAATCAAAATAATCAGCTGAAATATACACAACAGACAATAGTTTTCAAGTATTCATTCTTATCATTATCATTATTATCATAGTTAAACATAATCATCATTAGCAGCAGCAGCAGCAGCAGCACCATCATCATCATCATCATCATCATCATCATCATCATTATCAGCAGCAGCACCATCATC
The DNA here is from genome assembly GCA_022818135.1 of Saxidomus purpurata. Taxonomy (NCBI): domain Eukaryota; kingdom Metazoa; phylum Mollusca; class Bivalvia; order Venerida; family Veneridae; genus Saxidomus; species Saxidomus purpurata. The sequence goes on from JAFMSR010000002.1 coordinate 38,468,442, forward strand.
CTGTTGTTGTGTTATTAATGTTGACCTTAATTATTTAGGAGGCATGTCACTTTACATAAAGCAAAATAATTAGGAAATACAGTTACATACCATTTCCTACTGTTCTGCTGTCTTTGTAATCTTCGCCATTACCACTGGTATGGTACTGCTACTTCTGTAGACTCCGGCATTTGGAATGAAAAAGCATTAAAAAAAAACATGAATAAACAAGTCGCTATATTCTAATACATAAATCAATCTATTGATACTGTTGCTGCTGCAGTTATTACCTTAACTAACTATTCTGTAAAGTGACATGCTTCCTAAATAAAACCATCATTAACAAGAACCACAGCAACAACAACAATAACAACAACAACACAATACTACAACAATAATTACGAAGTAAAACTTTGCTTACATTTCTTCGGAGTCTTCGCCATCACCGCTTGTATGGTACTGCAACTTCTTCAGGGCCCGACATGGTACTGCTACTTCTTCAGGCTCCGGCATTTGAAATAAGAATAGAGGTAATTACAGACATGTCACTTTATATGATATAGAAATCAAAATAATCAGCTGAAATATACACAACAGACAATAGTTTTCAAGTATTCATTCTTATCATTATCATTATTATCATAGTTAAACATAATCATCATTAGCAGCAGCAGCACCATCATCATCATCATCAGCAGCATCATCAGCAGCAGCACCATCATCCTGTTGTTGTGTTATTAATGTTGACCTTAATTATTTAGGAGGCATGTCACTTTACATAAAGCAAAATAATTAGGAAATACAGTTACATACCATTTCCTACTGTTCTGCTGTCTTTGTAATCTTCGCCATTACCGCTGGTATGGTACTGCTACTTCTGTAGACTCCGGCATTTGGAATGAAAAAGCATTAAAAAAAAACATGAATAAACAAGTCGCTATATTCTAATACATAAATCAATCTATTGATACTGTTGCTGCTGCAGTTATTACCTTAACTAACTATTCTGTAAAGTGACATGCTTCCTAAATAAAACCATCATTAACAAGAACCACAGCAACAACAACAATAACAACAACAACACAATACTACAACAATAATTACGAAGTAAAACTTTGCTTACATTTCTTCGGAGTCTTCGCCATCACCGCTTGTATGGTACTGCAACTTCTTCAGGGCCCGACATGGTACTGCTACTTCTTCAGGCTCCGGCATTTGAAATAAGAATAGAGGTAATTACAGACATGTCACTTTATATGATATAGAAATCAAAATAATCAGCTGAAATATACACAACAGACAATAGTTTTCAAGTATTCATTCTTATCATTATCATTATTATCATAGTTAAACATAATCATCATTAGCAGCAGCAGCAGCAGCACCATCATCATCATCATCATCATCATCATCATCATCATCATTATCAGCAGCAGCACCATCATCCTGTTGTTGTGTTATTAATGTTGACCTTAATTATTTAGGAGGCATGTCACTTTACATAAAGCAAAATAATTAGGAAATACAGTTACATACCATTTCCTACTGTTCTGCTGTCTTTGTAATCTTCGCCATTACCACTGGTATGGTACTGCTACTTCTGTAGACTCCGGCATTTGGAATGAAAAAGGATAGAATCAACAGTTATCGCACGGAATGCATTTTATTTATTTGAATTTAAAAGATACGCCGGTAGCTACCGAGTACTGAAAAACGAGATCTGAGGCAAATGCTGACACTTTTAGACAACATTGAAAACGACCTTGAACACCATTTTTCCATGTTTTAAAGCCGTTGTTTACAGGCCCCTATGTGAGTTGTGTTTTGACCGCGTGAAATATTTTTCATAAACAACAAACATAAACATGTAGAGTTAACAGCCAGATCAGTCATGATTGACATCCTAATATAAGATGTAAAATCGGTCTCTTGTAAGCAAGCAAAAAAAAAAAAAAAAAAAAAAAAAAAGAGTCCATGCGCAAGTTTTCAGATAGGGTGAACCCTGCGCGTGACCCCTGCAAGTCGACGAATGAAAATCCTACTTTTGTGGTAAAGCTAAGTCATTCTGATCGGTAGCTGACCACGAGCAGTGTTTAATGCTAGTGTGTATCGTGTTATGCCGCTGCGTAACTTTATTTTTATATTGTTTGTATAATCATTACACTCAAACTTTTCATATCAATATATCGCGTACACATACTCCTTACAATGCTGGTCAACTTTCATCAAAATTATTTTTCATTGGAATTATAATTAACAAAACGCGTGTAAAAATATCTATACATGTGTAAATACGCACGTCACAACTTCGAGTTGCGTCTTAACACTACTGAGTTTGAATGCATCTATTAAAGTCCCAGGAGCACAATTAAACGATAGAAGGAGCTCTTTCTTTTACTAAGAAAAAGAGCTGTCCCTCACAAGTGACACATGCTCCCGAAAGAGGTGTCTTACAGTCTGTGTCCTCTCCATGTGCTCAATAATTGTGCCGTGTAATTTTAAAATCCTTCCATATCTTTCCAAAGTTACCGTCCGGACACGAAAGTGTACATAAATAGAGGATTCTAATTATACCTTCAAACTCTAAGCGTGATATTGACCTTTGAGGTAGGGACGTGGGTCTTCACGCAACACGTCGTCTTGATGTGCTGAACATTTCGAAAGCTTTCAATGCGTGACAAAGTTACAGCCCGGACACGAAAAAATATAAGGGCGGACGCACAGACGCACGGACGGACAGACAGACGGACGGTGCGATTTTAATATGCATAGAAATGTCTTACCTGCGGAAATGACCTTTATTTGTACCAAAAACATTCCTACCTTTGCTTTTTAAATCGGTAAATAGATGTTAGAAATACAGTTCAGTATTTTTTCAAGGATATTGCAAAAAATAAAGACTTTCTTTCAACTCTCTTTCGTGAAGAAATGACTTGGAAACGAAAGAAAGGCATAATTTAAATATTGTTTTAAAGTGAAAAGAAGACGGTTCTATCACTATCCTATCAGTGAATAAGATTTTCTCTATCAGTATATCTATCATTATCGTATCAGTAAATTAGATTTTCTCTATCAGTAAATTTAACGTGATCCCGGTACTTTAAATTCGATCCTGTAAATACACAAAAATAATCAGCAAAATAAATACATCATAATACTAATGTTACAGACTAAGCTTCCGTCGGCCATTTAAATGATATGATACACTATTAAGAATCATTTCACCAGGTTTAAGTAAACTGTCAAAGCATTTCGTTTTTCAATGCGAAACTCGTACAACAGGCGTTGTCAGCTAGTCGACGCTCATTTACATATGACAATGCAGTTGTCAATTCAACACAAAATACATTTTTCAAGCTTTTCGGGGAGACTGGCGGATTGGGGTCAGATCGAACCTACAACCTGCTGATTTCCAATTCTATGTTAAAATGTAGTATTAAACATTTCAACCAATACACTACACAAGTATCGCTGGTACACTGTCTGTTTTACAGTGTTTCAGTTACTTACAGACAGGCATCGTTCCTGGAAACGACCAGTACACCAAACCGCTTCACTCTTTTATGCACAGCAATTTTTGGAACGCTCTAGATACGCTACGACAGCTTTTGGCTATATATCAATACAGATGTAAAAGTTTATTGATTTATTAACTATTGAATACAGCTCCTAAGGTCTTTATTACTTAAGTAATTAATCAATGTACTCGTCCATTCAATTGTTATTTTGACAGCTCAAATCAAATCAAATCAAATCAAATTTTATTTCATTTCATGTCGGCCCGTTTGAATATCAGTACAATATGCATTAGCTATGCATAGCTCCTATGTCGTTTTATTTATGATAATTATTTATTTACATTACATGAAATTTATTTATTAACTAATTTATTTTATTACTTCATTACTTTATTGATTAATTTTTTTCTATATTGTTTCATTTATTTATTTATGATAATTATTTATTTACATTACATGTACTTTATTTATAAACTACTTTATTTATTACTTCATTACTAAATTAATTACATTTGTTTCTTCATTTTTCAGTGAACCATGAGCTTTAACGCAATTAAAGTCATATGACACAGTCCTTGGAAACATGTAAATAAGAGATCAACTTTAAAATTAAAAAGTTGCATTGTCAAAACAGACACTATTAGCAAACAGCATCTTTCTAACCTACATAGCAGTTAGAGAACTATGAAATTGACATTGGATGCAGGATTTTTACTTTAAATAGTTTAAGTCTTAAGAAGGTCCTAAGGTCAATACTCGTATTTCAACAGTGAATAAGAACATATTTCAAATATTTACATTTGCGTTTTTGTCATTTAAGCAGTCTTTATTGAATTTATGAACAATGTACTGAAAAATATATTTTTTTAAGGAAAAATTATAAAATCCAAAATATATGCACCCCTCCCCCGAAAAAAGGGAGCGCTACAATGCATCTTAAGCAGTTAAGGTTGCAAAGGTATAACAAGAAAACGAAGCTCGTCAACAAACAACACAGACGCCGGGGCGAGTAAAATAGCCCTCCATATTCTTTGAATAGTCGAGCTAAAATATGTAACTGTAAAAAATCTATTGATTGAAAAATCTGGAATTTTATCATAGACTGTCTTTAAAGGTTAGTGCTTCCCAAACCTGAAAAAAAAAGTTTATGAGCTGGTTGGTTCGGTTGTTGTTGTCTAGCCGCTAGCACGCCACACTTCGTACGTTTCTGGTTAGATTTCCAAGTCCGAAAATAAGCATGGTATTTGATCACAGTCACTGTATATCCATATGCACGTGGCTAGTAGAGAAGCAATCCTAGTACATCTGTACTGCTGGTAATAAGTCAACTAACTAGACATCCTATGCCTTCCTTTGTCTATTGTGTAAGCGACCCTTCCATGTAGCTCGGGTATCTACATATTTTACAAGCAAGTTCAGAAGTTTGTCATATTATACCATGCCAAATAAGCGAGAAAAAAACAACAACTTACAAAGCATGTCCATCCTTTTCCCTCGGAAATCTTCACGTGAATGAAAGCAACGCATGTACACGATCAAGTGAGTGAGATTTTCGTGAACACTTATAAACAGCCTATGGCTTTTTATGGTATTATACCTGTTCATTGTGTTGGGACATTTACTAAAGAAAACCCGTGCGTGAAGAGAAACGTCTTTAATGAGGCGACGAAAGGGAAATAGGATTAATTAAGTCAGTACATGCAGTAAGGCGTAATTTACCTAATGTGCCCCCAGTTTCGCCAGGCGGAACTTCTAGCTATATACACGTAATCAAAGCACTGACAGGGCTGCACCAAGTTGTCTGAACATACATGTAGTTATGACTGTCACCATTGTGAACATTTTTAACAAAATTAGTCCCAGTTCAAACATTCTAAGTACACAGATTCCATTTTTTAGTTAAACATTTGGTATTCACTGGTAAATGTACTGCACATTTTGTGAGTAAAATCACAGGGAGTTGATATTTTGTTTTAAAAAAAAAGATTAATGTATCTTGCGGAAAAAAAATCACACCTATATATAATAAACACCAGAAATGCAATGCCTTTCGTACCCCACCCACTTCTCCGATACAAGAATATTTTTTGTAACAAACTGAGTGACAACCGGGTTTTCTGTTCTAGACAGTTAAAGTGTTTAAAATTATCACAGAATCTGTCCTAACCTTTAATTTACCGTTATTTATACTGTTGAAAAACCATCTCTTCTCAGTCTTCTGCGACATTTACCAACGTTGAAGCCATGTCGTGACGTAGCAACTTCTTCGTTCCGGAGCGAAGTTTAAATATTTTTATTAAATAATATTCTTTTGAAAATTTGTTCAATGTATGCAGTGCTCTCTTTTTATTTTTTAATGATGAAAATGGAAATTTTTAGTTATTTTATAGGTTTATTGAATTTATACTTACTACAACAAATTAGGGAAACCCAATCAAGCAGGGTACCTTACAAACGGTGCGAATATAATCGAATAGAAATTGAAGTTTTTATATGTATTCGGACACATTTCAGAGTAATTACTTCAGAGTTTAAAGTTTACTGGTACCACACGACCTGGTCATAAAAACTGTGTCCTTCTGAAGCCACAGAAATTGCTTCTTCCTGTGTCATTCTCGTTTAGCGTGCTTGTACGAACTGGAACGGTACACGGAGTTTACATTACTGTAGATACCCTCGAGCTTCTACGTCACGACATGGCTTCGGCGTGTTTGTAAATGTCGCAGAGAAGATGTGGTTGGTTACAAACAATATTATTATATCGGAGAAGTGGGTGGGGTACGGAAGGCATTGCATTCCTGGTGTTTATATATAGAGGAGTGATTTTTTTTCCGCAAGATACATTAATTCTTTGGGTTTTTTTGGATAAAATATCAACTTTCTGTGGTAAAACCTATAGGATTTCAAAGTTTAAACTGCTTTAAAACTACGGCAGCGGGCGGGTATACATTCATTTTCATTGGTTATCGATGTGTGACGCATTATGAGCATTCCGGTTTAAATTGTCAAGATAGTTTCCAACATCCTAAAGCTTTAAATATACAGCCAGATTGGAGTTGGGGATTCGCAAAGCTTTAAGCGAATACACATTTACTGTCGAATAACCAGTCAGCCGGAAGTTAGGTATTCGCTACACGTAAACGAAGACACTGCTAGCTTCGAATATTCAGTCCGCTACGAATTGGGTTTTATTTCTGTAGTAACGTTTCGAAACGCACTTCGTAGTGCTGATTTATGTCGTAAATTCGTGTTATAAATTATAAATTGAATGCACATTTAGATTGTGTTGATTTACTTCCGTTTCGCAGTTGTCCATTTCCAGAGTTTGCGAAATTCTTCTTGCAAAAAGATTTTTTGCTGTATTTCCCTTGCGGCTCGTTGATTGCATAATCGGCTTCTACTGAAATTCTCCTAAGATGCAAAAATGGACAGAATTTATGAATTTTTGCTTCATCCATTCGTGATTTGCATAAAAGAACATTAGAACTATTCTTTTGAGATTACTTTGAAACACAAATGTCAGAAATTATAGAAATTATTCTCGAAATTACACAAGAATCGGTATGGTAAAGGGAAAAGCCAATGAAAGTTTCATGTAGAACATTTTAATTAATTAGAAAATTGATTGAAAAATGTCGTTCAGCTTTCCGTTTTATAACCGTTAATTCGAATTAAATTGTAATTTGAACCAGTTTACAAACAGCCTTACAACTTCGATATTACTAGAAGTTTTGGGCTTTAAATCTAGTATCTTAGCAGTTTGGACTTCCAATAACTTTAACGCTCTTCTTTTGTAACTTTTATGTCAGATGTCACGTTGACGTTGACTATGCTAGTTTCCACTCAAACATGAAACTGGTTCTTAATAAGTGAGTAAGATCTGAAAGATGTTATCCTGTCCGCTGATGTGATTTTCTTACTTAGGATTAAATTGAGCAATAAAAGGCAATTGATTGCTTGCCGTAAACGAAGGACACTGAGTTTACCCACATGCCACTGCCGCAGACATAAACGCCAGCGATAGTTGCATAAATAATCTAAATAAAGTAAGAGAAAGTTGTAGATAAGTAGCTGTAGCTCCAACCACGTGCCACATCAAATATTAAATAATTTAGATGGTTATTGGTAAGGATCGACAAAACTAATAATCTTTCTTCGATGATTACGGCATAAGAACTTCTAGAATTGTGGTAGGAAGTCCTACGTGTGACCATTTTTCTAACGATGTTTGTATAGTAAGTAATTATTCCACTATATTAATCAAAAGCATTTGATGGGGAGCGGTGTTGAAGAGGTTAAGGTGACTGCCGCTCATCCCGGAGGTTGCGGATTCGAGCCCACCGTACCTCCTCATATGACAGCAGTACTGGTTTTTCTTCACAATCGAGCTAAATAAATTAGTACAAACTAACTGTTGAAATGTTATTTTTAAGGAGAAAACTTCTGTGGACAAATATTTAAAATACATTTTGTTGAACACGTTCAGAAGAAATTACTCGGGGAGAAGTGATGCATTTTTCTTTTCCGCCATTTTTAAAAAAAAAGGTGTAATGGAATTAAACATTACCCCTTAGTCCGTCCGTGCAAATAGTTGTTTCGATCAATAACTTTTGAAATGTTGCAATGATCTAATCCAGGTTTACATGTAGGCATATGAGTTTAAAATACAAGCGGTTTCAATTTACAAACTATTGCAGCAGTTACGGCCCCTTTTCGACTTAAGTTTTAAAGCAAAATGACGGTATTCGATCAATAACTTTTGAAAGGTTGCATGGAATTAATTCAGACTTTTGTTTTAAATAACATCGGCCGAGCAATCAATAGTGACTACAGAATGAGCAATCAATGTAGACAATAGACTGAGCAATCAATGTAGATCAATAACAGAGCAATCAATATAGACCATGTAATGAGCAATCAATATAGACCATAAACTGAGAAATCAATGTAGATCATATACTGAGCCATCAATTTAGACAATATACTGACTGATTAATATAGACCATAGACTGAACAATCAATATAGACCATACACTGACCAATCAATATCAACCATGGACTGATCAATCAATGTAGACCATACACTGAGTAATCAATGTAGACCATACACTGAGCAATCAATGTAGACCATTGACTGAAAACAGATGTAGACCATAGACTGATTAATCCATTTAGACCAAAGACTAAGCAATCAACATATACCATAGACTGAGCAACCAATTTACACCATCAACTGAATACTCAACATAGACTTAAGACAGAGCAATCAACATAGACCATAGACTGAGCAATCAAGATAGACAATAAACTGAGCAATCAATTTACACCATAAACTGAACAAACATTGAAGACCATAGGCTGAGCAGAGACAATGACCTTGTTGCTTTTAATAAAAAGTAGGTACTTTATCTCAACACGTATGTTTAAGTTATGTACGCGACACACACCATCCAAAACATAAACCTGTTATTATGTCATAGGCTAAATCAACATTTTTCCCAAGTGAACATGCTCTGTACACAATTTTCCAATATTGTTATTACGCGCCGTAAGGATGCGGTGGGTATATTGGAATGCAGTAAGTAAAATTTCCATGGGTCGACGTAACTACTTTTAGACTGTAGAATGATTTCACAGTGTGTCTTTGTAACAAGCGGTCTTTTGATTTGAGATCGCGAACCGGAAATAGCCGAGTCTAAATTTTACGGAAATAGCCGATTTTAAACGAATGACTACGAACGACTGAGATCTGCCGACGGGTAGCGGCTGAAGATAGTCTTTTAAACCGACTTTGAATTTTTTTTCTAACAGATATTTGAAATACTTTACGAAACTACCAGCTTATGAGTGTCCACTTCTTATTTAAAGGTCTGGGGGAGGTAAATTCGTTTGTTTACATAAAGTGTACCGCCATTCCGAAACAAACGTCTGTATTGGTGAATAACGAAGTTATACGCTTGAAACTCGATGCGTCGATAGCGCAGGAATGTACCCCGCTTGGCACGCGGGAGAGATCGAAACCTCGCCGGAGTGGAATTAACTTTATTTATTTTATATAGTGGGGAACAAATTAATTTATATCTTGGAAATAATTTTTCTTTCGTACAAGAATAAATAAATTGAAGCAAATTTATATGTTAGAATTCTAGACTTAGGAAAATAATAAAAAAAATTATTTCAATATTTGTAATTCAATAAATTAATGTGACAGCAGCCAATTTCCTACAGAGGAAACAATGCCTATAGACTTGACGTAGAATCATCTTTTTAGCATTAAACATTAACAAATGGTCAGCCTTATACAAAATTAGAGTGCAAAAAGATTAGGTTTGGTTAATCACCATACAATAAATCCAACATTACTAATTATCGCAATCCCCACTCCATTTGGCGGCGTTCAAACCTTTGACTTGTTAAGACATTATTTTACGTATTTCCATCCATGCAACATGTTGCATAACATAATTCATCAAAGCTAATCCTCTCTGTCGACATTTTTAAAAGAAGCAGAAAACTTTCATAAAATATTTTCTTTCATCACTGTTTGTTTTGGTTTGTAAATTTGCCAAGTTGACAGGTCGAGTTTCCTTTTGGTGCCCTGGCGTCTGATAGCAGATGATTCCAATCTATCATGTATGCCAGTCAAATACAAACACACTTCTGTAAGTATTATATTCCTTTTCTTTCATGAAAACCCATGAGTGAATTCGGAGATTTTTCTGGGATGGAATTGCGCATCAATATAACAGCTTTATTTACATGTACATAATGAGTGATTCTTCGTGTACTTAAACAGATTCAACATCTCAAAATAATATAAGCATGCTGCAAGAAAGAAATCTGTAAACTGTAACACGGGTAGAGTTATGTCACTTATGGAAGTTTATTGTAGTCAGTTCCCAAAGAATATGAACGGAATGATACGAAATAAGTATATCAAATATAGATGCTGGTAAACACGAAGAAACATAACTCAGCTCATGTTTTGGATTGCAATTCAGCAATATCTCAAGACATAACTCTACAACAATGCAAAACACCGTTCACCTTCCTGTGGATTAGAGTTCTTAAAGTGGAATTATGCTCATTTTTTTTCAACTAAAAATCCAGCTGAAATAGGTGTGTGTAAAAAGGTTAGAGGAAATACTAGCTTATAACCAAATACACCAAACTCTTCCTGCTACCAGTATGAAATAATAACTTTCTAAATATTACTTTTCCTATTTTGACTGGGCAGTCTTTAAAAAAAAAAAAAACTGCATGCAGGAGTTGCTTCCCTTCCACTGCCGAAATCTTTACCAACAACAACAACAACACAAGGGAGATCACTGCGAAGAAAAGAACTATTATTTTATTAGTCCGATTTTTTTTCTATAGCATCAACTTCAAATACTAATGCGGCATTATCATTAATTAAAACATTTAAATGCACAGCAACCGAAAATTGCTTTTATAAAACTGTCACCAAAACACACTATGTGCAGTAAGATTCTCATAATGTCACTTTGATTTGTAGAATTCGCTTGTCTGAATAATTAATACAATGTAGTTCTTTCCTAATATTGACAGTCCTGGTTGATCAAATTAATCGCGTCTGATGACAAACTCTTAGGAAAAGGAACGTGTTCAGAATTTATAAAAAAAAACAGCTGTTTTTATCCATTGGTTATTTATATATTATTGAATTAAGAGAGCTTAATTCAAAACAGAGTTAACAGGATTACAATTAAATATTCTGGAAAGAAAACAGATGCCTGGAAGAATCAGCGGGCTAAAGACGGGCTATTGATGAATTGCTTTTCCTGATTATTATTTTCTACTATTTTAGGCAATCTGCAGCTAAAATATGTATTAAGTGATACCTGGAATTACTGTCTTTGTTTAGAAATAAAATTGCTATTTGAATTAATTAACCGAATGTTTACTTTCAACCAAATCAAATTTATGTCATTAATTTAATTGATTATACCTCCTACAAGACGTGTGTTGTTCAGGAAAATGGCAAACAGTTCCCAGACTATTGAATGAACAAGAGGCTAATTATCAATATTTAAAAATAGACCATCAACCATGTATGTGTGCACATGGAAAAAAACAACATTACCTTGATGTAAGCCACGGTGCCGCCTTTTCTCGTAGTGGGAGGATTCATTCTTCAGTATGTTTGTCTGGCTGTTGGTGAGTGCTGTGTTTATATATGTTACAGGACTTCTTTACTGAGTCAAAATATCACTGTGATCAGAAATGCTTTTGCTTTACTACTAGATTCAAACATCTTAAACTTCAAGATTCACAAGTCTTGCAATACATGTATCTCAGCTGAACACATTTTAAGTTCAACATTTGCACAATCTTTTGTATCTTATTTGAAGACGTTAAATCTTTGATATTTGCTCAACATGACATTGTGTTATCCTAGTCGAATATTTAATTACTTTGACTTTGGTATAACATTTCACCCCTCTTACGCTTCTTGGAATGTACAAGTGCTAAATGTAGCTAACCGAACATATTTCATAAGCAAACACAAAAAGGGATATCAGAAAACGAATTTGGTGGTGTGTTGAAATATTCTTCTTGATTCACATGACATCACGTACAGCCATTCCGTAATTAATTCTGGTGAAATATTTGAATTTTAACATTATCATAACACGTCCATAAGTCATACCAATCCGTTCTTGTACGTTTTTGGTGTTTTTAAGTGTTTTCGATTGTGGCTGTATTGCAGATATTCTAGTTAAAGGGACACTCCCTACATCTAGCAGATTAAATTCTCACAACATAGATTATGTGTTCAGTGAACGTAAACTGATTAATTAATACAATTTCAAAGAAGAACCTATGGCGAAAAATGCCTCATTTTACCACAAATAATCACCATAGAGTCTTTATGTAATAAATCGCATCCACTCATTAATTGTACAACAACAACTCTACATACATAATTGAATGGTTAACGGTACTGCAGCGTATTTTAAACCGCTGACTTTATCGATAATGATTGGGAATGCATAGCTGAAACTTTTAGGTAAAGTTATAATACTTCCAAAGATTCTATTATTTATGATTTGGAGGTTATTTAGTTAGACATCAGTTATAGGGTATGTTCCTTTAAAATGTTGTATGTAGCCTTCAAACTTGTAATCATTTAGGACTCATCTTGTTCTTTTTAGGCATTCTTACTTCCTTTTCTACTAAATGACATCAATATTCTAGAAAAGAGTAACTGCAGATAAAAGCTTAAATATTTCCTCAAGGCATGTTTCTGTTGGAAAGTGTATTTTTGCACGCATGATCTCTTGACCATAGTATTTTATGTTTTGTAAACCTTGTACTTTAACAATTTTTCCGCTTCTGAAAATACCCGAGTGCATCCAAGAATCTATTTTTTATTTGACTGCACGTTTGGAAATATGACATCTTCCTTGGTTAGATCAGCACTACTAAAGAGTTATCCCATTTTCACTGCATCACACATTCTCGCATCTATATACATGATAAAGTCGTTAGCAGAGGCTGTAATTCTGATAGATGAGAGATTACATTGATCTGTAATCAAAGGTCAAACAAGCCCAGACCACACTTATTTTTTTAAATAGACCTAACGGTATTTATATTTCGTCCCGACTATATCATGTCACACTTTTGGAAATGAAATGTAGACACTACTGGCGGTATGTTGACAATATAATGGCCTTCCCTATTATAATAAGCCAGTTGCACAACACTGATTTAATGAACACCGACTTAACTTTCAGCAACTGATTTGATAAGCGCCGCTTATTATAACCGAGTTGCCGGAACATATTTTTCACGGTTATGATTCCGATTAACGCGCGATTATCCAAACCTGCTAGTGGGGTGGTTTATACGGCAATTTATCGTTGAACATGGAAATTATAAACTCATTTATGCGTGACTAATTAGTGTTAAGATTAATTAAGAAGAGACATGGCTATTATAATACGGGCAATATTGTAGAAGAATATTTTGTTAGAATCAGATACCGCTTTTCCGTAGAATGCGTGTTTTTAGTCTTTGATATGATTAAAAACCACAGGTTTGCACTGAACAGATACTGCTAGTGATACAACTACTGGTATGCCTTTGTTTTTATGGCAACTAACGCTTATTAATCCCTTGTATAGTTTTGTCGTTGTCCGCCCGTCGGTTCGTCCCTCAGTCGTCGTGTGAGATATATGCGGCGTTATCTATATGTGGCAGACATGCGCCTTGATCCAGCCTCAAGCTCTCGCTTTGTTTAAAATGTAATATATATTCTGTTTAAATTACATCCATATTTCGTTTAATGATAGTGATGAAATAAAAGAAAGTAAGCCGATGTATGAAAGTCCGAAACAGAATACATGACTGTCTGCACATATATCTGAATACGTTTGTTTTTATTATGAAAAGCATTATTTCGATAAGATTGCATTTAGAAATCTACTTTATAGTGCAAGACGGTATTAAAAAGGTATTTATCACGAGCCACTTTGTTCAGATGGAAGTATCCGTCACATTGGGTAACTGTCTCTGGAAGCGGTTGTTTCAATTATTGTTTGGCATAAATATTAACGTCTGTGAATCTACGTTCCTGCTGGAAGATGGGTATTAGGTATGAGGTATTCCATACCTAGGTAGATTTGAATATCGAGCCAGCTAGGAGTTTGGTTTTTGCATAAAGTTAAGGCCAATACCCAGCATGATTCGTATACCCAGCCAGCTGGGAGGTGGGGATACGCTAAAAAAAGCGTTTTGCGAATACCCAGCTAGCTTCAAATAACCTGCAAGCTGGAGGTTTGGTGTTCGCTAAACGTTCAATGAATATCTAGCTAAACTCGAATATCCAGCCAGCTATGAGTTGGGTTTTTCATTAGTTATGGCCAATACCAAGTTAGCTTCGAATAACCCAACTCCCAGCTGGCCGGGTATTCGAATCTAGCTGGGTATGCGCCTTTTTGAATAACCAGTAGTCAGAATGTGATTTAATCAAAGTAATTACAATTTACAAAAATGCCGTATTAAGGCTCGCTATTATCTGATATACTTTCCCCGGTTTTCACATATCATTTATAATTTACATTACAAGAAACTTATACTGAAATAATTAAAAACACAACAAGTTCTTTCAGTTTAAAGCTGGCTGTTCCACAATGATGTTTATGAACAGATCACAGCAGATATTTATATCATTTACATAAATTAAAAATGTCACTGGGCTAAATTCCTTTTCCGCTTAAAAATTATTTTATTGCTGATATACAATTTGTGTAAATACATATACATGCATATTATTTAACAGTTGTGTGATTAATATCATTATTATTATTATTGTATTTAAAGATAAAAAAGTATATTTTAATTGTATTCGCGCAGTTTTTCTTTTCGGAAATTCTTAAAGTAAGATCTACTTTCTTTTTGCTTTATTTGGCTTATTCTACAACATCATTGTATTTGTCAACTATTTCTTATACAATTTCTCTTTTAAATGGCAAAAATACCGTACCGCGTTCTTAACAGATTCCTACCAATAGCACTACATTAAGTATAACATCAGCTTGTATAGGCCTAGATTGGATAACTCATTTGCACGAACGTCAGATTTAAGTCGTATTTAAAAAATCGTCCAGCAAACGAAGATAATCGGAACATAACTCAGGATTAACTCCGTGTTCGATAACTCTCTATTATGGTATAATAGCCGCTTGGATATGGATATACACAGATATAGTGAGTCACGAGAAAGCATTTAGAGCCAGGAGCTAGAAATTAAGGTATGTTTTACGTCTAGTATGGCAAAATAAAATTTCATTTCTCTGCATAAAAGTTGTATCATTGACAATATTTGGGCTTGATATTTTGACTTTTATCCACTATGGCCAATACACTGATGTAAACATATTATATGCCGTTTAATCAATATTGATAGAGATACAAATGTACAATAGAAAATGCTACTGACCAAATATCAAAGGTGTGGGTCATAATGATAATTTTTAAGTTTTTTCTTTCAATTGTCATAGTTCTTTATGGATTCACATTTGGACACCTTTGGTTGAGGACCACACAATGAACATTCTAATGAGGTATGATTGAAATTGTCAAAGCTGTTTTTGAGGGTATGTCTATTTCCCAACTTCTCTATGTAGTATCGCAAGTAGTGTTGGAGAAAATGGGTTTTCCTACATACGTTGATTCAAGTGACTTCTGCGTGTGTTCAAATTTTGAACCCGGGCTATGATTTCAACGAATTTGGTGGAAAAGTACTAGATAATTCTACGCCACAAATATCTTCAATTCAGGTCAATTGTTTCAAAGCTTTGGACGACAAGATCTAAAAGTTTTTTCCTGTAGAAGTTAATGTGTACATGTATATTTGTAAACCCAAAAGTAGGAGCCAATTATGACTCCAACGATACCGAGTTAGGATAGCCTCAAATGCCGAAGCAGGATTTTAAATTGAGGTTTTAGCGATTGTTACCATTCAGTAATTGCATCCAGACATTGGTGATATTAACCACTTCGCCTTGAAAAATCACAAACCCGAAAGTACTGGGATAATACTAGAACACTTTGGAACTATTTTAGAGATGGCCTCATTTACTGAAAACGTTAAGCGAGTCGTGGGGGTGGGGGTGGGGGTGGGGGGAGGGGGATTGCATTGTACAATTCAGTTTTAAGTATTAGTACATGAACCGTGATTAATCGGACATTTATTGTACTTTATAAACGAAATTTTCTGTGGAAAATCAGTATATAACCAAACACTTCAATAATGTCCAAATACACAAACAGTTTCTGTAGTCAAGTCATGGAAGGCGTTTCATGAAGCTCTCTGGGATTGGTCATTATACAAAGACTATGACGTGAATGTCTTTCCATTGAAAAATGGTTCTTATATGCCGTGCTTCGGTTCCTGTCATTGCCCTCAAGAGCTTTGATTATTATAGTATTATAGCAGTTTCGCAGACATTTTAATATTCTAGACATACAGATAACATATTCCTAGTATACCAAAAAGCACTAATTGGATATAATATCTGTAAAAATGTGGGAGACAGCCGAGGAAACACGGCTTATTACCGTCACCCATAATCCTCTACAAACACAAGAATTTCATAGACAATGTAAGGTTAAATGGTATGTCGTAGCAGGTGAGTAACCGATGCCGTAAGCAGTCGGTAGGTGCCGCACAGTGTGTCATAGCTGGTGTAAGGTCTGATTTCAATTACAATTTCGAAAGTTTATTACGGCAAAACCATTTAACTGTTCATTTGAGTTAAATAAAGACATTGTTCCAACGTTTATATTTAGTTGTTGTACACAGAAAATGATGGCGTCAAGATATTACTCGCTATATTAACACATGCGACTTCTTTCTCCATTCACTGGAGACATTGATACACAGCAATTAAGCGGCTGATGAAAAAGGAAAATAGTGTGCCCATAAAGTCGGTTCACGCAAAAAATAATATAATTATGGAAAAGATGTAATGGATTTTTTATAATTGTGTGACGGTAATTATTATTACAAAAAAAAAAAAAATTTTATAAAAAATTTTTTTAAAAAAAAAAAAAAAAAAAAAAAAAAAAAAAAAAAAAATTTTTTTTAAAAAAAGGTTGGGTTGAATTATAGGCTTGGTCACAACATGGAAACAAAATCATGTAAATCTACACTGCAAGAAAACTGAGACTGAATCATAAGGCTTGGTCACAACATTAACCTCTCATTGCGTCGTCATAAGGTCATGGTTCCAAGCTCTACTAATGCGAATACCCTTTATATACCCGCGCGTGATGATTTGATATTTCATTAGTGCAAATGGCATCAAATAGTGGCTACGTGGTTGAGTAAATCGCCTATCGTTGTTGTCCAAATTGTGATAAATGTAAGAAGATCTGGTAGAAACAAATTTATGAATAATTTTATTAAGGCAATGTGTAAATGGTTTGCAAGTAATGTAATCTTGAGATATTAGAAAATGTGTACTGTCAAACAGATGGAACAAGATTAAGTTCCGTTTTATATCAGTGCCCCCACTGACTACATTATATGCACCTTCAAAGACTTCAAAACAAATGTGACAAGTTAATCAAATTACATTAAACAAATGTTTAGCTCCTGCCAAGTATACAATCCAAAAGTGTGTATCAATTAGTATATTTAAAGGGACATACCCTATATCTGATGCCAAACTAAACAACCTCCAAAACATGAATTATAGAATCTTCGGAAGTATTATAACTGAACCTAAAAGTTTCGGCCATACATTCCCGGTCATTATCGATAAAATCAGCGGTTTAAAATATACTTCAGTACCGTAAACCATTCAATAATCTATGTAGAGCTGTTGTTGTACAATTAATGAGTAGATGCCATTTATTACAAAAAGCTATTATATTGATTAATTGTGGTAAAATGAGGCATTTTTCGTCATAGGTTCTTCTTTGAAATTGTATTTATTTATCACTTTACGTTTATTGAATACATAATCTATGTTTTGAGAATTTAATCTGCTCGATGTAGGGAGTGCCCCTTTAACAAGATAATATGCAAATCACCATTGGAAGTATAAAAAACAACGCCCATACAATATGTACGTCATGCGTCTCTATCAATATTTCAGTAGAAGTGGTTACTTTTAATCAACGAGTTAGGGAAAAATAGAGAGATTAAGTTACATTATTTTGTGTGGGCAGTATGTATCAAATCCTACATTTAGCAAAGCTGACAGGTGCGCTGGGAATGCTCTGGACGACGAGAATGCTTTTGCATTTTTGAAGAGATACTCTCTAATATACATCTTTATTGCCAAAAAAAATCCCAACAAAAATCAACGACAAAAAACAAACAATAAAGGTTTTTTAACATTCACATAAACATTGTTATTAGCGAAAGCGAAAAATAACTTTTGTTAGAATATCAAAAATGCTCAGCATTTGTACATGTACAATAGCAAATATAGTATTTCTTCATAAAAGAGTTCGTTAAAGGTCTAGTATATACATACATGTACCGTATTTGATACAGCAAAGTTAACATAGCGTTAAGCAAATAATTTGAAAATTGACCTTAAGTATTCTGCACACAAAATCAGAAAATCTGGGTAATGGTTAACATTTAAAACTGTAAGTAGTTCACTATCAGTATAACCAAGTAAATACAGACTAAAATTATCCCTCCATTATCCTCTTTGCAAGAATTCATTGGCTGTGCTGTCTATTTTTTCAGTAATATTTACAAGAAATTTCTGTCTCTTACATATAATGTAATTAGAGTCACTATGAAACAGCAAATGATCAACCTTTTCCGTAGAGTTTCGGAACTTTTTGACAATCAAAAGATTGACCAAATGTCACTTTACATGTCAACTTTGCAACAACTTTCATCAGTGAAACTGCAAAATGTCTTTCTTCAGCAACTTTCCATATCTTTGCCATTGTGAGTTTGGGATGGATTTTTCAGAACGTTTAAAGTCTTCACATTTTTCTGACTTCCCAAGCCAACTTATATTTTTAATAGTTTGTGTCGCGTTTTTGACAAGTCTTTCCCAGAAGATTGTTCATGGAAATGTTCCTTGGGACACATATACTTCAAGGTGATTTGAAAGCGAGTATTTTTCTAACAAATGAAAAGCATCGGAAATAAAACCAAGTGATCTAGCAGTTACACCTGTTTATGATGAACAAATCTACTGATTAACATTTTACTGGTAATTTCTGTGGATTCTGCACAGCGTTCCGAAAAATAGCACTTTTTGAAGATCTGTATAGGCTTCAAGTCACGTGAAACGTAACAGACCTGTATCCATATCGGATCTCGTGAGGAATGGAAGAACCTGTGCATTTTTTAGGCACAAATGGTGAGCATATTCCATTTTTTGTAATTCAGATCGTTTAAGTTCATCCCAGAGTTCGCAAATAGCGAGTAGATCTATTGTAATACACAAACATTCCAATAATGTGCGGGTTAACACCGTCATTTCCATTTAATAATAGCACCCGTCAATGAGAAATATGCACTCCTAGTTGAATGTCTGACATTGTCAATGTTATGTGGATAACTACCGTTTGATGATTGTACAAGTCTACCAAAATGAGTATATTTGGTAACCTACGTATGCATTTCCATACTTTAATTGATTTGTTCTACGCGCATGTTTGGTCTTCCTGTCCATGATCATAGATGCACTTTTGTAGGCCTCATACGTATATCTCCACTTATTTGCATATCAGGCAGACACTGAAGACCGCTTCTAGTGGTAGACAGGAGCACAATGTCGTCTGCTTGAGTTGGAGCGGAAATTGGTAATTCACCGATGCGGAAGCCATGCCTAGAGTTCTGAAGAATGTTTAGTAGTTCGTTTATGTAGAAAGTGGAGTAAAAAGGAGCACATATTCTTCCTTGTCTGGTTCCCTGTATTATATTAAACGGCTGCGTCCTTCGCAAATACTCATCGGTTTTCATAGAAGAAGGTAACACAATGTAAACAGAAGGTTATGAATGTTTAACCGTACATGATAGGAAGGAGTCATCTACTCAGACGCAGAAGGCTTGTCAACCTAGAATAGTGTTTCAACTTTTTATTTTATTTACAAGTTTTCATGACAAAACTAAATAATTCAGCTAAATATTAATAATATTTATGAATATTGTTTTTAGACCTATTAAATTTAACACGCATTTTGAAAGCTTTTCAACAAAAGTAAAATTAAACCTAATGCCTATCTGAACCTAACAACAACCAACACCAACCAATACAAGAAGAACACCCATTTCATGCACTTAAAGGGAAACACCCTACATTGTGTACATCTAGCAGATTATATTACCGAAACATAAATGATGTGTTCAATGAACGTAAGATGACAAATAAATACAATTTTAAGGAACAAGATATATTGAAAAATGCTTCTTTTTAGCACAAATAATCAACATAGAGGCCTTTTGTAATAAATCGCTATCAACCCAATAATTGTACAATAACAACTTTACAAAGGGTATTAAATGGTAAACGGAACTTTTAAAAATAATGACTGGAATGTATAGCTTGAACTGTCAGGTTAAGTAATAATACTTGGCAATATTCTATTATTTATACTTTTGAAGCTATTTCGTTTGACACCACTTATATGGAGTGTCTCTTTAAGCACGTGGGCGTTCATAGATGTCTTTAGAGAACTCGGAAAACATATTCTTTCTAAGCATTGATTCTGATACATCTTCCAAGATGACAGTTCTCTGAAATGTTAAAGCTCAAATGTAAAGACGTGTTTATTGCTGTCAATTATTGAAACCGAGGCGGAAATCAACAACACCTCACAAAATTTCACAGTACCCTACTTCTTACCAGAAGAACTTGTTTCAGTGCCAATTTATGAGACAAAAAATTTAATGTACATTGCCCCCCATCCCCCCAAAAGAAATTAAGATGTGATCAAGACCTAATCAAAACATTCACATTAATTAAAGACAAATAATTAACATTATAATAACAATAATTATAATTGACAAATAATGTAACTCAATGTGTTACATCTATTTTTATATTATATTTTAGTTTATTTATTGACGTCTCATTCCTGCCTCAACAATATAATTGACATAACATATTACAGTCATATTGATGAAAGAACACTCCGAAAGAATTTAGAGAGTATTAGTATTAACCTATTACTGTAACAGTAATTCATCTTTATTACAACATCAAAATGAAACTGTATTAGACCACAAAAACCCTGACAAAACGAGCATTAATCTTGCCTTCTTAATTATTCATAGCCTTCAAGCGTACAAAAATATAATCAAAACTAAGAAAGTGCTATACTAATAATAATGTGTAATAGTTAATAAATGGTTATATTACCTCAGATTAGATCTGTTGTAAAGTGATAAATAATTGAATTTTGATAAAACGCTGAATAAAGAAGCAAACGAGGCAAAGTGGTTCTAGCACCGATGAACGCGGGACAAAGCATGTCTGGTTGCACGCCCACTCAAATTCCTGTTAACAAAATTTAGCTAAATAATCATTATCTTTTGATAAAACGAACAGGGTAAAACAAAACTCCATAAAGTTTCAATTTTTTAGGTACCAATATGCATTGGATTAATACTGGGGCAAGTTCACCAGGGAAGAAATCCCAAGATTATAACCAGCCTCTCAATAGTGCATTTAATCTAGCTTGTCCAATTACTAGACTGTCATCTCATAGACTTGAATGGATATTTTACATATCAACATGTTATCATAAAGTAGGGAATTTGGAAGACCACAGTTGTATCAATAATAATACAATTAAACATGACCCATATAATATGAAAAAAATAAAAAATAATTATCAAACATAGGATAAGTTGTAATTACGAACATTAACCAATAAACAGAAAAGTAGCAGCTATAAAAATAGCAGCTTTGTAAAATATTGAAACTGGAGATGGCACAACTTACTATCATATCAATGTTGGAGAAGACAAAAGGAACTATTTTTTCTATCCAAGTTTAAAAGGTTATTTTATCTTTCATTGTTTCATCGGTGAACAGCGTGCTTGTTTGAACTCGATTTTGCTATTGTAATACAACTATATGTATTCGAATTCTTTTCAAAAGTCATACATATAATATGATATTTACATTACAATCTGTTTTAAGTGTATTCAGTATAATAGGGCTATAAGTATAGTAACGTGATCCAGGATGCCGGATTTGCTTGAGTTACGAGTGCGTAGCTGGAGTATGATCCGACCTCGACCAGGACCAATCCTGCTTATGGATCACATTACTATACCAATAACCCTTTCAGTATATACCTATTGACACTTGTTTGCGCGAATAACCCAATTAAAAAGAGTTATTCTTCAATTCTATACTTAAAATGTCATTTGAAATTAGGTTATTCGCGCTACGCACTTGTAAAATCTGACGCACGACTCGAGCAAATCCGGCATCCTGGATCACGTTACTATACTAATAACCCTTTTATATTAGTACACAACATAGTCATACTAAATTATATGCTTCTCATGCTTTCATTTTTGAAGACGAACTTTAATACTCTCAGTTACCGTTGAAAAAACTATTTAAAAAAAATTGACATTCTTATTCATAAAAAAACTAAAGACAAGAATGCAAAAAATAAGCAAAAATCTAGGTAGGAATTTGCAGAAATTAGTTTAAAAGGTCGGTTACACGGCACCGCTACACTATATGTTCATACTGAAATTTCAAAAGCGTTTGCAACGCTTTTGAATTTGGTAGCGTATTTTTTTTAATTTAGAGATATACGTGACATGAATTTATACTGGAGCCTTTTTATATGACCATATATTCTAAAATACGTTATTTACCTACAGTTTGAAGGACTTTATTTTTTAACCAAAATCTGAGAGCGAGCAGCTTTAAATCGTACTTTAAAATTTGGACAATAACTTTATTCTGACAGTATTTTGCCATACTTTTCACGAACCACATAGTAATGTATATGTACTGTGTTTCCCAAATTAGATATAATGCTTTTATTATGTCTGGAAGCAAATGTTCAAAGCTTTCAAAACTCAAAACATTATTTTCTCTGATAATCTATCTAACATGCAAAGAGATATAATGAGCTTTTAATTTTAGCACAGTCTCTTGTTATTTGGATATTTCAATTTCTTCAGACATTTTAATGACTCGTCTCCCAATTTCAAAACGAAAATAAAAAGAAAAAGAGAGTGGTCAATTCAGATTCTGTTGTAAAATATGCAAAGAGCTATAAATCAAATGTCTGTAGTGTTGTGAAAGTATAACACTTAATACATTTGTGACATCTCGAACAGAAAAAAAATGTAAGACAGAATATGAGCTTATAAATGAGAAAAGTCTCTCTTCTGTGTTTTGTGTCAGGAGACATAAAAATGATATATTGTCGACAGCGGGACAGCGTTCTGCAACAATCATCGCATACTCTGACCTGAATCAATACTACAGGGCAAATATTGTAGTTTCTTAAAAGATAATAATTGTATATAATGATCACATTTGTAAGACGCGATAAGTTTTACATAAAATACAAACTAAATTTGTTTCTTTACTTTAATCGAATCTAAAGTTACGTGTAAAGACATTTTTAAATATGTACATGATCTGCAAAGAAATTGTGGTACTTTTTGTCATATAGAGCCAGGGTACTGAAGTGATGCATTGCCAGTTTAATCTTGCCAAACAAAAGCACGAATAAAGGACTGAAAATCCATTATTTCCGTTTTAACACAAAGTGTGGGGCAATTTCTGATATTATGTAGCATTTCTAGCATGTTTTAAGATAGTGTTTGTTAATTACATGACATTGTAATTTATAACATTTAGCTATTCTTACAAATGTTCATGATACACCAAGATTGAAATATTTCTGCTACTGATCGATATCTTGTATATATTCCAGTGCCTCTAGAAAAACAAATGACGTCATATCTTCGTAATCCAATTAATGTCATCTTTAAATTTGTAAAAGACGGATTTATGGACGAAACTTAAGGGCACCAGACGTTTAAAGTATATCCCAGACAAATTAATGTTTTGCTAAACGAATGACAACTTCAAATTTACAATCCATTCGAAATTAATAGTTTCCAAAGACATATCGAAAAGTTTGTAGTTACGTTTACGACATTTTCCTCTGTTCCATAACATAAATGGCGCTGTCTTATTTTTTGGCAGACTTGGAAATGAAATGGCGTTTTGTACGAACATCCAATCATCAGATTAGTAACACGTTAGTCTCCTGTGGAGTCCGAGGATTTCAAACTTTGGTAGTTCTTTTTTTTATAATTTGCGCAGACGATCATCTATTTCGTCCGCAATATAGATCTATTACAACATCACTTGCTACAGGAATAACGGAAGAATTTCAGATTTTTAATGGTCAATTAAAAAACTACAGTTTTCTGGTAGAGACAAAATCGAGGAGTTGTTTCCTTTACAGAATTCATATTAAATATCAGCTTTGTCTACGTAACAAGACATTTTTAATGAAATGAAATTGCACGTGATTCGCATGAAAAGATTGGTGAAACAGGTTAAACTACTTACAAGTAAACAAGTAAAAGTATCTGTAGAGCAGTTGTAATGGAGACATAACAACTGCTATTCTTCACCTTAAATTTGTTACTGCGACACAAGTTGATTTAAGAATACAAAACTTTTACAATTTAGAAGAATTTGTAAAGCATAAATGTT
The DNA here is from genome assembly GCA_022818135.1 of Saxidomus purpurata. Lineage (NCBI taxonomy): Eukaryota > Metazoa > Mollusca > Bivalvia > Venerida > Veneridae > Saxidomus > Saxidomus purpurata. The sequence goes on from JAFMSR010000002.1 coordinate 38,493,163, forward strand.
ACAATGTACACAGGAGAAGCACCCTGTATCTATAACAAGAGGCCTAGTATCGTTCTACTGGTCTGACTGGACTGTTCTGAGTAAGTTTTGTGGAAATCTATTGCAATGTTGTCAAGGAAAAGCTAACAGAGGTCACTATAACCATAACCCACTGACCCCCAAAAACAGTAGGTATCATCTTCTCAGTAAGAGCAATCATCCTATGACATTTGAAGACTGGGTGATGTAGATCTGAAGCTACTGAGTGGGAAAGTTCGGGTCACTGTGGTGGCACAGAGGTGACATGCACTACTCTTTTTTTTTAATTGCACTTCTCTTTTTTTATGTCGTTCCCACGAGATACTTCCTCGAGGGAACGACTTAATATGTCGTGGTAACGAGTTATATACTAAGTCGTGGGAGCAACAATAAAAAAGGGAAGTGCAATTTAAAAAAAGCATTGCATTAAAAAGAAGTATTGCATTGAAAAAAAGAGTAGTGCATTAAAAAGGTTAGTACAATAAAAAAAGAGTAGTGCATTAAAAAGGATAGTACAATAAAAAAAGAGTAGTGCATTAAAAAGGATAGTACAATAAAAAAAGAGTAGTGCATTAAAAAGGATAGTACAATAAAAAAGAGTAGTGCATTAAAAAGGATAGTACAATAAAAAAGGTAGTGCATTAAAAAGGATAGTACAATAAAAAAGAGTAGTGCATTAAAAAGGTTAGTACAATAAAAAAGAGTAGTGCATTAAAAAGGATAGTACAATAAAAAAGAGTAGTGCATTAAAAAGGATAGTACAATAAAAAAGAGTAGTGCATTAAAAAGGTTAGTACAATAAAAAAGAGTAGTGCATTAAAAAGGATAGTACAATAAAAAAGAGTAGTGCATTAAAAAGGATAGTACAATAAAAAAAGAGTAGTGCATTAAAAAGGATAGTACAATAAAAAAGAGTAGTGCATTAAAAAGGATAGTACAATAAAAAAAGAGTAGTGCATTAAAAAGGATAGTACAATAAAAAAAGAGTAGTGCATTAAAAAGGATAGTACAATAAAAAAGAGTAGTGCATTAAAAAGGATAGTACAATAAAAAAGAGTAGTGCATTAAAAAGGATAGTACAATAAAAAAGAGTAGTGCATTAAAAAGGATAGTACAATAAAAAAGAGTAGTGCATTAAAAAGGATAGTACAATAAAAAAAGAGTAGTGCATTAAAAAGGATAGTACAATAAAAAAGAGTAGTGCATTAAAAAGGATAGTACAATAAAAAAGAGTAGTGCATTAAAAAGGATAGTACAATAAAAAAAGAGTAGTGCATTAAAAAGGATAGTACAATAAAAAAGAGTAGTGCATTAAAAAGGATAGTACAATAAAAAAGAGTAGTGCATTAAAAAGGATAGTACAATAAAAAAGAGTAGTGCATTAAAAAGGATAGTACAATAAAAAAGAGTAGCGCATTAAAAAGGATAGTACAATAAAAAAGAGTAGCGCATTAAAAAGGATAGTACAATAAAAAAGAGTAGTGCATTAAAAAGGATAGTACAATAAAAAAAGAGTAGTGCATGCTAGCTATGTCGAGGGAACGACTTGCTAATCGTGGGAACGCGTAAGCTATGTCGTGGGAACGACTTACTATTCCACGTTTTAAGTATCTCGTGGGAACGACATAATAAAGAAAGAAGTCGATTAAAAAATAAGAGTAGTGCATGTCACCTCTGTGCCACCGTATTGTCCTTAAACCCACTGACAAGAAATACATGTAATAGTAAACCATCTGAATGTTGAATGAAAACTGTGACCTGTAGAGCTTTATCAAGTAAAATCTACTGTAACGGAACTGTGACCTTAACCTTTGACCCACTGACCAAAACTATAGGGATCATCTACATGTTGCAGGAAACTTTGTCAGCAAGTTTGATGAAACTTGCATTCGGAGTGTGTGACCGTGATCTTGGATCCACTGACCCCCCCCACCCCCCACCCCAAATAAAAACCAATAGAGAACATTTAGAAATTGCAGGCAGGGATCCTTAACAGCAAGTTTCATCAAAGTCAAACGAAAATTGCGACCTGTAGAGCGTTGTCAAGGAAACCTTTACGGACGGACGGTGGATGGAAAAACCACAATGCCATATCAGTTCTGCTAGACATCGTCTAGTATAGCTAAAAAGAGGTAGGTTTAATGTAAAACCCAAAAACCAAACGGTCCAATATAACTTCGGTATAATCATGCTCAAGTTAAGCACTTCAGAAAAATTCGGCTAATTCCTTTCCAAGCGTCACTGCATTGATCAGTTTAAATATTTGCCCCATTTCAAGTTGTTTAATAAAAGTTTAATATAAGTTATTCGTAAAAGTCATAATGTTCGAAAATTTTAACATGAATACATATATTATGTATTGAATATCAATATTTAATATATATATTTTTCTAATAATGTCATAAATGTCATAAAATACGGTTGGACAGAGAGAAAAAAAATCGTATTGTATGTACTGGCGATCCACATAGTGCCGTCATTTATAAGAGTGCACTCAATAGGCCCATAGAAGTTTCATGCATACACATGAATAACGGCACTTTTGATTGGGTTGGTACTTTTTGTTTATATGAAGACGTCAAAATGACGTTACATACGATGCCTGTTTCACACGAATATAAGTTTATCTTTTTTTTTTGCTTAAATTCTCTTTAATTCAATGTAATCGCCCAGACAAGTGTTCAAAAGTACATTATAAAACTGTTTAATTCTAAGCCAGATTGGCTATCGTCGCGGTCGGATCATACTCGTGTTACGCACTCGAATGATCCAATGCACGACTCGAGCAAATCCGGCATTCTTGATCACAGTATTATACCTATAACCCAAATATCCTTGATATTAACATTCAAAAACATTTCACTATCGGGCCATAAGGGGAGGAAACCACGGAGATAACTCTTGTTCTTGCATTGCTGCTAACGGTGCATAAAGCGTGCTCGCCTAAACAAGCAGCTCATTCATCCAGTCATTCATTTAATAAAATATCATTCTGATGAAAGCCAACCTACAGTAGTAGTTTTTGCTTACATTTTTATATGAATTTATACTTTCAATTAAGCGCTATTAATGTTAAATTTGTTAGAATTTTCACAAACCTTAGCATACGTTTTTATATGCAGGATTCTGACGTAAAACATCGTAAAGTTGCAACTATTGTAATGTATTATTAATCAATCTGTAAATTTATGGATTTATCTCGCAGTATACACTAATTTCTAGATGTGATGCATTATGCTACAATTATAAGAAATGTATGATGGTTGCTATGGCAGCAGACTGTATGACATAGTCATGACAAGAATGGCACAGTAACCACTAGACCACTGATCCGCTCTCAAATCGTCAGCAGTAAAGTTTCATTGGTTGAATCTGTAACGCCGCCAAAGTGACAATAAGGCAAACTATTTAAATGTTTACAATATCGGAAACTACTTGACAGTAATGACATGGTATATTATATATCCGTAGACCCCATAAACTGAAGTATTGAGTAAACGGATCACGCTTTGCGACCGAGAACGTTAAACAGGTCGTTAGAAAACATTTGTCTAGACTATTTAATGACAATAACTATCTGATATCTAAATGATACTTTTCCAAAGTGATACAAAGCCTAACAAGCGCTGTTTGTAAAACACAAATGCCACCTTGATGCAAGATTTCAAGATGCTAAGCCAACGTCGAGCGTCGGGAAACCACTATTCCCGGTCACTTTGACCACGACCTTTGATCTATTGACCTTAAAATCAATAGGGGCCATTTGCTGGTCATGACCAAACTCCGCACCAAGGTTAAATGATGCTGGGTCTCACGCGTTCTCGAGTTATCGTTCGGAAACAGTTTTGCTATTTTGGGTCACTGTGACCTTGGGCTTTGACCTACTGACCTCAAAACCAATACGAGTCATTTCCTGGTAATGACCAAACCTGCACACAAAGTTTGAGAATTGTAGGTCAAAGCGTTCTTAAGCTTTCGCCGGGAAATCATTATCTACCGACCGGCGGACCGACCGACATGTACAAAGCAATATAAAGGGAGACATAGATATGCCTGTCGTTAACCTGTTGCTTTTATATTATAGTGTATATAAATGTATGTATGGAATATTTCTTTGCGACCACTTGCCAGGATACAAATGAAATTTACAGGAGTGTTTAAAATGTTACTTAAGGCTAGTTCTAGTTGTGCATACTAACAACATGTTAATATCGCTGATAATATTTATAATTGAAATATAATCCTTTGATTTATTTTCAATTTGCAGTTAACGTTGTGTTGTTTGTTAACTGTGTGAAGGCGAAATCTGCGGGTATTCATCAAGTTTAGTGATAGCTCTAATTGGACTTAAAATACATCTTACATTCACAGCTCTGGAGTCCAACGAAATCCTCGCGAACAGTAATTGAGAATAATAACAGCCTCTCAGTCTTCTAAATATATACCAGACAATGAGCATGGCCATAGCTATCAGGACATGGAAGCGTATCTGAAAAAAAAGAAAAAAATTTCTGTTGCTGAATGCCGACTTATTGTCTTAAACCACGATCCTCTGCAAAGCTATAAAATATAATTGTTGGTCACAATAGGCGACACAATTTCATAACTCGTTTATTTTCGAAAACATACATAAAACCACATTACGTTAGTCCATTGTACATGTATCAACACATCAATGGATTTTGTAGACAATGTATAGTTTAGACGGTATGTTATTAGCGGGTAAGAATCAGGTGCAGGTTGTAGCTAATTCTAGGTCTGATTTCAATTATACTTTTACGAAATCCCAACACAACATGATAAATATGAATAGAAAGTTGGAGTTAGATGAAACTAGAACTATCACTGAAGGTGATGAATATTTCTACTTTCTCGAGCCGCTGTGACCTTTTATATTTTCTGCAAGTTTGGTGAAGATCAGATGAAAACTGTTCGACTTAGAGAGTCTTACGAAGTCTAATTTGGCCAATTTTGCATAATTCAAGGGCCATAATCCCAAAGAACTTTATTTAGCGATAATTTGTACCGAGACATTATGTCCTTAAAAAGTTCGCAAGATTGGTAAGATCAATGAAACGTTCGCTTAGAGATTGGACAAGTATAACGTCGTCACGCCAGCATTAAGTGTATAAAACATTTAGGGGATCGGTGCATTTGTAGTGAATATAGGGTTGACTGTTTTGTAATTTTGATATTTGCGACTGTAAATACGGTTTTTAGTGGTCGGAAACTTTTTAAACCCGGCCGTTAAAACTGTTTGTGACCATTAAAAACATTATAATACTGTTGCAAATGTCAAAATCACTAAACGGTTAGCCCTATTCTAACATACAATGCTCTAAAATGCGATCATTACTGATTGTACGATTTTTACTACTATATATACGTTATTTAATAGTCGCAAATTTAAAACTTAATTAGTATTATCTTTAAAAAATTGGACGGTGCGATTTTGAGTATAGGAGAGTTCTTGGTAAAATCGTCAATGTTTATTTCATTATATGCAGTAAAAGGAAATTACTGGATTAGGAAAATGCAACGACGAGACTCGAATCCGGGACTCATAGCTTATACGGCGAATGCTTTCCCGACTGAGCTTTCCGACCGCTTACACATTTTCTCCCCAATCTTTAACGTCACCGAGACTTGGAAATAAATCAAAACGTGTTTGGAAACCGCAAATTCGTTTAACCATGTAAATCTAAATTAATTCGAGCCTCGTTTGTCCAGCACAAGGGAAATGTCGGCTCATTTAGTTTTTTTCAGAGAAGCAAAATTACTTTGGTCCATAATAATAGTTCTCAATTTCTAATTAGCCTTTTGGGTCACAATTTGGTAAAACACCAATATTACAGGGAATAGTCTAGCCCAGACTGGAAGTTAAAAGATTTTCAAAATACAAAACAAAACAATACAATACATAATCAAACTACAAAAGTGCTTGAAAAAAATAATACTCGTAGGAATTTCCTATCCTGTTCTTAATCTTGCTTATTTGATCTTGTCTACACTCTAGAAGCAACTTTCCTATATCAGTCTGAAACAAACTTAGAGCGAATGAGTAAACCTTAGATCGATTATGGACACAATTAGGCGCCAGGTGAAAAGTATAGATATGGAAAGAATCGAACACGTGTTTCCACAGCATCTCACTCGGGTTTATTTTTATCATTAGACAATTATGTTAGTTAAGTTTAAAACCTTAACTTATCAAACATGTGGTTAATTATTCAGTAATCAAATCTTGTTTCCAGCAGAATATGTACGACAGGTTTCCAACAAAACTTCATTATTTGCTGAAACAGAAATGGGACTATTTTGAATAGAAAGCCAACAATATGATCACATAATAGCAAAACCATCTTTTCAAATCGCGTTGCCAATTAATGTTTACAACTTGGAGGATTTTTATGTTACAACAGTATGTAAATCGTACAGGACGTGAAATCATACGAAACTACAACAAATCCTAGTAAATCACAATGTCACACTAAATACCTTTTTAATTTAATGACATTTTACTAGAAAGTGATATCTAAAGTGTTTATACTTTGTTTGGAGACTGGATAATGTCGAATGAAAACCAAGGACACTACACGTCAATTTCTTAAAAAAAATATCTTAAACTTACTGTATTTTATCATAAAACATAAGAAATAACAAGAAAAACATTGATTCTCAGCATCAAGTCGGCGCATGGAATAGCGATGAAATATCTCATCATTGTTTCAGGTTAATACTTTGGTTAAATTTCATTAATTTTAGTTCAATGAAACGACATAATGATAAAAAAATTAATCGTCAATAACAACTTGTTCCCAACTTTTGAATGAAATAAAGTCAGGAGTTCGAATATTAAGTTTTTATTTATTTATATGAAATTTAGATTAATTTTAGCATCCGAACGATGTTTCTTATTCAACGATAAAATGTAAGGAATAATCCATTATTTCGGTTCTATCACGTAATTTTCCTGAATATTTGGATCTTTGTTTTTATTTCACTGCTTCTATCATTGATGAATTACGGAGGTTTGAATACAGCACTGCGAGGGGTTAATTAGAGTTGTCTCCTGAAAATGAACGGTTTCAAAACATATTAAGGTTTCTCAGGTTTTCTTAAGAATTATACAAGAAATCAACTTGACTTGCTCCATTGAGAGCAACACAACCGATTCTTCTTAATAAACCCCTCACCTAAAGAAGAATGACAAATGGAAAACTGTCCTGTAATGTTGAGTCCTTTATAAATATTTCATTCAGTCAAAGAGCCAAAGAGAAAATAAGTTTTAGTGTTTTGTATTGGTTGTTTTAAGCAAATAATGTTAATTATCAAACCATTTTTGTTACATAAAAGTTTAAATAAATGAAGAACATTATTGTATACCTATTTAAGTCCCAGGATGACATGAATTTTACTGATAGAGAAAATAAACATACTGATAGGACCATGCTGTATTCATTCTAAAACATTGTTGACATATGATTCAAGTCATTTCTTCAGAAAAAGAGTTGCCAGGAAGCCTTTCTTATTCTTTGCAATATCATTGAAAAAAAATAATGCGATATATTTACATCGATTTGAAAAGCAGAGTTAGGAATGATTTTTATACAAATAAAGATAATTTCCGCCGGTAAAACATTTTTCTTTGTAAAATAAGAGCTATTTGTAATTGTGATCGTTCGGACTTATCTGAATTAATTTAGTATTTGTGCAGTAAAGTACAACATTCCGTATCAAATTTTCTGTTTCAGATGAGATTACCGTATTTTAGCTGTCCATCCTTTAGGTTGTACACAAATGCGTATCATATGATATTCCTAAGCTAAACACATTGCTGCAGTAAAATGAATTTGGTTGTATTGTCCGCACGTTGCTTTTAGGTCACATTTAAAGACATATTAAGATGATGTCTTTTTCGCATTCAATAACTAAATTAATGATCTACATTGTGCATTTATTTTTAATTGCTGTTTGTTTATACACAGAGGATAAAGATGACGTCATTTGCCGTTCCAAATATGGTTAAGCACAGCAGATCTTTTGAAGACATGTACGAAATGAACTATGCAGTGTGATTTCATTTGCTGATACGCGTATATATAAATAAAAATACACGTAACGAAAAGGTTGTATTTCATTTGTTTTATTAGGAAGCGATTTTTTCATGATATTACTTTTACACAGATTCATGTAATCTTGTTATAGTAATTATGGAAATGTTCTTTATTCTGAATCTGTAGTAAATTATGTTGGTCACTTTGAACGGTAATACAACGTTACCTATGTCAATCAAAATGACAACCTGCTGTATCAATATGTCTCCCCTCATATAATGGGGGAGACGTGTTGTTTTTGGTCGAGTTGACTTTCTGTCTGTCCGTCACAGATCGTGTCCGCTCCATAAATTAGAGATGCAACAGCTCAGTTCTTCAGGTGCACACTTTAAGGCTAAACTGTCAAAATATCAACAAGTTATCTGTACTCCACCAACCAAAATGAGAACTTTGATAGACCGTATGTATGTCAAAAATATTACAGTTGTTAAGTCAGGAGTTGTACGGATCTATTATAGTTTTCATAACATAACATTTGTGAATACAGCGTCTAGATCAATTGTCCCTAGTTGAGGAATCCATCAGCATGTTACTGTAGCACACAGGGTACAACAGCTGCATGGAAATTTAGTGTACCAAGTATCAAGCACTCTAGTCAGATTTTTCAGCAGGTTCTTTTTGTGTATGTGTGTTTCACTATTATTTCACTTCACTTCTCCACAATTGTATTATTTTATTTTGATATTCTGTTCCTGTATTATAATCTTTAACAAACTGACATGGGGGAGAAATATATTTTTTGTGACAAGAACAACCATCTAGTAAAGATCTGCTTTCCATTTTGCATTAATAGGTTCATTTTCAACAAATTTTAACTACATGTATGTTAAAAGGCAAACTAAAAAAAATAAACCTTACATTTTTAAAGCTGTTCGCTCTCAGATTTTGGTGAAGAATTAAAGTTATTCAAACTGTATGAAAATAACTTTTAGAACATATACTGCAGTAGTCATATAAAAAGGTTCAATTATAAATTCCTTTAAAAATATCTGTAAATTTAAAATAAAACGCTACCAAATAATAAATCGTTGCAAACGCTTTTGAAATTTCAATATAAACATATATTATCTGCCGTAAAACCAACATTTTAAACTATTTTCTCCAAATTCCAACCTAGAGTTTTACTAACATTGTCGATTCTAGCCTTTAGTTTTTATGTCGCCCTTTCGGAGAAAAGGCGACACATAGGGATCGCTTTTCCGTCAGTCCGTCCGTCCGTCCGTCACAAAAAACTTAACGTTGGCTATAACTTTGATATTTCTTAAGATTTGTTCATCAAGATTTAAAATTGCATTACTTATAATAAAAGGGTCATGATGCCGCCAGATTTTGTAAGTCAAGGTCATATTTAGTTATGCCCCTTTTTTACTTTGTTTTTGTCATGAAAACTTAACGTTGGCTATAACTAAACCTTCTAATTGCATTGCTTATGACATAAAGGCTGTGATGCGATTTTGTAGGTTAAGGTCATATTTATCAGAGTTATGCCCTTTCTGCACATAGATTTTGTCAAGAAATTAATGGTTATTCCGACAAAGTGTTAGAGGCGACAAAAGTGTTCTACTGAACACTAATCAAGTATATTCTATGTATAATTATATCATTGTCGAAAATTATATTATTTCAACGGCAACTGTGAGCAAGCAGCTTGATGCTAATTCAATCTGAGGTGCAAAATGTGTTATGGAAATTTAATTTTCCTTGTAGGTCGAGAACGAAATTACTCTATGTATTCTATGGCTGGTTCTCTCATTTGCAAACGAAAATAGTCAACACGGCAGGACTTTGTAGGCCGCAATTATTTTTAATAAGCGAGAGACGTAAATTGTACCTCAATATTATTCTTGCAGTATTATACAAATTATATGTAATACTTGCGGCAAATACCAAGTTGTCCTTGAAAGGAAAAAAGACAGACAGAATATAAAACTTATGATTAATCACATTTCTCCGAAGTGCTTCGTTCGAAGACATAGAAATGATGTATTGTCGAAAGTTACGGTATTCTGTAACAATTACCGACATTATTTGACTAAATACGATACTACAGACACATACAGAAGTTTCAGAAGAAGAATTATACTAATTGCATATATTCTCAGCCATATTTTTTTCTTACACCAGCAGGTTATTTCTACTTACCTACAAATGAAATAAAAGTTCATTTGCTTTAAATAAAGGATATGGAGTTTACTTATATTACTGTACAGTTAGACACTGTTGTCTATCTCTGTGGTCGACTCTACTGGTCCATCCCAGGGACGATGGCTCAGTAAACTGCCCGCCTGTAAAATGACGGAAGGACGGTTGACCAGGTACCCACATTCAATATTGACTTAGGAATTATAAAGACAAACACTCTGACCAAATTCCATGACAAATGGGTGTTAAATATGGTCTCCAGAGTTTAACAAGGTTTAAATTTGATTTTTCTAGTGACCTAGTTTTCAACCCAAAGTAACTTATTTTTAAATTAGACCTAGAAATAATTAGGACAAACATTCTGACCATGTTCACGGAGAAAGAGGCATCTAGAGTGTAAGCAATGTTTCTCTTTGTTTTGACCATGTGACCTAGATTTTTTCACCAGAATTAAATTTGAACCATAAACCATTAAGAAAAACATTCTGACCAATTTGCAGGAAAATAGGTTAATAAAATAAACAAGGGGCCATGATGGAACTATATTGCTCACCTGAGTACAAGTGCACTTTCCTATTTGGTGTGGTCAATTTTGACCCCAGAGGCATGATTTGAACAAAGTAGGTGGAAGATCAATAGACAATGTTACATATCAAATATCTAAGCTCTAGGCCTTTTAGTTTTAGAAAAGCAGATTTTTCAAGTTTTTTCTATACCAAACGAACCCATTGGCAGGGTTAATTTTGACCCTAGGGGCATGATTTGAACACACTTTGAAGAGGTCTACTAGACACTGTTTCACACAAAATATCTAGACTCTTAACCTTGTCGTTTTTGAGAAGAAAATTTTAAAGGTTTTCCTATATACGTCTTTGTAAAACAAGTGACCCCCTTGGTGGGGTCAATATTGACCCTAGATGCATAACTTGAACATACTTTGAAGAGGCCTAATAGGCAATGCTACATGCTAAATATATAAGCTCCAGGACCTGTGGTTTCAGGCAGAAGATTTTTAAAGTCTGTCCTATATAAGCCTATGTAAAACTAAGTGACTACATGCCAAATATCTAAGCTCTAGGCCTTGTGGTTTCAGGAAAAATATTTTCAAAGTTTTTCCTATCTTTTTGCCATATCAACAGGAGATCTGCATGCAATGGAATTTTGGTAGAGCTTCATGCAAGAAACATTCCTGCCAAGTTTCATCAACATTAGTCCAGTGGTTTCAGAAAGATGTCGTTTGAAGCAAAATGTTGACTGACGCCGGACAATCATCCTTCCTAAAAGCAAGGTGAGCTAAAACGTGGCCCTTAGAGTGTTAACAAATTTCTTTCTTGATTGTGCAATAGTTTTTAATCCCAGGTCACTTAAATGTGAATAGAACCTCTAAGTTAATTTAATTTAAGCAAAGAAGTCAACCTAGAAGGCAATCATTCTGATGATTGGGATAATAAATGTGTCCTCTAGAAAGTTAACAAAATATTTCTTTGACGTGACCGTGTGACCTAGTTTTTCACCACAGATGACCCAGATTCAAACTTGAACTATAGTTGAGGCAAATATTCAGACCAATGTCCATGATGATAGGGGCAGGTTTTTTTGTCACCTGAGCACGAAGTGCTCAAGATGAGATATTGCGATCGCCTGGTGTCCGCCGTCTGTCTGTCCACACTTAATCTTGTGTTTGCAATAAAGACTGCATTTTTCATTGGATTTTCATTAAACTGAATCGGAATAACAACATTGATTAAATTTAGGTCGAGTTCGAATATGGGTCATCTAGGGTGAAAAACTAAGTCACGAGGTCAAATAATAGAATAACTTTGTGTATGCAATAGAGGTTGCATTTTTCATTAGTTGTCCATCAACCTTAATTTGTACAATTGCCTTGATAAAATCTAAGTGGTGTTTGAATATGGGTCATCTGGGGTCATAAACTTGGTCACGAGGTCTGATCATAGAAAAACCTTGTGTATCTATTACGGGTTGCATTTGCATGAAAATTTGTAGGTATTATTGTCTTGATAAAATCTAGGTCGCTGTTGAATATGGGTTATCTGGGGTCAAAACCTAAGTCACTGGCTAAAACTATAGAAAAAAATTGTGTATGCAAATACAGGTTGCATTTTTGATTGGATTGTTATGGAACTTGGTCAGTATCATTGACTTAATGAAATCTAGGTAGAGCTTGAAAATGGGTCATCTGGGGTCAAAACTAGGTCACTGGGTAAAATTATTGAAGAAACATTGTGTTTGCAATAGAGGTTGCATTTTTCATTCGATCTTCATGGAACTTGGTCAGTATAATTGACTTTATAAAATCTAGGTAGAGCGTGAAAATGGGTCATCTGGGGTCAACATATAGATTACACGGTTAAAAGCTTTGTGTATGCTACACAAGTGACATTTACAACCTAAGCATCATGTAAATTGGTCAGAAGGTTTGTCTTGTCAAGGTCAAACAGAATATTTGTGTTTATGATATTTAGTTAAGGGTTAAAATTAAATATCAAAAATAAATATTATTGGGACACACATTCTGACCACTTTTGATGATTATTGTAAACCAAATGTTGACTCTAGAATGTTAAAGAAAGTTTCTCTTTTATTTTACAGTGTGACCGTGTGAACTTGTTTTTAACCCAAAGTGACCAAGATTCTAACTTGACCTAGAAAGCACTACGACAAACATTCTGATCAGTTTTAATGATAATTGTTTAATATCTGATCTAGTTTTCGGTCCATGGTGACCTAATTTTAAACTTGAGTTAGAAATCATTGAGGCAACTACTCTAGATCTAGAGTTATGAAAGAAAACATTCTGACAAATATTCATGATGACTGGTAAATAATAATATAACCTCTTGAATGTTTACAAATAAATTTTATTTGACTGTGCGACCTAGATTTTACTCTGAGGTAGCACAGATTTAGACGATGGCATAGAAATCATTGTGACGAACATTCTGACCGACTTTCGTGATGATTGGGTAATAAATGTAATATCTGGCCCCGATTTCACGAAAATACTTAGGTAATTACTCAGTTAAGCATATTATCTTATCTGAGATATAGCAAAAATAAGAGTAAAAGTTAAGAATTTTAAGAAATTAAGAATTTGCTTAAGTAAATTTACTTGCTTTTTAGCAACATTTCTTGCAAAAACACAAGTGTATAGTAATTGTAATAAATGGGTAAATACAATAATGAAAAACTTGAATTCTTAAAATGAATAAATATGCAAGGGGCTTAAGAATGTTGAAATAAGTTGAGTATTTTCATAAAAGGGTTTTCAACAATATGGTCTGGTGACCTATGATCCAATAAAGAACTCGACATGCAATTCAATGTGAATACTGTCACAAAGTTTCAATAAGATTTGACTACAGGCGTGGTATTTAGATTGCATACAAGGACAGACGACAAATAGTAGGACATTCGTTGATCACAAGATCTGTGGTCAGGTGATCTGACAAGTGTCAACCGGGGTGTGGCGGATTTTGACCCAAGATGCATGATCAACATCGGTAGATGACCGCAAGAAAATCTGGACCTTGTGGTTTCAAAGAATTTTCTATTTTAGCCATTGGGGCTATGCTCAGTCAACCGAAACTATTTGAATAAGTCTAAAAGACCCAAATGCCAGGACGTTTCTGGCCAAGTTTGATGAAATTCAATTAAGTGGTTTGAAAAGAAGGCCATTGAATCAACAGTGAGCGACGGACGGACAACGTACATTTATCGACCCGGTGACTCAGGTGAGCTCAAAAGGGAAATATTAAAAAAAAAACAAGAAATGTTAAGCTATATTTTTTGTACACGGCACTTCTTAATATCCTCTGCTAGTGCGCGAAGTTTCAACAAACTATTTTTTCATAGTATTGGAGTTATGCCCCGGACAAGCTCACGTTAAAAACAGCCGGAAGAGAGGTCAGCTAACGTTCTCTAATTGGGGACATCTTAGAGTCAATTTTCTTGACCTAATTAATGTCATAACTAGAGTTTCTATTGGGCAGTGTTACGGGCGAAATGCAAAAAAGGACAATGACATTGCGTTAGGGGTGTAACAGACGTCTGGAGTACTGATAAGACATATTTTCATTTTCTCAGTAATATGTGTTTTGCAATAAGAACTGCAAATTTTAGATTTATTTCATGTTGAAGAATCCAATCACTATTAATGTCTCGGAAAGACAATAGAAAAGTTCGCAATTATCATTTCTTCACGTTTTATTTAACAACATACGCCATTCAATTCTTTGCAACAGACATAACTGTGTGTTGTTTATATAAACAGTTGCTTTGTGTAATCAAATAAGTAAGACGTAAGTCTTACGTGGCGTCTGAAACATTCAAACATTATGCCTCCTTCGTAACGGGTATGGGTAAATGTTTTGATTATTTCCTGTTTTTTTTTCTGGATGGATGTCACAAATTGTCTGCGCAACTTCTCTTACAAAGCTGGGCCGATTTCAACGAAACTACACATGATTCAGTTTCTAACGCTTTCTTATTTGGTAGCGATCTTTTCAAATATACAGATAAATTCGAAAGGAATTTATACTGGAACCTCTATATTTGACATTTCGATACTTTCAGAGGATAAAAGCTGCTCGCTCTCAGTTGCCGTTGAAATAATAAAATTTTCAAAAATTGCATAACTAATACACAAATATATAAAAAAAACTTATTATGTTTGACATTATTCCCTTTAAATGGTTAATACAAACTGTTGGATATCAGTGTCACATGTTCTCGGTTTTGGGCATGTACCCCGTATACTAATAAATTAAAACAAAATAATAATAATAAGATTTTTTTCACTATATGCATATGCTAGTAAAGGTTTAGCATTCCTTGGTTCGGAAGTCACGATTGTATACACTTGCCTTATTCAAGAAGGTCTCGGCTCATTATTTTAGTTTGATTTTCAAAAAATGTTCCACGTAGAAATAGTTATTCTATAACATTTCGCATATATTTGGTCCAAACATTGCTTTGGCACCGAGCCAATAAACTTGTAAAATCTGAGCTGAGATTGAGATGTAACCACACTTACATTGCGTTCGACTCAGTGCACTATACAATTATAGACTAATGTTGAGATAAATATATAGTTTTGTGAACCTATTAAAAGTGATATTGACCGAGGACTTCGTCTTCAACATTTGTCTAAAATTATTATATCGTATACCTCATATAAAGCCGTGAAGAATATGCACAAATATAACAGAAGTACGTCTAGAAATCCTTGCTAGTCTACACATACTTTTGCGGACCCGGCACGTGAGCGCTTTCGGCCAATAAGGAATAAGTATCTATGACAGGTATACGACATGATTTCTTAACTGTTCGAGATGCCTTGACAACGTGATGCAACACAAAATCAACTTTGTAGCTACTTACTAAATTTTGATTTCTCAAAACTCGTTGAAATCGTCCATAGGTTGAAAAACATGACATACAGTTTTAACATGGAAATATTTGCTACAAACTGCAACAGCAAACCAGATAATAAGCGTTCTTACAAAATAGTATCTTTTCTTGAAATTTAAATACAGTGCGAGAGGACATAAAAGGATAGTGCAGTGTCTAAGAATCATAACTCTATATTGCCTTATTTATGAATTATTTCCTTTTGTTTTCTGTAAATTATTGTTAATCACTTGGTCCAGTATGCAATAATATTATACCAAACTTTTAATATTGATAATTTTTAGCAATGAATAGCCGTACAATGCACAAGAACCATATTCGAGCGTCACCACTCCGGCGGCATTCGTCATAGCTGGTCCTGTTTTATAAAACTGCCTTGTAGTTGTAGGGAATATCCCTTTAAAGGAACTCCATTAACGCATTTACCAGTGAAACTGATTTAAAAAGTGAAATTTGTTTTGTCAGAGCGTTAGAAATAGAAAAGGTTGCATCGCCTTGTTGATATCTGAGCACTCGAATGATACGAGCGCTATACAGCAAGAAATATTGGTTGGCTTGCCATTATACATGTATTAACTGAAATATCAAGACTTTAGTTTTCATATAGTGAGACGTGTTCCTGACGGTCGTAATATTTTCCCTAGAAACTCGTTTCTGAAATCTTAGTTTCACAAAACTGATATATAATACCTTTTAATCTAATTAAATAATATAAAACAATCATGAAAAGCTTTCATACAATCTTGAAATCTCGTAAATAGATTTCTCAGAATTATTTACGCGTTTATCCCTCCAGAGTGCAATATTGTCACGGCCTTTTTACAACATTATGTCTCTCTCCATTTAATGGAGAAGAGACATATTGTTGTTTGTCAAGTCGTCCGTTTGTCCGTCCGTCCGTCAATATGTCCGTCAAATATCAAGTCCGCTCCATATCTCTTGAACCCCATGGAGGATTTTAGAATAACTGACCACAAATGTTCACCATATTGAGACGATGTGCATAGCATATGTTACAACCCCCTTGGTTTAAGGTCAAGGTCACAATAAGAGATCAAAGGTCATTTAACTATATTTCGTGTCCGCTCCATATCTCTTAAACCCATTGAAGGATTTTAGAATAACTCACCACAAATGTTCACCATATTGAGACACAACCATCTTGGCTCAATGTCAAGGTCACAATTAGGGATCAAAGGTCATATGACTATATTTCGTGAGCGCTCCATATTTCTTGAATCCCTTGAAGGATTTTAGAATAACTCAACATAAATTTTCACCATATTGAGAAAACTTTGTTCAAGATCACTGTTACTAAAATATAAAAATGGTTGTCGCTCATTAACTCGAGCTAGGAATGATCAATTGCAATGAAACTTGTTGTGTAGGTCGCTTGCGTTAAAAGGGAGTTAGGGATTGAATTGTGGGTCACTAGGGTCAAGGTCAATGTTACTAAGAATGGATTTAGAATTAATAATTTTAGTCTTTAATTTGTTTAAAGCTTTTTTTTGTTAACGGAGGGGGGGGGGTCAAGGTCAAGGTCACTGTTGCTAAAAATATATATCTTATTTAGTTTTTAAATTGCTTGAACGGGACTATCCCTACATCTAGAAAATTATTTGCCCGAAACATAAATGATGTGTTCAGTGAATAAAAATAATAAATAAATACATTCTATTTTATTAAAGAACAACATATGTCTAAAAATGCACCATTTTAGCACAAATAATTTCCATATAGGCATTCTGTAATAAATCGCATCCACCCTTTTATTGTACAACAACAACTTAACATAGAGTATAGAACGGCTTACGATACCGCACTATATATTTAAATGCTGATTTTACCGATACTGTCTGGAATGTATAGCTTAAGCTTTCAGGTAAAGTAATGATACTTGCGAATATATTTATTTTTTATCTTTTTGAAGATGTTTAGTTTGACACCAGTTATAGGGAGTGTACCTTTAAGCAAAAAAAAAAAAAAAAAAATAAGAAATCGGAGAGGGGGCTACAATACGTTGTCCACAGAAGTCAATTGTAAAAGTGATAAGCACAGATATTAAGAATGAGAACTTTCTTTATTAAAACTACAAGGGGTGCTATCAACTGATTTAAGGATTTGATTGGGCGTTGTTTGAATCCGGGCTTTGCGTTGTTTTGTGAATATTCAGCGAAATGATATCAGTACACCCTTTATTCCATGAAAGCAACTGTCCCTTTGCAGGTGTTTAACATTCTACAATAATTCAATAGAAGGGGTATGGAATACATAAACATTTCTATTACTAGTGTATGTACGGCAAATTTGATCCTCAGTATTTGACCGATTGAGATGAGTATAACACGCTATGTACGCTTCAAACTTGAGTATCTTCAATCGCATTTAGTATAGTTTTATCGTAGGTGAATTTGTTTGCACTTATGAACACGTTATCAGGCAGAACTTTTACGATCTGCTTTTAAACGGACAGAGACGAAGCAATTTATTTACTACACACATTTTTGCAGAATAATATAAAATAGTTTCAGCCATAACAATTGTGACTGTTGGTTGGTGAGAACCTTTAAACCAATCTGTGTTAACCATATTATCATACACATGTAGTAACGTATTATCCAGAAACCTTCAAATTGCAATTGCAATTAATGCCATACAAGCATAACACTGTCATTCTGTACGTTTTCATGAAACGAGAAACATTATTCGTATACTGTAGAGGTCTAGATGGATAACGAAGTTAAGCATGACAGCCAAACTATTAATTTTCTAGAATAGGTTTAGCTATGTCGTGCGAGTCAAACAGAAGAGGCTATTAATTTAGGCTTGAATAGATAAAGAGCTTTAAAGCTAGGTTGCAAGAACATGTTTCGTTTCATGTTCCATTAATGAGGTAATTACATTTATCGTATTAACGACAATATGCGCTACAAAAACAGAATTGACACCATGTAATTTAGTATGTGGTTCTTGACGGTACAAATTACTATAAGAAAACATATTCGCATGATCAAAATATTTGAACGACGTTTGAATATACATATAACGGGTTTAAAGTTAGGTTGTACGCATTGTGTAAGTCATAACATACAACATTGTGAACTATATCAACTATCAGTGTTTTATCCAGAATGATGATATACAAACTGACGAACAGAATGTAAACGAAAGAATATGTATAAACTAACCTAAAACTGCTGATAAAAAACGTTGGTCGTTAAGATGTCTTCACTTCGCAAGAGGTGAAAGTATTCTCCAACATTTTCTTGCTTGTTATGAATGAATGCTGTTCCAAATGTATCGTCTCGCAATAAGAAAAAAGTAAGACTTAATACAGACTTTACTTGGATGGAGTTTTCCTGAGGAATCTTTTTGAAGGTGCTTAAAACATAATAGTGAAAAGAGAAAGTAGGAAAAAGATCTTGTTATTTTCACTATGAAGAAGTAGACGAATTTACAAAAATTGATGCCAGACATTTAAATAGTTGTTACTAGAATATTTGCAAGTAGTATAACTTAAAGAAACACTTCCTATAAGTGGTGTCGAATTAAATAACTTCAAAGGATAAATAATAGTATATTTACAAATATGATTACTTAACAGTTTTAGATATTTCGTTGTTGATTATTTGTGCAAACATTAGGCATTTTAAAAATATATTCTGTTCTTTTAATTGTATTTATTTATCCCTTTACGTTCATTGAACACATCATATATTAGATAGAGTACTGTTGACGAGAATAATTGTGTTATTTCGAGGAGGCGTAGCCCCGAGAAATGACGTTATTATTCCAGCCAACAGTTACTCTATCTGATTTGTATCATGGCACGTTGATTGACAGTGCTCATGCCCTTTATTATCGTGTGACGTCATATCGTGTGACGTTATATCGTGTGATGTAACAAAATTGTTTGATTTGAAATAATACGCTACCAAATAATAAAGCGTTGCGAACGCGTTTGAAATTCCAATGTAAACACTTTGTGTAGCGGTGCCAGAAACCCAACATTTTTAAGTGTTCCGTAGCCTACAAAAATATATGCTGGAGCAAGTGTATTTATTGTATGTTTTGTTTTTGACCGGCGGATGGAGACTTTTCCAAATTATCATTTTAAACCAAAAAGCAGTAATATCCTTTGAACGTCCAGAACGTACTTAACCGTATACGCTGGTTAAGACAGGTTTGGCCTTCCATATAAGCGACAGTTACTGTATGGAACACGTTTTGACTGTATAAATTTGAAGGCTATGCCGACAGGGTCCTGAATGTCGAAAACTCAGACGTCCGAGGCAAATGCTGACACTTGAAAATGGCCTTGGACACAATTTTACCAATTTTTGAAAATTTTCATTTTACCAACGTTCGCGTGCAGGCCCCTGTGGGATTGTGTTTTGAGCTTGTGCAAGTATTTTTTCATAGACATAAAGCAGACAAGTCGTACTATAACCCAGGTAATTGACATCAAATTAGAACGCTTAAATCGACCTCTCGTTAGCAAAACAAAGTCCATGCGCAGGTTAACAGACAGGGTGACTGATTTTACTTTCATATTACAGCTCACGTATACAACACGTGTAGTAAACCGAAAATAGCATAACATGATGTACAGTGTTTACAAAAACACATGCATGTCTGTCGAGTGTGTAACAAAATATGCCGGCTGTGCAAACAATATCTGGACAATAAAAAATCTGAAAAGTGTTCTAAGATAGACCATGTTCTCTATTGCAGAAAGATACGTCTAAGCTCCGCCTCCACGCAAAATTCAAATTATCAGAAAAACAGAAGTTTTCCTATACAAATATGCAATAATCATGATTCAATTATGTTTGAAGGATACAATTTGCTAGATGTAGGTAGTGCTCGTTTAAACATGAAGTAATTTAATTTGGCAGAGAGTTTAATAAGAGAGTGCCTCTTTAATACTGCAATTCGAATTTGCAGTGACGTATTGTATGTGAATGTTTCAATACAAGTGATTCTGGTGATGACCTTTTTTCATTACCAAATAGATGATATCTGTAAGCTGTGTGAGACGGATTTACATTTGCAACAGAAGAAGATAAGAAATGGCATTCCCGCAAATTACTTACAGAGGCGTCTAGAGAATTTTAGGACGATTGTTCTTTTTTTAAGCAATATTGTTGCAATCTAGTTATCTTAAAGGGTTGACTTGATGTTTCATTTGGCATACATAGTTAATATTTAGCGAACACAACAATCTTTATGGTCCCTTTCAATTTTTTTATAGCTGATATACATGTTTTGACAAGCACATATGGCACTGAAAAGGACATTAAGTGTGTTTTTCCGTGTGAGGTGTTCTTTCAGTTAAAGTGTATTTAAAAGTATGTGTTAATATCATATAAATGTAAGGATAATGACGATGTCTTCAACAATGTAGTCTAAAAAACGTATTTTTTACATCAAATAAGGAATATAAACCTTGCAATGAAATTCAAAACCCTGCATACGTAACATCAATGATCTTTTACGTTTAAAACTTGTTCGTCTTCAATAATGTAAAGGTAAGTTCAGTGTTTGTTACTGAGGGTTATTGCTTACATAATTGGTCCAGGCTATATGTTTCGATGTTTGACAACTAGTACGTTTAATACATCCTTGCTCTTCAATTTCTTTAAGGCCTACACCGGACTAGTATGTATGGAGTTATGTGTCTTTGAGAATGCTCCATTTCAGGATGTTTGATGTGTAGAATCTTTATTTATTTCTTTATTTCAGGGAATTGTGTAGATACAAAATGTATATACTTTATATACAACCAAATTTTCGTCAGTAAATCAAACCAGGTGGTCTTAAGTTGTGCTGTTAATCTAGCAGAACAAGTGCCGTAATTCAAACGTTTACACTGTCTACTATATAAATATATTATCACCGGACGTTGTTTAAAGTGTCCTGATGTTTTACAGCAGGCTAGATAGTGTATTGGCTCCTTTTTTAGCAGAAAAAGTATCATTTTCAACACCATGCATGTACTCTTAAGGGCATTTATTTTTATTGTTCACTAAATGAATTGCAAAATAACCACAACAGACTTGTTAACGAACCCAATACTACGGTGTTCCGTTTGGACCATCGCGCTTTTATTTTTCTCCCTATACCACGATGCTCGAAACCACGATGATGAAAGTCGAAACCACGATGATGAAAACACGAAACCACGATGGTGAAAGTCGAAAGTCGAAACTACGATGGTGAAAGTCGAAATCACGATGGTGAAAATACTAAACTACGATGATGAAAACACGAAATTACGAAACTACGATGGTGAAAACGCGATATAATTTCGCGTTTTCACCATCGTGGTTCGACTTTCACCATCGTGGCTTCGACTTTCGTGTTTTCATCATCGTAGTTTCGACTTTCGTGTTTTCACCATCGAAGTTTCGACTTTCATCATCGTGGTTTCGACTTTCACCATCGTGGTTTCGACTTTCACCATCGTGGTTTCGACTTTCACCATCGTGGTTTCGACTTTCACCATCGTAGTTT
This sequence comes from Saxidomus purpurata, assembly GCA_022818135.1. Classification (NCBI taxonomy): domain Eukaryota; kingdom Metazoa; phylum Mollusca; class Bivalvia; order Venerida; family Veneridae; genus Saxidomus; species Saxidomus purpurata. The sequence goes on from JAFMSR010000002.1 coordinate 38,515,389, forward strand.
CGACTTTCACCATCGTAGTTTCGACTTTCACCATCGTGATTTCGACTTTCACCATCGTGGTTTCGACTTTCATCATCGTGATTTCGACTTTCATCATCGTGGTTTCGACTTTCACCATCGTCGTTTCGACTTTCACCATCGTGCTTTCGACTTTCATCATCGTGGTTTCGACTTTCACCATCGTGATTTCGATTTTCATCATCGTGGTTTCGACTTTCACCATCGTAGTTTCGACTTTCACCATCGTGGTTTCGACTTTCACCATCGTAGTTTCGACTTTCACCATCGTGGTTTCGACTTTCATCATCGTGGTTTCGACTTTCACCATCGTGGTTTCGACTTTCATCATCGTGGTTTCGACTTTCACCATCGTGGTTTCGACTTTCACCATCGTGGTTTCGACTTTCGACTTTCATCATCGTAGTTTCGACTTTCACCATCGTGATTTCGACTTTCACCATCGTGATTTCGACTTTCACCATCGTGGTTTCGACTTTCACCATCGTGGTTTCGACTTTCATCATCGTAGTTTCGACTTTCATCATCGTAGTTTCGACTTTCACCATCGTGGTTTCGACTTTCACCATCGTGGTTTCGACTTTCACCATCGTAGTTTCGACTTTCATCATCGTAGTTTCGACTTCCTGTTGCGCATGGTCAATGCTATCTCGGCAAATAATACAATGGATGACTGCGGTCTTGATCTACGCATGACTGACGTAAGCCTACTTCATTGATAAAACATACAGCCGTGGCCGTTGATCTGCAGCATTTCATATTAGTTTAACTACGCCTCTTACAAAAAAACCGATACATCGATACATAAAGTGGGAGAATCCATTATAAAATTACCGCTTAAAATAGGGGTGTCGTTAGTACATTCACGTCGTTAGTATAAACCTTTCTTTACGTCATTAAATACAAAAATGAAGACAAGTAAATGTGGCAGATCTTATGCACAAGGTAAAAAAGATTTCAACGGATTTAAAATCGCTAGTGATTGACAATTTAGTCAAATACTTCATCCTCCGAAAGACAGTGTCGTCTTTCTCAACTATTCACGTCATTAGCGTGACATAAAAAAATGACCGGCGATCTTAACCTCTCGACTATTTTTAGTGGACTTGTCAAGAATTCATGATTCAAAAAAAAAAAAACCTGAACAATCTCTATCTCAGCCAGTTTGCATTTACTGTACATGACCCGGAAAGTAACTACATGTGGCAGTTTATGCACTGTCCAATCACCAGTCCGTTTTCTGTAAAATTGGCGTAGTGGCATAGAGTTAAGAAAGTTTTGAAGCAACAGATCATTGAAGTCGGGGTAATTTATTGCCAAACGATAGCTTCTCAAAGCCGTGATACACAAAGTCGTGAGGTTACACCTCATTTTATCCCCGAGAGGTCAGAAAAAGCGCAGCTTGTACCCAATTCAAGGTCAGTATGAAATATCCGTGTTACTCAATTATATTTGTTGACAGGTTGTGCCGCAAAACCAATCTTCATAACCAGAGTTTGGACCCGTAGATTCTTACGAGGACACACGAAGGTGTCTGGATTCAAAATAAGAAAATGAAACACATTATTATATTACCGTGTGATACGAGTATTTGTAATATTTACAGCCCGTTGCAAAAAATCCAAAACGGTCTGAAGTAGCTACAATCCGCCGAGATGTTGTTTATATGGGAGAAAATATATATAATATTACATTGTGTAGTATTCCTGCGGTGATTCAGGGACAGGGGTCATTTCTTTGTGAATGATTCAATATATCTCTTGCTGATAATCTAAATCGCTACCGCAAGTTCATGAATTATTTTAAATATATTATGTTCCCGGGACTTTACGCTAGAACTAGTATCTAATGAAGTCATTTTTTAAATAAAACCGGAAAGCACAGTTTTGGGTGCATATTCTCAAGCCTTGTTTGAATTGTCTTTATGCGTATGACAATATTTGTACAATTCAGTTCTTAAGATATAACGAATAGTATTAGCTGCTTAATTGTAATTAAAAGTGTAGTACGCCATCCTACATAATTGATGATCATATGATACCTCTTTCATAAAATGCCTTTTTCACATCGTCCTGTCCATGTTTTACCAAAATGAGAAGAAAATGTTTTTCCGAAATTGACCATAATAATAATAAGTCGCAACACTTGTTATCTATTCAAACACTTTTGCCGTATTCGGCTTCTGACAAATTACCTGCCTGCCGAAATCTTTACTTGTTCAAAATTGAAATTTCTTTTCTGTGAAATCAATATTTCCAGTCTACATGTAATGCCAGCCCAGCAGTGAACACGAAACTTTTCGTTTTACCTTGAAAGCCTATGGCTTCTCCTATCCTTTTCTTTCCGGGAAAGAGTTCGGGTTAACGAGTCTCGGAAAAAAATTCAAATTAACAAATTTGAACATGAAAATGAAACGACAGACATGGCAGACGGGTTATTTTATCTCATATACAATTTGTTTATTTCATTAATATGTACATGTATTATACAGGATGAAAATATGGAAAATTGTGAATGTTCATTGACCAAACTTGATAGCATCATGTTGTGCAGCGAGACCATGTTATCACTCTTTAACTTACTATATATTTTTACTTTACGTTTTGATGTAAAAACATAGAATCAATGATAAAGAAAACATATACTAACGAGTTTCATTACAATAAAACGACGGGAAAACGACAAACTATGTGACTGTTATAAAAAACTGAATACTTTTGACACGGGCATTTTGTTTCCAACTAGAACGTTACAATCAAAGGGGCACATCACATAAAGGTTTTGGGTGGTCTGGGGGTATTGATACCCCTTTAGACTAGTCGTCAGTGTGACCGCTATATTTACTCTCGCGTGCAAATTTATTTTCAATGTCATTGGCTACACACATACATTATTATGATAATAATAAGTGTAACAGTTCTATGACATATCAACTCACTGGCTGCGCGCAAGTTGGTGAAATCACAACAGTCTCGGAATTTACTTCATGTATGTAATAACTTGTACACACGAGTACAAACAAAACCGTGAAAGAATAACTTTTGTACTTATGAAGGTCTCGGGAACACTCATCGATGTCACTCTTTTTGTATAAGGGATATCTGTTCACAACATGCTCGTAAAACCTGTACAGATCTATTTAAATGTGTCCATTATACATTGACACCGTAAGGATGGGATTGTAATATTATCGTTTTAAAAAAATGTTTGAAGTTAGATTATAAATTTTCAAGATGTGCGATCGTATTCTATTCAGTCACGGAAAGTACCTATTATTATACTATATTTCCGTTTCAACTTTGTTACGAATTTTGTGAAATTAAACAGCATCGAGATGTATTTATTTAATTACAAACTTTGAATGTAAATACTTTTTTTTTAAACAATGCAACTCACCTAACGATCGATACCTGGCTACTATGGTATATGGTACACCCCTATTTTGAGCGGTTATTTATAATAGAATCTTCCACTTAAAGTTGTATTGTAAAACGTCTCTGTATGAAACTATACTATCGGGAAATGCTGTACACTGTACGCGAATGACATGCGCAACAGGAAGGCGAAAGTCGAAAGTCGAAAACACGATGGTGAAAGTCGAAACCACGATGGTGAAAGTCGAAACCACGATGGTGAAAGTCGAAACTACGATGATGAAAGTCGAAACCACGATGGTGAAAGTCGAAACCACGATGGTGAAAGTCGAAACTACGATGGTGAAAGTCGAAACCACGATGGTGAAAGTCGAAACCACGATGGTGAAAGACGAAACCACGATGGTGAAAGTCGAAACCACGATGGTGAAAGTCGAAACCGATGGTGAAAGTCGAAACACGATGGTGAAAGTCGAAACCATGATGATGAAAGTCGAAACCACGATGGTGAAAGTCGAAACCACGATGGTGAAAGTCGAAACCACGATGGTGAAAGTCGAAACTACGATGGTGAAAGTCGAAACTACGATGGTGAAAGTCGAAACCACGATGGTGAAAGTCGAAACCACGATGGTGAAAGTCGAAACTACGATGGTGAAAGTCGAAAGTCGAAACCACGATGGTGAAAGTCGAAACCACGATGGTGAAAACGCGAATTATGTCGCGTTTTCACCATCGTGGTTTCGTGTTTCGTGTTTTCATCATCGTAGTTTCGTATTTTCACCATCGTGATTTCGACTTTCACCATCGTAATTTCGACTTTCGACTTTCACCATCGTGGTTTCGTGTTTTCATCATCGTGGTTTCGACTTTCATCATCGTAGTTTCGAGCATCGTGGTATGGGGAGAAAAATAAAAACCGCGATGGTCCAAACGGAACACCGTACAATACAGCCATGATTTGCGCATTAAAGGAAAATGTCAAATAAATGGACAATAGACGGGCAGCCAGATGTACGCTCTGTTACAATTACGATGGCATAGACTTATGATTCCAGCATTTTTTCTCTGAAAGAAACAGATTCAGACAGAGACTACTATACTGCTTACAGGATTGTACAACTGTTCAAATTTAATCTGATACATAACAACATCATTTGTTTGTCAGTATTTAGAAGTCTCCGTACATTCTCAAGTTGTTTTTTCACCTTCAGGGTGTATTCGTTCAGGTGCTGTGGGGTTCGTTTTGGGGAGGCTGCGTTTTTGGTACGTGGCATTCCCTGTTTGATATTATTTTTGTTTTTACATTATGTTAGGAGAAAGGCTATGTTGTTATTTCAGTAATGTAAACTACATGTAATATATGAACAAAATAGTAGAAAGATTCTTAAAGACGAAATTTGCACCAGACATTGAAGGTAATGCATAGCAATATGATAGACAAAGCGAGTTAGCAGAAGCTATCCGCCCGAATAAGCTCTGAATGGTGACCTTAGTGTGTTGTGGGCCACACAAATATTGTCTAAAATAAAATTCACCTGAACTAAGAAAAGCAAAGTTCCTTGCAAATTAAACGACATGATAGTCTTGCGGTTTTGAAAGACAAATTTAAGTCTAAAGTCTAGGACAACAAATGAATATCCTGATTCTATGTTAACTTTGAATATCCTGTTTATATCTTAACATTGTATGTCTAATGTAAATTCTAATTTCCCAAGGCTGTCATCCCTTTACATAACCTTCCTGACTGTAATCATCAGTAAATACCTTGAGTATAGCTGTATATTTATCCGTAGTACACGTGGGTTAATTGAAATGTCATTTGGACCATAAGTGCAAAACGGCTGAAACACTTAAATTAATATGAACCAGGAAGAATAACCGTGAGATACCATATGACACCAGTCCATTAATTAATTACACGTTTCGAGAAACATGACACCGTACTCCTATTCTTTTAGCATAATTGATTTCAGGAAAGATTTATCCTTCTGTCCGTTTAGAGTTACCGCTGCATCATTATATCCCAGTAGATGATGAGGTCACTGGATTAAAGGTCAAGGTCACAATGGCATGAAAAGGTTTCCGCTCAATAACTTTGGAAAACTTTGACGTAAGTTATCAAACTTAATTGGAACATCCGTCATGGACAGTTAATCAACCCTATTCATTCTTGACAAAGGTCAATGTCACAGTGACTGCATTTCTAACACCGTTTCACTCAATACCTTCACAATATGTTGACCAAATGTCTTCACATTTGCCAGGCGTATAGTTTATGAAGATCCCTATTGATTTCAAGTTACTGGACCAAAGGCCAAGGTCAAAGTGACCATGCATTTAAAAATTACTTTCGTTCCATTGCCTACATTTTTTTGAGCTGTGGTCTTCAAGGTTCCAAGTAGTAAGGCTTCTGGAGCACAGATGACCCATATTTACTTGGGGTCAGTAGGTCACTGTTAATTAATAATTTATTGCTCTATTTCTTTTTTATTCATAAATCTTTCGTAGTTGTCTTTCTACATTACTAATATGAGCTTACTGGACTAATTTTGATTACAACGTCCTTTTATTATCCCCAATTGTCTCAGCCAATTCGTCGATCATTTTGTAAGAGAAATGCCATAACATCAAAGAACGTGAATTCGTGTGTGGTGGAACATTAAATAAGCTTTAAACTCGGTTTTATCTACTCGTATTCATTTTGACACACTGTAACATGGTACTTTGTGAATTCACGAATACATATGGCAGTGACAATGCATTTAAAAAAGTGTCTTCTCAAAAACTCAACAATCTTCGGCATAAGGTCTTCAAACTTACTAGGATTATAGTTTATTAAGAGTAAATAATTCATACTTATATTTAGGGCCACAAGTTCAAAGGACAATGTTTCACATTTTGTTTAAACTATGTTTATGCTTAATTTCTCAACAACAACTTGATTCAGTGTCTTCAAACTTGCAAGGGTTATTGTTTATGATAATTTGATGTTCCCCATTAATCTCTAATGTCTTCTGGGTCACTAGATCAACGCCGTTACTGGTTTTGGGCGTGTTTTAAGAAAATGATTATTTTTTATGAACTGCAAAATAAAATGATATTACAATAAAGGCCAAAGGGGGAGCGGGGTTTGTTTTACAAACATTTTGGGTCGTATTTCTTCTGCCATGTGGATATAATGGTATCGTCCATGTGATCAAAAGGTATTTCTCTCTTTCATGGTTTAGGTTAAATTGCAATTGTGTTATCAGAAATTAATTGATGTCGGATTTTCCAATTAATTGTATTTAACTGTTTGTGTGTTACTCGAGGTAGTATGCATGTGTCTCCTTCAGAACTATCATTAGGCGTGTCTCCACCGGGTTCAGTTTTGATAAGCTCATGAGCTATTGACTCTACAGTGTGACCACTATCAAGAAAACTCTGAATCTCGGTTACGTCTACTTTCTCTTTCAGGTTAGTATTGAATCTCCATTTACGTATTTTTACTATATTTGTGACTTCAGAAAGATGATGATTAAATGTTTCTCTACACTTTCTTTATTGAATTGTCGGTGGCTATCTGCATCCGAATCTTCTTTTAACGTAATTTAATTGTATTTTGTTTGACTGATCTATTCATTGCTATAGTTGTGTTGGTATTTACGTTGTTGCTACTTTTGTTTAAAATCTGTTCCTATTTGTTGTATTTGTCAATGGATGTTGCTATGATTATGTTGTGTTAATTGATCTTGTTTTCAACCATCCGCTTATTTCACTTGTATGATTATATCTGTCTTGATTTCCATTTTTTACTCTTTTGTTATATTTGCCCACTTAATGCTCTTATTTATCTTGTCACCATTTTGTTTTCTGTCTTTTCTATTCAGTTCATTAGAAGAAAACCTTTCCTGCTGTGATAGCTATTGAGGAGTCTCACTAAGTGCTGATACAAGCAAAAGTCAGTACTTACGTGAGAAGAAAAAGTTCCTACGGCAAAGAACTTACTTTTGCATACAGTTTCAATTTATAAAATATCAATGGCAATGATTAGTTAGATCACAGACCATGAGTAAAAGTCTTATTTTGAGTTTACGATGGGCATGTCTCTGACTCGTTCCTGTGGTCCTCAGATACAAAGTGCAAGACTCAGTATAATTGTTAGCAAGAATGTTTGAATAGGATTGAACCAACACTTCTCCGTTGTCTGCAAGTAAATGAAACACTTTAGATGTCAGTAAAACAGTACGGCATTGAAAATAGCAAATTACATTTATTTCATTATTCATTTCAAAATTTCAGCGATCACATTAGCAAATGAACTATATACCTGAGTACTGGTACGCTTGCCCGTTTATGTGTCTTGACACTATCCATACAACTAATAGCTGAATTGTCGGGCTATACAAATTAAGCTGGAAACTTTTCAGGGATACCAATATGGCAAATAGCTTTTCTTACTACGCAAGATTGCTGTTTATGTTTGTTCATTGTCATACTCATATTAGCTGTGACATTGCGTTCTTCGGATAGGTCTGTATTAATGTTAAGCTTAAAGCCAGTTAAAATTTGAACACTTATTAAAGCTTGCTGAAGTCTATCAAATGCATTTTCACATTTTGCCTTCTTCTGTCACAACGTACATGTGTGAAGTACACGTGCATTTTCTACACTTGAGAAAGCTACAGGCAGGTTACATTTTGAAACTTTGAACATGATGCTCCCGTCTTGTATTGTATTCTCTTTGAAAGCATTCATGAACCGTTTTAACTTGATTTATCATATCGTCCATGTACATGTAAAAAGAAATGATTCTATCCACTGCGTATTCCTGTGGATATCGGACATAGCACGTGCAATGTTGAAGGCGCGTAAATTAAGCCAGATAGCACTACTCGAAAATGGCACAGTCCAGGTGTCATAAAACATGTTGTTGATAGCTTAAATTCTGTTGATAGCTTATAGATTTTTTTTAAAAAAAAAAAAAAAAAATATAAAAAAAAAGGAAATGCCACCCACAAAAAACCCACCTTCCCAAATCTTCAAATGTTATGATTTTATAAAAATGTTACTGATACTATCTGAATTATATAGAATTTACAAATGCATTGACACTTTTACGATGTGCTGAACATTGCCCACAGGCCCCGCTTTAATAATATATATTGACCGAGATGTCACTGCAAAACAATCCTTAACCTTCCTAACTTCGTACGAATTCCCGTATTGCACCACCCCCTCGGGGGTGTTAATCACCCGTTAATTGCATTTTATTGATATGCTGGATTTCAAATTAAAATTTGAAAAGCCGGGAATTTTTTGCACCTTTTTTAGACTTAAAAACTAATACTAGTATATGAAGTTTTGATATGTTACATTTTGAAACTTTTATTAAGAGTAGATGGTCATATACATGTACTTATTTACAAACCAAGCAAATTATATTTAAAGGCCTCAAATACACATAAAATATAAAGGTGATTAAGACCTTCTACTTAAATGGTCATTGATTTCTGTGGAAATACCTTTCTTTTAGCTTTATTTTAAAGAACCAGTACATTTAAACCAACAGCAAATGAAACGTGTTGTTTAACTTGTTCTGTAAAAGTGGTTTATCAATATGGGAGAAAATGAAATGTTTTAACAATATATTCTGTTGTTTTCTTTTATTGATGCAAATATAAGATATTTTTTGCGCAAGCCAAATATTTGTTACAAATTACCAAGTAGCCACAGACTGAAATGATGTGAACCTGTCATCCTTGACACCTGCGGGATAATCCCAGGATATCCTTTCATTTCCGGATGCATACGAGTTCAACTTCGGTGAACGATAGCAAAATCCGAAATCGATTTTTCATATGAAATCTCTGATGGGTCTAATTCTGCCATACAGTATGCAAACTTGGTAGGGACGCTGGTCATGGACAGCTGTTGAAGCCTTTTCTTTTTGATGTCAATGGACCAAAGAAATAGGATAAAGTTGACAGTTTCTACTGAACAACTTAATCATGACTTGAAATACGGTTTTCAAACCTGCTAGGATTAAAACTTATGAAAGGTAGATGACTGGGTCACTAGGCCAAAGTTAGAATGACTCTGAATTAAAACAACAGCTTCTGCTTAGTAAATCGACAGTGCTTCGGCGCAAGGTTTTCAAACTTAATTACGGCTGATCAACAGTAAATAGTGTCTATTAATTTTGTGGTCACCTTGTCCTAGTCATGGTGGGTTGAAAAAGTTCCTCTTACTAGTAATTACTCAACAACCGTTTGAATTGGTGTCTTTCAACTTGCTAGTATTATCAGTAATTGGACTTTGATGACCCCTATTGATTGATCTCTGTTACGCGTGTTTCATTTTTCCCACCTTTTTAAAACAAACGCAACAAGACCTAGATTAAGATTATAGATACAAAGCACAGTCAAGATTCAGTGATATTACATAATATCCAAGCAAACAGCCGCACTATGATTTTTCTGGAATAATTCCAGCCATGCCCGTTCTGTCTGAAGAGCCAGTAATGAGACGCAATCATTCACCTTTAGGTTGATGAAGTGCTTTTTATGTCCTATTAATGAGGGAGAGTAACAACCTGTTTCTCATAGAAGTTCGATAATACGTCATATGAAAATATTTAAATCTTTCCTATATTAAGAACAAAACTTGCGGTTACTTGCGTTACCATTTAAGCGCACGTCTTTTAAACGTTTATTGCATCTTCCTGGAGTCTTAATGCTTCACTGGACAGGGAATTCTTATAATAAGCTAAACTTTCTTGAGGCTAAACTATCTTTTGGCTTAACTAAATAGCTTAGACATTCGACGGCTTGTAGGTCTTTACAAAACAATCAAGGACATTGAACAATGGAAATCTCATTATTTAAACGAAACTTTCTATGCAATTAAATTTTACGATGACCACCAGTCCCTGATACTTAACTTCTGTAATTGCACTAGTGATTATCACTTGCAGAAAACTTCTACAGTACTATCAAACACCGTTTTCGAAACAAAACAGTATGTAGCTATGAAACTGAAAAATTGAATAGATATTGAACGCAGTGGTAATGCATACCAATGCATTATATACCAAATAATGATCAAGCTTCAAGTTTATTGGCAAATCGGCAATTTATCAACGCCTTTGGTTAATGCATTTGCAAAAAGTCTGAATGTCTGACTATTTAGAACAAAAGAGTTATAAATAAGGCACAGTACATTTTCAATGACATTGTAAAACATGAAACCTTTGTCAGGAAGGCAGACGTCAACACCATAGGAATCTGGTTGACATTTTTTTTAACCGAATTGTGAAAAATTAAAGTCTTTTACGAATAATCTTGATACTAGGTAGAAGAAAAGGATTTTGTGTGTGAAAGAATGGAATTCAGGAGTACTAGATTAAAACAATGTGCAACCACCTTCCTACGATCTACAACGTTTTAGAAGATATTTAGAGTACTCTCATGATCTTATCAGTATTTTCTTTCGGCACATCCGTGTGATCGGCTTTTGATAGGAAATTGGTAACCTATCAACCGCCAATGAAATGACAAGGAGAATGTATGACAGTTTTCGGACTGAAAATCTTACTCTGTAAGACACCTTTTGATCAGATATTCTTCCGTTTTCAGACTTTCAAGAATGGCTTTACAGTTTTAGTACGTAAATAGCTTATATCTATCAGAATAATATGTTGTTATCTCAAACTAATGTTAATTATGAGTGTAGAGCAAACGGTCAATATTTGATTAGAAAAATAAGGATTTTGGTTGTATTCCTGAATTCCATGTCACGCTATGGACTTTCATAAGTGGGGGAGCATATATAAGTGGTCGGTTAGCTCGGTCGGGAGAGTATTCGCACTGTGAGCGAATGGTCCTGGGTTCAAGTACAAATTATTCTGTGACATTTGGCACCTTCTGACTGCATAAAGGTCCAACTTAATTTGATTTTGTTTCACAATTGAATCGTGCTACATGTACAAAGTTCCAAGGTGAGCTTTTAGCATGGAGGATTGTCCATCGTATGTCGTCCGTCAGTCAACGTTTTAATTCAAACAACATTTCATGTGAAACCACTTGGCCAATGTTAATGGGACTTGGCAGAGATGTTTCTTGCATGAAGCCCTACTAATTATTCAAAGAATTAAATTCCATGCAGAACTCTAGTAATAACGGCAAAAATCAGGAAACACTTAAAATATGCTCTTTTCTGAAACCTCCAATCTTGCCCATAGGTTCAGTATTGACCAGAAATTACAAGGTCTAGTGATTAGATATTTTGTTTGTGAACTTCTTCGAAGTTTGTTCAAATCTAATGGGTTCACTGATTGTCATAGAGAGTTCTACAGGAACCACATTAAGATTTTTTTCTGCGAAACCGCAAGGTTTAGAGTTTGGATATGTTATGTGTGAACTTTTTGAAGTTTGTTCAAATCTTATGGGTTCACTGATTGTTATATAGAGTTCTATAAGAACCGCTTTAAGCTTTTTCTTCTGCAAAACCGCAAAGTTTAGAGCTTGGATATTACGTATGCAGCATTGTCTTAAATCATGCCCCTGGATCAAATTTGAAAACGCACGCCGAGGGGAGGGGTTCCTTGTCTGTATATATAATTATAGGAAATATCGTTCTTCAAATGAGTTCCTGTAGCAACCAGTGACCTCCCTTAGCAACCCAGTGACGTGACTACATTAGGTATCAGTGACTTTCTAGGCAACCATTGTCTTCCTTCGCAATTAATGACTTCCCCTACTAACCAGTGTTTTTTTTAGCAACCAGCCATTTCCCAATGACTTCTACTTGTCTTCGGCAATCACCGACTTCCCGTAGTGACATGTGATTGTCTTAGCAAGAACTGACTGTCCATGGCAGCTAGACACTTTCAGCGACCATTGGCTTTTCCTGGCAACCAGTGGCTACATTAGCAGCTACTGACTCCCTTTAGCGACAAGTGACTTCCTTAGGTTAGCGCCCTGGTACTCAAGTGATCGATTTAGCGGGGACCATCATGACCCTGCTGTTTTGTTGATTCTTGCCATTACTTTAAAGTTTTGTGTTTAAGTATATCTGTTGGGGGAATTTGTTTTTTACCGAAAACTTGAAACGAGCAGCCTTAACTTGCAAAAACATTATTTTAAAAACATGGACATTACATGAACTTGCTATAGAAACAGCTTCAGTTTATCATCCTATACATCGATAACTAATCTTTCCACATTAAATATCTTAAATAGATGCCTTTTAAGTTGGTCAACTAATAAATTGATCGTTTTCACATAAGAAAAAAATATTATTACTTTCGTCAGGTTTTGCACCGTTTCTATACTGATGTTTCCATAGAGACGTATTCCATTTTGATTTGATTTTACAGCTGCTCACTATCAAATTTTGATGAAAGAAGAGGGCCAAGATGACTCTATATTGCTCATCTTGCTACCATTGGCTACTGTCGAACTTTACACCTTTTTGCATCAGCGACTGTTTGGAAGTTATTTTGAGATTCGAGCTGAATTAGGCAAAGACTATAACCAAAATTCAGATGTATAAACTATATTTATCAAGTTTTGGCAAAAACACTAAGTACTAGTTTAGATACCACCATGGAAATAAGCTTGGAACACAATGAAGTTTTAGTTTATTTCTCATTCATTCGATCACATTTTCAACAGAACACCACCTTTTATACAGCCACTTCAAGTATATACAACATAACACCACCTTTAACACCAGCTACCTTAAGAATCTGCTAACTTTGCAGCTTTGTGGTAAACTGAGTAGCTAAAATACCCAGTATTTAATAATTGTACGGTATACAGTTTGAGACTGCTTTAGTTTCTAAAAAAGAGGGTTTTCCACAATCTAACAATACTTTTGACAAGAGATTGCACTAAATTTATTCATTGAGATCGGTGCAGGCCTTATGCAAGTATCTAAAAATAATTTTGTATGTGTTTGATCTCTGGGTAAGTTTGGCTTTGCTGCATTTAATTTTAGGTTTCTCAATAAAACAATCAATAAATTTACAAAATTCAGGGAAAAGTCAAAGATGGCTGCTGTTAAAAACTAAGGAATTTAATATCTAAATCGAAGAAAATAATTATTTCAATATAGCCTATTAGAATCTCACAGGAAAATATAACGGATTTTGCTTTTACATTTTATGCTTGAATATATCATTAACGAGACATAATATTTTTTCACATTAAACTGTGAGCGAGCAGCTTTAAAATGTATAACTGTTTTAAAATGCTCTTTTAAATCCTAGTATCTAATTTATTAGTGGGTTTCACGCGGGATTGTCGCAATTACTCTGGAGATAATGCCCCTACGGTTGCAATTACTATGAACGATTCCCATGTGACAAAAATTTAGATTTGAAATCGGCTGATATATATCGATTAATTTGGAGTTGTAATTAAAATTCGGAGTAAGCTAACATGGTAAAAACTATCACTTATCAGAGAACAATCCATCGGATAAATCGGTATACAGCTGATATGACTGTGGCACGTGGGGTGTCCTGCCAAAGGACACATATTGTGGCCGGACAATGGATTGAATAAAGGTCCTCTTGGATGCAATATAAACACACATCGTAACCCCTAGACCTTTTAGGTTCAATACCTTACATCGCACACTTCTTCACCAAAATGTTCTGCTGTAATGGAAGTGACATTATGTCAAGTCTGTGTGATAGTAAACACAATGTAATGTAACGGATGCCTTAAACAATATACTCAGAAACTTGGACGACATTTTCTACATTAATGATCTATCTTTTCCGATATGGCAAACATGCACATCTGAATTATGCCTTAACATCCGATCAAGAAGCTAGATTTTAAGTTTTGCATCATTTAATGGAGAAAATATCTACTGAGATATGACAAGATATACGATAGTAAATTCAATATACTAATAGTTAATTATCCGCGTATAGATGGCGTTGTTTCCCGTGCTACATCATACGGAGTCTACATATTACGGACTTTTCGTTGCTCTATGGCAGGACGTCTAAACATAGTCAAGAAACACACACATGACTATAAAATCAAAATAACAAGTTTTTTTCTACCGGTAACCTATAACTAAATGCCCTTAATAAAAAGATAGAATTTAAGTAAATTCTCGACAGAGAAGTTCTAAAGGACTCTCGTTATGCCGTTGTTGGGCACTACAACAAGTTGGTAGATAACATTACTCGCATCAAATTAGTAACATTTCTTTACATTATTTTGATGTACTTACATATATTGTTATGCCTTGTTACCATAAAAAGCAGGTGAAGGTTTTATTTATGCCGTTGCTGAGTACTGTTATCTATTTGATTCATCTACAGACATATTTTTTTTTGAACTTCGGATGTTTTTTGAAACCCACTTTGACTCTGCCATTGTTAGTCCGTAAAACTAGGATTATTTTCAGGCAGTTGTCCAAGACATCGCTAGGTTAGCGTTGAAAAAGCTAGAAAGCGGATAGGGATGTGGAAATACAAGAAAGGACTCTTGTAAGAAAGGAATGCTAGATAAATGATTACATCAGAATAATTATGTAAATATGAACGTGATTTGTTATACAGACGTGATTTATGTAGAAGTAATTATTGTGCTTTGAAGAAGGGTAAATCACACTACAATTTCCTCTCAATATCTTTCCTCTTTGTATTTTGTAAGAACATAATCCAGTTACTGGTTATGACTAAAAATTCAGAACTAAAAATATACACAAATGTAGCAATGTATACTCTTATATAGATGAAGCAAGGCCGATAAATGCACAATCTATTCCTTGTCATTGAGAATTTTGTGTTAATCAATAATACTGGTGAATAGATTTGTGAGACTTGTTCCTATTTGTCAGTTTTAATTTGCTTTGAATTAGACTAAGACACCCGAGGCCATATTTATTTTTTCGGAGATGTTTCCAGTTTAAGGTGAGTGCCACATAGTAAAATTCTACCGCAGTAGCAGCAAACCGACAAAAGATGAACCGAACCTTATTTCCACCGCTGGGCCTCCAGCGCTAAGTGCGTTAGCGTATATTGCAACGTCAGTGCTAGTATGACGTTGACCAGACATCGCGATTTAGGACCCGCCCACTTATTATTGATGTTGTCAAGGCCATGATCCAATACTCATATGAAGCTTGTTTTGGAAAGGAAAGTAATAACATCATCTTGAATATGAAGCTTGTTTTGGGAAGGGAAGTAACAATATCATCTTGAATTCAAAATAGATTTTATCAAAGCCATAATAAGCATATATAGAACATGGTACATCTTTTCCGATATGGCAAACATGTACATCTGATTTATGCCTTAACATCCGATCAAGAAGCTAGATTTTAAGTTTTGCATCATTTAATGGGGAAAATATCTACTGAGATATGACAAGATATACGATAGTAAATTCAATAACATGATTTCCGGATAGATGGCGTGTTTCCGTGCTACATCATACGGAGTTCTACTAGTACAGACTTTTCGTTGCTTAGAGATAACTAGACAAGATACACACACATGACTATTAAAATTACAATATTTCTACCGGTAACTATAGTTAAATATCCGCGTAAAGGCTAGTATGCGAGCGTTGCGATTTAGGACCCGTGCCACATCATATTGATTGTCTAAGGCCATGATCCAATACTCATATGAAGCTTTTTTGGAAAGGAAAGCAACACAATGAAGCTTGTTTTGGAAAGGAAAGTAACAACATCATCTTGAATATGAAGCTTGTTTTGGAAAGGAAAGTAACAATATCATCTTGAATATGAAGCTTGTTTTGGAAAAAAGTAACATCATCTTGAATTCAAAATAGATTTTATCAAAGCCATAATAAACATATATAGTACATGGTACATACTGCTAATTTCATTCCAATATCTGAATGCCGAGAAAACGCACAGAACATCAATTATATATTTACCAGTGCAATTGATTTTATGATAATAGTTATGAAATGTTATATACAAAATGAAATATAAAAATCTAAAACCAGTGTTTGGCCATTAAAAAAATATCTAACAGTCAGAATAGAAATTGAGCAAGATATTGCTTTAATACAAAACAAAATTGAACAACAAAGAAATTTGCAACTTTTGAATGTATATTCATAAAACTTACGTCAAAATATTTCTAAAATACTATGATGTTGTCTTTTAAATCTTTGAGTCAAATATGATATAACAGCATAATGTCAATAATACCAAGATCGACATCCATCATACCGTTTTCATTAAAGAATATCACTTTCAATTCTCTTTGCCTCCGTTATCTTTCTGTTCTTAATGATCCTTAATGCATAATTTGGCTATATTTGTTCTCCAAAGGTCAACACTCAGTGTAATGGACCAGAGAACATCTGCGATGCGTCAAAGCATTCTACGGATCCGCTTTAAGGTATCATAAATCAGGGATAAGACTGCACTCGACAGAGTCTCCTAAAATCCCATAATGCAACATGGCTATGCAGATAAAAGGCCATGACCAAATGTTCATATGAAGCTTGTATTGGAAAAGAAAGGAACACGATCATCTTGAATTGCTTATTATGCCTCCGAAGGGTGGCATATTAAAATTGCACCGTCCATATGTGTGTCCGTGCGTCCGCCCTTACATTTTTTCGTTTCCAGTCAGTAACTTTGTCTCACATTGAAGGATTTTAAAATAACTTCGCACACATGTTCAGCACTTCAAGACATGTCATGTGCAAGACCCACGTCCCTACCTCATAGGTCAAGGTCACGCTTAATGTTTATAGGTAATGGAATCCTGTATATATAATTAAATTTGGGTCTGGAAAATAATTTTTTCATGCATTTAAGGATTTTATAATAACTTCGCTCAAATGTTCAGCACATCAAGACAACATGTCACGTGTAAGATCCACGTCCCTACCTCAAAGGTCAAGGTCATACTAAGAGTTCAAAGTAATAAATCATGAATATATATGCACACATTCCTGTACGGACTATAACTTTGTCATGTATCGATTTATTTCAAAATAACTTGCCATAAATGTTCAGCGTATCAAGACGATGTATAGAGTGCAATACGTATGTATATATATCGTAACACAAATTGTCATTCCGGCTAGCATCTGCCACTACTTATCTACTTAATTAAATACTATTTTCGTGATATCCACTAATAAGAGGATGTCCATTGGACATATAGAAAACGCGAAATATTTTACGACTGGAAGGACTCAATTTATCTTAACTGGCAGTGTTTCGCGAAAATATAACAAGGTAACCAGACAAATATCACAGATGTTAAGTAGGTACATGTATCTAGATAATGCAAACAAAAGTCAGTTAACTGACGAGTGGCAGTAATATGCAACTATACGTTGCCTGTATATCGTTAATATATATGCTGCAATGTGTACTATATCTGCTGCAATGTGTACTATATCTGCTGCAATGTGTACTCATATCTGCTGCAATGTGTACTCATATCTGCTGCATTGTGTACTATATCTGCTGCAATGTGTACTCATATCTGCTGCAATGTGTACTCATATCTGCTGCAATGTGTACTATATCTGCTGCAATGTGTACTCATATCTGCTGCAATGTGTACTATATCTGCTGCATTGTGTACTATATCTGCTGCAATGTGTACTCATATCTGCTGCAATGTGTACTATATCTGCTGCAATGTGTACTCATATCTGCTGCAATGTGTACTATATCTGCTGCAATGTGTACTATATCTGCTGCAATGTGTACTATATCTGCTGCATTGTGTACTATATCTCCTGCAATGTGTACTATATCTGCTGCAATGTGTACTATATCTGCTGCAATGTGTACTATGTGTACTATATCTGCTGCAATGTGTACTATATCTGCTGCAATGTGTACTATATCTGCTGCAATGTGTACTATATCTGCTGCAATGTGTACTATATCTGCTGCAATGTGTACTATATCCGCTGCAATGTGTACTATGTGTACTATATCTGCTGCAATGTGTACTCATATCTGCTGCAATGTGTACTATATCTGCTGCAATGTGTACTATATCTGCTGCAATGTGTACTATATCTGCTGCAATGTGTACTATATATGCTGCAATGTGTACTATATCTGCTGCATTGTGTACTCATATCTGCTGCAATGTGTACTATATCTGCTGCAATGTGTACTATATCTGCTGCAATGTGTACTATATCTGCTGCATTGTGTACTATATCTGCTGCATTGTGTACTATATCTGCTGCATTGTGTACTATATCTGCTGCAATGTGTACTATATCTGCTGCATTGTGTACTATATCTGCTGCAATGTGTACTATATCTGCTGCAATGTGTACTATATCTGCTGCAATGTGTACTATATCTGCTGCAATGTGTACTCATATCTGCTGCAATGTGTACTATATCTGCTGCAATGTGTACTCATATCTGCTGCATTGTGTACTATATCTGCTGCAATGTGTACTCATATCTGCTGCAATGTGTACTATATCTGCTGCAATGTGTACTATATCTGCTGCAATGTGTACTCATATCTGCTGCAATGTGTATTCATATCTGCTGCAATGTGTACTATATCTGCTCCAATGTGTACTCATATCTGCTGCAATGTGTACTATATCTGCTGCAATGTGTACTCATATCTGCTGCAATGTGTACTATATCTGCTGCAATGTGTACTCATATCTGCTGCAATGTGTACTCATATCTGCTGCAATGTGTACTATATCTGCTGCAATGTGTACTATATCTGCTGCAATGTGTACTCATATCTGCTGCATTGTGTACTATATCTGCTGCAATGTGTACTATATCTGCTGCAATGTGTACTATATCTGCTGCAATGTGTACTATATCTGCTGCAATGTGTACTATATCTGCTGCATTGTGTACTATATCTGCTGCAATGTGTACTATATCTGCTGCATTGTGTACTATATCTGCTGCAATGTGTACTATATCTGCTGCAATGTGTACTCATATCTGCTGCAATGTGTACTATATCTGCTGCAATGTGTACTATATCTGCTGCATTGTGTACTATATCTGCTGCAATGTGTACTATATCTGCTGCAATGTGTACTATATCTGCTGCAATGTGTACTATATCTGCTGCAATGTGTACTATATCTGCTGCAATGTGTACTATATCTGCTGCAATGTGTACTATATCTGCTGCAATGTGTACTATATCTGCTGCAATGTGTACTATATCTGCTGCAATGTGTACTATATCTGCTGCAATGTGTACTCATATCTGCTGCAATGTGTACTATATCTGCTGCAATGTGTACTCATATCTGCTGCAATGTGTACTCATATCTGCTGCAATGTGTACTATATCTGCTGCAATGTGTACTATATCTGCTGCAATGTGTACTATATCTGCTGCAATGTGTACCATATCTGCTGCAATGTGTACCATATCTGCTGCAATGTGTACCATATCTGCTGCAATGTGTACTATATCTGCTGCAATGTGTACTATATCTGCTGCAATGTGTACTCATATCTGCTGCAATGTGTACTATATCTGCTGCAATGTGTACTATATCTGCTGCAATAGTACTATATCGTTGCAATGTGTACTCATATCGCTGCAATGTGTACTATATCTGCTGCAATGTGTACTATATCTGCTGCAATGTGTACTATATCTGCTGCAATGTGTACTATATCTGCTGCAGTGTACTCATATCTGCTGCAATGTGTACTATATCTGCTGCAATGTGTACTATATCTGCTGCAATGTGTACTATATCTGCTGCAATGTGTACTATATCTGCGCAATGTGTACTATATCTGCTCCAATGTGTACTCATATCTGCTGCAATGTGTACTATATCTGCTGCAATGTGTACTATATCTGCTGCAATGTGTAGTATCTGCTGCAAGGTACTATATTGCGCAAGTGTACTATATCTGCTGCAATGTGTACTATATCTGCTGCAATGTGTACTATATCTGCTGCAATGTGTACTATATCTGCTGCAATGTGTACCATATCTGCTGCAATGTGTACTCATATCTGCTGCAATGTGTACTATATCTGCTGCAATGTGTACTATATCTGCTGCAATGTGTACTATATCTGCTGCAATGTGTACTATATCTGCGCAATGTGTACTAATCTGCTGCAATGTGTACTTATCTGCTGCAAGTGTACCATATCTGCGCAATGTGTACTCATATCTGCTGCAATGTGTACTATATCTGCTGCAATGTGTACCAATCGCTGCAATGTGTACTATATCTGCTGCAATGTGTACTATATCTGCTGCAATGTGTACTATATCTGCTGCAATGTGTACTCATATCTGCTGCAATGTGTACTCATATCTGCTGCAATGTGTACTATATCTGCTGCAATGTGTACTATATCTGCTGCAATGTGTACTATATCTGCTGCAATGTGTACTATATCTGCTGCATTGTGTACTATATCTGCTGCAATGTGTACTATATCTGCTGCAATGTGTACTCATATCTGCTGCAATGTGTACTATATCTGCTGCATTGTGTACTATATCTGCTGCAATGTGTACTATATCTGCTGCAATGTGTACTCATACTGCTGCAATGTGTACTATATCTGCTGCAAGTGTACTATATCTGCTGCATGTGTACTATATCTGCTGCAATGTGTACTATATCTGCTGCAATGTGTACTATATCTGCTGCAATGTGTACTATATCTGCTGCAATGTGTACTATATCTGCGCATGTGTACTATATCTGCGCAATGTGTAATATATCTGCTGCAATGTGTACCATATCTGCTGCAATGTGTACTATATCTGCTGCAATGTGTCATCGCTGCAATGTGTACTCATATCTGCTGCAATGTGTACTCATATCTGCGCAATGTGTACTCATATCTGCTGCAATGTGTACTATATCTGCTGCAATGTGTACTATATCTGCTGCAATGTGTACCATATCTGTCTGCAATGTGTACCATATCTGCTGCAATGTGTACCATATCTGCGCAATGTGTACCATATCTGCGCAATGTGTACCATATCTGCTGCAATGTGTACCATATCTGCGCAATGTGTACTCATATCTGCTGCAATGTGTACTATTCTGCGCAATGTGTACTATATCTGCTGCAATGTGTACTATATCTGCTGCAATGTGTACTCATATCTGCTGCAATGTGTACTATATCTGCTGCAATGTGTACTCATATCTGCTGCAATGTGTACTCATATCTGCTGCAATGTGTACTATATCTGCTGCATTGTGTACTATATCTGCTGCAATGTGTACTCATATCTGCTGCAATGTGTACTCATATCTGCTGCAATGTGTACTCATATCTGCTGCAATGTGTACTATATCTGCTGCAATGTGTACTATATCTGCTGCAATGTGTACTATATCTGCTGCAATGTGTACTATATCTGCTGTATTGTGTACTCATATCTGCTGCAATGTGTACTCATATCTGCTGCAATGTGTACTATATCTGCTGCAATGTGTACTATATCTGCTGCAATGTGTACTATATCTGCTGCAATGTGTACTATATCTGCTGCATTGTGTACTATATCTGCTGCAATGTGTACTATATCTGCTGCAATGTGTACTATATCTGCTGCATTGTGTACTATATCTGCTGCAATGTGTACTATATCTGCTGCAATGTGTACTATATCTGCTGCAATGTGTACTCATATCTGCTGCAATGTGTACTATATCTGCTGCAATGTGTACTATATCTGCTGCATTGTGTACTATATCTGCTGCAATGTGTACTCATATCTGCTGCAATGTGTACTCATATCTGCTGCAATGTGTACTCATATCTGCTGCAATGTGTACTATATCTGCTGCAATGTGTACTATATCTGCTGCAATGTGTACTATATCTGCTGCAATGTGTACTATATCTGCTGCATTGTGTACTCATATCTGCTGCAATGTGTACTCATATCTGCTGCAATGTGTACTATATCTGCTGCAATGTGTACTATATCTGCTGCAATGTGTACTATATCTGCTGCAATGTGTACTATATCTGCTGCAATGTGTACTATATCTGCTGCATTGTGTACTATATCTGCTGCAATGTGTACTATATCTGCTGCATTGTGTACTATATCTGCTGCAATGTGTACTCATATCTGCTGCAATGTGTACTATATCTGCTGCAATGTGTACTCATATCTGCTGCAATGTGTACTATATCTGCTCAATGTGTACTATATCTGCTGCATTGTGTACTATATCTGCTGCAATGTGTACTATATCTGCTGCAATGTGTACTATATCTGCTGCATTGTGTACTATATCTGCTGCAATGTGTACTATATCTGCTGCAATGTGTACTCATATCTGCTGCAATGTGTACTCATATCTGCTGCATTGTGTACTATATATGCTGCAATGTGTACTCATATCTGCTGCAATGTGTACTATATCTGCTGCAATGTGTACTATATCTGCTGCAATGTGTACTCATATCTGCTGCAATGTGTATTCATATCTGCTGCAATGTGTACTATATCTGCTCCAATGTGTACTCATATCTGCTGCAATGTGTACTATATCTGCTGCAATGTGTACTCATATCTGCTGCAATGTGTACTATATCTGCTGCAATGTGTACTCATATCTGCTGCAATGTGTACTCATATCTGCTGCAATGTGTACTATATCTGCTGCAATGTGTACTCATATCTGCTGCAATGTGTACCATATCTGCTGCAATGTGTACCATATCTGCTGCAATGTGTACTATATCTGCTGCAATGTGTACTATATCTGCTGCAATGTGTACTGTATCTGCTGCAATGTGTACTCATATCTGCTGCAATGTGTACTATATCTGCTGCAATGTGTACTATATCTGCTGCAAGCTATATCTGCGCAAATGTACTATATCTGCGCAATGTGTACTCATATCTGCTGCAATGTGTACTATATCTGCTGCAATGTGTACTCATATCTGCTGCAATGTGTACTCATATCTGCTGCAATGTGTACTATATCTGCTGCAATGTGTACTATATCTGCTGCATTGTGTACTATATCTGCTGCAATGTGTACTCATATCTGCTGCAATGTGTACTATATCTGCTGCAATGTGTACTCATATCTGCTGCAATGTGTACTATATCTGCTGCAATGTGTACTATATCTGCTGCAATGTGTACTCATATCTGCTGCAATGTGTACTCATATCTGCTGCAATGTGTACTATATCTGCTGCAATGTGTACTATATCTGCTGCAATGTGTACTCATATCTGCTGCAATGTGTACTCATATCTGCTGCAATGTGTACTATATCTGCTGCAATGTGTACTCATATCTGCTGCAATGTGTACTATATCTGCTGCATTGTGTACTATATCTGCTGCAATGTGTACTCATATCTGCTGCAATGTGTACTCATATCTGCTGCAATGTGTACTATATCTGCTGCAATGTGTACTATATCTGCTGCAATGTGTACTATATCTGCTGCAATGTGTACTATATCTGCTGCAATGTGTACTCATATCTGCTGCAATGTGTACTATATCTGCTGCAATGTGTACTATATCTGCTGCAATGTGTACTATATCTGCTGCAATGTGTACTATATCTGCTGCAATGTGTACTATATCTGCTGCATTGTGTACTATATCTGCTGCAATGTGTACTCATATCTGCTGCAATGTGTACTATATCTGCTGCAATGTGTACTATATCTGCTGCAATGTGTACTATATCTGCTGCAATGTGTACTATATGTGCTTCCTTTTCTCATAGTTGGAGGGTTCATTCCTGGCTGATTGCGATAGCTGTGTTTGATGGTGTTTAGGGATAATTGTGTCTGTTTTTTAATTTTAAAGCTACTCGCTCTTAGGTGCCGTTGCAAAAAGTAAAATTATCAAAAATGACATACTAATAACAATAATGTCATATATATAGAACTAAAGGCTAGAATCAACAATTAGTATGTTTATAGCATTTGCATCGCTTTATTATTTGGTAGCGTATTATTTCAAATTTCCAAATATATGTGACATGAATTTATACTGGAATCTTTTTATATGACTAAATTTTCACTAAATTTTCTAAAATATTAATTTATTTTCATACAGTTTGAAGAACTGTTTTTACCAAAATCTGAGAGCGATCAGCTTTAAAATGATAATGTGTATTTAATTTTGTATGGTTGACGGATTTAAAGGGACATACCTATAACTGATGTCAAACTAAATAACCTCCAAAAC
Source organism: Saxidomus purpurata (assembly GCA_022818135.1). NCBI lineage: Eukaryota > Metazoa > Mollusca > Bivalvia > Venerida > Veneridae > Saxidomus > Saxidomus purpurata. The sequence goes on from JAFMSR010000002.1 coordinate 38,539,983, forward strand.
ATAAACAATAGAATCTTTGGAAGTATTATAACTTAACCCAAAAGTTTCAACTATGATGTAGGTAGTGCCGCTTTAACGTGAATTCTTTCTCACGAGACATGTAAGTCTTCCTCCGGCTTAATCTAATTTGCAGATTAGGCGTTAGACATCTTCAAGTGTAACTAGTAGGTCTTCACATATCCTCCTAGTTGGCCCTTAGAAAGTAAGTATGTATACAGGTTTAGTATTACATCCGCGTCAAATCCAGTTATGAAGGCTTTTAACTTAATCGTGTTTGGATTCCAGATTTATTAGATTCTGTTTCAAACAGAGACTAGTAGAAATCAAATGCTTTTATACATATGAACTAGCTCTCTCTCGTAGAATATTATCAACACTTTAGGTATTTTTGAACCAATGCAAAATACGTCAAAAAAAAAGGGATATGGGAAAAAACATTAAATACACACAATTGTTAGAAATAAAGTATGATAGCTGTAATAAGAACTTCGTTGAGTTCCGGGAGAAGTTTCACAGTGGATTTCGCCTAAGAAAACGCCCGGTAATAATGACGCTTGTGCTGTAGTCAGCCGGGTCCTCTCGGCCAAGGTTAAGGGGGGGAGAGCAGAGTTAGTTGCAGAATATAAAATGAAAACAATACATGAAAAGCAAGACCTATAGATGAAACAACCATTATTTGATCAACAGTCTGAACTTGAGGAAGTGAAGTTAGAAGAATCGGTACGGCAGCAAGCTGTCCAGGAAAAGACTTGAATGAATAGTGAAGTTCAGACGAAAACCTCAGATAATCAGTCTACTTCAGGTGAAACAACAGATAGTGACGGTGTCCCTCTACTAAAAATTTGTATAACAAGGAATTCGTCATCCGCTGGAGGAATTATGAGCTATAGCGATATGTATGACCGTGTACGTGATCACGTGGGTAATCAATATGAAGGTATGAGCATGTATGGACTCCGCTGTAAGTGTGTCTAGAATAGATACAGCATTCCATAGACTTCCAAAACCTGAACTACTTAGATTTAGCGGTAAGCCAACTAACTATCAAAAACATCGAAACTAAAATCGTGAGTTATAATTACAGAACTCCACGGTGAAGCGCAGTATTGCCGGATATAGATGCGCACGTGATATTATGTTCTCACGCTATGAAAAACCGCACATGATAACTAGAACATATATTGAAAGGTTGATATACGGACCGCCGTTGGCAGCAGTCGATATAGATGGACAATCCAAATTAGCATTAGATATACAAAAGTGAGAAAAAACTCGGCTAGGATTTCCAACGGATGTAGATGATTATGAAAAGTTGAGGCCAAATGTAAAACGCTTAGACCCATGCATTTGAGAGTGAAATTGGTCAATTTAGCGCAATTGGTACAGAAGCACAATTTATCGACTTAGCTAACTTCGTGGATGAGAAATCACGCGTGGCCAGTTCAATGTACGAGATTAAACAGATCATCAAAGTTGGAGACAAAGTCTACTTCCGGTAAAAAACATAGTACAAAGGCGGTTAAAGATGTTACTAGACTGACCACACATAGCAATACTGACCAAAGAAGAAATGAAAGAATTGTTTTTGTAGTAATGACAGCTGCCTGGATTGATAAACATGTAGCAAGGAGATAAAAGCTTTGTTATAAACTTTCGAAAGGCAGCCATTCGTAAAGCAACTCTAGAAAACCGAAGTCATGTACGGTGCCCGCCTGACTGAGATCTGAAACAAATCATATTGTTTCATAGTTGGAGTAGACCAAATCTGGAATCTCCGGTGACACAATCTGTGAATTGAATTGTTCATCTGTAAAGAACTCTTATGTGAAGAACAGTTAAAGGGGCACTCCCTACATCTAGCTGTCTGAGATGATATTCTTGAAACATAAAGTATGTGTTCAATGAACGTAAAATGATAAATAAATACAATTAAAGAAGAACAAAGGCGAACAATGCCTCATTTCACCACAATAAATTAATATCTAGGCTTTCTGTAATAAATCGCATCCACCCATTTCTTGTACAACAACCACTCTACATAGATTATTGACTGGTTCACGGTACTTCAGTATATCTTAAACCGCTGATTTTATCGATATAGACAGGGAGTGCATACCTGAAACTTTTTGGTTAAGTTATACATGTAATACTTCCAAAGATTCTATAATTAATGTTTTGGAGGTTATTTATTCGACATAAGTTAAAGGGAATGTCCCTTTAAGGAAGTATATCCATGATCATGGAAGTATACTTCCGTGCTGTGATTGTGACTGGTTGAAACGGAAAATCCTATCATACATACATATGGAACGCCTCAGCTGCCTTATGACTATGATTTTTAATTTGTTCTGTGGAAACAACAGTTTGTTATGTCCAAACACTAGTTTGTTATGTTCAAAGTACAATTTGTTATGTGGAAACAACAGTTTGTTATGTCCAAACACTAGTTTGTTATGTCCAAATAACAATTTGTTATGTGCATAAACAATTTGTTATGTGCATACAGCAGTTTGTTATGTGCAAACACTAGTTTGTTATGTGGAAATAACAATTTGTTATGTGGATACAACAGTTTGTTATGTCCAAACCCTAGTTTGTTATGTTCAAAGTGCAATTTGTTATGTGGAAACACTAGTTTGTTATGTCCAAATAACAATTTGTTATGTGGAAACAACAGTTTGTTATGTGGAAACACTGGTTTGTTATGTGCATTTGTTATGCGGAAACAACAGTTTGTTATGTATAAACACTAGTTTGTTATGTCCAAATAACAATTTGTTATGTGCAGACACCAGTTTGTTCTGTGTACACACCAGTTTGTTATGTGCTAACGCTAGTTCGTTATGTGGTCCTTTTTACCGGGAAGATAGCAGTCATGTGACCAACCAACTACGTCACATTTGTAATGTATGATACGTCAGCACTGATGACGTAATATAGACTGTTCTCGACTTTGTCATAAGTGCGCGCCGGTAGAAAATGGAGGCAATTTTAGACCAGGTTGGGTTAGGACACCTGAGAAAACGTTTTAGCGACAATAAGGTCACAATGGCCGAAGCCAAACAGCTAAATGACGAAGAACTCGCCAGCCTTGGGGTCACAGCCATTGGAGAAAGAATAAGATTTAGAGAGGCCAAAAAAACTTTGTTATTAGTCAATGTTTAATTTCAGTAAGAGGTCAACAAAAAGAGGTCTCTGACCACACAAAACATTGAAATACCTGAATAAGTGAAATAGAATTCTTTAGTATTTTTCTCAGAGCCATAAAAATTTTTGGGTAGGGGGTACAAAATGGAGGGTCGGTAGGGTGACCAGATTCAACCCTTATTTTTAGGCCTTGAGTTATGGCCCACTTTTTCTACATATATATGAGGGAGATTCTTCTTGGGGCTTGTTCTCTGCACCTACTGTTCATTTTTTCAACTCAATGAGACATTTTAGCAATTTAAGTTTTAGTCATGATGGTTTATGGTGAACCACTTCCACTTTCAATTTATATTACTAATATTAATGGTACCCGATCTGTAATAGCCATCAAGTCTTACCAAAACTTACATGCATACAACCTGACAATGTTAGCTTTAAAAATGTCAAACGATGGAATCCAAGGACCAAATTGATAAGTTCCACAGTGACAGAAGTTCTTAAGATTACCTCCCCCTAATTATTGTTTGCATGAGTTATCTCCCCTGAAAACTGAAAAAAGGTATTTTGTTGTTATTTTCCCGTGGAGAAGTTTAGATTTCTCTTTGAAATTTGAAATCTACCATTATTGTAAGAGTTTTTCTTGAAAATCACCCCCCCCATGAAATAAAACTTGAAAAATCTCTCAGTAAAACTTTTTTTATGTTTGAATGTCTTGAAAGAGCCTAAGTTTCATGACAATATAACCATCCAGTTGAAAACCTTAACCAATAAATTCATAGTAAAGTCTTATGCCACTAACTGTTGTTTGCACAAACCGAACTGCTGTTTGCACAGAACAAACTGCTGTCTGCACATAACAAATTGATTTTGCACATAACAAACTGTTGTTTCTACATAACAAATTGTTAAATGCACATAACAAACTGCTGTTTGGACATAACAAATTGTTGTTTCCACATAACAAATTGTTATTTCCACATAACAAACTAGTGTTTGCACAGAACAAACTGGTGTTTCCACATAACAAATTGTTGTTTCCACATAACAAATTAATTTTACACATAACAAATTGTTATTTCCACATAACAAACTAGTGTTTGCACAGAACAAACTGGTGTTTCCACAGAACAAATTGTTGTTTCCACATAACAAATTGATTTTGCACTTAACAAATTGTTATTTCCACATAACAAACTAGTGTTTGAACATAACAAACTGTTGTATCCACATAACAAATTGTTATTTCCACATAACAAACTAGTGTTTGCACATAGCAAACTGCTGTATGCACATAACATATTGTTTTTTTGCACATAACAAATTGTTATTTGGACATAACAAACTAGTGTTTGGACATAACAAACTGTTGTTTCCACATAACAAATTAAAAATCATAGTCATAAGACAGCTGAGGCGTTCCATACATACACCTTCTTAGATGATGTTGCAGATAAAACGTGTGAAGAACGGATATTACAGTTTGTGAACATCACAAGTAAACCCGTTTTATGTCTCAACTCAACAAGTAATACACGGACAGGAAATAGACCTTAGGTTATGGCTGTGAACGGAAATAGAACCGAAGAGGTGAACGTTTTCAAAGTGTGGTCTGTGAAGAAGCTTCCTATTTCCACAAGATCCGTAGCAAATAATGTTGACTTCAAGAAATTACCATACTTATCGGATATTAATATGCCCCGAGTCAACACATTAACCATGTTTTGCTATTAATCGGTACAGATTATCCAGCTGCAAATATTCCACCCGAAGTGCGTTCAGAGCACAGTGATCAACCCTACGCCGTGTGATTACGCCTAGGATTGGCAGTGCGTGGTCCAATTCAAGACAATAGTGCACCTGGTACCGTAAATGTCTGCAAGAGCAATCCGAACAAATGTGGATTTCAAAATTCGTTGACGGAATATTGAATGAAAAAAAAATTTCTGTTGAAGATAAACGTGGTCTATAGATTATGGAAATCATCTCTTTCACATGAGGACAGATGGGCACTATAAAATGTGACTACTACGGAGGAAAGAGAATGCATCCATGCATAACAACATGGCGCTTGCTCAAGTACACCTACAAGTGAAACGTAAACTGATACGTGAGCTAACATAACATAAAATGTACACAACTACCTTGAACGATTATATTGAGAAGGGATACGCAAAGCGAAAATAGTTTTAAACTGTGTGGTACCACCCAGTAACAAATGCGTACAAATCCGGCGAAGTACGTTTACACATAAATTTGTATGAACAAACAAGACGATCTATTCAATGTTTCATTCAAACTAGAACTCTTTATTAAAAGAGATTTACGACTATTGCACTAATTTGTACAGCCTGACAATGCTATAATGAAATTTAGGTAATTTATGAAGGGAACTGCAAGGACCGCAAACGGGTTATTTAGATATTTTTTTATTAATTCTACTTGGGATAGAAATTATTACAGGACGTACAGTCGGTATGTGATAATTATCATTGTTCACTATTGATTCATGCGAACGTACATGTACTAAAGGGACATGCCATATAACTGATGGTCGAACTAAATAGCCTCCAAGACATAATGAATCTTGGGAAGTATTATAACTTAACCTAAAAGTTTCAGATATGTATTCCTGTCATTATCGATAAAATCAGCAGTTTAAAATATGCTGCAGTACCATTAACCATTCAATAATATATGTAGTGTTGTTGTTGTACAATCATTGGATGAATGCGATTTATTACAATTGGCCTTTATGTTGATTATTTGTGATAAAATGAAGCTTTTTACGATATACTAGTATATTGTTCTGTAAATTTATATCTATTTATCGTCTTACGTTCGTTAAACACATTTTTATGTTTCGATTAAATAATCTGCTAGATGTAGGGAGTGCCCATTTAAAATATCAAAATCTTCAACCCGGATCGACTTCAAAAAGTATACCGAGCGTAACTTATGTCGGAATCAAAGGACGATGTCGTGCATGCTACGCTTTTTGATGACTTTTCCAGTGGTTTTCGACATTTTAATGACACAAACTCAAGAAAAGTAGAATTTTAAATAAGGAGTAAACATTTTTTTTATATCGGTGTAATATCACGTTAATTTCACTCTTGAACACAAAAAACAATTATTTTCACTCGTGGCCGCGCCACCTTTGAATATCACTCTTTATGCCCACTCGATGAACTTATAACGTGATATTAAAACAAAAGCAACAGTCAGCCTCTGTGTATTCCACTTGAAGTTTAACCGGCTTTAAATAAAATCATATGTCTGTTTTTTTTAAGATGGCAGTGTTTAAAGATATGTTTGTAATAAAAAGCAGTTGAAATTGTGTCATCTTACGTGGAGTGATGAAAATTACCTTAGCAGATAGACGTGTTTACAGATATTGTTTCTTGTGAGATCTAGAACTAGGACAGATCAACGGACTGTAATTATAATATACAATTTGTATTATTAAATTATAGTTACTAGTCAGTTCTACCGAAAACGAGTTTGGAAGTCGACGGTGTTTATTTGTTTTTCATTTCCAAAACTTTAATGTCGTCAAACACAGCATATTAATTTTGTTAAGTTCATTCCGACAGAAAAGTAATGATTAAGTTCATTCCGACAGAAAAGTAATGATTAAGTTCATTCCGACAGAAAAGTAATGATTATAAACATTACATTACTAAATATTACATTAGTGAATGCTCCGGCAGTGTGTTTTCATCTTGATTGACAAGGGCATGTGTGAATGGAGTTGTCAGTCATGTGAGGATAAGTCTATTGTGATCCTTTAGGATGAAGATCAAGTGCTATTACACATAGAACGGCGAGTCCTTTGGATTGTTTCGTTATAACAGTGACGGATAAGAACTACACAAGCTATAAAATAGATTCGACTTTAACTTTACTACAGGACAATGAAGACGTATAACTCAGTCTCAGATTATCTGTATGGTTATTATGGTCTATTATATAATTACTTATCATTGAAAACCTTTATGATTTTTAACGTAGAAATACAGGCTAAACACTCATCTTTGATACTGTTATATGATAAAAGAATTATTGTTTTGATGTAACTAAGCCCAGCACGTAAACTGACATGATGCTTATATCGGATAAAACAGCTACAAGAAAACGAGCTATGGCCATCATGCTTGATGAGGCTGTAATTAGAAGCCATTACTTCAATCTTAAAGTGATAAAGTGCTTTCAGTGTACTATTGATCATGATGAGGAAAATGACAACCGTTTTCTCAAGGAAGACATGCACTAATGACAATATGACACAAGTAATATAACGAAAATATATGTCCTATAATTTATACACCACTCTTATTCCGTTTCGATGTAAGTCTAAAATAAACATACGGATATAATCACTCCAGGGACATACCCTGTAACTGATGTTGGACTAAATAACCTCCAAAACATAAATAATGTATCTTTAGAAGTATTATAACATTACATAAAAGTTTCAGCTATGTTGATAAAATCAGCGGTTTAAAATATACTGCAGTACCGTTAACCAAACAATAACCTACATAGAGTTATTGTTGTACAATTGACCAGACGCCAGGTGTCAATCAAGTGACTTCATTACCTATCAAAATTCGACTTAACCTACGACAAATAAATGCACGTGGAAAAGGTTTGAATGGATTCTTTTGTTATAAATAATCCGACATCAACAAAGGGGTGGGTTTATAGCACCATTGGCGTCATGTCAATTAATAGGTGGATGCAATTTATTGCAGGAAGCATCTATGTTGATTAATTGTGGTAGAATGAGGCATTTTTCGCTATAGGTTCTTCTTTGAAATTGTATTTATTTATTATTTTACGTTCTTTGTTTCGAGAATATAATCTGCTAGATGTAGGTAGTGCCCATTCTAGTCGCACATCGAACCGTTAGATATCAGAATATAACAAAACGTACTTCCAAAAATATCAAACGATTACATGTCTTCTATAAACAAATGTGTACTGTAAACTTAAGCTTGATTTGTACCATCCTAGACCATCCTAGATTATGTGTTCAAAGAACATAAAATGCTAAACAGATACAATTTCAAAGAATAACTTTTGGCGAAAATGCCTCATTTTACCACAATAAATTAGTATGTAGGTTTTCTGTAATTGATCGCATCACAACAGCAACTCTACATAGATTTTATTTATTGAATGGTTCGCAGTACTTCAGTATCTTTTAAACCGCTGATTTTATCGATAATGACTAGGAGTGCATAGCTGAAACTCTTAGGTAAAGTTATGATACTTCCAAAGATTATAAAATTAATGTTTTGGAGGTTATTTATTCGACATCGGTAATAGGGTATGTCCCTTTAAAAACAAGAACAAACATATGATTATAAGCAAGGCGTTAGGCAATCGACAAACGATCAGGGTTCTCTTTTATGTAATTCACGATAGCAGCAATGAAATCTTAACTTTGACGAATTGCTCACTATAAGTGGTCATACAAAATAACTCGAAACTGACATGTTTTGATGGTACAACCATGAACATATTTCAATAGAAAATATAATGAAACTATGAGTATATTTCAAACTGAAATATAATGAGACTTTTAGTATATTTCAATATAAAATACATAAATACACAGACAAAAGGGCAATGAATAGAACATCAGTGTAATCTTTAGCTCAAATGAATTTCCACAAAATTTGGTATAAAATCTGCACTAGAAAAAGCGACAGAAATGCACTCCGATGTAGATTAGCTGAATTACAGTTATCAGTAGAACATATTTTATAACAGAGAGTTGTATCATCTTTTCGATGCATACATCCAGTACTTATCCACACTCCGGTACAGCCACGTATAAATTGCACCAAAAAACCTGCAAATAGAGTTACGATTATTGAGAACGGTTGTTTTGTTCGTCAGTAACTATATTTTAACACATTTATATTTGTAAAAAATAATCAAAATTGAATCAAATAAACAGAAAACGAAAAAATACACAATGTTGTATCTACCAATATCCCCCAATTTGAAGGCAAATAAAGTAACGTTATTATATTGAAATCATTAGCTCCTAAATCAAATACATGTTTCCTTATTCCAGGAGCTAGGAAGTAGACATTTTTTGACATCGAAGAAAAAAAAATAGATTGCCTTATACAACTCTGTTGACCAAGTACATAAATTGTCAGTTAAATACAGCAACTATTACCTTTTGGTATATTTTCTTTCGTTTAGAGTAAAACTCAACAGACAAAACTTATGATTGGTTACCACATTCGTGAACACTCGTGTAAATGTAGTTGGTTTTGGACTTTGAATTTTATTTGTATGGAAATGTAAATTAATCACTTAGTTTAGTCTCACGCGTATAAAACTTTCTATACAAGGCAAGTGAAGGAATTGAAATTAAGACTTTTATAATATTCGAGATTCGAAAAGCAATTTATATAACACCAGTGTATGTTCTGATTAATTTTATGTATGCCGAAATACGTAATTTAAGAAATAAAGCTGTCTTTGTTGAATTGCATTAGACTATAAAATACATTTTCGTAATTCAACTCGCACGAAGTACGGGCCTTTTCAGCCATTTAATCTGTATCAAAATGCTAGCAAAAAATTCAAATTCCCATTTGGCAGCATAAAATGTGCACGGCAAGCGCGAAATCACTTCAAGTATGCGACTCCAACGAAGAGCAATGAAAGAGTTATGACATCATAAATAATTTACAAGCGCGACAATAGAATAACGCTTTTGAAGACCGAATGACGTACCGTCACTGACGTAATTGTTTTAAACCCGTTTATATGAGTCGAAACACATACATTGAATACAGATATTGTAAACTATGTCTTTTATAAATGTCAAACTTCTCTGTTGATGAACCGCCTTAATTGAATCATGGCTTGTACCACGTCAAACAATACTACAGCTTACTCATCTTAGTCTGCGCACATCTTTGAAATAAGACAATTAGTATTTAATGGTTAGTGTCTGCAGTCTAAACCCTAATGAGCGTCCTTACTAATCAGTTTCTCTTATTTCAGTATTACAATGCGAGTTACTTGATTGATGACAATGGCTGCTGGCATTTTCTATTTTAACGAGTTTCTCATAAATTTAAGACTTCACAACGTTTTTTTTTACCACACTCAAATGATAATTAAAGATGTTTTAAAACATCTTATTATATTTATCAAAATATTGCATTTTACAAAACGTAACGGTCGGGGTGGTTTGTTTGTTTGTAATCGTGCTTATTGGGTCCACCATCCTCTAAAGAGGCTATAATCGGTGTTGCAGTAGTCGGAACGTAACAGTTGTCACACGGAGCGCACGATACACGCACGATGTACGCACGATACACGCACGTTACACGTACGGTAAATACACGGTACACGATTCAGAACGATACACGATATCAACGATATACGAATCGCACGCTGCACGCTACACGATAGACGGAGTACACGTTAAAAGATTACTTTAGCCATTTTACATTTTTCTTAATTTTTTTTTTCACCAAATCTGTTTGGTTTCCAAAAGAATAAGACTAATTAATGATAGGTTTCGCACCTACACAATATAAAAAGGACTTCTTTAAATTTCAAATGTCCACGGTGCAAAATAATTTACAGTGTCAAATTTGAATTTGAATATTGATTCTGAGGTGCGAGAAAATGGGCGGAAGTTAATTGCTGTCAACACGTTTCTTTAAAGCGCCACTACACGAAAGACACTGTCCATTTGTCTTTTTGACAGTCAACATAATTATCTTTTCAATAAATCATTCATAGTTTTTTAAGTAAATTCGTGTTACGATTATTTTTTATAACGATTACGAGGATTACCCTAAAAAATGTTATTTTAATAAGGTACTGTACAATTATTTTATTATTTTAGCTCCGACTTTAACTGATTTTAGAAAACTATCGATGATTCGTCGATTCGTCATATTATTTTTATCTACCTAATAAATATTCAGTAGTTTACCTTCTAAAGTAGTTGATATTCCTTGCCCTGTTATAATTCCTAATGATTTTCCTTATACCTTGTCTACTGCACTTAAGATAATGCCGTGACAACCACAGTTTAGATAATGAAGAAATATTATGTCCTTTCCGTCGATAAAATATTATTAAATTTCGGATTTCAGGTGTTATTGTCTTCCGCCTGTCCCGGAAGTCATTATTGTCCGTATTGTACTGACGAATGAAAAATAATAAAATGTGAAGTCAGCTCTTAATTTCCTTTTGCGGAGATGTACACGCTTAGTAAAACAATTCACGAGTAAATAAAACATCGAATCGTATACCGTAAAGGCCTATCTTGCACCGTGAATCGTGTATCGTATATCGTGTATAGTATATCATGTATAAGTATATGGTGCACGTTGCACGATGAATGATACGATATGATACACGATATACGATTGAAAAAATACACGATGAGCGCGCGCACGTTATACGCACGTAACACGCATGATATACGCAAATTCTGACAACTGTTACGTTCCGACTACTGTACCCGTCGGTCGGGGTGGAATTATCCCCTGTTTGAAAAACTACAGCAGAAAAACAAATTACTATACTGGACTGTTCTGAGTAAGTTTTGTGAAAACATTTATGTTGTCATTTTGATGACGTTATTAGAAAAACACTTAAAACTTTAACAATATTCAATATTCCGTCAAATAAAAATTCACTACGATGCTACTCACTGTTTTGCTTTGAATATCTCTGTCGTTGCGACAGACCGAATGACTTGAGATAAGAAATTTCCATATAATACTGCGTTTTGTTGGACAAAATTAGATGAGAAACACTTAAAATGATGAAACTCGTATGTTGGTACTTGTCTGTCAAGAAGAAGAATATATTAGCAGTTTCGGTTTTTTAAATGAAGTCGCAAATGTCCGACATCATCAGCCCAGAAACGTCACATATATTCGAGTGCAAATACCATGGCTCTATATTGCTAACTTGAATACCATTGCTCAAAAGACAAGAAAGTTTGTCAAAGGTCATGACCCATGTCAGCCTTGAACACTTTTGAATTTTTCTTGAAAACATTTACACACAGTAATTTCATCGCTGTAGCTTTCAAAACAATGTTTTTAGCTCACCTGGCTACGCCAGGGTGAGCTTTTCTGATCGATGATTGTCCGTCGTCCGTCAACATTTTGATTCAAATGACATCTCCTCTGAAACCTCTAGGCCAATGTTGATAAAACTATGCAGGAATGTTCCTTGCATGAAGCTCTACAAAATTGTTCAAAGAATTCCATTCCATGCAGAACTCTGGTTGCTATGGCAACAAATAGGAAAAACTTTAAAAATCTTCTTCTCTGAAACCACAAGGCCTAGAGCTTAGATATTTGGCATGTAGCATTGTCTAGTAGACCTCTACCAAGATTGTTCAAATTATGACCCCCGGGTCAAAATTGACCCCGCGCGGGTGGGCACTTAGTTTTTGCATAGGCATATATAGGAAAAACTTTAAAAATCTTCTTCTCTTAAACCACAAGGCCTAGAGCTAAGATACTTGGCATGTAGCATTGTCTAGTGGACCTCTTCCAAGATTGTTCAAATTATGAGCCCCGGATCAAAATTGACCCCACACGGGGGGTCACTTAGTTTTACATAGGCTTATGTAGGAAAGAACATTAAAAATTCTTCTTAACTGGAAACCATAAGACCTAAAGCTTAGATATTTTGGCATATAGCATTGGCAAGTAGACTCATTTAGAAAGTATGCGGTGTACAAATTATGACCTTCGGATTAGAAAAAGACCCCGCACGTGAGTCAATTAGTTTTACATAGGCTTATTCCGTAAAAACTTTAAAAATCTTCTTCTTTGAAACTCACAAGGCCTAGAGCATAGATATTTGGCTGTCGCATTGGCGACAGGACCCTCCAAGATTGTTCAATTTGACCCGGGAAAAATTGTCCATATAAGGGGTACCTAGTTTTTTGGACAAAAGCTTATATAGGGAAAACTTAAAAAATTATTAACTCGTGAAAGCACTTAGCCTAAGAGCGCAGAATATATTGGTATGTTTCATTGTCTAGTAGACGTCTTCAAAGTTTGTCCAAATTATGCCCCTGGGGTCACAAATTCGAGTGCATGCCCTGGGGATCATATTGTTTTAACTTAAGACCATGAAAAGACAAGAAAGTTTGGCAAATAACATTATCTAGTGTCTGCCTGAACAGGCATTTGGAACTTGAAAACATTTACACACGGTAAGTTATTGGGCCATCTTGGCCATGTTGTTTATGATCTAATATAGTGACCTATTTTGGCCCTACGTGGCCCAGTTTCGAACTCGAAAGAGAAACATTCTGACCATCATTCTTGATTATTGGGTACATAATACAGCCTCTAACTACACTATGTGTTTCTATGTTTATCCTGGTGACCTAGGTGTTTTATCCCATGTAAACCAGTTTCGAACTCGACTTAGAACTTGTCGGCCTGGACTTTATATATTACGTATGTAGCATTGTCTTATAGACCGGGGTGACTTGTTTTACATAGACTTGTATTGGAAAAACTTTACAAATCTTCATCTGCAAAATCGCAAGGTTTAGAGTTTAGATATTTAGTATACACCATTGTCAAGTAGAACGCTGCCAAGTTTGATCCAATCATGCCTCAGGGTTAAAACTGACCATGCCCGAGGGTCACTTCTTTTACATAGGTTAATATAGAAAAAACGTTTCAAAATATTGATCTCCCAAACCACAAGGTCTAGAGCATAGATTTATGGTGTGTAACATTGTTTAGTTGACATTTATCGTGTTTGTTCAAATCATGTCCAAGAGATTAAAATTAATCCCGCCCTTGGGTTCGTTTCTCTGTATATAGAGTTATAGGAAAAACTTTACAAAGCTTGATATCTAAGCTGCTCAAAGCGTTTAGTATTCTGTGGTGGTCCTCTACGAAGTCCTCTGGGTCAAAATTGACCACGTCTATGGGATGTCAAGGTTAAATCTGTTATGTTCAATAATTTGAAAACCATTGGACATAGGATTCTCTTAACGGGCAAGTTGATCTTTACCAGTAGTTTACCACTATATATATTTAGGTCACTGGGTCAAAGGTCAGGCCAGATTTTTATAACCAATAACATGAGGGCCATAAGGCCTATAATCTTCAAACTAGATAGTGTGGTTGGTCTTGATCATGATTATCCCTACTAATTTTGAGTTCACATGGACAATGATAAAAATCAATGACCTCAGTTGAGCAATTCAATGCCATCATGGCCGGCTTCTTGTCATGATGATTGGGGGTCAAATTTAGCATCTAGATTTCTATTACTAGTCAGTGTAACCTACCTTTTGACCCCGCCACCTCCCCTCCCCTTGATCTAGTTTCACACTTCTGACCAAATTTCGTTACTTAACTTAAAATGTGACTTCTAGAAATGTAAACAGACAGACGACAGACGGACGTCGGACATCATCAGGCGATCACAATAGTTTAACTGAGCACAAACCGGCGTGTTCAGGTGGGTCAAAAAGCTACAAACAATAGCTCTGAAACAGAAACGATAAAACTAAAATAAGAAGGGGAACGTTTTCAAAAAATATCATTTAAAGTCAATCAAAACTGTGGCAGTAAAAGGCAAAACAAGGATCTGTATAAGCAAGGGCCACAAGTGTATATATATGTACAGATAGATATATGTGCTTGACAGTGCCAGTTTCACACAATACTTTAACTAGGAATTTCCAAGTACAAATCAAAAAATATTTTCACAATGTTATCTTCTCTTGCTTACAGACAGGTGTCATGATGGTACATACATGTAAGTATTCCAACTTTCAAAGTAATATCTCAAATGGTTAAGTCAACAAGTGGACAAGAGTTTTTATTTCAAAAGGGGCCATAATTCAAATGAAATCCTTGACAGAGTTACCTTCTCCTGCCTACATTTGGTGATCATGGTGGTTAACAAGTAGTCCAACTTTCAAAGTAATATTTCACACAGTTCAGTCAAAAAGTGGACTGGTACGAAAAACGTAACCGGGATTCTAAGTCGATAAAGGGCCTTAATTAAAAAGAATTATCTTGCCTACAGATGGAGGTAATGATGCGAACAAGTATTTCAAGTTTCACAGCAATATCTCAAAGGGTTAAGTCAATAAGTGGATTTTACCCAAATTCAATGTAATTTCTAAGTCAAAAAAGGGGCATAATTCTGACAAAATCCTTCACAGAGTTATGTACCCTTGTCATGATGGTTAACAAGTATGGTATGGTTTCAAAGCAATACCTCTAATGGTTCTGAAATAAAGTGGGGTTGTACGAAAAACTTAGCCAAGGTGTGACACCAACGCAGACACCGACGCAGAGGCGAGTAGGATAGCTTTTTTAGGTTGAGCTAAAAATAATTAGAATAGCTTAATTTATAATAGATAAACATGAAAAGAAATAGACCGAAGAATTGTACCTGTTGCGTTTTTTTTCTTAGCTACCATACAGTTGACTGGTCTATTTTTGTCTTGGTAACTGTTGCATGGTTTTGCAGGGGGAGGATTATTTGCACAGTCTCCGGCTGAGTCAGAAACGCATTGAGAACATTCTAACACACACAACACACCTGAAATATAAGTTTAGCTGACATCTTCAATTTGATCTAAGGTAATGTATATACAGTATCCTATTAACAGTTTCGGTTATAGAAATATTGGAAATTTAGAGAGATGTGAAGATAACATGTATGTGAAACACAAGGTTATAACAAAACACTGTTCGTTAAGTAATAAAGGTTTTGACTTGTACATGGACTCCATAATTGTAACTTGGAGACAATGTCAGCGGTGTATCCGTTAATGACTGAGAAAAGAACCGGGGGTCAGTCTTATTCCTGTTAACTAACGACCATGCATTGTGAGATTTCTGAGATATTTACAGTAACAATCACTGAACTGAACAAGTTTTGCACGGTCAGGAGTAGATTAGTTCTTTAGTATAGTTTGCGTAAATTTCTTCACCTAAAGCTGCTGGTTCTCAATTTCCTGTGAAAAAAGTTCTCCAAAATTAAGATGTAAAAAGAAAATGCTAGACTCAAAAACACAACTAAAATCTAGGTAAGAATTTGCGAAAATCTGTTGAAAACATTGGTGGGCTGGGTTTTGCGCCACCGTTACACTATGTTTATATAAATCTATACATGTAAATTGGTAGCGCATACTGCAGATTTCATAATAGCGCGCCGTTTCAGTGTTTGTTGCGTATCGATTGAATACAGGTAATGAATGACTAAAGCGTCTGTAGGCGGAGCTACATTTTACACATACGGAGAGCAATCAGATAAAGTGTGTCTGTGTGTTCATAGCGAGAAAAAAATATAAATCGGTCAAATTGTTTACGGGATTCAATAGTGTTTAGTCGGTGGTTACGTACATGTTGCTTGTGTGCTAGAGTCCCATCAAAGAAGGGGATATACGCATACAACATGTACGTGTAATCCGGTACAAGTGTCATTTCACTTACATAAATATATTTCGCAGTACAATGAATAAAAATATTGTAAATATACATTCTATTCCGCTCTTCTATAAATGATCCGATCGCAATACTTGCATATTATGCATTATAAAATACGAATATACTGATATCTTGTTACAACCGCGCATGCAAAATTACG
Organism: Saxidomus purpurata; assembly: GCA_022818135.1. Taxonomy (NCBI): domain Eukaryota; kingdom Metazoa; phylum Mollusca; class Bivalvia; order Venerida; family Veneridae; genus Saxidomus; species Saxidomus purpurata. The sequence continues at coordinate 38,556,780 of JAFMSR010000002.1, forward strand.
TGCTGTATTTGACTTACAAGAGTGCTAAAATGTTTCTGTCTGTAAAATGATAATCTGTGTAGCAAGAAATGTAACAAAGACCGTTAAATTTTGTTTATAATTTATCTGAAGACAGGATTTATTTCTATCGTGTACACTTTTGACTATTAGATTATTTCTTCAATCCCTGCTGAAGATATCTAGCGCACAAGTCATCAGAGTCGTTACGTAAAACTGGAAAAACCATGCAGGCTTTCACAAAAAATCTAGAGCGTTTACCTCTACAGGTAGTCCAACTATTTAGACATAATGCTTGTTCCTTCATGATTTCTAATATTTTAACTTTTGGTGTTTATTTTTTACATCTTTGTTAGCATGACTTTCCTCAATGAATATAAAAAGTAAAATATCATAAAAGTGAAAACTAAAGATAATAAATGCGAGGTCTTTTTTCTAGGACTACCAGTACATCACATTGCCAACAAGTTGACCTATCGCCAGTACAAATGAAATTTACTTTGTTTTATAAGTAGTTTCGTTCACTTCAATGGTGACGATTACATGTATAATCGAGCCAATTTTTGATGTTTTCAGTTTGTGTTTCAGTATTTTATCGACATACGATTTGACTTTTTGCAAGTTTGTACAGCGATACATTTACTTGAATCTGAGATGGTACAGGGAAGTTTTCTATACTGTGCACAAATATTTACATGCAGAGCGCATGCATAATGTATATAATTTACCATAAGTTTAAAGAGTGGTCATTCAATAATCTAGACATTCTTTTATAAATTTTACGAAGGTGAATTTCTGTTTTCTCGTAAAATACAATCGACGATGATGCAACAAAACAACAATTATATATATTACACATTTCTAATCACGCTTTAGAAAGGACAGTGATTCACGAATATAAAATGTCTTAAAACAGTTCATTCTAAACATCCTGCAAGAAATGTTCTTGGAATCATGTTTGTAAGACGTTCGTCGTATAAGTCAGACTCTTTACAACCGTTTCTTTAGCTCAGCAAACGTTTCAGATACTTAGCCGAGGACACATTTTCCTCCATCAACATTTTATTATATGGACTATATTACAAAAAAGTATAAAATCTTTGTTTCGTGTTGATTATAGAACACGCAGTAGTTCGGTTTCGTTTGTAAAAATTGAATACAAGTTGTTTTATGAAATAAACTTTCGAGGTTTAAAATAAACCAATTTTATCCAAAAATAATACATAAGCACTAGATTCATAAAAAATCAAATAATGTCGCAACTGTACCTTGAAGATGTGTAAACTTGTACTGTCAGTATAGTAGTTAGTGTGTACGATATAGATAAAGGTATCGATTTGGGCGGAGCTAATACAGAATGTGACATCGACGTCATTTACTACCTGTGCGTAAAGCAAACACTGAAACGGCGCGGTATTATGAAATCTGCAGTAATTTCAAAGATACAGACATACTTTACAGTAATTTTTACTGGAACCTGTACCGAAACTTCACCAGAAGTTACAGCCATTGAAATGACAAGTAGATTGCATAACAATTGAAAAATTTACTCTGCAAGGCAGCTTTTAATTTGATAATTTCGTATGAAAAAGGTCAATAAAATACTCAGTCTTTCAATAATGGTTTTATAATTTTAGTACGTAAGTAGTTTATATATATTTTAACATAATTATTATGTTGTTACCTCCTAACTAATGTTAAGTATGAGCGTTTCTCGGTCAATAATTCGAGTAATATATTTGATAAGGAAAACAAGGATTAATTTTGTTTTCTTGATGCGCTTACCACGGTACAGACTTGATCAACAACTTGAGTGAAAGTGTGTAAGCGGCCGGTTAGTTCAGTCAGGAGAGCGTTTACACTGTAAGCGAAGGGTGCTGGGTACGCCTACCGGTCAGGGTGCACATTTATCTAACCCTGCGACATTTGATGCCTTCTTACTGCATAAAGATTAAATTTCACAGGATTTTTTACCACGAAATTTGGCTGCATATCATTTTCATATACCCAAAATCGCGCCGAACATCTTTTTTGTTGATAGTTCTTGTTTGGCTATATGTTCTGAAAATATGTTATTTTCATATAGTTTGAAGAACTTTGGTTTTTTCACCAGAATCTGAGAGCGAGCAGTTTTAAGTAGACTAACAAATTTTCTAAAATATAAAAATTATAAATAGTTAAATGTGTCTTTTATAACCGTTTAGCAACTCGGACATGTACAAAACCGTTAACAAAATACAACGACTTCCAAAGTAAAAAGAAGACGGCCGTGATGACCCTATATCGCTCGCCAGAAAACCAGTGCTCGTAATAACATAACGTGGGTCAAAACGGTCAGAAAAAGGTCGTTCAAAGTATATATTGTACTCCATTTGCAAAACTACACATGGTTCAGATTTCATCTTTGAAGTTTTTCAAACGAATCAGAAGGTCCAAATGTCATAATTAGACAAGTAGATTTTAAATATTTTTTTATAAGTCTATCTTAAAGAAGTTACCCAGAGCGCAGGATAAAGATAAATGTTGACCCTTCGGGCATGATGTGAACAATCTTTGTGGAGGTCCTCTACTAGGCAATGCTACAAAGCAAATATCTAAGCTGTAGGCTTTGTTGGTTTAGACAAGAAGAGCTTTAAGGTTTTTTTCAAGATAAATCTATGTAGCATCCAGTGACCCCGAGGAAGGAGGCAATTTTGACCCTTGGAATAGATGTGAACTATTCAAATCATGGAATATGTCCACTAGACACTTCTACAAACCAAATATCCAAGCTGTAGGCATTATGGTTGAAGGCAAGAATATAAGTTTTTACTATACAAGTCTATGTTAAAACAATTGATCCCGTGGTCGAATTAAATTTTGACCACAGGGGCACAATTTCAACACTCTTGATAGAGACTCAGTACACACTGCTTCACACCAAATATCTAAGCTCTCGACATTTTTGAAATTGAAAAGATTTTTCCTATTTGTTGTCATAGCAACCAGAGTGCTTCAATTGAACAGTTTTTTAATGAGGGTCATCTAGGGACATCCATGTGAAGTTTGGTTGAAATTGATACAGTGGTATTTCACATAAAGATTCGAACGAACGCTGGAAGCGGAGTGGTAACAATTGCACAAGCGCTCAGGTAAGCTAAAAATAGGCTGTTACATTATACAAGACAGTCATGATGATCCGATTTCGCTCACCTATGTGCCATTGTCCTTTACAAGAATATGTTTAAAGGTTTACCATACGTAGAGGTCCACTAGACAATGCTACATACTAATATGAATTATAAGCTATAGGCCTTCTTGTTTTCCTATATAAGTTAAAATGAAACCCAGTGACCCCCTGGGTGTGGCCAAATTTACCCGGGGTTCATGATTTTAACAATCTTAAGCAATGCTACATGCTAAATATCTTTAAAAAAAGCTCTGGGCCTTGTGATTTCAGAGTAGAGCCTTTCCTATACATTGTAGAAACCTAAGTAAAATCAAGTAAACCCAGGGCGATGTACATTTTGACCGATGGTCATGCTCTAAAAACCTAGATGGTGGTCTACTGGGTAATGCTTTATTCTAAATATCTAAGCTTTGGGTCTTGTGGTTTTAGAGATGAAGAGTTTAAAAGTGTTTTCTATAAAAACCTATATGTAAACTCAAGTGAACCCAAGGGCGGAGTCAATTTTTTCCGGGGGTGGGGGTCATGATTTGAAAAATCTTGGTAGACGTCCACTAAAAATACCAAATATCTCAGCTCTGAGCCTTCCGCTTTTTCCTGTGCTGGCCATGTGGTTTAGGAGGAGAAGTCGTTTGCCGCAAAACGTTGACGGACGGACGCCGGACAACCGCTGACCTTCATTATACAATACGCATCGTTGATACCGATCCACATTACAAAGGGTTATTCTACATTTTGTATGCCACGTAGGTAAGCCTTGTTTACAAAGAACAGCCTATATTTCCTCTGTGATCATAAAGTTCAGTCCTAGCACAAACAATGCAAAAGCAAATAGGTTGTTAAAACCACAGTGGAGTTTGAATTGCGGGCAGATGGTCATGCGGGACACATCATTAACCTAGCGCTGTTTCAGATCCCGTGACACTAAATGCGTTACTTTCTCGTTGTGTTGGTTTCAGTTCTTCCATACTAACATTTGTCATGATATAGCCATAAGCTATAAGCTAATGACTTTAATCTCAATAAATCAATTCTGGGATATAGCTGCAAAGTAAGTTTTCCTCAAAAGAACAATACATCCTGTCTCCTAGTAATGTTAAGGAATCTCAACAATGAAATAAAGTTATCACTTCGTTTAGCACACCATTGTGCTATCACTGAAAGGCAAATAAATTCAATTGTGTTTTTTGACATAAAAGTTACGCCTCGCCGTATCTAATTTTTGCGTACGGTTCTACACATATGTATATTGTTCGTGAATTAGTATATTTCCATTGAACATTTATTACTTTGCCTAAGTGACCTCGATCGCAAGGGGCTTCCCTTCAAAGAGCAGATTATTTTCTCAGACGTTATAGACAGTAGGAAGGCCTTGTGAACCTCATATACTTGTAATGTCGTTGACAGTAATGTGCCTATTCATTTAAAATGTTGCACAACCTTCTAAAACAACATTGCCAACTCTCCCAGAAAAAAACAACAGAATATTCTATCAATAAAAAAGTGTACTTTGTATATACAATGTATACATTAAATGTAAACGTTCAATCCAAGGTGTTCACTGGTTGCTATTATGTTTTCAAGCGTTAGACAATGAAGTACAACATAAACCTACATATATTTAAACTGTACATACATTATCCTAATGATATATGACGTCAAACACGGACCAAAATCACACAAAACAGTCAGGGAAGCGATATTCAAGATACACAATGTAATTGCAATCAAAGAACGGGTCTTTCAGTTTCGATAAAGCGATCCAGGCCGTATATTATTTCAATTGTCTTTCAGCGTATTAAAGTTATATTAAATGGCGTAGCTGCTATGGACCTTACGGAGGGTACAAATAATGGCCGTTGGAATTCACTCCCCTTATTTGTACCACCATTCAAGCTATTATACATAGCTATATTATACACATTTAGTTTCAGTTTAATCATCTAATATTATAATAGCCTGTGACATCACAATCAGAATCTAATGAAACAATGTAGACAATCGATTTTACATATAACGTAAGCAGTGAGTGTACAACGTTTTAACGCGGAAAAATGACGTCATCGCGATAATGTAAGCTTTCATTAAGTGTTTTGACAACATAGTTAGTACTGAAGTTTCTTTGCGTTTTAAAGAATAAGGTGAAGTATACCTCGGCTTTTTTGTCACAATATTTAGTTATTAATTACAACTTTTACATTTGATAGATGTATTTTTACGAATATAACTTCTATTTCTATGTTTTTATGCCACGGTACACTAACGCGGGGGTAATTTGGAAAAGCCAGAAAGCCGAAACTCCGCCCAATTTTTGTGCTTTAAGTACTGCAATTTTCTATAGAATACTATCATAAACATGTAAAAACATATAAAAGTACACCATAATCTTATAAGCATTGTTTACATCCAGTTTTGCCTAGTAGGTCAAAATGAATTGATTTTAAAAGTAGGTGAATCTTATAAAAAATATCAAGATTTTGGTAGTATTTATGCTACCATTTTATAGACATTCGTGGCATATTTTTTATGTTATGATTTGTTTTTAAGTTTAAAACAACTCATAGAGTACCGAAGTCCGCATTTAAATGGAATGGTGTTTACTTTCATTCAAACTAGAATTTTTTTTCAACGATCATATATATTTACTTATAACTTGTTAACCTATAAAAAGGATACTGTACCTTCTGAAACCATCATCAGTACAAGGTATGATAAAACGTATTCACTTATTCCCATAATACAACATTTTATGCCAACGGAATAAAAATAACATTGAAAACAAATACATCCGTTCCTCTTGCAGCTGTAACTGTTTCTGAAGCAACGTATCAGCAGACACTCGGAAATTGTCCAATATTTGATCACGAGTGTTAGTCCTTCCGAAAAACGAAATAGCGGAGAAATCTAATCTGTTTATATACAAAAAAGAACAACGTCAAGAAAAAACATTAAAAGCTACATTAGCAACGGCTTGCTTAATGCCTGTCAATCTTTATTCAAATTAGACTGCAGAGAGTTGAAATAGCACGAACTCAATGACATTAAAAGTGGAAGCAATATATATCTTAAGCCGGAGACCGATAATTTTGTAAACTGCGTTCTATGTTTTTACACGCAACAGTCGGTGATCTCATTATATCATAAACAATAAAGTAAAGTAGAAAAGAGAGGCATGGTCGACCATACTCGTTCAACTTAGCTTTTCACCATGCACAGTGTAGAAGGGTATGTAGGTATATATACACCATAGACAAAAAAGACTTCGTCTTGCCCCTGGTCGTCAACGTACGTACGCGTTTATGTACGCGTTTTATTCTCGTACGTACCCGTTTAATACTCGTATGTACGCGTTTTATTCTCGTACGTACGCGTTTATTTCTCGTACCTACGCGTTTAATTGTTTAGTAGCTGTTTATAGTTTAAACATTGTCTGTAGAGATTTTCATCAAAACTGGAAGAATCGTAACTCTTGTAAATTTCTCAAAATTATTTTTCCACTTGTGTATTTCTGATAAGGTTACCGTCGTTATCTAAAACTTCTAATGGTATGGAATTGTCTCCCCTTGGTCCCAATCTTTTGATTTTCTGCCAAAAATCATTCAGGTTTGTCAATTTCAAGTGGGTGTGCGTATCTATAGGCTCTGTCAGATTGTATTAACAGTTTGTCAAAATAATTTCTCGCGCTAACATATTGCAACCTTTGTTTGTTTCGATTATCTTCGTCACATTTTAAGAATTCCTTTTCTTTGGTGCTCAGAGTGATTATAACATATTTGATAAGAAAAACAAGGATTAGGTTTACTCATGTACATCCACTAAACCCACTTCCCATCCCATGGGGGTGAGGGCCAGATATTCAATATAAAAAAACCTTTTCTATTCGTTTTATCAGAAACCGGCTATGACAATTTAATTGAAAGTGGCTCAAAAAATGTAATGATCACTTTTATATCCACGCCCTGCCCCCACACTCACCCCGCCCCCACTTGGGGGATTGGGCCAGGTATCTAAAATGCTTTTTTTTCTGAAAAGGTTTGGCACAAGTAATCAACTGTATAGTTTCTAACAATTTGAAATTTAAAATCTTTTTTTTTTAGAATAATACCCATTCGGATGTATAGCGCTATTTTTACATATTCTACATAGAAACTTAACAAATTTTGATTTCAGAAATATAACAATCAAGTTTTGTATGACTGTAAAAGTCTGAAAAAAGAATTACCCCTCGAAGACGACGCCCCAATGGGGTGGAGAAGTTTTAAAACATTCTGAAATGGTTTGTCAGAATTTGATTATGTTTGGAACAAGTAATCTATTTTGTAGTCTGTAATAACGGAAATTAAGAAACTGATTTATAGAAATGTGGCCCTTAAGGAGGTGTAATGATTTTCGAACATATTCTATATGAAAACTTAAGAATTCTTGTAGTAATGATTTAATTCAACATACAAGAATTAAAATCTTTTTTGTTAACTTGCTGAAAAAAATTATGAAAAAGATATACCTCGCATATGTTTATAACGAAATGAAACTATTTCAGCAAATTTAGTCTACTACAACTACTAAAAGAATCAAAATCATGTAAAAAGGGACAGGGTAAGTTTTGACCCGGGTTTCATCATTTGAACAATCTCAGGAGAGCACCACTACACAATGCTACATTCCAAATATTTAAGCTCTGGGCCATGTCGCTTAGGCAAGAAGATTTTTAAAGTTTTCCTTATGTAATAAGCCTTAGTAAAATCAAGTGACCCCCAAGGTCGGGTCAATTTTGACTTGAGGCGGGTCATGAATTGAATTATCTTGATAGAGTTTCTCTCGGCACTGTTAAATGCAATATATCTAATTTCTGGGCAATTTGGTTTCAGATAAGATGTTTTTCTATAGAAACTTTTGTAAAAGTGGCGGAATCAAATTGGACTCGGGGTCATGATTTAAACTGTGTTGGTAGAGGTTCACTAGACGATGTTAAATGCCAAATATCTAAGCTCTGGATCTTTCGAGGAAAAAAAGTTTTAAGTTTTTACTGTTTGTTGCCGTGATAACCAGAGTCTAATATAGAATGGAGTTCTTTGAACAACTTTGATAGAGGACCATCCAAAGGAACATGACTGCCAAGTTGCATCAACTACTGTCCGGTGGTTTGGGAGGAGATGTCGTTTGAAGCAATTTGTTGACGACGGACGACGGACGACGGACACAGGGTGATACTAAAAGTTCATCTTGAGGACGTTATGCTCAGGTGAACTAAAACGAAGCCATGCTACTTGACATTGAATCCAGACAAAACGATACGCCATTATATTTCTAGAAAAAAGTACAATCATGTCTAGTGAACCTGTAATGATAAGCAATTAGTATATGCCTATAGTGATTAAGTGCCTTTCAAGTGTTATTGTTGAAGATAATCAGGATAATTTTCTCGTGGGAGAAACGTACTTATGAAAAGAAAATGCAATATTACTAACAATTTCTACCCTATAATTCAGACCAGACATTTCGTTTTCCATTTAGATGTACGTCTTTAAAACATATTACTTGAAATAATACTCCTTATGATTCTTAATGTCCCATGGGGCATACTGTTTATAAAGAGGTAAATTCTGTCTTAGCTCTTAGGCATTAGAGAACTAAGTAAATCTTCATATAACGTTCAGATCATAAGCAGGTTCAGAAAGTCATTGTCCCAATTACATTTTAGGAAAACTTTTAGTATTTATGATCGTTTTTCGGTTGCAGTTTTTGTTATAAACAAAATATGTAATAATCGAATGCCTTCAATCAGTTGAATGTAACTTTCCGCTTCTCCGCCACTAGACATTTAAAGAAATGGTATAAAATGTTTAAATTTGTTCATGAAGCTTTAATTTCGAATGCATGTGGGGTTTTGGTATCAAAATGCTGACGATTAAGTAAAATGTCATACTGTAAAAGAAAACAAGTTTGCTGCTTAAAAAGCATCCAATGGGTTATACTGCATGAATAGCATGAATGAACATAACAAGATAGCCATATAACATCACCTGATAACAAAAAAACGTGTTTGGCATTCAAACCATTTTTTATAGCTTGAATGCAGATTCTTTCTTTTTGATGAGAAAAGTTGATTCATTCTTGTGATGAATGAAGATTAAAGCTCAACATACTGTAACAGGACCATTGACCTTCAGCCAAACGTACAGACACACCGGCGGATATGTATATAGGTCCTTGATGTATATTAGAAAATGCCACCACCGGTACTGTCTTATAAAGACTGTTCCCATTATCAATACATTGACTCCCCCACGTGGCTGTCCGCCAGTAAATATCTGCAAGTCGACAACTATCAATACTACCCTAATAAAAAAAAACTGAATAATAGACGCGTACAACTACAAAACCTTATTGATAGCATATATTTCTGTAGCACAGAATTTCTGAACTGCACAGTAAATTTAAACTCGTGAATGACAGGTAAATGTAGTATAGAAGCTTTGATGGATATAGTTTAATAAGCGCTCGGAGGAGAGAATCTCTGATGATTGACTAATTGCATAAAAGAAACTCGCCATTATACTCCTGTCAAATAAACATTCTCTATCTAACGAAGGCCCCGTTGCGGAAGGCAACAAACGGACTTACAAATGTGATGTGTTATTTTAGTCCTTCTAGGGCACACTCTTTTTATTATTGAATGTACAAACTGCGACAGCGCCAACAAATTTAAACCATTTCCCCCCCCCTTTTTTTCTTAAATTTTTTTTTATATGGTCACATGGTAAGTTCGCGCCAAAACTACAAAAATATTTCTACGCTATCAAACAGGGAAATTGCCACGTACCAGCTATTTGTCAAACGCAGCAAGCAGCATTGTGGGTTGCAAGCCAACGTGCATCATAGCTTATATTATTGTTGCAATTTACCTACCTAATTAACGATAGGTGACTCTTACACCAATCGTTTTTCAACCATTTGTAGAAGGCGGACAGCTATTAAATGTCACCTTAAAATGGTTTGCCTTGAAGTGCAAATAGTGAGACTATAGCTTACCCAGTGAAGTTACAATAAAGGGAAATAACCACAGAAAGAAACATGTAGGGTACGGAAAGAACGGCTTATGGTGTGTGGTTCCATCTAAATTTCAAACACAACGTTTATTTATAACGGAAACACACCGAAAAACGGCTTAAGTGCTTCATTTCAGTCAAGTGTGTCTGTACAAATCTAAGTGTCCCTTCATTGGAAGGAACAATAAAGAAGAGAATGTTTGGTGGAATTTTTTTCTTGTGACCATACTTGTTGAAACTGGTGTGATTTTTGCAGCTGAAGCATTAGCGTAAATATAGTATAAATCCGTGGAATAAGTCGAGATGATATTATATCAACATGTTATACTACACAGAGAGCACCAACAATAAAAATATCCAAAACTAAACTTTAATCTTGCATCGCTAATTTGAATCAGTTATAAGTTTCAAGATTCAAGATTTCTTTATTAGTAACGTAAACATATATACATGTTTCTTGTTACATGATACAATTCATACAAATATACATATCAAAGATCACAATAGGTTTTACAGTAGCAGTATGATGTTTTAACAAATGAAATATTTATAAGGCAAAAAAGGTGTGTTTCGGGTTTACTTGGCAAACAAATTAAGGTCGGTCGGCAGTTTGTCTTATTACTTAGTTATATATTTTGTTGGCCATTTTTTTGCTCCATAACACTTGAAAACTGTTTTATTATATAATTATTTTGTCATATAAAAGATTGAGGTCCGCAGTATAAAGTTTAAGGTCGGTCAGAAGACTGGAATCACGGGTCGTACCGCTTTAAGCCTCAAACGAGGATGGTGGAGCCCAAAAGCACATATACAAACAAAGAGATTGGAAACATACATATTTTTATTGTTGGTCTTAAACTGAGCATCTATATGTTTATATGATACAAGCATGATTATATTTTTTCATAGAATACAATGACGCATAGACGAACGGACAAAACATCTTCCCAATGAGCCAATATACAATTCGGTAGAAAATCTGCACAAGGAATACTCTGAAAATATATAAATCACATGAATGTTTTCAATTAACATATTCTTTTATAAAATGTATAGAGGTACCGTTTTATACATTATTTTGCAAAACAATAGAATAAATATATGAGCTTTTGATATGTTTCTGTTTTCCTTTCTTGTATAAATTTCAATAGACTTAAAAGTTCCCGTGACTTTTCTTCCTTTAAATCAAACGGTAGGGAATCTTGTAATTGTTTCCAAAATCATGAATGCATTGATTTAGCCATTTGTTATTCATTTCTTGGTACATGTGTCTACAATAACTTATCATTTTCAACTTAGAACTTAATGAACAAGAGCAACAACTTTTATCTGTAAACTGATTTAATGATACATGTATATTTAAGACAAGTTAAAAAAATACAATTAAAATGATATGTATATACATGTATGCATACATTCGTGTCCGGACTGTAAATTTTTATACATTGAATATATATAATATACAATATAATAAATAATGCGACGGGCACTTGGGATTGCGGAGCCTCGTCTGGCAAGCACACACATGCTCAATTTGTCATCGCCTGAAAAGACGAGGCGTTTCCCTTCATGCTTTCATTCAGGCGCTGCTAACATGAAGAGTCGGACTAACGTGTACCTACATATCTCGCCTGCTCGACACCAGAATACCCCCAAATGGTTCTGCAACTTTTAATCTTATATGTTCAGAATATTGCGAAAAGGGAGGTCAGATGGTATCACTAGATGTTGAAGCAATAAACAACACAAAAACATAATTTTGTTAGTCTGGTTATAATTATGACTTCAATAGTTAACAATGTTAAAAGTGAATCATACAAATACAAAAAAGGTACAAAACAGGTACAAAATACAACAGCATTTAGATATTAAGTATAGTGTTCATTAAGGGCAATGTGACAGTGACGTAATAGAAATGTGTGTACCCAAAAGTTTACACTCATTACATATAAAGCTGGAACATATAAATCCGTACATGTAATAGAAAACGAAGGCACAATAAGTGTATGGTATTGTAAAGGCATTGAACACTTTTTGGAAAAATATGCCTCAAATTTTGTGACTGAATTGTCAAATTTTGCCATATGTCAAAGTGGGGGTAGGGGTTCCAAAAATAGTCATTTCTAAAAGAAATGTTCAAGATATTAACTTAATCCAAACTTGATTTAAAGTATAATTTTTAGACTATAAAATTACAGTAATAACAAGTTCCTGTTACAGTTATTTGCTCAAACATGTGCCGTCCTATCTCAAACTTTGTTAAAATCTTTAAAAAAGTTTGTCAGTTTTTATTGAAATTCTTTCTTATATGCACATTGACCCCAATTTTTATTTCTGCATTCTGGAAAAATAAGGTATTCCTATATATTGAAAAACTCATTAATCAAAACTTTTAAAAAATACTTTTGTTAAGTTGGTGGGTAATATGAGCGCTATATGTATTGAAAAAAATCCACTTGATTTTCATCCTAAAGTTTTAGCAATCAAAAGTGGAAAATACTCAAAATACATATAAGTTTACAATACCAATATTCTAGCTAAAGATTAATATTGAGCGCAATAAGTCATCGACCCATAATTATTTTTCGAGATATTAACTAGCATAGCTTTAAGTTAGTCTCTATAAAAACAGGGTCAATAAAATGTCTAGTAATTTTAAATTTCAGGAGTGACCTCCGTCTCCCCCCCCCACCTAAAGTATAGTGTTCTTTAAAGACAATGAGACAGGAACATGCTAATCCGTATTGTCTCTGATGAAATGATCAAACTGGTAATGGACTCATCTACTGCATCAATGTTACATTGTCCTAAATATACAGCACATACAGTACAGATATCTAAATGAATATACTCCCCTTATTCTAAAAACATTATATGAAATGTGAAAAGCATGTGAACACATCAGACGTAAAAACAGTTTTAGTCCTAACAAATTTTCCAATCATTAAAACAGCCTTTTTTGTAACAAATGTTGCATACAAACTTGTCATAATCTTTGATATACAAGGTACCAAAAAATTTGAAATCTTGATGTTGGTAACTAGAGACATGTTAGTATTTTAAGCATCGTTTAAAATATCTTAGAAAAAATTGTGCACGTAAATTTGGTATAAGATTGTTTCAAACAATTTGTTACATAAATTATAGCCATAATTTATGAACTTTTAATCCACTGATGCTTGTCTTATACACTAACTTTACACAATGCTTAACATCTTTAAAGACAATTGAACAATTCAATTCAATTATTTATTAGGCATATGGACATAAGTACAATGTTCTTCGCCTTCATGCAATAATGGAACAGGACAGGAATGTAAGATATTCACCATTGGGGTCCAGTCAGCAGTGTTTTAACAGCAGGGGTCAATTAACAAGACTGGTCACTGGTCAATTAACAAGACTGGTCACTGGTCAATTAACAAGACTGGTCACTGGTCGACTAGCTTGTTATTAAGCTACTGTATAACACCTTATAGTATGTGCAGGTAACGTAGAAAATGGATGTTATCTCTAAATAAATTTAAAGACCTTTATAAGATATGATTCTTTTATTTGATCAGATACTTTTTAAGAATGTAATTTCCCATTCAAATATTTAGTTATAAAATCATTTACTCAAGCAAAATACTTTCGCTATAAACAAATGATTACTTACAGTTATAACATCAAAATTTAAATAATCATCAAATAATTTTCTGTTATGACTGAAACATATTAAAAACAAACTTTATACTTTAAGATTACTGCAGAATAACTATGATTTCAGTTCGATTGAACAATGTCATAAAGAATTCTTCTGACTGTATTTATTTCTTTGCAAGTTAATTAAAAATGCTTCTGAACGCTTCTTCTAACTGCAAAATAAGCAATACTTTCTCTTATGTTTCTACTGTAACATCTAAGTATTTCATATTGTTGACGACAAGTATTTTTCATATCCAGCAATAAAAGTAAAATACCGTAATAACATAAAACTGTTTATATAAACAACAGGAAATGAATCATAAATCAATTATCCGTACAAATCAATACAACTTATGGTCCAACTATTGTAATACATGTCAAGTTTACAGACACATTACTGGCCCTAATTTCACAAAAATACTTAAGTAATTGCTTAGCTGAGTAAGTTATTTTGAAGTCTAATTGTCATTAAAAATGATAATGATTCTTGTTGTCATTTTAAACAATAGTATATTTTTAATAAAATTAACATGTTGAAAGTACAAAAATATTATATAATACTAAATGCAAGTCAGTTTGAGCAAAAATTAAGTTAAGAATTTTAAGAATCTTAAGAATTTACTTAGTGTTAATTAAAACAACAATTTCTGCACACATACTGAAACAAGTGTATATATAATTATAATAAATGGGTAAATACGATTCTGAAAAAGTTTAATTCTTTAAATTAATTTACATGCATTGGGCTGATATGTGTTGAAATAAGTAAAGCATGATACGAAGTATTTACTGAAGTATTTTCCTGAAATTGGGGCCTGGACCTTATCAGACAGGATTAAAAATGTTGGCAATTAACTGATTAAGATATCTGACCACCTGCGGTTGTAGGGGGTCACTTATGTTGGTGGTATAGTTGTCATCATAGACAGTATGTGAACAAGAACAGACATTGTGTATCCACTACCATGACTCCATTTGAATGGGTCAAAGAAGCCATATATTCCTTGCCCATGTACAATGGCCCCTGTCAAATTCATGCGTAAGAGCCACTGATTGGACAGGGCCTTTGGAGTTGTCACCAGGTGCGGGCAAGAAGTTTTATCCTGATCCATTGCATCAATGATCATTGACAAGTACTTTGTTTGGTTCTGTTTTGCCTTTATAATACGTTTATAGTACTTTCGTCGTTCTAAGCTGAAAAATTGTTACAGCTATCATATTTTATCACATAATTATGATCGATTATATAATTATATATAACAAGAGCACCACCTACGGGTGCCAGATGCTCGACTGATTTTATCCTTCTAAGTTTATTTATCACCATTTATAGGTAACATTGTCCTTGACCCTGACCCCAGAACATAATTTCACACAAGGTTTAAAAATAATAACTAGACATTAAGTTCGGGCTCAATAATTCAATTGCATCTAAAGATATTGTTTTTCCCCAGTTTTTTCTACTGTTAGAAAAAAGCCTGCTCTTTGGGCCCATGAGCCCCAAACACAATCCCAAGTTTCTTGAAAGTCTTTATTCATATGTATTACATACTTACTAATATAGTTTCATTAAATGTCAATTGGAACTAAAGATATTGAACATATTACTGTTGTTTTTCTATTTTTAGTTTGTGGCCTTGACAATGACCCCAGAAAGCCCCCAAATCAAACTCTATCTTCTTAAATACTTACTGCAAACAAAAGGTGGTTATATTATGTCCACTGTAACTAAAGATATTGAGATTATTACAGTTTTCCAATTTTTAGTAACAGTGACCTTGACCCCAGGAGCCCTAAAAAACAATCCAATTAAAGATATTCATAAATAATTCTTAAACACTAAGTTTGGCTGCTATATGTTTACTGTTACAAAAATATTGCAAGTGTGAAGCTTTCTAAGTTAATAAAGGGCAATAATCCAGCCAAATACATTACAAGGTTATGTAACTTGTAAAACTCTTCCTTTATTATACTGTTCATTTGATAGTAAACAGGTATTCCTTTGAAAGTTTGCATGTAAGTGACCCAAATGCAAACCTTAAAAATCTGACTAGTTAAAAATGACAAAGTCCAAAAATAATGAAACATCTCTGCCCTTTCCCCTCCCCTTACAAATATAAGACTCAAAAACCCGGTTCATATGTTGAAGAACATTACCCATTTATTGCTTGTGAAAAAATTAAAATCAGTCTAACAAAAAATGAAGGAACTATGTCCAATTATCTAAATCCATCAAAATGCATGTTTTTTACCCAAAACAACAGGTCAGACTCAGAAGCTTTAGAATACAATGTGAAGAATGGTATTATATGAACAAGTTTCCCAAGTTTGAAAATGATAGCTTTGATAATTTCTTTGTAAGTGACCTAAACGTAAAACTTAACCAACGCCAAAAAAGACGACAATAAAGTGACGACAATAGCTCGCCATTTATTTTTCAAAAACCAGAAGAGCTAATAATGCAGTTTATGACTGGTATTGAATGCAGTTGTCAAGTATATTTCAAAGGAGAGCTGTATATTTTGAAATAGACCATATTATCATAGACTGATGTTGAACAAATTTAAGTAATTTATAAACTCCTATGAATAACATACTTGTTATCATGAAAGTGAATCTCATTATGAATTTTTGATGTATGATTCAAATGCTTTGCACAGAAGTACTAGCTGTTAATTCTGCACTCAAGTTAAACCTTTTTTTGTTAAAAAACTCTTTTTACAAGAAATCAAGCAGATGCTATGAGGCTTACTTTTGCTGGCGAAGGTGTGCTTCCCTGTACATGATTATCATTTCCCTTTCTTTTTTACATTTTGCTTTTTCCAACTTCTGGCTGATTTTGACACATGTGTCACATATTGTAAATCTGGACCTCTAAATATGTAAAGTCAAAAATAAAAGGAATTTATTTGTATAATATAGTCTTTCTCATCTGTAATAATAACCATCTTTATTTCTCTATTGGTAACAAAAATATCCTATTTCCGGTTAAAAATGACAACCTCATGATTAAACAAGAGCTGTCCCTCACAAGTGACAAATGCATGACGAGTTACTATCCATCCATACAGTATTCAATTACCTATTAACTCAAAGTGTGACCTTTGAGGTAGGGACGTGGTTTTTGCTGGCGATTAATTGTCTTGATTTGCTTAACATTTGGTCAAAGTTATTTCAAAATGATCAATTCATGACTGTTGTCATATGAGGCAGTACAGACGTGAGTTGGTGGGGCTCAAACCTGCATCCTATGGGACCGATTTTAACCAGTACTTATCGCCAACCCAGTCACTACTAATATTTACCAGTTGACTGGCAACATTGCTGCCAGTAAACATTTTCAGCACTACATCAAAAGGTTACTTAAGAAATAGACATATATTCTACACCCAAAGTTAAACTAATTTACTGCTATATCCAATGTCAATGTAAGATGTAAACATGTAGTTACAATCAAATGCAATGTACATTGAATAAAGGAAATCTATTGCTCTAGTCAAACTTCAAACTTGTTCGCATGAGGTAATTCAGATTTCCATAGCCGAAAGAACTGTGTCATTGAAATGTGATCTTCAGAGTTTTCTATCTTGTAATACTGGTATATAACAGTCTTGGTGAGGCAGCATGGCAGGGTTATTCTTTGTATATATATAAAAAAAGTGTAAGTTAAATTATAATAACCTGAAGCTTCATTTATGCCCAACATGATTATGTTAAACATACAAAACATTAAAGAATAAAAATATGTAAATCATTGCAAGCACAATTAGGTATGCTTTTGCATCGTAGGGTAAACTGTTTTATAATTTTGATATTTGCCACATTGACTCATATGTATGCATCAGTAGAGATCACCTGCTGGTTAAAATCATCATGTATGCGGTTGTGGTCAATTCTGAACACAAGGGGATTTGAAGAAACTGTGTAGACAACCACTGGACATAGTTACATCTTTACAAATTATCTTAAAGCTCTAGCCCTTGCACTTTTGTAAAAGTGTTAGATGTATTGGAAATATCCACTGCAAAATCTATGAATTCATTGTGGCATCAAATGATTCTAAAAGCTCACCAATGAGCACTACCTACCCAAGTCTATCTGGCATCTTGTCACCATTCTTTATGGCAAAACTTTCTAACCACACTGTGGCAAACATGCCGGCTGCTGATAAATTCCCTGCTGTGTTACCAGCCTTCTGTATTATGTAGAGATGTTTCCAAAGACTAAATTACTGTTCGAAAAGGCACTATAACAGTTGTTCAACCTCTTTATGAAAGTCTACAGGTGTATATATAATGCATTGTTTTGCGAAACATATTTCAATATATTGATAGTAAATAACTATTGCAAAACTAGAGCTATCACTAAATGTGATTAATACCCCCAAAAGGATTGCTTTATAAACTGAAGAAGTTCGTAGTAACATAATACCTTGCAAACAAACTAAAAAGAGATATTGTTCTTAGAAGTTCCTCTCATTGTGCTTGACCATTGTATGAAGTTGTATTGAATTCCAACTTGGGTTTTCGGAAAAAATGCTCCAGACAGGGAAAAGTAACAAAGGGCAATAACACTGTAATTAGTCAAGATGGAGTTATGGTTCCTGTGCACTGCACTCCCTCTCACTGTGCTGACCATTGTATGAAGTTGTATTCAATTCAAACCAGAAGTTTTCAAGTTATGCCGGGGCAAGGAACCCGCAAAGGAAAAAGTAACAAAGGGTAAGTAACAAGGGTAATAACTCTGTAATGAGTCAAGAGGAGTTATGGTTCCTTGCTGCACTTCCTCTAAATGTACTTGACCATTGTTGAGGTTGTACTGAATTCCAACTAGTAGTTTTCAAGTTATGCTTTTGGACAAGGAAAAGTAACAAAGGGCAATAACTCAGTAAATATTCAAGATAGAGTTATAGTTATTGTACACTGCACTTCCTCTGAGTGTGCTTGATCATTGTATGAAGTTGTATTGAATTCCAACC
Organism: Saxidomus purpurata; assembly: GCA_022818135.1. Lineage (NCBI taxonomy): Eukaryota > Metazoa > Mollusca > Bivalvia > Venerida > Veneridae > Saxidomus > Saxidomus purpurata. The sequence continues at coordinate 38,575,657 of JAFMSR010000002.1, forward strand.
AGTAGTTTTCAAGTTATGCTCCGGACAAGGAAAAGTAACAAAGGGCAATTACTCTGTAATTAGTCAAGATGGAGTTATAGTTCTTGTGCACGCACTTTCTCTCAACGTGCTTGACCATTGTTGAAGTTGTATTGAATTCCAACCATAGTTTTCAAGTTATGCTCCGGACAAGTAAAAGTAACAAAGGGCAATAACTCAGTAAATACTCAAGATAGAGTTATAGTTCTTGTACACTGCACTTCCTCTGAGCGTGCTTGATCATTGTATGAAGTTGTATTGAATTCCAACTAGTAGTTTTCAAGTTATGCTCCGGACAAGGAAAAGTAACAAAGGGCAATAACTCTGTAATGAGTCAAGATGGAGTTATGGTTCCTGTGCACTATACTTCCTCTAAATGTACTTGATCATTGTATGAAGTTGTATTGAATTCCAACTTTAGTTTTCAAGTTATGCTCCGGACAAGGAAAAGTAACAAAGGGCAATAACTCTGTAATTAGTCAAGATGGAGTTATGGTTCTTGTGCACTGCACTTCCCTCAATGTGCTTGACCATTGTATGAAGTTGTATTGAATTCCAACCAGTAGTTTTCAAGTTATGCTCCGGACAAGGAAAATGCAACAGACCGACGCGCCCCCCGCCCCACCAAAAACCGGCCCCCCCCCCCCCCCCCCCCCCCCCCCCCCCACCCGGGTGACTCCTATATACCCCCCTAAACTTCGTTTTGGGGGTATAAATATGTTTTGAAGTTTTCAAACTCAGTTATGATATGATAATAAAGTCATTGATTCATTCCTAAGGAAACGTCATGTTTTTTGGTTTACTACACATACATGTATCAGTATACATCTTAATTAAAATGTACATTGACTAGAAGTTATTTACTGCTTGCACTCATAATATGTGACAATTTTCAGAATAAATGTATTGATTAGCTTACTATAATCATTCTTAACATGTTAAAATACAATTGTAATTGTAACGCATTATCTTCAAAATTGATGTATTGGTCTATATAATGAGGTAAATCCACTGCCACCAGAGTACTGAACTGCCCTGTAGTTTTAACAAAATATCAAAAGATATACCTAAATAACACCCTATCATAAAAAATACACAAATAATGTTAATAAAGGATACACAAATAATGATAAAAAGTCATTTTCTGACAAATCCCCATATACACTGTTCTATTTTATATAGAGTGAATAATATAAAACAGTGTATCCATTGGTTTGTCAGAAAATGACTTTTTACCATTTTTTGTTTATTTTTTCATAAAAGGGTGTTATTTAGGTGGTTATTTAGGTGTATTTTTGGTATTTTGTTGAAATTACAGGGCAGTTCAGTACTCTGGTGCCAGTGGGTAAATCAGAGAGTAATGGTAATGCATTACATTACCAAGTAATTGACCCCATGCCAGCTTCACATACCTTCAAATTTCTTCTTTATGGCATAATATGTGGACGTCGGAATTCCTTTAACTGCTGTCCACGCTTTGAGACATACTTGAGCTGCACCAACCAAAAACACGGTCTTGTTCTGATTGCTGTAGCGGAAAAAAGCACATTAATTTTGTAGCTGTGTAGTATTTTTAAGTATAGGAGACTCTAGCATTTTCAAAAAAGGGCATCAATATCTTTATTATACATAAAATAATTGTATATATTTGTAAAATTTTAAATATATAATATATGAAAAACATTTGTAAAATTTGACAGAAAACATTTCAGACATCATTTTCATCTCTGAACTGTATCCTACTACTATGAAAAATGATAAATGATTTCAAAGAGTATAAAATAAATTTATTACTTTAATTCTCAAATTTCATTTACAATAAAATACCTGGTATGGTCTCTCAGCCAGTGAAAAACGTACAATGATCTATCAAACTGACACATATCTTGAAAGGTGTTTCGCATCCTCTGCGTTATACTAACTGGTAAGTCAGCCAGACAAAGAGCAGAACAACAGACAAATCTGTCAAAAATTCTACAGGCATTAGAGGATGTTTCTTCCCTGAAGTGAAATAGGTTTATTGTTACATATGGTCGTATTTGTTAGCTTCAATACTGACATGAGCCATCATTGATATTTTATAGTATATGTACAGATCTGCATAATTCATTTATAAAGTTAAAATGAATGTTGAAACTAATCATGATCTGCACCAAAATGATTACTCCATTTCTTAACTTCCTTTACAGTACATAATGGACGGTACTATACGTTTCATTATTTACAATTACCATAAAATGTATGGATTATCTAATGATCACACTGGGACTTCATGTGTCCAATGGTTGGCATGATTTACACAGAAGAACACATTGGTTTGTTTCTGAAATTATTTGTGAGCAGTTGACCTAGCCGTGAAAAAGAAAATAACCCCATAACAACAGGCTCTCTGGTGGTAGATGGGCAGATGCACTCTGTGGCTCGTTTTGGGACTCTTTTGGTACGTGGCATTCCTGTATATTTTTTTTTGGGTAGGCTTTAGAATATTAGTACAAAACTGTGTGTTAATTCAAACAAATACTCTGGTATATCATACTTTTAAATATATCTTCGTTGCATTCTGTTTCCTGACATATTTTTGTTGATCCGGAGGGTCTTCCTCTTCTCTCTATAATAATAAAGTAATAGAAAATATCTACCATCTGCAATTAAATAGAAGTTGATTGTATATATCAGGTCAAACTTCGACAACATCAAAATTATTAAGAGATATAGGATATAAAAAATAAATGTTTACGTCCCCACCAGTAATTTGACAAAGACGATTAGTTTTTCAGGTAAACAACAATAGTTTTAAATGATGCAGATAGTTTGTGCCTGGAGCTTGTTTGACAAGCAAGATGGTGATATAATTTCGAGTTAAATTAAATTAAGGCCATAATCTTTATAATTGTTATAATTGAAAAAAACATATGAATTTGAAAAATAATATAAAGTTTATATTTATATGTGCGTAAAGATGAACAATGTTTTGAAACTACAGCTAGCTTTTTTGATTACTCTGTGCCAATATAAAAGAAAGAAACTGTTTTCCTTGATTATGGTCATCCAATGACTTGGTGAACATAATTATACATGTTTATTATCCTTCCATGAAATGTGCGGTCTTCTGATTGGTCAACGATCCGTTTATAGATTTTGATATTTACGGGCAAGCTGGTAATATACACTTGACATAACCCCGTTACTGTACCCCATGTTGAACTTGAGCTTCTTCGCTGTGTACACTACGTCAATATAAGTCCGTGCTGATTTATGACGTCACACAGTGACATTGAGGTATCATAAGGGTATTTGAATGTCTTGTTACGTTCAGTTGTTAAATAGATAAAACATAAACGGAATCTTTTAATATTTGAGGCAGGTAAGGGTAACGGCTAACGGCTCGGGTAATATAAGTCTAGGTGGGTAATATATCCCGATATACCACTTCAAAAACCAAATAACATATAACATCATTGCAGTTACAACTAATAAAAATGCTATTAAATATTTCAAAGACTCCAGTAAAATTGAATGTACTGTTTTTGTAACTCAAACAATTGATTCCAAGAGGACAAGGTAAAAATTGCAAGGAAAGAGTTTGAAGAGGGTGAGTGTGATTTGATTGTGTGTGTGTGTGTGTGTGTGTGTGTGTGTGTGTGTGTGTGTTGGTGGTGTGCACTTCTGGGTGATGTGGGGGGGGTGTTTTGGGGGGGTGGGTTTTTGGTACGTGGCATTCCCTGTTTGATATTATTTTTGTTTTTTTGAAAATGAATGCCACAAGAATCATCAGTTACCTGGATGGGATGATAATCTTTCAGGATAGATACAATGAATACAAAAATTTAATAGCATTGTTTTGTATGCATAAAGTATTATTGTTTTGATGTAAGATCACGTTATAATTTCAAAGAGTGTGCACCAAATTGATATTTTCAGGAGTGACCCAACCACGAGTGAAAATAACTACTTTTGATGTTCAGGAGTGAAATTATCGTCATATGACATCAATAACAACATGTCTTTTGTGTCTCATACTCTACGTTTGTTGAGTTTATTTCAATTGAATGTTGAAAATCGCGTGAAAAGTCAACAGAAAGCAACTTAAACATGACATCATTTAAAAGACGTCATCCTCATATAGTTTCCAGCATTCATTAAGCTTGGTATACTTTTTAAAGTTAATCCGAGTGACATATTTAGATAATTTTCAGCAACGCAGTTTTGGGTTTATCCACCGTTACATTTCGATAAGCCACAGAGAAACATAAAGTAAAGTGTAATATTTGCCAGTATTATTGAATGAATTACTTGTGTAAAGAAAAGCATGAAAGTTAAAAGCATTTTTTCTGAATATTTACGTAACGTCAAACAATTAATTTCAACACACTGGGTCGATAGAATCATACCATTAAGAAAATTATACTTTCATTATAAAGGCTTTAATAACATCATCATGCTGAATTACCTTTTTGTTTTGTAGAATTACCAAAGGGAAGCTTGGGGACTGTTTTATCAGTGGCTTGTTACTATACAGCCAATTGGCAGATAGCTGAAGACATTTTCAACCAATATGAATGTGGGGCAAGAAATGAATGTGCTTTTCCCCAGCAAGTAAGATGGCTGTTTTTTATTACCCACCAAAAAAGTTGTCTCTTCCTAAGTTAATAGACAAAATTTAAGATGCAATGGATAGAATTTCATTAGAATACCATAACAGGCTCAACTGTCAGAAAGATTAACTTTGTATTTCCAGAGTTATTGCCATTTGACTGTTAATTAATTCTCTACAAACCATATAACATATTTATCTCGGATTGACTCAAATAATCTAATGATCACTCATCCTAATCTTCAAAACCTACTTCCTTTTTAAATGATAAATAATTCCTTTGTAGTTTTAATATACTGTATATAAAAAAAATTTCTTCTAAAACTGGAAGTGCTGATTTAATATAACTTACAAGAACTGTTTCTGTATGACTGCAATGTGCAATAAAATTATCACCACTAAGATACTTTTATTATTATTATATACTAATTAATTTATTCTCTATTGCAAAGATAAGTTCTTACAGCTTAGATTAATCGCTCTCGTGAATCCTTCCAGATGGAATCATGCTTGAAGAGAGAGAGGCAATGTGGAATTATTTGTGTCTTGCTTAAGGACATTACAGACATGGAGATGGTAGGGATCGAACCAGGGACCCTTCGATCCTGAAGTGGACGCGCTACTTCTAAATTCTTAATGATTGTAAATATAAGAAAAAAAGTATCCCCTTGGAGATGAAGATGAAAATGTGAAAAAAAATCAGAATATGAAAAGGACAAACCCTAATACTCTACCGGATGATCTTTTCCTATTATTTGTGTCCTTTGGCAAGGAATATAAATTCAATGAATTTGCCTATCCTTATCAATTTGTTTTCAAAAGCATGCAATGATTGGTTAATTCAGTTAATAATTTCTTGACATTTACCGCTTCAGAAATATAGGCTTTCATATGTAAAGAAATTGTTTATTGAATTTGAGATGATTTAATTGGCTTTGCTGATGAACTCAAGAATGCGATGAAGACCATTAAAGCGTTTTTGTTAAAGTTATGATAAAGCACTTAAAAAATACTTCTCTAGTAAAATTCTTAAAAAAATATAATTTTGTCATGTTAATCATGTATTTTCAATCTGAGCACTATACTGCAATTTTCAGCTATTCAGGCAGTTACAAGGTGTCACTGACAGTCATCGAACACTCTACCTATCAAAGGCTGTTGGTCTGAAAGTGGCTCAATTGATAATTAAAGGCAAAAGAAGGTACATTGTAATTACATATTACAGGCATTTGCATTTGCAATTACAAAGAAAAGATGACTTGCCCTTGCCAACTGTCTGACCATATTCTAGTTATCCATACATCATCTCCAAATAACCTCATTGAATTTTCATCAAACTCTACAGGAAGCATCAATGTCACAGGGTTCCCGACCCGTTCATGGGAAATAATTCAACTTCTTTTCGAAGACTTTGACTGTATGTTTTCACGAAATTTGAGCACCAAAATAGCATTTGTTACTTATTGTATTGCCTTTTATTTGTTCAACACGTCTGTCAAACTAAATACATTTTGTAATTCCCAGAATATTTAAGAATTGAACTGCAAGTATTGAACTTGTTTACAAATAAAATTTTTACAAGTAAACATCTTGTCATTTGATCAAAATAAGCTTAAGAATTCGACTTCTTCATAGGAAAGACAGCACATCTGCTGCTAATTCTTTTCCATAACTCTTAGCTGAACTCATCACCATCAGTCTATTTTGCATATGACAATTTTGGATGAATAGGTCAATGAAAAGGGCAATTACTAATTGGAAATCATGGCAGAAGAGACATTTTGGCTGCACTTTATCTATCAACCCAATGTTGGATTTCCACCATACATGCCATGAACATGAAGGTCAACTGCAAAGATCTCAAATGCCTGACAGCATTTGGTATGAAGTCTTGATTTGCATATTGTGATTTATGGTTAATAGGTCAAACGTCAAAGTTTAAAGTGCATGTAAATAGAAATTAGTGTTCACTTATCACATTAAATACCAGTTATTGAGCGCTAATTGAGAAAATATAATTCAGATTCAATGATCTGCAAAGTAATAACAGACAGCCACTTGAGTTAAATTCTTGGCTATATGATAAATAATTTTATATTTTAATGTTGTTGAATAAAATGTAACAAACAATTACAATCATACAAAAGGATTATTTTGAGCAATTATATCCAATACCATATTTAATACAAATAACTATAGCAAAAAATCAGTATTTCAATAAAATTTATTATCTCCCTTTAAAAGCTCCCAACAATTCAGTGTGTGGCAAATGTTGACTTTTTAACTGTGTTAAATGCTTTCAAAAGAAAACATATTTGTTAGATATTATTTGTAAGTGTTTTACTATGTACAATTTGTCCAGTTAAAGTTTGATTCAGCTATCTATATTATGTCAGTGGCAATAAACATATGGCATCTCCTCCAACACCAACCTGCCAAGACAACAGCTCATTTTTCTCAATGGAAAGGCTTGTGACCTATCATTTTTATATTTGTTTTCAAACATGAGGGCCAAGATCACCTTTTATCGCTCACTGTGGTACACGTCCACTTGCCTAGTGGAAGATCACTAGGCAAGGTTATATACCAAACAGGTTTTCCTATATACATCTTCTTAAAACAAATGACCCAAACCCAAGGAAAGGCCAATTTTTACTCTAGGTGCATAATAGGAACACACTTTGAAGAGTTCTACTAGGCAATGATACATACCAAATATCTAGGCTCTAGAAGAAGATTTTAAAAAAATACTATATAAACCTATGAAAAACAAAGTGATAACCCGACAAGGTCAATATTGACCAGGGGTCATAATTTGAACAATTTTTGAAGAGGTCCACTAGACAATGCTACATGTCAAATATTTAAGCTCTAGGCTTTGTAGTTTCAGAGAAAAAGATTTTAAAAGTGTTTCCTAATTGTTGCCATAGCAACCAAAGTTCTGCATGGAATAAAATTCTTTGAACAAGTTTGGTAGAGCCTCATGCTAGGAACATCCCTGCATAGTTTTATCAACATTGGCCTAGTTGTTTCACAGGAGATGTCACTTGAATCAAAATATTGACGACGACAGACAGTGAACAATATGGGAATAACTGTTTTGTAATTATGATATTTGTGACTGTATATGTGGTTTTTAATGGTTGCAAATATTTTTAACGGTGACGGCGTTAACTGAAGCTGTTAAAACTGTTTGCGATCATTAAAACCGTGTATAAGGTCGCAAGTATCAAAATCACTAAATAGTTATCCCTTTTTTTGTACACACAATGTGTCTTTATTTACTTTATTCTAATTTATTTAAGCTCGATTTTTGAAGAAAGCTTGTAGCTTATCGAGTCACTCTCGAGTCCGCTTCCTGGAAAAACCAGTACTGGTGTCATATGAGGAAGTATGGTCGTGACCCCAGTGGGGCTCGAACCCGCAACCTCCGGGATGAGCGGCCGACACCTTAACCTCTATACCACCGCTCCCCAATGTGTCTAAATGCCATAATAAAAATGCAGTTCGAATTTTGCTACTATTTATACGTTATATAATAGTCACAAATCTAAATGACGTTACCAATCGGAAACGACATTACATTAGTACTGCGTTAGAATGGACAATCAACCATCAGAAAAGCTCACCTTGGCAATGCCAGATGAGCTAAAAAGTGATGTTTGGATAATTCTTCTGAAAATAATTAGAAATTTTCATTGCTTGATCATTTAGAAAATGATTTTAGGTGTCTTTTTATAGAAATTAATTTCTGTTTTTTTTCCAGTTTGAATGCATTTTGAAATCCCAATTCATGGAGTTTGGTGAAATAGGAGCAATTGCTTCACATTTAAAAAAGAACAACAAACAATGGCGAATTTCAAAATTTAGCGTTTTATTAGATGCGCAAAATGTCACTTTAAATGATAAATTCACAGGGGCATGAAATGTGAAAAAATCAGGTCTCCAAGACTCATTTGTTGGAATTTTATCAAAGTTTGTGGGAAGAAGAAATCAAAAGCAACATTGTTAATGTGCTGACTTGTGAGAATTATAGTTGAACCAAGAGTTTCTGGAAACACCCTTAAGAAAAAATAAACATATTTGATAGTAAGAAAACATTCCAAAATATGCAATCAGATTTTGACATGTACTTAATTTGTGATGATGCATTTGTTGGAAATATTTCGCAGATAAAACTTTTGTATGATAGATTTTTATATAATTTAATTAAATGTTGTTAGATTGCTATAGTTCTGTCATGGAATTTTTTGTTTAAATTACAGAGAGAGCCTAAAGGAAATAGCGACTACATTTCTAAAAAAAGACAACTGGGAAGAGGTCAGCAACCAGTTTGCTGACCCTGAAGGTTTGCTTCAGTATTCAGGTAGGTAATATTTCATTAAATAACAATTTGGTTCTATGTTTTAATTTTTAGCTCACATGGCTTTGCTAGGGTGAGCTTTTACAATAGAAGATTGTAAAGAAACTATACAGGAATGATCTTTTCATGAAGCTTTACCAAACTCATTCAACGAATTTCATTCCATGCAGGACTCTGGATGCAATGGCAAAAAAAAAAGAAGAAAAAACTTAAAAAACCCTCTTTGAAACCTCAACTACAGTCAAACCTGTGTTTTGAGTATAGACCTTTCTACAAATTAAACCAGTTTTGAGAGATCACAATGCAGTATGAATCTTTAAAGACCACCGGATCACATTTTTTTCACAAGAAAACATTTGCAGTTTTGTAGCAGTGGTCCTGGTTCTCAGGTTTTATTGTTGAAGTCATCATTGAGCATCTGGATAGGCAATAAATCACAACAGTTTGAAAAAACAACGTTTCGTTGATACAAAATTCAGTGATAACTGTTTATGTGTCGTTAATTAAATATGTTTAATATTGTCTACTTCAGGGAATATATCAACAACAAACGGAAGAGAGGAATATGTAAAGTATTTGAAGGGCCAATTGTCTCTTGAAAGACCATCAAAGTTGAAGACATCAAAGTTGAACATAACAATAAAAGTTTTTAATAATTTAACTGACATAACAACAAGATTTAAAGAAATTGCAGACAGATTTAAAAAAGAAATAGAGAATGAGTTGGTAGAATGCGAGGAATGAATTGACAAGAACCATAACTCTATCTTAACTAATTACTGAGTTATAGCCACTTTTTACTTTTCCTTGTCTGAACATAACTTGAAAACTACCTATTGGAATTCAGTATAACTTCATACAATGGTATATCACAATGAAAGGAAGTGTAGTGTACAAGAACCGTAACTCTTTCTTTACTAATTACTTAGTTATAGCCCATTGTTAACTTTGTAACACAGTCAGTATAGGGTACAGTAGGCATGTCAAAGAGTCAACTCCATCTAAAGACAAGAGTACATAACTCTGTCAAGGTTTTTGTCAGAATTATGGCCCTTTTTACTGAGAAAATGTACTGAGCTTGATAAGGTTTTTCGTACCACATTTCTTTATTTCATAACCATTAGAGGTATTGCTTTATTGCGGGCCGCATCAATAAATCTTTTAGCAACTGTATGTTCACAATTTTTTCTAAGATATTTGAAAAAAATGCTTAAAATACTAACTCCTCTCTAGTTACCAAAATCAAAATTTCAAATTTATTGGTACCTTGTATATCAAAGATTATAACAAGTTTGTATGCAACATTTGTTACAAAAAGGCTGTTTTAATGATTGGAAATTTTGTTAGGACTAAAACTGTTTTTACCTCTGATGGGTACAAAATTAATGCTCTTCACATTTCATATTATAGTTCAAATTGAGGTAGTATATACATGTTAAAAGCTTTAAGTACATTTAGCACAATATGACAGTAATGCAGTAGATGAGTTGAATATCAGTGTAATCAATTAATCGTAGAATACACGGATTCACATGTTCCAGCTTTATATGTAATGAAGATATACTTTTGGGTACACACACATCTATTGCATCACTGTCACATTGTCCTTAATGAACAATATACTTAATATCTGAATGCTCTTGTTGAATTTTGAACTTGTTTTCTATTTGTGCTAGTTGCATGATAAAATCTAACAAAAGTAAATTTTTGTAAATGCAAAAATCCCAAAACCTCACCAGTGACCCCAATTGATATCTAAATGCTGTTGTATTTTGTACCTGTTTTGTACCTTTTTTGTATTTGTATGATTCACTTTTAACATTGTTAACTATTGAAGTCATAATTATAACCAGACTAACAAAATCATGTTTTTGTGTTGTTTATTGCTTCAACATCTAGTGATACCATCTTACCTCCCTTTTCGCAATATTCTGAACATATAAGATTAACAGTTGCAGAATCATTTGGGGGTATCCTGGTGTCGAGCAGGCGAGGTATGTATGTAGATGTTAGTCCGACTGTTCATGTTAGCAGCGCCTGAATGATAGCATGAAGGGAAACGCCTCGTCTTTTCAGGCGATGACAAATTGAGCATGTGTGTGCTTGCCAGACGAGGCTCCGCAATCCCAAGTGCCCGTCGCATTATATTCGTGGCACTGTGCCTTGGGTGCGCTGTGGGTTGTTGTGCTTATTTGCGAGCCTGTCAAACATTCACATTATCAATTTCATCGACAATCAGGTAAAAAAAAACAAGGGATCAAGGTGTTACATGTCCCCAGTATATTTAAAACTGTTGACACATGTAAAATATGCAGTTTGTCCATGCACGGAATGGACAAATGCAAAATATGCACTTTGTCCGTACGCGGAATGGACAAATGTGTAATATGCACAGTTTGTCCATGCACGGAATGGACAAATGCAAAATATGCAGTTTGTCCATGCGCGGAATGGACAAATGTAAAATATGCAGTTTGTCCATGCAGTGTATAATTCGTTCGGAATGGACAAACTGTTGAATAAAGAGATTATACCCAGAGGTAAATCGATTCTAGGTTTGATTGTGGTTTTTTTACAGAGCATTTTCATACCATGCCTTTTGTTTCCATGGGTGTTAGAGATTCACCTAGCAGGGATTACTTTTATTTACACTGTCCTGGACTTTGGAACATGGTGGGGTAAGGTGAGGTTGGGTGCGCACCATAAACCGGTTTAAGCCCCCAGTGGTTTTTTCCACTGACCGTTCCAAGGCGGTGCCCCACGTGTTCCTTTATTGTTCGTTTTGTCCTCGTTGTTTGCTTTGTTGCTGTGTTTGGTAGTGTATGTGGTGTGTGACATGATTGTGGTGTGTGTGTGTGTGTGTGTGTGTGGTGGTGTGCACTTCTGGGGCTGTGGGGCTCGTTTGGGAGGCTGCGTTTTTGGTACGGGCATTCCCTGTTTTTTTTTGTTTTGTGTTTTGATGACCAATTCTAGATTTAAATAATACATTGTTACATGCACTTTTCACTGCATGCACTGTCTTTCTGTCCAATCGGATATTCCTCTGTTCAGATAGGGTGCTAATCAATCAAATACGTATATTACGTCTTTCAATGAGTCATTTGTCTTATATGGAAAGGATGCGTTTCTGTCAAACCAGTGTGTTGTCCTGTTAACATCCTCTCAACAGGAAAATATAATAGTAATGCTTTGACAGAAATACAATACACTTGAACAAGGCAAAAAGACGGCTTGATCGTTTGACGAAACAAATGTCTGCCGAGAACAATTGTTTGACAAAGAGGCATCCTCTGGGAAATATTACAGCACTTTATCTTGTCAGAATAACACCTTAAATTTGCAATGCGACAAAATTCACTGAATAATGTGACTGTAATCTTTCACAAAACAGTCTCATCAAAGCAGGACAACATAACGGCTTAAGCTTGTTATTCTGACAAGATGAAATGCTGTAATATCCGATTGGACAGAAAGAACAACAGCCGCCATTAACAAGACAACAAAGGGCAAGAATGTCTTTTCCCCCCTTTTTTCTAACGATTTCCCCATGACCATAATAGTTAATGAGAAAGTATTTACCACGTAGATCTATTTTTAGCTGAATAATTGTTCATTCTCAAGACAAATAATTTACAAATTACTTTAAATCCTAACATAATACCAAACATAAACTTCACTTTTGTGTTTTGGTATGACTAGAGTATTAATTTGAGACAACGTCCATTGATTAAGTTTAACCCTGATCTTCAAGGGACATACCCTATAACTGACGTCAAACTAAATAAACCCCCAAAAAACAAAAATAATATCAAACAGGGAATGCCACGTACCAAAAACGCAGCCTCCCCAAAACGAGCCCCATAGCACCCAGAAGTGCACACCACCAACACACACACACACACATACACTACCAAACACACACTAGCACCCAAACCATAAATAATAGAATATTTGGAAGTATCATAACTCAACCTAAAAGTTTCAGCTTTGCATTCCCAGTCATTATAGATATAATTAGCGGTTTACAATATGCAGCAGTACCGTAAACCATTCAGTAATCTATGTAGAGTTGTTGTTGTAAAATTAATGGGTGTAAGCGATTTATTACAGAAAGCCTCTATATTGATTAATTGTGCTAAAATAAGGCGTTTTCCCCAATATGTTCTTCTTTGAAATAGTATTTATATATCATTTTACGTTCATTGAACACATTATCTATGTTTCGAGAATATATTCTGCTAGATGTAGGGAGTGCCCCTTTGATGAACCGGTGTGTAAGACAGTTGTGCTACATCATTTGCTAATTATTTGCAGAGTTCGATAAAATTACTATCATATATCAAAGCATTTGAAATATTAGTTTCCTCTTACGAAAGTTGTGTAAGTTTGGGGCGTTTTTAGCATTAGATTATGGCCCGCACATTAGAACAGGTAAATATCTTTATCCATCGTATTTATATATATTAACAGGTTTCATAAACCGGTTTGCTCGACAATTTTATGAATCAACATTTTAGCTCACTATATTCCTTAAGTTTTATTTACCTCTTTTTTGCTCTGAACCTCAGACATGTTGTGTGACCATGTTTATGTGTGTACAAGCTTGGGCGTTTGTTTTTTTTGTAAGCGTGTCATAAAGATGGTGTGCACTACATGTAAGGTTGTATTAGTGCAGGACAAATTTGAATTAAAGAGTTGTTTTGTTAACAGTCGAAAATTTTATGAATAACAGTTAAAGGGACATACCCTAGAACTGATTGCCCGACTCAAATAGCCTCCAAAATATAAACAACCTTAGAATCTTTGGAAGCGTATCATAACAATGTAAGCTAAAAGTTTCAGCTTTGCATTCCAGAGTCATTATCGATAAAATCAACCGGTTTAAGGGAATATGCTAGCAGTACCGTCAAATAGCCATTCAATATAAATTATGTAATGTTGTTGTACAAACTTAAAAGTTTCGGCTCTGGATGCGATTTATTACCGATAAAACAAAAGTAATATGAAACAGGGAAGCCACATACCAAAGTAATGCAGTTGCCAAAACGAACCCCACAGCACTATTCTAAAAAGCCTCTATATTGATTAATTGTGCTAAAAAGGGGCATTTTTCGATAGATGTTTTTCTTTAAAAAAATGTATTTATTTATTATTTTGCGTTCATTGAACACATTTATGTTTTGAGAAAATCATGTGCTAGATGTAGGGAGTGCCCCTTTATAGATACTGGTTTTAAATCATCAAATTGATTTACTTTTACGTATACCTAAACATCATGGGCTTTATTGATTCGAGTTTCTGATATTTATTTGTGAATCAGTCCGAACTATATCAAATTGCGTATGAATGACTGAAGGTTACACTGCTGATTATAAGCAATCGCAAAGGAAGGATGATAATAAATAATAATCACATTCCTACCAGGGAAAAGTCCAGTTCATTAATGATGTACATAGATGAACTGAGACAAGCAGGGTGTTAAGTGTCTTTAAAGGAAACTACATGTATAATACAGCCTGACAAGAGATTGAACTAAGGTCCTCTGAGCCTTTAGAAAAGGGAGGATACTCGCTGCAATGATCATTTTAACAGAACACACACATATGGCAAAATACGTAAAACTAAAGAAGTCAGTGATTTTGCGATTTAATGCATAATTATAATCAAAGCACTGAAAGTGCTGACAACAAGGAGTCGTCTGCAAAATTGGGCACAAGGGTATTTTTCTTACAGACAATGAGTGATCATTTGTGTCAATACTTCAGTAACAGTACTTGATTTTGGTTATTATCCGGTTATTTTAATCACAGACCTGCAGTTCATTGATAACACATCATGTTGCTGTTTTTTTAATTTTTTCAAAAACATAGTTTTGCTTGTGACTTTTTGACGAAGTAAAATACAGTGTTTTTAAATTGTAAGTAACCAGCTTTGTTTATGACACAGCCTTCAGGAATACACGACCTACTCGTCTATTATTTCAGGAAATTTTCATGAAACCTAAAATTTAAGTGGTGGTGCATTATGTTTCCGTAAGGGACATATGCTAACATCATAAAACATATAATACAGGTCATTATTTTCATAATGATGTCCGACCAGAAACGCCTCCGTGGTCATGTGGTTAGAGAAGCTGACTTGAAATCACTGTAACCTCCGACTTTGTCTCTTTAAGTAGGGAAGTTGGCAGTTACGAGTGGCTTGTAAAGATTCGGAGCCGAGTACTGGAACTTTCTTGGACGATGTTACGGAAACTAGCTGCCTATTAAACTGACCAGATATATACATGTACTTTTGAAGTGGACGTTTAACTCCTACAACAACGATATCCGAACAGAAATCATAAAAGAAAGCAAATGCAGCATTTTTTTCTGAAAGGGACATACCCTATAACTGATGCCAAACGAATTAACCTCCAAAAAATAATTAATAAAATCTGTGGAAGTACATGTATTATATCTTAAGCTAAAAGTTTCAGCCGATTTTTAAAAGTATTACATTAATTTTTTTTTACAGAATTATATTTTTGTTGATGTTTCACAACCGCACCACATCGGCAGTTCGCACCCCAGTTTTTTTCATCATATTTTGTGTTGATAAGGCGAGATAACCACCCGTGTAAGTAGTCTATTAGCCTTTACACTTAAATCCTAAGAAATCCTTTAAAAAGCTAAATATTAAACCAAGGCTTATTTTTAGAGCCTATAATACTTGGAAATTTAAGTAGGCTACACAAAATATTTAGTGTTCTCTTACCATTTTTCATCGGTTTGCACCATTCAAATTTTATGAATGGACGCGTTGTGAATGAAATACGAAAGTTTTGATAACGTGATCGCCGATCTAAAGATAGACTGCATATTGATAACTTTCCTCGAAACGATGTTTATGTATACATGTATACGCCGTTTATCTTTTCGAGACGAAAGTTATTTTTGGATATTTATTAACATTAATTACTATGGATATATATCTTTTGTATTACTAAAACGGACAAAATGACCTTTAAACTTTAGTTCGATGCAACAAAGCGTTATGTGGATAAGGTAATAGAAGCAGTTACAATGCTGTAGCACTGATATATATGACGTAAGTGTAGTGCATGCGTGTTTCTATTTTATTTGTTCGATGCAATGAAAACAAAAAAGCCAAAATAATTAGTCAATACAAGGATATGCCACGTACCGAAAACGTCAGCCTCCCGCTTTTGTTAATATTTTGCGAGGAACACGGCACCCAGGAACCGCAGTACCAGCAACACTTCTACACACCTTAGTTAGGTACATTACACACACACACAACACACACATATCATTGGTATACAGACAAACATACACTACCAACACACACAAGCATTTTTACAAAGCAATTTTTATCACACGAAGGAGCAAAAAACGAACAATTAACCGGAACACCGTGGGACACCGCCTTGGAAATTCGGTCGAGTGGCAAAAACACCATTGGAGGAGCTTAAAACTTGGCTTATGGTGCGCACCCAACCTCACTCTTACCCCCACCATGTTCCAAGCTCACAAGGTGACAGTGTAAACTAAAAGTAATCCAGGCTAGGTGAATCCTCTATACACACGCAATTGTCCGGACTGTAACAAATCAGGCATGAGGATTTTAAAATACAGGCAAAAATGCTCGTGTATAAATGATGTAAAAGCAAGACCTTGAGAACCAAAAAACAGGTAAGGTACTCAATGCATTTGCAGAAGGCAGAGCCACCAATAAGAGAAACACCCATTAGGGTCCGGACGTAACAGTGCCATGAGTGACAGAAATCAAAATAGCTTGGTCCCAATGGGATTTAAAAACATGCAGATGACGAGTCCGTGCCCCTCTTCCGTCAGACACAAGGTCAAAGGGCAAGCATAGAGTCTAACTGTAAACGGGTTGAACACCAAACACACATTCGGTGTCGGACTGAAAACGTTGGGTCGTAAGCCTCTTTTAACAAAACGTTTTGCATAAATTTAGCAAATACGAGGTTGCGAAAATGGCCAATGACCCAAAGTCAAGGTCTTACGACTTAGAGTTAGTCTGCCGAAGCCAGTAGTTAGTCGCATACAATGTTGTCGCACGTATGAGAATGACGCCAGTTTCCGCTTTTAGATTATTAAATTGCTGTGGAACAATCGCTACATATTGGAAGCGGAGTTTTACTAGACCAATCGTTACTAATCGAGGTCTTCTTAGTGTGAAAGTAATGGATACTGTTGTATGATTATCTTATGATTGGCCGAAGAAAAAATATACATTATTGAGATATTGATAGCGTTGTGGCTACAGATTATAGGCACCTGTTTGGGGGTATTAGACTGGGAGCAGCCTTTTTGGGCTTTATAATAGCGACCACAGTGATGACCTACATTAGTAATGCAAAATCAATTAGAGTTGCGTCCCTTGAATAAATCTAATGAATGTTTATGAAGCGCTAAATCAGCCCAAGAATGGTGCCGATTTATTTCGCTTTAGAAATGATTAAAAACGGAACTGCCGGAAAACAGTCTAATTTGAATATTTAATTAAGGCCTTTATACCTCGGGGAAAACCCGCAAATTATCCGAAAGCCGTAATTTATCAGTACAAAAACAAGTGTCAAAAGTTTGACAACTGTTGATTTTCCGTTAATCGGTCAATTTCGTTTGGTTTTCAGGTTTTATTTGAAAGGTTTGAATATAATTTAATGTTTTCACTCATAATTATAACAAAATCAGCCGGACAATGAAGGAATTCAGTCCGAATCAAGCATGTTGACATGTACAAAAAAGCCAAAATGGTGGTAGTTACGAAAAATTAAATCCCTGTCAGACTACGTAATTTTTAGTCTACTTTTCCATGCAGTAACAGTGAGTTAGTTATGGGAGATAGAGCGGTGGTATACCTAAGATGACGTCATTTTTAAATAATGAATATGCAGGAAAGAACAATAGAAAAATACAATTTTTTTTAATATCTTTTGTTAGGAAAAAGCGCATGTTATTTTTTTCAGTGTACTGAGTATGTTTAAATTATTGTAAGGCAAATTTCATGTCGATATCTTGTTGGTGAATTTTTTTTTTTTTACAGCTGGAAAACCAGAAAGTTATGTTTTTATCAGGTCTGTATAGATCAGATAAATATTCTCTGAAAAACTTGCGCTTCCTTGAAAAAAAAACCTTATTTAAAAAATTTTACTTTTCGATTGTTAACGTATTAGTGCCATCGGGCTGTTTTAGCTCATTTGGGGTATATACCCAAATCGGGAGATATGCTCAGCCTGCTGAAGTACAGCCGGGTCAAAATTATCCCGTACCTGGGAGTCAACTTAGTTTTGCATAGGAATATATAGGAAAAACTTAAAAATTCTTCTTGTCTGAAAGCACAAGGCCTAGAGCTTAGATATTTGGCATGTAGCATTGGCAAGTGGACCTTTACCAAGATTGTTCAAATTATGAGCCCTTGGTCAAAATTGACCCGGACCTGAGGTCACTTAGTTTACATAGGAATCTCTAGAAAAACTTAAAAATCTTCTTCTCTGAAACCACAAGGCCAAGAGCTTAGATATTTGGCATGTAGCATTGGCTAGTGGACCTCTACCATGAGTTGTTCAAATTAATGAGCCCCGGGTCATGAAATTGACCCCGTTAGTATTGCAATTAGTTTTATATAGGCTTATATAGTAAAACTTTAAAAATCTTCTTCTCTGAAACCACAAGGACTAGAAATTAGATATTTGGCATGTAAGCATTGGCTAGTGGACCAATACCAATATTGTTCCAAATTATGAGCCCCACAGTCCAGAATAGACCCACACACAGAGCACTTAGTTTGCATAGGAATATATAGTAAAAACTTTAAAAAACTTCTTCTCTGAAACACACAAGGCCTAGAAGCTTAGATATTTGGCATGTAGAATTGGAACCTAGTAGGGCACCTCTTTAAAGGTTTGTTGCAAAATATGCCCCTGGGGTCAAAATTGACATTGGCCTGGGGTGGCATTACTTTGTTTTACCACCACCAGGCGTATATAGGAAAATGTAAACAAAAAATAATCTCAAACAGGGAATGTCTACACACGCAATACCAAAAGGCATGGCCTCCCAAAACACGAAACCGCTCAGCACCCAAAAGTGTAAACCAGCAACACACTTACACACACAAAAACGTACGACGCACTTAGCACACCAAACGAGTTCGCAAACACACACACAAGCACATCACTTTACACACACACAGGACACACACACATCCCTGTTCAAGGATGGAGAATATAACAAGTTATTTGGTATATAGTCTACATTATCTAGTGAGTCTTGCACCAGGCAAATGGACTTGTAACAATGATGAGCATTAAGGCTTAACATCTTGGCCCTCTTGTATTTCATATGATAAAATGGATTTGCCTGCATGAGAATTTCAAATAAAAATGTTAAGTCTCGCAGATTCACTGATATTACGTAATATCCAGTCAAACAGCCGAAATGTTACTTTTCTGCAAAAAGTCAAGCCAAGCCCATCCTGTCTGGCTAGCTAGAAATGAGGCGCAATTAATTCAACTTATAAAGCTTTTTAAATGCTCCGTCGCCATTGGATATAGCAAATATTTTCTCACGGAAGATCGCACTAATGACAATATGCCGTCCTGAAATACCTTACAATAAATTATTTTGCCCATTAATTTTGACCAGATATGTGGCTGCTGACGTTTTCCATTAAAATAATAAAGTTTGATTATGAATGCTACACGAAACAGGGAAGTCTTACGCAGAGGTAAAGTACCTCTGTGCTGACCTAATTTAAAGCTTAGAAATTAGACAACCAACAAATGTAACTAAGTAGGTCTTCACATATCCTTGTGATCGGCGTATGATAATTCCAGATACTGGTTCAATTTCTCTTAGCGCCAAATTAAATTCATGGAGGCTTTTAGCGGTAATCGTATTTGGAATCGAATTTTCAATGACTTATACTGACTTGCTATTCTCAGTAGAAGCTAATCAAAACGTTTTGGTAGTTTAAGCAACTTTTGCCAACCTAAAAACAACAACAACTGTAATACGAATCAGTGATGTATTGTAACGCACTGGTACAGGGAACACACCAGGCGGACAGAACACTGGTCACACTCAAGCTCACACTGACAAGTTTGAACAATCGATCCAAGTGTGCCACGAACGGACGGACGGAACCCGGACGATAGTCACCGCATAACCAAAATGGACTCCACGTAAATGGGAACTAAAAAGGGGATGTCTTTTACTTTTAGGGAAAACGGATATGATACTCTGAAAATTTCTGATTTTTATTTTTTACTGTCTCAACAATATACGGTATAAGGTGAGTATCTCTTATAAGAAAACGGAAATACTGGAACACTATTAGTAACAAAAACGGTAGCGTGAAACAACTAGACTCTCGTTACTAAACCCAGCAAAATACCGGCACATTTCGGGGCTACCGATCTCAGCAATATTGTGTCTCAATTACGTTCACTTGAGCAGGTGAGCTTCTTTCAATAAAATAGATTATAGACTTGACGTAAAGGAATAAGTCAAAATTTAGCAAATACCTGACGTGAATTTAAATGCAAAAAATCGAATTCTACAAGATGATATTGTGTCGTACTAGACAGTACAAATACCTCAAAGTTTCGCAATTTCCTGACCTACGACAATTTAAGATATAAAATGAAAAATAATATTCAATGTTATGGTAAGAACCACGAAATCTAATCCCGTAGTCCATTAAAATATTTTCTGTTTACCATTTTCGCTCCATCGGCAGACATATTTAGAATTATGAGATGACTGACGTCATCACACTACTAAAAAGGTAGTACTGAACAATTTCAAATAACGATTTCTTATTGGACGCTTGAACTGGAGCTTTAAATCGGTATTTGAAATTGTTCAGTACTACCTCCCTAAACAAATATGTCTGCCGGCGAAGCGAAAATGGTAAACAGAAAATATTTTAATGGACTACGGGAATAGATTTCGGTTTTCAAAAGAGAAGTTGGCAGTAGATCTAAGTGTTCCCAGATAACCCTTTTGTTGTCTGTTAAATTGTTTTAGCTTGCAAAACGCGTTTATTCAGAATTCCGTAGTGATGTTATAATGTAAACAGTGGTAGCAAGATCTCGTTCAAGACGCGTGTTTGGAGTATAAATTTCGATTTCGAAAGAATTTGCATAAAATGTTGAACTATTTGCTTAGGGAACCGTACATTTTCGGAAAGCAAAATATATCTACTATTGATTATTTTATAGTTTGACTTCATAGACCATACGTCGGCTATAAAATCTGCATCTGTTTGAGATGTGTCAAAATAAGATCGCGATTTCGGCTTGCGGAGTTAGACCCCTTTTCTTATGTATATATACGTGAAATGGATTTTTGTCAGAAAATGATCAGAAAACACATATAAAACACCCGTTTAGTGTAAAAGGTACACACCGTCCCCCTGTGGTAAGAACGAATTTTGTTTTGGAAGACCGGAACTGGGTATTTATAGCCCCCTCTTCCCCGCCCTTGCACACACGCCTGAACAACACCGTGGACGAGGCTCCTTAGTGATGCCCACCAGGGTGAGGAGATTGTGCGTTACATAATTTCAAATATTTCAACAAAATATGCGTAATTAAATACATACACATTTTATGCATTTAAAATACAATATTCTAAAACTGTGCCGGTGCTCGATTCAATACAAAATGCATGAATGAAGTATTTGAAAAATTCACAAAAATACAATATTCTAAAACTGTGCCGGTGCTCGAATCAATACAAAATGCATGAATGAAGTATTTGAAAAATTCACAAAGTTTTAACTCAAGCGCCATATAAACTTTATATCTAAAAATAGTGCCGCGCATACACAGTCACAGCTAAAGCGTGCGTGACGTCATATATACAAACAAAAAAACAAAAATAATATCAAACAGGGAATGCCACGTACCAAAAACGCAGTTTGATATTATTTTTGTTTTTTTGTCTCGTAGCTCGTGCCATTCTGTCGATACTCCAATATCTCTGGTTGCCCTGCTCCTAAGCTGTGCATTATTCTCATCTAGTACGGCCGCAAATTTCTCCTGAGTAGCGCCCTGGTCAAGTATCGTCTAGTTTTCTCACCATCTCCATCGTCTTGTCAACGGACTGCGACACCAGGTTACTCGATTCCCTAACCAAAAAAACAAAAAAAATATCAAACAGGGAATGCCACGTACCAAAAACGCAGCCTCCCCAAAACGAGCCCCACAGCACCCAGAAGTGCACACCACCAACACACACACACACGCACGCACGCACGCACGCACGCACACACACGCACACACACACACAGACATACACTACCAACACACACTAGCATACAAAGCAAACACACGAGGACAAAACGAACAATTAAAGGAACACAGTGGGGCACCGCCTTGGAACGGTCAGTGGCAAAAACACCACTGGGGAGCTTAAACCGGTTTAAGGGGGTAAGAGTGAGGTTGGGTGCGCACCATAAACCGGTTTAAGCTCCCCAGTGGTGTTTTTGCCACTGACCGTTCCACGAGAGCGGTCTGGTCCAGTTCTTTGTCTCGTTAAGTTGTTCGCTTTGTCGTGTGTGTTTGGTTTGATGCTTGTGTGGTGTAGCTATGTTTGTGTGTGTACATGATTGTGTGTGTGTGTGTGTGTGTGTGTGGTGTGTTGCACTTCTGGGTGCTGTGGGGCTCGTTTTGGGGAGGCTGCGTTTTTGGTACGTGGCATTCCCTGTTTGATATTAATTTTGTTTTTATGGTGCGCACCCAACCTCACTCTTACCCCCACCATGTTCCAAAGTCACAGGACAGTGTAAATAAAAGTAATCCCTGCTAGGTTGCAGTTAAATGCAGTTAAAAATGCAGTTAAATGCAGTTAAAAATGTCAAGTGCCTCCTAAAGCAGATGGTAGTGGCATGTGGCGGGACTCAAACTCGCCACCTCATCAATACTGGGTTTTAACCCTCGCAGCCTTAGCTCCCAACACTACACCCACATCTTGATCATAGACTGTGCCTCCGCCACTGCCTTAAAAGTGTAGCCGGACAAAATGCCATTAAGGCAGTGTACTTAAAAACAAAAATAATATCAAACAGGGAATGCCACGTACCAAAAACGCAGCCTCCCCAAAACGAACCCCACAGCACCCAGAAGTGCACACCACCAACAAACACACACACACACACGCACACGACACACACACACAATCATGTACACACACACACATATACACTACCAACACACACTAGCATACAAAGCAAACACACGAGGACAAAACGAACAATTAAAGGAACACAGTGGGGCACCGCCTTGGAACGGTCAGTGGCAAAAACACCACTGGGGAGCTTAAACCGGCTTATGGTGCGCACCCAACCTCACTCTTACCCCCCACCATGTTCCAAAGTCACAGGACAGTGTAAATAAAAGTAATCCCTGCCAGGTGAATCTCTAACACACGCAATGGAAACAAAAGGCATGGTATGTAAAACACAAAAACGCTCGTGTATAAATATATAAAAAGCAAACCTTGAGAACCAAAAAACGCATGTACTCAATGCCTTTGCAGAAGGCAGAGCACCAAGAGAAACACCCTTAAGGGCCCGACGAAACAGGCCAGAGGACAGAAATCAAAACAGTTTCGTCCCAGTGGGATTTAAAAACTGCCCATCACAGAGTCCTCCCCCCTTCCGTCTTCCGTCAGACACAATCAAAGAGGGAAACATAGCGTCCAACTGTAAACGGGTTGAACACCAAACATGCGGTGTGTCTCAAAACAGTTGGGTCGTAACCTCTTTTAACAAAACGTTTTATAATTTTAGCAAATACAGTTGGAAAATTGCCATGACCCAAAATCTTACGAAGTTTGTAAACCACAAAAATTGCCATGACCCAAAATCTTACGAAGTTTGTAAACCACATCCCCATAAAAATCGGGTTTTGAAATACCTTCTCGCAGCTGCTCGCTCTCATTTGCGGTGAAAAAAATTAACTTTTCAAAAATGACATACTAATACACAAAATATAAAACTAAAGGATAGTAGATCTATCATCAATAGAAGTAAAACTATTGGTAAGAATTTGCAGAAATCGATTGAAAATGCTGGTTTAACGGCACCGCTACGCTATGTTTTTATTACTCTTCCATGAAATTTGCGGTTTTCTGATTGGTCAACGATCCGTAAATAGATATTGATATTTACGGACAAGCCGGTAATATACACTTGACATAACCCCGTTACTGTACCCCATGCTGAACGCGAGCTTGTTCGCCGCGTACACTACGTCAATGTATAAGTCCGTGCTGATTTGTGACGTCACGCAGTGACATTGAGTTTTCATAAGGGGATTTGAAGGTCTGGTTACGTTCAGCCGTTAAATATATAAAACATTCCGGTCTCTATCTTCCACATGCATGTCCGATTTTCATGTAATTTCAAACTACTGTTACCCATACTGCAAGGGAGTGTCATGCACAACAACCAGCCACCTACTGGCAAGATCACTGGCACTTAGGGCTCAAACACTAGATCTACTACATGTGAACATGCAATTTCGTTTTCGGTCTGTATCTTCCACATGCATGAACCGAATTATAATAACGCGATTGTTAACCATGTGAATGAGAGTGTGTATTACAGAACACCAAGTCACATACTCCCGAGGTCAAGGACACACTACGGGCTCAAACCCTTTCACATGGTGTTATATAGCACTATGCATAGCTTGTATTCGCATGAACTCTAGTCCCACGGTTATTACCCGTACTATAAGGATGTGTCGCAAACAACACCCAGCCATTTACTCCCAAGGTCTAATACCTTGGTTTTATATGTATACCCTAAATGTGTACACACTTCTTTATAGATTGCCATAGTCGTCAACTTGTTTATCAGTCGTTACGTTGTTCGAAATTATGTACTAGTTAATTAAAATTAATCGCGGTAACACAATACCCTCCAAAAAGATGTAAGAAAGAAAACAGTATCGTGTATTTTTTGACACTTATCCTTCGATTAGCCAGAATTTATTGGAAAAGATCAGGTGAAATATAAACTGTTGCTTTTTCTTAGCTACCATACAGTTGACTCCACTACTTTATGGTCATAAATCTGTTGTTTTACAAATATAACTTCTTTTTTCTCTCGTTTTCTGATATTTTCCATAAATGAAATCCTTGTCATACACACTGAAGCCCTACAGTTAAATTTCAGCACTTGTCCAAGTACTAATTACGAATCATCAGTAACTTAATAACCATAGCGTCACTCACAAGATATTCATTTCTTCTGAGGAACAAGGAGAAAGTTTAGTACATACAAGAGGAACTTCTGCGCGTGACATATGCCCCTAAAGTAAGTTGTTAATACTAAATATGATCCAAATAAACAAGAGCTATCACTGCGGATGACATATGCCCCTAAAATAGAGTTTTATTCAATATTAAGATGTTTACTTTACACTTAAAGGTCTGTTACTAAGACTCGAATTTTTCTGTTAAATCTGGAATTGTAATAGGGAAATACAGTTTGAAACTAGCTTCTAAAACTTTACAATAGCCGTGGAGTATTTTCTTGTTTGAAATACTGCTACAGAAAAACGAGCGAATGTTTTTGTATTTCCTTAGATTGACCTGGGTGGTCTTTTTGTCCTGTATGTTGTAAACGGTCAAAGGGATACGTTGCACATCATTGGAAGTAAATTTCTAAAACTATAATTCAAAATAGGCATGCTTATTCATGTACAAGCTATTTACAGCCTTTCTCTGGGAGACTTTTGGATAACTACAAAGATATCTGAAAACTGGAAAACCTACGTGTACGTTTGTTTTGAAAAGGCAAAATATAATTTATTAATTCTTTTGTTAACCTCAAATTTTCAACACGAAATGGTGACATTCGATGCAGTATGTCATATTTCTACTTTTGAGAAAACGCCCGCTACAATTCCAGATAAAAAGGAAATTCGATTTGGTCTTAGTAATGGACCTTTAATACTTTGCTTCTAGTCAGTGGAAAAGGATAATAATGCCCCCGAAGGTAGGCATATTGAAATCGCATCGTACGTTCGTTCGTTCGTCCGTCTGTCTGTCTGTACGTCCGTCCGTCTGCCAATTTCGTGCCCGGGCTTTAACTTGTCTTGTACTTGTCATGTATGGGATTTTCAAATGATGAAGTGTCGCGTACAAGACCAACGTCACTACCTCAAAGGTCAAGATCACACTAAGAGTTTAAAGGTCATAGCATTCTGTAAATATGTTCACATTCGTGTCCGGTCTTTAACTTTGTAACATTTTTGTGAAGAATATGAGGACATTAAAGCCCTCATGGTTTGCGTTTCTGTATGTGTTTAATTTATATTTTATTTGTGCGTTTCTGAACTTACATTATCCTAACTATATACGTTGATATATTTTGATAGTATCTTAATGAACTATATATTCTCAATCTCATTTATCACCATGCAGAGGTCTCAACCTAGATAATGGAAGGCAAAAAATGTCAAAAGCACTTGTGAACGATTAAGATAAGCCTGGCTGCGGTAAAGAGATCAAACGAAGCATGCACATGCAGAAACTATAAACAAAGGCTACTGTAGCTTAATAGTGAAAGTCAAGCGGGAACGGAAACCAAATCAAAGTTATGGAAAACAAATTAACATCATGGCCATGAGCAAAGCAAACTTCTTTATGTTGATAATTCCTTTGGAAATTTAAAATGACATGAACTATAACTGCAATATTCACAAAATTTTTTAAGCAAAGGATGGTAGCGATGAAATGAAATTATCAGATGGGCTTAGCCTAAACTGAAACACGAGGCAGTCAGAAACGGCCATATCCTATCGATGGTTAAAGGTAAAGTTATGTTATAAGATAATAATAATAACGGATGTATAAAATACATGACTGAATCCGTGTGAAATAATTATCAATGAATGGTAATGCCAGCACACCAGCAGTTACTGTATGAATCACCGAGGCGAAACTTGCCCTGAGAGATGCACATCTCCTCCTGTTTGTAAAGCTTCCCGTAATGTTTTGTTCAATTCCAACCAGCGGTCGCTGAGAAATAACGCAGACAAAAATGCTGTACATAAATAAAGGATCATAATTCGATGGAAAATCAAAGGAGCGGAACATAACCCTACGACATGCACATGTCCTCTAGATACTACAAAAATATCGTTGAATTCCAGCCAGTGGTTGCTTAGAACTAGCGCGGTCAAGAACAGAAATAGGGCACGAACGGGATGACGGGGACCAGGGGGAAGCACCAAGCTACATTCTACAGTAAAATCAGTGAACATTAAGTCTTTTTTTTAAGTTCGGTACAAAACTGCAAGAGTATATAGGCTTGATTAGTGCACATATTAAGTCTACTGAGAAACAAGATTTTACTCGTAGGCATGGGTGTTATCATGTAATTTGCATTTGCACAATAAATTGTAAGCAAGAAGAGATTTCAGGTGTGTGAGCACAAACCGTAACCTAAATGTTATACTCTCTTGGTCTTCGACAAAACATTAGAACTTCTTTTTCCATTATGTGACCGTGCTTTATGACGCATTATTGTGTCTGGAAATATCAAACACCTTTATAACATGTGTACGTGTATTGCAATACTACAACTTAAAATACTTGAATAATACTTGAATATTCGTGGGTTTTATAAAATGATTATCTTTTCTACTATACACGTTCTATTTTCAAACGGAAAATAAATTGCGAACAAATAAATTGGATTTCTGATGTGTAGCAATAGTCGTATATAGTAGCCTGATAGCTTAACTTAGTTCTTCTATAGGTTCGTCGTAAAATAGACATAAGCTAATGACTTCAATCTTGTATCTTGCAAGTAATAAATCACTTCCGGGAAATAGCGGCAACGTCTGTTTTTCTCAAAAGAACAATACAATCTGTCTACAAGAATTTTCTGTAAATACTTACTTTGTTCAGAAATCCCATATAATAAATGAAAAGGAATCAATAATTTGTATTAGTGATAAAACCTCGACTGCGTGTTGCACGCAACTTCCATAACACGTAATGTGTTGTTACTGAATAACAGAAAAATAAAAACTGCGTATATTTAGATTGAGGATAATTTAGTTTAATACTATTTTATTGTTCTATGTACAAGTACACGTATAACATTTGGTTAGAAACAATTTAAATACATTTGACAAATGGATTGGGCCACGAGTTATATCAACATCAGTAAACGGCCCTCTCAAAAGGATAAATTGTTTTCTTATAAAAATCTTGATTCAAACTTAATCAATTTAAAGTCACGTTTTCCTGACATAATGGCACGCCTCACCTAGATTACTTTCATTATGTACTGTACTGTATACGTCCTTTCGTAGACTTAAAAAGGTATGTTGAGATTGAGAGGTCTTAATTTTTTTTCTCTTCAAGTCTTTTTCTCTATCAAAATTTGTCTCAATCAAAGCTCATCTCAACAAAGAGTCAAGGGAAGGAAAAATTGTGAAGATGTTATAAAAATGCCCAGAAAAGACGGGAGGTAATGACTCTAACGACTGATGCCAGTCTAGTCCTTTTGCAATACTGACTATTTACTTCATCAAGCCTGATACAGCTTAACCGAGGTACGAAATAACATTTTTTGATTTTAATATGAAAATACGCATGTACATTGAAACTTATTTTGCGGGCCTCGATAGCTAAGTGTTTAGGATCGGGCGGTGCCGGTTTCGATTCCCATGTGTCATTTGGCAAATACACTGATATAACACATGCCCTAGTTCACCCAGCTGTAAATCGGTAACCGCTGCCTCTCGCGCGAGCGTGGTGACATCTTGAATGAGAGCGATTCAATAATCGATTCAATAAACCATTTTGGAAGATATGTAGGAAAGAAACTGCAATAACAATAAGTAAACATGCAAACAATCTTAGAAAATATATGGATAAACACGCAAAGTTATCATTGACACATTAATCAAGTTGATTTAAGTGGTTTACTACGGAATGTAGGCCTTATCTTGGATTTCTTCTAAACTTTGTCAAAGCGGAATTCTCCGACCACTTATGTTTCAAACTTTTAAATATGCGGTATTGCAAATGGAGTTTTTTTAACTAATTGTACTAGTGTTTCAATTACATACCTGAGTAGACATGAATTTTAAATTAACAATGGCAAAATATAAAATGTCCTAGAATAAGATAAAGAAGATGAAAAGCATGTATTGCTGAAATGTGCGATTTTTGTACCAATCAAAATTTAGTTATAAATGCAACTTAGATTTATTTCACTCAAATCTTTATATTTATTTAGTTCAAGCTTATTCATTTCACCATTTCGAGTTCAGTTCTCACAAGTTGTGTTTCGCATCAGTGCTAGAGACAGAAGGAGGCAATCAAATTAGCTCGACCGAGTTCGAATCCAAAGGTGAGAAGTCCGAAAATCTGTCCCGCATTACGGCACCTCCTATATGAAATGCTGGTTTCTTTTCTATTGCCACTGTAAAATGAACTGTAAAGTGGATGGAAATTTCTTTGTTTCTTTTCCTTTTACTGTTGTCTCTCGTAGTTGCGAAAACCGAACATGCCTACAGAAGTCATACCCAAGTTTAGGATAGTGTGAATGTTGCAAAATTGTCTGACATGTGTACAGATTGATTTTGCTCTACAAATTAAATTTATCTATGGTAATTGACATGCCTGGAGCGTTTTTGTAGATTAAATTACCGAAAAGATTACAGTACTGTAATGGGTTTTTTTCCAATAAAAGTCTAAGCAGTTAGACTTTGATAGCAATGGCTTACCTAATGTCTGTCAATATTTATTCAAAATTTTATTAGACAAGAAGAGATACGTGAATATATCACTGGGGCAATTACAGTCCGAATATTACAGCGATGGGGGTGTGGCTGGTCCGGATTGGAGCAGGACCATTGTCCCCTTAATCTAATGGAGAAAAACTTTTGAATTTGGACTACGAGGTGGTCCGAATTTTGACTTTTGACCACTTTACTTACGTCTTCGCATCATATTGACATACATCCACGTATTCTTCTATCAGAAGAAGGTATGTCATATGAATACTGGCTTTTCTAGCATTTATTTGAAAGGTGTCTTTCCCGAACAGTCACCAAGTCAAGTCGATTGAAGTATAGTAATATTAGTTTAGTATAGCGATATAACAATAGCTCTACAGAGCTTTGACATCGGCTTAATCATACACATATATAACAATAGATGCTTTCTTACAAAGCCTAGGATCTCCGTAAAACAAGTCTTTAGACTTCTTTAACATACGAGTACACAATAAAATTAACAAAATAATTGTCTATAAAATGGATTCCTGAAAGACTTCGAATAAGAAAAAAAATCAGAATCATGTGTTCCAGAGAGAGCACTCAGTTATAGAAAACAATAAAATAAAGCTTAGTTGTCTCCCTCTAAAGTAAAAGAAATCAACACTGCCATAAAATGGATAATAGAACCTTGAACTGCAAAAGCGGCACAAAGATGTAACTTGTAAAAAGATCTCCACAAATTAGATGTGAAGATAACTGTTCAGCAGCTTCCCTCAAAATATGATGGAATTTTTATCATACCTCTTTTTGGCTGTGTTTCTGTATAGTTATAATATGTACACTTATATTTAACCAGATCATGTATGTATGCTGGGCTCAGCTTATTTCCGTATTTTCAAAGTTTCAAATGAAATTGATCTCATACATATAACTAATTGTTTCTCATAAATATTGATACCGTTTTTATTTTATGCCTGGTTATTTTACGCGGCTGGTAGGCGGTGCGCCCAGAGCCCCTTCACTTCCATGACGGGGCAAACAAACGGAGTTACCCCAATCGCCGAGACTTAGATAAAATGTTTTGCGAGCTGAGTACTGCTTGCCACTCTTCAAGTACAGTGATGTCACTCTTCAAGTACAGTGATGTCACTCTTCAAGAACAGTGATGTTAGCTTGTTCAACTTGTATTTAGATTTTCCATTTCATTGTCAAGCTCACTACTACAAATTCACCGAAACTTTTTTCTGGAATAACTTTGTATTTGACACGTTATTGTTGGCCGAGTTTATGTATCTTTTAAGTATTAATACATATCATATTTCGATATTAAAATGTATCTAAATTTAAAACACGCAAGTTACTGTAATATGCAAAAAAAAACCCCAACTGTTAAGACAATAAATGCAGTTCTAGTCAGTTTCTAATACATCAACGTCATTGTTTTGCTTATATGTATTGTTCGAAATTCATATTATACTGCGTCAAAGGGAGACAAATCAAAAGCTTTATACAAACCTTGTATACTACAATGTTCCAAGCCATATAAATTGTTAAATTTAATTTCGTTTATTGTGCTAAACGTACAAAATGTATTTGTGTTTTTGCCATTGCATTCATGGTGACTGGTCCTTTGCAATTCAAATGTGTTAAGCCGATGCACATGGTCTTCGGGCCAGAGAATAGAATTGTTACAATAAAATGTTATAGTGTTATACAATTGTAGATTGTATATGATTTAGAAACATACTGTTACAACATATACAGCTAAATAAACGTACACACCGTTGATTCATTACAATACGGAGGTTTCATACAATTATTGAAGAAAGAAGCATTGAAGCGTAGCAACCTAGCGGCATTAAGTAAGTGGTAAAGGGCTTATATGTAGCAACGTAGCAGATAGATAAAACTTGGAGCGGCTTTTTTGGCACGAAGTTAGAGCCCTTGTGGCCAAGTGACTTTAAGTAAGCGGTCTACTTGCGTGAAAATAGAGCCCTGGCAGCTAAACGGCTTTAAGTGAGCGGTTCGTGAAGTTAGAGCCCTGGCGGCTTAGCGGCTTCAAGTCAGCGGTCTTTTGGCGTGAAGTTAGAGGCATGTCGACAAAGCGGTTTTAACTGAGCGGTCTGTTGGCGAGACACTAGAGGCCTAGCGATCTATAGTTAAATTAGAGACCTGGATCCGGTTGTTCAAAACTGTAACCGACTGTTAAAATGACAGTCGATTGAACTTTGTGGCTGTATTTAAACATGTTTAAAGACTTAACAATATATTGAATGTAATAATGTCACTGGAAAACTAAAATCTCTTAAGTAAACTTTAAACAGAACACGAGTTTTCCCGACATAAAGTAGTATTTTGAGTCAAAATTTAACCGACGGTTAACTTAGCAGCCGGTTAAATTTTAGAACAACTGGATCCTGGCGGTCTAGTGAGGTCGCGGCTAAGCTGCTTAATGTTTAGGGTTTAGTAGCGTGCAGTTAGAGTAAATTCGAAACAGCACACTAGATTTTCCCACTACAGGTAGTATCTTGAACCAAAATTTAACCGACGGTGTTGAAATTTTGAACAACAGGTTTCTGGCGAATGAAAGAAGCTAACTGGCGTGTAAGTAGCCTAGAGGCCTGGCGGACCAACGGTCTAAAAGGCAAGAATCTAGTAACAGTGTATTATTTAAATCTAGAATTAGTCATCATTGGCCTCTGCAGTGTATAAGTGGTTTGTCCATGCACGGAATGGACAAACTGTTGAATAAAGAGATTTTGCCCAGGGATAAATCGATTTTAGATTTGATGACCAATTCTAGATTTAAATAATACACTGTTTATTCTTTCTTTTAAAAGAAAATTTAAAGGTAAAATATGTTCGTGTTTTTTTTTGTTCAAACGCGCTGTTTTGAGAATTAAAAAAAAAAAATCAGCGTATATGGAAATAAAGTTACATGTTATACTGTTTACGTCGGTGTCTCAAGAGACTGGGGACTGGACTGGGAAAGCAAAGTCATCTTTGTTTCGCTGCGCTAGGCCTCTATATTACATCGATAATGATGGAACAAATATTCCACCATAGTTAAGACCTTACACCTTACAGTCTAAATTATATATCTTTTATCTCCATTGGTGCAGTTGAATAGGTTTACAGTTACAATTAAATATCAGATCTTATACATTCTTTAAGATTGTTTATTATCTAATTCAGAACGATTTAAAAGATTGTTTATTATTTAATTCAGAACGATTTAAACCCTTTATCTATAATATTAGTATATTGTGCTACCAAATAAAGGCTAGTTTGTCTTGAGTGTCAAATAACCATACAAATGTGAAATATGTTTTTCTCCTTTTTGATTTATAAGCCACCTCAATATCGATTTTTGAAAACTCATTGATATGTACGAAACACTTTGACGATTTCTACAAATTTAGTGTTGCGAATCAAAAGTTCTTTTATATATATTTCCATTGATTTAAGATTTAAAATTTTCTTTTTAAATGAAATTGAAATCAATATACACGGATTTATTTTGCGGACTCGTTTACAAGTTGGAAAAGTTAAATGAACAGTGTTTATAAATTAACACGGATAAGAAAATGGATTTGCTCGAAACATTGATAAGTAAAGATGTAAAAACGATGAGAGAAAAATAATCTGTCTTAAAAAGATCGGCTAATTTTTAGTTAAATAAAAAATGCCGCCGAAATCAACGAGAAGTATGTCCATTGCCACCAAATCTGGCAAAGGTATGACGGATCTTGATAAATTTCCAGTGTCCAAAGTGGACTATACTCAACCGCTGTTGGTGAAGAACAGCAAAGTGTCATTCGGTGAGAAAATCGTGCATGTGAAAGAGCAACACAAGGACCGACTAGAGGATCTGATATTCGAAATGGATGCAGTGAAAAGAGAAAATGAAAGACTACGCAGACAACAAGAAGATACATATGGTGTTACCTTAGATACTGTGGAAAGAATGAAAAAAGAATTAGAACGTGCCAAAACAACACGAATGTTCCTTCTAGAGGATATTGAAGTAAGGAAATCCAAAAGTGAAAAGATGGAAGCGGACATATTTGAGCTGAATATGAAGCTTGAATCGTTTACAAAGAAAGTAAATGAACTAAGCAAGATGAAAGAGGAGTGGATCGAGACTTCGGATAAGTTAGTTCGCACGGACGAGAGATGTGAAAAACTTGCCAAGGTGAATAAAAATCTCAGATTGTTGCTTGTTAAGCATCATATAGATCCAAAGTCTGTTGATTTTGATAGCGGTCGAAGCAAGCGCAGCAGTAAAACTGAAAAGGGTCCATTAAAGCCAATACTAAAGTCGGAAAGGAAGAAGAAGCCCGATGCCCACACACAGTCTCATAATAACACATTTGGCAACAAGAAAATAAGCCGTAGCTTGGGTGATTTGAATGATGTACAAAATGGACGCGATGTTCAAAGCACCGTGAGTGAGGACATTAAACGACACCAATCACTGACGAGTAGAAAGGCCCTAGGGAGAGGACCCCCTTCTTACCTGGGATACTACATGGACATTCACCAAAAAAGGGTTATGGCACATAACAAAATGGATACAGTTCATCTACCAAAACTTGTGATGGCCTAAATACTACCATGTCATTGTTTAAGATCTCACAGCATCTGAATTTACAAATTTTTTAAGCATACTTGTGATTTAACTGAATGCTTGGCGCGGGGAAATAATGTAAAGACAAATGTTCATGTATTTTTATCAAAATATGCACTTATATTTACAGTTTATGTGAGTAACACTTCGTTATATTCGTACAAGTAAACATACATGACTAACTATGATAAAAACGTCTTATTTATGAAATTGCCAAGTAGATACAATGTATATGTACATGTTTTGAAGTGCCGCCGTAATGTACGTGTTTATCGATATCGCCAGCAATTATTTATCGGTCAAAATCATTCTTAATTAAACATAATCAGGTCATTGATACAAAATAACACTATGTCTTGATATAAATGCTGTAAAATATTTAATAAGATACACACGCACATTAGTGTAAAGTTTAAACTTTGGTACGGTATAGGTTCTTAATCAATCAAGCTTTAAAATTTAGTACGGTGTAGGTTCTTAATCAATCAAGCAGTTTCGCAAACCCGTGTGGCAAAACGTTCAGTGAAAATATTTCATCAATCTCACCTGTCAGTTATTTTTGATACAGTATGCAGAGAGCAAATACTGGAGATAAACAGGTGGATACAAAAAGGACCCCTGAATTTCTCCATTGTAGTTTACGCATTCTTCATTTTAAAGACACTGAAATTATTGCTTATTTATGGTCCCTTCAGAAGGAAAAATATATTTTCCGTTGATGGGCATACTTCCTATATATACATAAGTATGTCATGCGTTTGTTACTCATACTTAACTGCCTTTAATTTGTCACTGCGTTCAATGGCTTCAAAATTTCATATTTTCGGTATTTCTAGTGACGACATGATACATTTTCTCGATAAATATATTTCTTCATTAAATTTTGATAACGTATATTATTATTTGATAATTCGAATAACATATAGACCTAGATACGTAAACATGTTCGTCTGTATATTTTTAAACCACTCCCCGCTCTTTCTAGGCATTGTAAGCTTACTTATTTAAGAAAATTAATTTCTATTTGATCAAGTAAGATATCAAATTTCTTTACTTGAGATTCATTATTCGTATCAAACATTTCTATCGATTGTACCGGTGTAAACAAACGTGCACATTTGTAAACTGACAACGTCAAAATGTTTGTCGTTGCAAGTCTGCAACACAGAAGCGATTAAGACAACTTTTCTTGATTATTTTGGGTGGAGCTCTGTCGTGTTTTTCATCTTCTGTTAATTTCTTGGATCAAAATTCAGTTTTACTTTAACTCTTATTTTATCATTTTGCCGACACTACTTCCGGTAAGTCGACATAACCATAACAATGCGAGGTGCTTGAATTCGTTCAAGTTTGTCCGATTGTTATTGTTTCTTAAAGCATCATGATGACCAAGCGTGTTGCGTACGACATCAACTAGGGCAACTCATAAGGTCAAGGTCGCACCTTAGGGTATAAGGACGGAATGAAACTTCCTTACACATTGGGAATGTTTCTGTTTACCCCATCCGCATTGTTTGTAGAACTGACTGTTTTGGTGTTCGGATTAAAAATGTATTTTGTTTATACTGGTGTAAAATAAACCCACAGTGTTAAAAAATGTTATGTTTTGTCATCAGCGTACTCATCATTCTGTACACTACGTATTTTTCACTGTTAAAAATTTGAATGCACGAATGAATAGAAATAAAATGTGTTTAACGTAGAAACATTGTTTTGTTTACCTTTATAATTGGTTAATTTTTTTTGTAAAGTTCATTGTTCCTTTGTTATAAGCAAGACACTTTCAATATGCAATTTAAAGCAAAGTAACATGTTTTAGAACAAAGACTTGTTGTTTTAAATGATATCATTAAATGTTACATGACACGTTTGAAACGTTTGAAAATTGTTACTTTTGACACAAGTTTCAAATTACCTCATTTATGTGTACTTCAAAATCAGGTAATATCATAATACACGCATTGAAATGCATTTTTTAAAACATGTGTTAAATATGTACATGGTTGAGAATAAAATCCATAACCAAGACACGGATGTGAGTTTTATTTCTCTCCGCATTTCTGACTCAAAGCACTATTTCATAATTAAAAGTATGTAATAATACACAGTGTGTAACAGTATATATAAACATGAACCCTTAAAACAAAACCTTTTGTTGGTATCTTATAACACCTTTTTACCGGTATCACACTCATGTACTTGCGCAGGCGGGTAATTTAAACTAACCAGACCAGTATTAGAATTCAGTATACAGTTTTACCTCTTTCAGCAATTTAATCCAGCCTCTAGTGACTGTAAATATGATGCTATAAGCCACATGATGTAAGAATTCTGTAATGATTTTGTACTGCTGTTGTAACAACATGTGTAGTAAGACCCCAGAGGGCAAGCGGTCAGCTTAAGAAGAGCCACTTGAATAGCCCTCTGACGTGAGACAATTATTTTTGTTTGAAATTACATATTAACTGAGAACTACAAATGAGTCTTAAAGTCAGTGTACTAGCTGTTCGTCCGTGCAATGCATGTCTCCTTTTCTAAACACACATGTTGTATTTTAAAGCGTAACAAGTGTACCATTCCTAAATATCTACTTCTATTTTGTCATACATTGTAACATAACTCGAAGCAGTGAACCTATGTATGTAGGGTTTGATCAGCCACTTGCTTTCGTCAGCTAATACTGTTACATCATTAAATATATCAAGCAATTTCTTGTTACCGGTAGCTACATTTGCTGTATCCTTCCACCAGCCGCTTAACACAGGTGCCACTGTATCCGTCATGCAAATGCATAGTGCAAGGGAGACAACAAACAAGCACAAATGTCAGAGAATCGCAACACAGTAGTATACCTTGTAGCTGAGTTTACCTGCTTACCCTTTCATTCCTTAAATAACAAAAGTCTTAAAGAAAAGCATTCGTGTGTTACTTACAAATGACTGTAATGCTCTGTTAATTTCTTTTATCTTTATGAAAATGTCTTGAGAGCACACTACATGTATTAACAGTAATCGATTTCATTTAAACGACATTCTAAATTTGAAATGACAAAACTTAACATAAAATGGACGGAGTGAGACTTTTGAATAAGTGTTAACTGAACTATTTTTAAATCGGTGTATTACTGCACATAAAATATGCCCCCTAAAAAGGTATCAATGGCACCTGGTACGAAACCCGGCAGGGGAGTCAAATCGGCGTCCAAACCGACGAAGCAGAATGAGAAATTTAAGGACAAGGACAAAGTGAATCCATTCCAAAGGGCTACCAAGAACATGTCTGGAGCAGGAGATTTACGCAGACAAAGAGATATATTTAATAATGTCATTGCGGAGGAGCAGGCACAAAAGGCAAGAGAGATCAAGGAGCTTGAGGAAAAAATAGTGTATTATAAAAGAGACAATGAAAAATTGCTGCGGCAGCAAAACGCTAAATTTGGAATCTCATTAGACAATCTTAAAGTTGTTAAAGAAGACCTGGAGCAGTATCGACTAACGAATGACTCACTATATCGTGAAGTTGAAAGTAGAAAAGAAGAATGTGACAAACTACAGGCTACAATGGACGGTGTGTTGAAGAAAATAAACGAACTCATGATCGAAAGCAGTGATTTGAACCGGGAAAGGCGAGTATATGAAAAGGAACGCGAACAAGTGGCGAGAAATGAGATAGAGATACACAGACTTGTTCACGCAAACAAAGATTTACGAACCGTGCTTTTAAAACACAGGATCAATCCAAATATTGAAGCCGCGAAGGTACACATAAAATCTACAAGCCCTCGTAGTGAAGTCTCTAATAGAAGTTCGACGCTACCAGTCTTATACAACAAGCAAAATTTGTTGAGTTTCAGAAGTGAAGAGGAAGGAAGACCTCTTAGACAAAAAAGAAAATTGAAAGGAATCTTGCGACGATCCAAGTCAAATGGTTATACCGAATATATCAGTGCACGAGAGTTTTTTAGGCGGCGGCCAAGCTACCCAGTTGAGGTCTATGTTTAGGAACAGAACTGTGTCACTCACTTTTTGTTATTAAGACAAAAGCTTACCAGTCGGTCGCAGATTATAACCTCACAGACACTGGTTTAACATTAGTGCTTAAGCATTCATGTGTAAAAGATAACTTCTGCATTGTTTCAGTTATTGAATTTATATTCCTCTTTGATTGTGAATTTCTTAAGGATATTGAACAAAGCTTTCACATGAACAGATCAGTTTAACTATACAAATGTATTATGTAATAAAAAGTTGAGATTTATTAAAAGGATAGGCAAATTTTCTATTTATTGATACAAATCATAAAGATTTTCCCTCCAATTTATTGTTTGAATAAAATTTGAGTCCCTGATGTGTTTATATTTGTTTTATTACCGAAAGCCTTTCAAATCGTAAATGCCGTGCAATATAACAAAATAACATTGGGAT
Source organism: Saxidomus purpurata (assembly GCA_022818135.1). Lineage (NCBI taxonomy): Eukaryota > Metazoa > Mollusca > Bivalvia > Venerida > Veneridae > Saxidomus > Saxidomus purpurata. The sequence continues at coordinate 38,614,477 of JAFMSR010000002.1, forward strand.
ATTCGGAACATCTATATCGCGTGTGACAAATATAAAATAAATTTGCAGTAAACAACATAAGGAATTCAACTGCATTGCAATTTTGAATGCTTTTAATAATAGCCGAAACTTTCAACAAATGGTTTTTAATATATTTCAGAAGAACATTTACGTGCAGCTATATGACGGATTGAAAATGTCTCCCAGATGAACAACATTTTGAGAATAACGATAGTTAATTTCCATACTTCATAGACACAAATATACCCGGTCCGTTGATAACATATAAAAATGCACCAATCAAATTCCCAAAAGAGAGGTTGCCGTGATAATGCGCTATTGAATATTCAGATATAATTTAGTCTGTCGCATAAACGTTTTTATATTATGTCTAAATATAATAGGAACACATCAGGACATAATCAGCGAGAACGCTGTCTGTCACTTTTCAATGTCGCATCAGACGACAGATTCGTAATTACGACAGAAGTGCACGTTCTGCTATCATAAAGAAATCATAAAAAAATAAAAATGAAAAATAATTATAATGTAAAAAAATGTATGAAAAAATAAAAATTAGATACAACATGTAATCGTCTAAAGTACAAATCTATATCAAAATACAATGTACAAATCACAATTATCACTAACTATTCAAGATATTCTGAAATTAAAACAAATAGAATTTGAAAAAAGTTAAGTTTCTTCAAATTTGAATATCATATAAGAATCATACTACCGAATTTACTACGTTGATAAATATTTGCTGAAATAGACTTACGTATATAAATCAAAGCGCTGTGAGCGCTGAAGGCCTGGGGGCTATAGGTTAACTCCCCGAAAAACAACTTTTCACCTACGTGTTCTGCGTTGAATCTTACCTAAAGCGCGGGTCGAAATGTGCAGAGGACGAAATTCAATATATGACGCAGAATGAATGATTCACAAATATATGGGTGACAGGGAAGTTTGTTTTATTATGAAATGTACGTTAAATGAAAAATAATCACATAGTCAACATTATAAAATGTTTAAGCCAGTACAAATAATTCGATCTGCGCTTTGTACAACTTCAAGCGATATGATCTGATGATGTGGGTCGAAAATTATTGTGTACCAATGACAATACCTTAAAACAGAAATAAACAAAGCAATACCAGCAATGAAATATAAATACAGTACTGTACAATGTGTATAACAGAGAAAACCAAAAATGATTCTGGGTTACCTTGTAGTTGTAATCAGTGAAACCGTTCACTGGGCCTCGACATGCAGCGTCCTCGATAAATGGCGGGTGAATTTGATCACGTTAGTTCCTTCTCGGGAATGTACGTAAATTATATCTTTTTTTAGAGACATTTATTTTTAGGTAAATATATATGTAATCGTTCGTAAATAACAAAGTTGTCAATGAAATAACATCAGAAATCTGAAAATCAAACTACAAACTCCTATATCGAGCTTCGTACGTTTCCGTAAATTTCCGTAAATATCCGTACTTTTCCGTGATATGCATATGATTATCTTCCGTAATCAGCTAACAGCGCATTAATTTCTAAAACAGAAAAAAATGTGTAATGCAGCCCGTAAGCTATATATACCTTCCTGCAGTCGTTTGAAGTTTTATGTACTATTTTTATTTGTAACATGTTCTTATCATATGCGGCATTCAAACAGAAGATTGATCTGGTCTGTCTTGCACTACTTTCGCATAGCGCATGTTTACAGTTGTTATTCGCACATAGCACGGCTAAAATTCTTGCAGGGTTGTGTCAACCGACTCTTGGGGGGTGCGAAACTTTTTAACTGTTGCGAAAAATCTGAAGTAGAAAGTTCTTATTTTCCCGAACACGTTGCAATTCGAACTTTGTTTGAGAACAGGTGTTCTTTATATTGATTTCGTGGTTGTTTTTGTTTTTGCAATAGCTAAACAAGGGTTGACAATCTCTTGCAGGGTTTGAAAAAAAAACCGGTCCCCCCTTTAAGAAATGTGGACCATACACTCCAAACTTTTTGCAGGCCCTTGGGGGTTTGGGGGGTTTCTTTTAAATATTTAGGCCTTGGGGACTTTCAGTCCCCAGGCCAAAAATGGACGACCAATAGATCCCGCTACTTGTTATATATGTACACACCCCGTTTGTGTGATGCTGTTATTCTAAATGCTATTTATACCCATGACCATATATATCAGTAAATAGTAATAAATCATCTGTCCAAAACTGTTCTATTGGGAGCAGATCTTTTTGTAATGTGGCGTGTTCATATTATGATATACAGGATACAACTTCTACATCGCGTGACCGATCTACTTACGGTCCTGTTGGTTTGTCAGTAGAGTCGTTACTTAGTTAGTACAATACAGGAAGATAGGCAAGTTGTTTATGAAGTCATGCTTAATATTTATTTGAAGATTTGAATAGTAGAAATAAAAACGTTTTAAACATAGTCCGTGCATTGTGTTTATAAATGATATGTACAAAGGGTTACCCAGAAAATTTCGAACAAATACGAAAACGGAACCCTTGAACAAATTCTTTGTGTCTTTTTGCGCCCTTTCATGCAACTTATTTGCGAAAGTTATGCTCAAGTAACAGTGCATGATAAAAACCTTGTAGGTAATGCAAAAACAAAATCACTCTTCACACTGCAAAAGTTGTTTATATGTAAGGGATATTTGAATCAAACACATAGTTCCCACTTTTTTACTCAAATTCTTCAAAGAAAATATAAGTATTGTCTAAAAATGTGTATATCGCTGTGCTTAAAGCGGCAGCATTAATAATAATTATTTAAGAATCGCACATTTGTTATATAATCATCAAAACTCAATTTGTTACTCATTATAACCATCATTGTGATCAACAAGATGCACTTACAGAGGTGACAAAGGGCAAAGTTTTATAGCTTTATATTTGAAAGAGATGTTTATCTTTCCGCAGATATAAAGTTAAAGTCAACATAAAAGTTTTGGTTGTTTATTTAAGATTTAACTGAAACTATTAAATTTCCAAAACGCTTTAGGAATCACCGAATCGAAGTATGTAACTGAAACCAGTGGTTAAATATTTGTTTTGGAATGTAAACATTTATAGCTAATTGAGATTTAATATCTAAATGAAATATGACAGAAAGAAAAAAATAAACAAAGCGTAGTTTAACTTGCAAAAGGAAAAATGATTAAACAGACAAGCGAATCGATGCTCAAAGGATTTACATGTACGCACGAGGTGTAGTGATAAAACAGGCAACCATAAAGCATTAACATTAACAACAGCAATGGACACATCTGTTTCAGTGCGATACAACAATAATTACAGCGAACTAGTGACAAAAAGTGAAATTTTAAGCTTGTGCTTAAAACTTGAAAATCTGAGAAAAAGCAACACTAAGTTACAACACAAACAGGAAAACAAATACAGCTGTACAGTGAATGCTGTGGAGTCAATGCGTTCTGACCTTCAACGTTCAGCATCAGAAAATGCTACCCTTCTCACTGATATAGAGGTCGGAAAAGAAAAAATCGATCGGCTCCAACATGAAATGGTCCAACTGAAATCTAGATTCGTTTCGTGCCTAAAGGAATTACGGTCAGTTCGGAAAGAAAGGCAAATTTGGGATGATACGAAGGAGTTATTAGAGACCACAGAAAAACGGTCTCATAAATTATCGAAGATTAACCAGGAGCTGCAAGCAACTTTGGTCAAACATCATACTAACCCATGTATTAGTACAAAAAAGGGACGCTCTGCAAAGGAACATGTAAGACGCATATCGTCAACTTTAAAACATAAAAAAGCTATAAATGCTGTGCCAATAAGACAGAAATTATCGTCTCAAAAATTATCCTGGGATTAACTGTGACATATGGTGGTATATGTCTGTCGTAAGTTAATGACATTACGATCGTGTGCTAATTATCTAGTTAACCACGTAATAACCGCGGACATGCTCCATATAAAAATGAATATCTTAACACGAATGAGTGTATGTTAGTGCCCAGAACTGTCACTTATTACCTAGTTAAGCTAAATACGGCGGATATCTGGTAAGTTAAACACGAATTGTTATCTAGTGAACCAGTTGATTGTTTAGTTTCTGTTCGCGAATTGCATCTTACTTTCAAATCATTCTCAAACTAGTTGGTTAAGTAATGGCAGTTCTAGGCACTAACAGACACTCATTCGGGTGAAGATATTTATCTTACTTGGAAAGTCGGCGAATATGTAAATATGTATTATTCGCAATTATTAAGTGGTTAATTAAGTGGTTTACAAGATAATCAACACGAACGTAAGCTAAAAAAGTGGTACGAACGTATAATAAATATCTTACGGCGGAAATATGCTACCATATTTACGCTTATTGTTTTTAGATGTTTCAGAAAAAATTAATATATTATTATTTTCATTTCATCAGTGGTTATTAAATATTTTAGTGAAAAGGATTACATACATATATTTGTGGTTTTAATATAGAGTAAATGCGAGTCGTTTTTTATTTGGTAACGTTTTTAAAGAATTCACGGTTTTCCTTCATACGCACTTGTACCATCTGTATCATTCCACTAAACTGCTGAATACTCCAGACATTAATAAATTACAGGACTTGTTTACATGTCTGATCTGGAATCTTTACACGGAAGACTGCGTTTTTAGGGAAAACAACTTTAATTTATTTTACGATCAAATAAAGCACGCTTCTCTAAGGATGACATATGGTTAATGACGTAACGACGTTACGTATGTAAACAAGGACGTTCAATCGCAGTTACACTGAGGTACAATAACGCGTTCAATAATGTTCGGGATAGTTTTTAAAGAAAATGACGCGTGATAATCTAAATAATGAAAGTATCCCTATATTTTATAGTTGAATAAAACACAGTGAGGAGTTGGAATGCGAAATAAAAATGATAACAATTCTGACACCAGAAAGGCTGACATATGGACTGCGTTTTCCTCCTTTAAAGCAAATGCCTTCACCTACATTAACTATTGCGCTACACTGTGAATTAACATCCTAGAAATTTAACAGCTTTTTCAGCAGCGTTATGTGTCAATAGTCCCGTGTTAATGTTATTTAAGTCGATTATGGTCGATGCTAAGAATATCTTGCTATCTAATTGGGAAGCATTACACCCACACTATTTGATTTCACCGTCCAGTAGCATTCTAGCAATGTATTATCTAGTTAACCACGTAATAACCGCGGACATGCTCCATATAAAAAATGAATATCTTAACACGAATGAGTGTATGTTAATGCCCAGAACTGTCACTTATTACTTGTAACAATATGACAATATGTTAACTGTCGATGTTACAATATTGCAATAAAAATTAATCGTCGGTGCCAGCGAATCAAGTTACTTCTAACATAATTAAGATAAAGAAGATTCCTGTAGATATACGATATTAAAAGCGGCACTTTTGATTCGATCATTGCTTTTTGCTTATGTAATAGCGTCAATAAAAGATGCATACAACGTATGATATCGTACTAGTGTCATTATGGCAGCGACTGACTGAAGTAAGAACTTCATTCGCCAAATTCTTTAATCTTCGGTATCTTTTCATTGTAATACACGAAATCTGGCATCAACTCCCTTTGTGTCAGTTTAATGCGGGCTTCTGTCATAGCACGTTGTTTTCTTTCCGAATAAACAGTATAACTCTATAAACCTCACTGATCCAACATTGTCCAAAACTTTCTGTACAACCTTTATCTGTATGTTTTCAATTTTGCTCTCGTATGATCCGACAAACAATCCGGTTACAATAAGCATCGTAGCTATATCACTAAGTGATACAGGGCCTGGCATTTCATTCCTACCCGAAACACCATTTTAAGGTAGCTTCTGGTCACTCTTTCACGAAAATGCTTAATGGAGCATAATTAAAGTAGCACTGTCTTTGCTCCGTAAGTTTAATAAACTAAAGCAGTATCGTGCGTAATATGAATATGTTTGTGATGAAGTAAGTCTCGTGGGCACATCTGCGTTCATCATAAATAGAAACTAGATATGAATTCTCTTACCAACCTTGACATTTCTCTACGAGATCTGTTAACATTATTCTACTGTCCCGTCCCTAGGGTAATTTTGTATACATAAGAAGAAAGTTGTCACATTTGCTTAGAACAGTTGAGCTGTTAAGAATTGTATATCACGTATCTAAGAATTGATACTACTCGGTCTGTTCTACAGAAACCATCCACGTTGTCACTCAACCTCTTAACGCAACATGTTCATTAGTATGTTATGCATTGAAGATCTTAACAAGGCATATCCCCCGCCGCAAGGAGTTAATGTTACTGAGTGTAGTTTTCTCTCAGAGGTACAAAGAGTATATTTCTTAAAGGCAAATAGGTTAAATGAATAGTTGCCCACATTTTGATTCATATCTATCCAGCGATTTATGAGATATTGTGCGGACACAAATTCAAGACTCAAGCTTTGACCTAAAGTTTTGTCCTTGATATTGAGCAGTTTTGACCGGGTCATGGGTTCTACACATGAATGGAGTTTCAAAAAATATCAAAATCTTTAGGAGATACTTAGCAGATAGACTTTGACCTTGACATTAAGTCGGCGTGGCAGTTATATTTTCTCACCATGTGACATTTGGCAACTTCCGACTGAATTGAATTAATTTTTACTATAAAAATGGAGCTACATGTAACAATCACTTTCATATACTAAACATTACGCCAACTATCTTTTTTAAAGATAGTTCTTGTTTACTATTTGTTTCATAAAACTAGAAGCTAACAAGAGCCAGTATTTCTCTACTGGACTGACTGGACAGTTTTGAGCAAACATGTGAACATGATCTGGTATGCTATCAAAGAAAAGCTAACAGAGATCACTGTGACCTTGACCCACTGACCCTTAAAGCAGTAAGGATAATCTACTCAGTAAGACTGACCAAGTTCTGGTCACTTTGACTTTGACCTTTGTTCAACTTAGCATAAAACAATATGGATCATCTACAAGAAGGCCGGTCGGACGGCGGACGAACCTCCATATCATAAGCTGTTAGTTATCAATAAAACTAAATAATCGCTTAGAAGGATACAAGTCATGGAATACATTCCTTTTGGACAACCATACCTTAGGTTACGTAGTTATACATAATTACCACTGATATTCCATCTCACTGTAAACATAAAAAGAAAGTGTTGTCAAATACCTTAGTCACCATGAACACTTGAGATGTTTAAAGGTGTGCATCATGTTTCTAACAATTGACGCCGTTCGGTCTTTTACGAATTGTATCAAGTATCTAAATTAAAATTCGCTATTTGTTCTTCTAAAAAAACTTAACTAAATGTCTAGAGTTAAATATCAATTCGTACTACATAAAGGAACTAAAATTATTCTTCGCCAGACTGCTAAAATAAAGGGCTTTATATAGATTTACATTGAAATAAATCATTCAAAGTTTTGAAACTGAAACATGGCTTGCGCACCATCGTATGAATGTTTTCGATTTATAACGTTTTCGATTTTTACACATGTATAAGAACCCATCCTGCTTCGATTGTCAATCTTTAGCAAATGTTCATCCTGTAAGTATTATATGGGTAAAACGATCTCGGACGAACGGTCGAAAGCGACTCTAATCCCTGAGTCTCAAACAACTACAGATTTTTCTAGATTTTAGGTTTTACTAATATTTCTTTAGTATTTCGTTTCGGCAAGATTATTGTTGACTAGAAAGAGCATTAAACTGTAATATACACAATTGTGAAGATTTTTAATGTTTACAATGGCAACAGCTTTCTATTTTGACTGCCTGTAATGCACTGGAAACATTACTCTACATGTATACCAGCTGAACATCTGTTCTTATTTCTCCGTACCATGTCACTTATTATGTAATCCTTTGTAACCAAAGGGAAACAGAGAATAATGAGCATAATAACGATGGTTAGAATGCATTTTGCTAGTGTTATTCATTCGTATTACAATAAATATATGCTATAGCATAATTGAAATCACGACACGACATTTTCAATTTACATGTTTTTAGTTTATGTGTACGAAATACAGTAAACAAAACAAAAGAACTGTATGTCTTTTCAAGATACATGCCATTGCAGCATTGCTACATACAACTGATAAATGGTACTGACATTATTACATGTAATGTACTGAAATGAGCTCTCAAAATAATTGTCAACAGCTTTTGCAATTGTCCCGTTATTTTAAAAAATCTTATTCTAATAATACGGCTGTTAAATATTTGATCTTATGGATTTAGTTGATTGATTTCAATACTTTGCAATGACCCGAACGTATTGATTTAACAAACCAAAGTATTTTGGAACTTCTTTTGAAAATGAAAAACAATAGAACTTTGAAGAACCATTCACGGATCGCAACGTTTATACGATTTCTATTCAACTAATAAACTCTTTAAAAATGTAAAAGTATATATAACGTTTTAAAAATTCAAAATCTGAGTAAAGATTACTGGTACTTTCGTTGACTTAAACTGTTTTTTTATTTATTTATTTTTGCTGTGATATGACTGTTGCTTTTATCAAATTTGTTAATGGTTCACGTCGTGGTTATAAGCATACGTACTTAGAACTGTAAAATGCCTCCAAAGTCAAAGACGATTGGGCAGAAATCAAAATCTGCCAAAAGTAAGGGACCTAAATCTGGTGGCACAAGGAAATCGGAGGATAAGCTTGAGCGGTCAGTAGCCCCTAATTCTACACAGGATCCTTCAAAACAGTCGGTAAACAAAGAGCTATTACAGAGGGAGAAAAAAGAACTTATATCATCTTTCCAGGAGCAACTGGATTTCAAACAATCAGAAAACGAGCGGGAAGTCAAAAAAACTCTTGGCAAAATTAAATATCTCAGGAGAGATAATGACAGAATGCAGCGAAAGCAAATAGCAGAGTTTGGAATGACACTTGATACGCTGGAAGACCTGAAAGAAGTACTTGACTCGACGAAAGCAAGTAACGATAAACTACATGACGATATGGTAGAAGCAAAGCTACTTCACGACAAACTCGAGACAGAACTTAAAGAAACACAGCAGAAATACTCCGACACAATGCAGAAAATAAATGATTTGCAAAGGGAAACTAAAGTTTGGGAATCAACAAAAGAACAGTTTCTGAGAGCTGAAGCGAAATGTGAGGCACTAAGAAAGAACAACAAGAAGCTGCGAATTATTTTACTGAAGCACCACATAGATCCGAATGCAGACCCACGAGAACACAGCAGAGAATTTCAAAATCAATTGGACAAGCAACCCGTTAAGACTTCGCGGTCACACCCAGAGTCGTCAAGACGGAAACTCACCGTCAAGAGTAGATATAATAGCATCGGAAACGTAGAAATGATGAAACAATTAAATGCAGAAGACATGAAGAGGGGAATGGGCGTTTTGGCCAATACATTTGATCAAGTCAGCCCGGCATACCTCGGGTTTTATATGAAAAAACGAGAGGCCAGGAAAGAACAAATGGACTATTTCAGGCCAGGCGTTAGCCTACCGAGAATTATTTATGGAAAATAAGTTTCACGTGTTAAAATGATTGTGAATGAAGTTTTATTTCTTCGACAGAAAACTTAGTGCAAATACATCTTACAATTTGCACACTGATTATTAATAAGTACGTTCTATAATCTTACCTGCTTTGCGATTTATTATAGGTTCGCTTTTCTTCAAATTGTGTTTTAGGCTACTTTTGATGACAGGTGAATACAATGTTTCTTTTTGCATTGAAAAGACATTTTGATTTTATTGGAAGTCTGATGGGCTGTTATTAACCACGAAGGCGGCAGGAGATGTTAGTTGCTTAAAACTGTGCATGAGAACGACAAAAAATTGTTAATGAGATAGCAACACTGAAAAGGATATTAGTTCGATTATACTATTACCAGAAATTTCGCAAGGGAAATAAATGCAAAGCGTTTTTTAGTTTTTTACGCGGCTTGCACAATATGACATCATTTTGGCGGCATATCGGTTCCCGCGGTGTTTATGGTATAATAAAACATAATTATTTTCATTTCTTTGTATAAAGAGACAAAATCATGAGTCATGTTAGAATGATAAATAAATACTATTTTAAAGAAGAAAATTAATCGAAAAATGTCAAATTTCAGTACAAATAATCAACGTAGAGACTTTCTGTAATATATTAATTTTACAATAACTTTACATAGATTATTGAATGATTTTAGCGATAATAACTGGAAGCTAACTGTTACGTTTAGTGTGTGATATATATAATATTTGCAAATATTTTGTTATTTCTAATCTGACACCGGTTTAAGGGAGTGCCTCTTTCACGTTTAAATAGACTTTTAAATGGCATCCGGTAAAAGTATATAATAAAGAAATATTATAACAGTCTGTTGATCTGCAGGTATGTCTTACTCATCGGCGGTATAAGGCAGGGTCAGAATAGAGGCTCCGTCAACAGCCAACTAAAAAGATATTACCCTGCAGATCAACCGACACTGTCAAAATATTCCGTTTGTATCTGTATCACATTATCGTTATAACTAATTTGCCATTTACTGAAATATTTTCATAAGTGGTATACGTATAAATGTTTGGAGTAGTGTTTTGGAAATATTTATCGTTATTTTACGAAATTTTAATTAAAGAGACTATCCATACATCTGGCAGATTATTTCCCCGAAACATAAATAGTGTGTGCAATGAACGCAAAATGATAAATACATACATTTTAAAAGAACAACATATATCGAAAAATGCACCATTTTAGCACAAATTATCACAATGTAGGCATTCTGTAATAATTCGCATCCACCCTTTCATTGAATTACAACAACTTTACATAGAGTAAAGAATGTTTGACGGTACCGCAATATATTTTTAAATGGTTTTACCAATACTGATTGGAATGTATAGCATAAACGTTCAGGTAAAGTAATGATACTTGCAAATATTCTATCATTTATGTTTTTAAAGTAATTTTGTTTGACACCAGTTAAAGGGAGTGTTTTAAAATGCAATTAATATAGCATTGCCAATATTGTACAAATGTAACAGTCTGCATTATTCAGTAGATGGAATGTAATGTTATTACTGGCTGTTATGTTTGCCTTATAGTTGATCTGAAAAGAGTATTATCTTTGAATTTAGATCCAGTTTTCTGCAAGTAATTGCTTGTTTATATATTATTTTGTTGATATCTTATACGTTATCTGTATTTAGAGCGAATACAAAATATTTGAATTTAATGTGTTACAATTTTAAAGTTCAACATTATTCAAATTACAATAATATTTGAAAAAAAAAAAACAATTTGGTAAATACAATATGTTGTGTTTTGTATTAATCCTCCGCGTTTTGAATACAGTTTTATTTGTAGTACACCCCAAAATAAATAGATACATGAACAGCGGCATACTTCAATCAATTTGATAATTTTGCAAGATGACCATTACCTTGGTTTACAAATAAAGTTGCTATCTAAATGTACATGTAAAGTGTATTTTCAACGCTGAAGTCGAATCAATCTCAAATAGTTGCTAAGTTCATTGGCTTAATTATAAAAATGCTAACTTTTCAATATATACAGTTTTTAATATCAAGAATCTCATTAACTCCAGTGGTTCCCACATTTATCAGTTATGAGGAGACCAGTTTACAGGGGTCTGTTCGTAAAAAGCTAAGGTCTGGAAGCCGGATTACCTTGTATCTACATCTGTCTCTTCAATCTGTGCATGTCAGGGATTTTGGCAGTTGCAACTGAGGATAAATGCTAGGGTTGACCGGAAATAGAAACAATAAAAAGTATAACAAGGTAAGGTTTTCTGTGAGAAAGGGAGAGGGGGAAGTTCTAATAAACATATGTGAAAAAAGAAAGGGAATAGGAAAAATAAAAAAGGAAAAAAAAAAAAAAAACTTGCCTGGTGGGGTGAACCCTGTCCTAATTTGTCTCTTACGTAACAAATACCCAAAGATACAGGACTGGAACTATTCAAAAAAGAAGGAAACAAAGTTTCCCTTTAAATAACAGAGATTCCCCTTTTAATAACTAAATAAGGAGACACAAAATTGCTAACGGACGGACGGACGGACGACCAGGGCATAACATTATAATTCAAAATTCTTAGTTCACAATTATAGTCGTAAGTTGGTTGTAACCCTTGAAAATTAGGAGTGACACAGAAGAGTATTTCCATATATTACATTATGTGGAAAAAACAAAGGCCCATAATTCGTCAAAAATAATCAAATCACAAAACTCCGACAATATGCGCCAGGGCACTGGTGACAAAATTCTGTGAAATTTGTTGAAATCCCTTGAAAGGTAAAGGGTGCGACGAAAATTACATGTGAAAAAAACAAAGGGCCATAATGGTAAATACCAAACACAAAACCCGACAAATGCGCCGGCCTTATGAAAAACTTCTATGAAAGTTGGTGAAACCGTGAGAAAGTAGGAGTGCGCAAAATGTTACGCCCGCTCACCCGCCCGCCGACGTCCGCAATCTAATAACCAGGATTTTTCCTTCGGAAAACCTGGTATAATAATAAAGAATTTAAAAGACCGTTACAAAACCAGCTAACTCATGTTCTGTTTTTTGTTACAGGATAGTCTTTCTCTGTTAATATACCAAAACAGCAGATATTACTCGCGCACTATCACATTCTGTGTAATTTTAAAACCAATAAACGAAGCAATCTTCTTTATTTCATCAGTGGGTGTTACTTGATCACTGCTGTATGGCCAATTTACCGAACCAACATACTTGCCGCCAAAGGAATATGATATAAAGCATTTACTTGTGAACAGATAAAAAGGAAAAAGATAAAACATTGACAGATAAATGATCAATTTTAAAACGGCAAAGGCAACATATCTTCCTATGTTCACACGAAACTTCATGTGAAGATACGTTTAATGACTTAACAAGTGTATATAAATGCAGCAGTACAAATAAGTGTACTTTTCAAGTTCTAAACGTATGTAGGCCCTATTAAAAGATTTCACCGGAGACATGTGAGAACCGTATCGTCACTTTAGTTAACAGGACTTTCATTACTATAACAAACAAAATGTTGTTTTCTTATATTCTATCGAATTGAATGCTGGTTTTAACGATTGTGGTAGGGTGATGTAGGAGGGTTAAATAAAAGGTTAAATTGCTTTAGGTAACAAGTACACTGTATACATGTAAGTACCAAAAAGGAGGTTGAAAATCGGATGGGACAATATACAATGTAATTATCGGTATCCGAAAATGTTCCATTACTCGTTTTTTATTTCAAAATGAATCTCAAAATTCTGTTTCAACATGTTTCAGGGACACTCTCCTACACCTAGCAAATTATATTTTCCAATATAAATTATGTGTTCAATAAACGAAATGTTATAAAATGATCAATAAATGCAGCTTTAAAGATTAAAACATAAATTCTACTGAAATATTATTTAGCACAAATAATAAACACATAGACCTTCTGTAATAAATCGTTATCCATTTATTAATTGAACAACAACTGTTTAACACTTTACAGTACAGGTACATGTATGAATAGCTTAAACTCTTAGATTAAGTAATAATACTTGCAAATCTATTATTTATGCTTTTAGAGTTATTTAACTTGACACCAATTTTAAAAAGTGCCTCTCTAAGGCGATGAGCGAGATTTTACGGTGTTGGAGTAAAGCCGGCTTGTTACTTGATACTTAAATTTAATATAGGGAATAATTGTTGGTTTCAGTGTAATTGCACGTTATAATTTCACCAAGTGTGCACCAAAAGTGATATTTTCACGAATGGCAGTGGTGTAGCCACGGGTGAAAATAACTACTTTTGGTGTTCACGAGGGAAATTATGGTGATACTTATATTTCAGTATTTATATTTTTATTTCGGTATAGCACGCAATAACCATCTACTTGTGGATTGTTTCTGTCCTCTTCAAAATACTTCAGCCTCATTACTTTTCAGTGTTTTTATTTGGGTAAGATTAGCTCGTAGCTTGTACATTTGACATTTTAACCTCATTTCATTTGTCTACAGCTATCTATACGTTTGATCGTGTCGTAGGTCCTGCCAATCGTCGTGAGAATGTGATTATTTCACACGGGTTCTATCAAAATCCTCAAAGGTTTTCAGGAGAAAGGGAGCGGAAAGGGAATGTTAGGTCATTGTACCCCTATCAAAACGTGAGAGTGTTCGTGTACAGTATGTAAATATTTAAGTACGTGTTGATTAGTGACATTCTTTAGTGACAGACATTGAGGTGCCATAAAAGCTTAAGGTCTCCTTACGCTCAGCCGTTAAATGAAATTCAAATAAACGGAATCTTTCAAAATTTATGAAAGGTAAAGGTAATAAAATGGTTGTTTGATTTTTTACGTGGTATATATTACCCGACTCGACATAATGTTACCCTTACCTTATTGCCCTAATCCACCCGATATAGCCTTTGATTATACATGTTATACAATACCATCGAGACTGTTGCATCCGGCAAAACTACAATGGACATTATAGCTGTTTATTATATATCTATAATTATTTTGCCAAAAATACAGCCTATATTCAACCATCAAATACGGCCTGACAGAAAAAAATTCCGTATTGTATGTACGTGGAATACAAAAAGCGCGGCAAAATTTGTAAGAGTGCATTCAATTGGCTCTAAAATGCACATGACGTTAATAACGTCGCTTTTGACTGGGTCGTTACTATTTGTTTATACGATGACGTCAATAAAATGACGTCGAACTATATGTATATTTCGCGCTAAAAAGAGTTTTTCTTAAATTTTAAGCTTAAAATTTCATTTTAATTCAGTTTATTCGCGCAGACAAGTGTCAATAGGTATATAATAAAAGGGTTATTAGTATAGTAATGTGATCCATAAGCCGGATTAGCTCTCGTCGAGGTCGGATCAAACTCGTGCTACGCACTCGTATGATCCGACGCACGACTCGAGCAAATCCGGCATGCTGGATCACGCTACTATACTAATAACCCTATTGTATTAGACGATAGGTTAATAAGTATCTTGACAGCATTTTATATTTTCTCTGGTTACATACGTTCTTGTCATAAAGGCTTCACCGTCCTAATTGGACTAATTTCGCGCCTTGAAACTCGTGATTTCTTCCTGAAGTTATAGCTCCTTGGACAGCATGTCCGTGATCTTGTCGGTTTTTATGACGTTACTCGCCTTGTTCCTGAGATGTAGCCGCTTTAATAGCAGCTGATAAGAGCTATGCGATAAATCTTGCATTTACCCATTTTGCGAAGCGTGTAATCGGATTTGTCGACTCGCTACCATTAACGACACTTAACGTCATGGCAACAACGCGCTCTCTCATTACCATACCGTTGCCTTCACTTCCTATTGCATATTCCAATCCAATGTTTAATGTCGCTTACCAAAACCGAAAAGGATTTATTGAGGAAATCCAATTTATTTAAAGGAAGCTTTGGGCAATTTCAAATTATTCTTAATAATGAGTATGTCTTATGGTAATTGGCAGTATTCGGTCTTTGCCAGAGACTTATAAATTGCGTAAATTTGTGTATTGTGTTGTTCATTTGGCAATCATTGGTAGCTATGAATGCAGTATCGCGACCATGTGCCGCAATAAACATCTAATATGAGACATTGTTGTGCAGCGAAAGGGAAATTGTCTTGCTTGGTGAATGCTGATTAAAGTGAAACATTTTCCTCCGAGCATTGCGAGTAGGTGGCCCTACAATAAACTTTTTGCCAAAATTCATTAGCAGTCTGAATAAAGAGTTGATTAGTCTGTATGCCTTTTGCATTTTACGGTCGAGCGCGTTTCAAGAAAATTAGTATATATTCTTCTAAATACAAACGGCAATTTACACCGTACTTTGACAAGAATAGATTTATTTCCGAGTCAATATATTACAGTTAACATAACTGGTATAGAAATGAAATATTTACAGAAATGCAAATAGTATTGAAAGTAAAATTTATGGTTAAGTAAATTTTCCATTTGCAGTATGATATTGTTTAATTTCATGGGTTTCAATTGCGTTTCTTTTTGCAAACAAAAATCAAACATGTTTGGCTAACAGTCAGCCTTGTACATGAATTGTCTATTAGTAAGGTAAATGAATTGATAACTGGGCGTTTTCGTGCTAAAGTAAAGCAGTAAAGCATCATTTGTCACAGAAAATCTTACATTTACACCTGTAAGAGTTGCTTATACAGATACTTTGATTTATTAAAGGGACATAACCTATAACTGATGCCAAACAAA
This sequence comes from Saxidomus purpurata, assembly GCA_022818135.1. NCBI lineage: Eukaryota > Metazoa > Mollusca > Bivalvia > Venerida > Veneridae > Saxidomus > Saxidomus purpurata. Next base: position 38,630,721 of record JAFMSR010000002.1, read on the forward strand.
TAACCTCTAAAACATAAATAATAGGATCATTAGGAGTATTATAACTTAACCTAAAAGTTTCAGCTATGCATTCACAGTCAGTATCGATAAAATCAGCGGCAGTACTGTAAACCATTCAATAATCTATGTAGAGTTGTTGTTGTACAATTAATGGGTGGATGCGATTTATTACAGAAAGCCTCTGTATTGCGTAATTGTGGTAAAACGAGGCATTTTTAGCCATAGGTTTTTCTTTGGAATTGTATTTATTTGTCATTTTACGTTCATTGAAAACAATCTATGTTTCGAGAATAAAATCTGCTACATATAGGGAGTGCCCCTTTAAGATTAGACAACTTCATAGTAATCATACTTGATTGTGGACAACTTATCTTAAAACATTTATAAAGCCCGGTCCGTTGTTATAGTCAATTAATGCCAAATTCTTTCTTAAGCAGACGTAACAATTAAAATGGCATAAGGACCATATTGGTACCAGTACAGTGAATCAGTCGGACTCGGAAATAGACATATTGTCTAGGAAATTAATTCTTCTGTCACAAGATTTGACATACGTAAGTTGGTGATGTCATTCCCAATAAAATAAGTGGCACACATTGCTTGTTTAATAAAAGTGCTTTGCCACTCGTTTGCTGAGCCTATTCTGCAAATCAAAAACTTAATTAACTAACCAAGGCTAGAGACTCTAGGTCATACAAATAAATATACCCCCGATACTATAGTCATACCACAGTCTTCGATCGGATATAACATAACTATTCTTATAGGGCAGATCCAATGAGACAGGTAATCAATCTGTTTAGAATTGTTTTAATTACTTACATGTACTAGATACAGTTTTAATGCTGATCAAACTTTTTAAACTTTACCTGCCATTTTGTTGTGATGATGTGAAATGATCATTGCATTCAAGTCCGCAGTCAAAATATTTAAATTCCGATTTAAAGTATTAATAAAACAAGAGTATAAGAGCGGTAGACACATAATATATAAAAGTTTATTTTCTTGCCATACATGAACAAAATTGTAAATCAACATGTATCTTTCAATGGTAGCGTTATCTATAAATGTCAATCATTAAACACTTTACTAGCTTTGCATTTGTCGAGACAATTGGCATTTTCAATATTTTTTGTTGCGAACATTAGCATTTACCTCGCTAACTTATGCTGTCAAACATTGACATTTACGTTGCTAACTTGAGCTGTCAAACATTAACATTTACCTAGCTAACTTATGCTGCCAAACATTGACATTTACCTAGCTAACTCATGCTGTCAAACATTGACATTTACCTAGCTAATTCCTGCTGTCAAACACTGACATTTACTTAACTAACTTCTGCTTTTTCAGCTTAGATGTGTAAACGGATTTTTTGTACGTCAGTATATGGCCATGCTGCCATCAGTGCAGTTCAAAGCGAGAGGCAAGAGTTTTGCACGTCGTATAATTGCCGCATACTGTGTAGCAAGACGAACAATAGTTATTGTATAGTCGTATGTCTGACATAACTGAGAAGATTAGTATCCATTTTAGTCGTATTTAATCAAATAGCACAGGCTACACTAGAAAATTAAGCTTTGACACCTCCGTTTTGATCTCTTGAATGAACTTGTGTCATAGTGGTTGCATATAACTCACACGCGTACACAAACACACAAGATTTGAAGCGATATCTCTTTTCAGTAAGTGGTATATACACACACGTTAAGCCTGCACCGATCCCAACCCTGCACAAAACTGTTGTCCTGATTGTTGTAACAAAGACACACCATACAGTTCGATAATACCTCACTTAAACATTGTCAGACTTAAGTGTGAATCAAGACATAGCACAATGTGCTATCGATCAAGAAAGTTAAGTTTTGGTGAAGTTTCTTTTAATAATTCAACATATATGCCTTTAATAAATTGTTATTTCCTTATTTTATTTTTTGTAGACAATCTACTTTGTTTATAAGGTAAAGGTCATATTTAATGTTGTAATAACTTGTGACCTGACCCTTTTTCCATACATTTGTTTTCATATGGTGTATTTTCCTTAATATTGTAATTATAATTGGAAATAAAACATGTTTTAACCAAATATGGCAAACTAAAGATAACACACCGCAAAGTCACAATAGGCGTTGTATTCAGCAGCACTGAGGAATATAACAAACATACACTCTATCTTTTAAAGATTTATCATTTTAGTTTCAATTTAATTTCACAATTATTACATGTTTTTATCTTTAGAGAAACATTCCCTATACGTGGTATCGATTTGAATAACTTCAAAACTATAAATATCAGGAAATTTACAAGTTTAAAGGAGCACGCACTACATCTAGCAACTTATATTCTCGGAACATAGACTATGTGTTCAGTGAATGTCAAATGATAAATAAATACAATTTCAAAGAAAAACCTATGGCTATACATTCAAATCATAATCGGTAAAATCAGCACTTAAAACATGTTGCAGTGCTGTATATAAATTCAGTTGTTGTACAATTAATAAGAAATTTATTACAAAGGGCCTCTAAATTGATATGTTGTGTGCATTTTCTGATAAATGTTGTTATTTAAAATTGTATTTTTTATCATTTTACTTTTATAGACATCATTATTTATGTTTCGATTATATAATCTGCTAGATGTTGGGAGTGTCACTTTTACTTAGTCCTTTGCTTATTTATCATAAGCAAGGACAAAGTAAAGGGACACTCTCTTTTAGTTATTCCAAACAAATTTTAGAAATGTAGTTTACCAAATGAATAACTGCCCAATGTGTCCTTTTGTTCCTGGAAGTAGTATGGTTTTCGTAATAAAAGTTGATTTGTCTTGTTTTACATGCAATGCCAATTTACTGTTTTGCAAACGCTGTCAGAAAGACGCTTCGAAATGTTTCCGTCAAAAGATTCCATTAAAACATGTTTTTGTACAAAAAACATTGCTGGAAAATATAACTTCCCTCTCAAGAGAGTAGTGAAATGCAACGGTTGAAAGCTAATGATCTTGTTTGCAAAAGCTATAATTTATTTTTTGTAGCATTTTTCATGAAACTTTATTAAAACTACAAACACATAGTTGCTTTACCATGATTACTTTATGCACAAAACATTCTGCAAATGCAAAAGCTCACTTAAGAAAACAATTTTTCTGATTGAGATGAACTGACAAAACGTTAGCAACATTTAAATGTTATTGAAAGGCAAGCTTGTAATGTTTAATTTTAAAGTCAGAAAAACGCAATGTGACATTTAAAGATTAGACGTCTGTTGTATTGAAGATCCCTTTGCATGACACTACGTTATGCTCAACTATTCCATGCCAAAATATTTCAGACTCTACTTTTGATAAACAATACATAATAATGAAGCAACATGGCAAACGTTTCTTTAAAAGAAAGCCTTTGTTTGGAAATGTCAGTTATCTTTTAACACCATAAGTGACGGTTTCGTTTAAAGCTGCTCGCTCTCAGATTTTAGTAAAAAAAATAAAGTTCTTCAAACTGTATATAAGTTATTTAGAACATACAGTCGTATAAAAAAGCTCCAGTGTAAATTCTTGTCGCGTATATCTCTAAATCTAAAAAATACGCTACCAAATACGTTTCAAACGTTTTTGAAATTTCAATATAAACATATAGTGTAGCGGTGCCGTGTAACCGACATTTTCAATCGATTTCTGCAGATTCCTACCTAGATATTTGCTTATATTTTGATTCTTAACTTTAGTTTTATATTTATGTATAATTATGTCAATTCTTTAAAAAACATACGCGAGCAGCTTTAATAAGGTAATGACCAATGACTTGATGGATGAAAAGAAAAATCAGTCTAACTTCTGAACGAGCAGCATTAAAGAGAAAATACTGCTTGTCTGGGTGTCAATCTTTGCCAAGTTTCGATGATATCCTTTTACAACCGAAAAAGGAGTTCGCGTTACAAACTCTATCACTATGTATTGTACATCTAAAGTGCAGTTTCATTGAAATGCTTGAAACAGTTTGCGCAGTAAACCACATGTTACGACGGACAAGGCTGCCAAAACGTGATTCAATTTATGAAATTTCCAGAGAAATCACTGACTCATTACAAACAAATAATTAGTTACCGTTTTCGCTCGTGTTCATTTAGCGTTTTTGTAAAAGCAATATATTTACATTTTGCTGAATATGGAAAACTGATTTCTATAAGGTTATGGCTAGTTTAAATTTCCAGTCTGTCATAACCTGCTGAAATGCATAACTTTGCACTACAAGATTAGCTTTATTCTATGTTATTCGATATTTTTTTGGCCATTACTTCGATTTAAATAAAACCCTTGTCTTCATTGAGTCACTTCAAGAGGTCTTCGTCCAAAATGATCACCGGCATCTTATATTCATGTTTTTATGCAGCCAGCCACTATTTGACAAGTTTTCTAACATCCGGTTACTTAAAAAAAAATTACCATTTCACCCCATAATATGGACATGCATGTTCTCAAGAACAAAATAGCTGGATTCAAAGTCTCATAGATTTACAATCTGGCACCTTAGTTTTTAGTTTGACATCAGATTGGAAGTATCATAACTTAACTTAAAATTTAGCTGTGGATTCCCAGTCATTATCGTTAAATCAGCGACTTAAAGTATACTGCAGTAAACCATTCAAAAATCTATGTACAGTTGTTGTTGTACAATTAATAGTTGGATGCGATTTTTATGGAAATCTTCTTTATTTATTAAAGGTCCATTACTAAGACCAAATCGAATTTCCTTTTAAATCTTGAATTGTAACGGGCGTCTTCGCAGAATGAAAAATAGGGAAATAAATGTCGTAAAATGAGGCCTATTTTGTCATAGGTTCTTCTTTGAAATTGTATTTATTTATCATTAGACGTTCATTTAACACATACTCTATGTTTCGAGAATATAATCTGCTTGATGTAGGGAGTGTCCCATTAAGTTTCTCTGTTCTTTATAACGATGAATGATGAATGATTTCAATTTCCTGTCTGAATATCACAGTAAAATCAGTACTTTTGAATGAGTGTGTCCTTTCGTGATACGATACATTACTCACAGTTCTCTTTTCCCCGATGTCCGCTGAATTTTGCAATATATATTTATTCATTTAGACTTATTTATTTATGTAAAATCGTTTCCTATATTATTTGAAAATGATGATATCGTCAATATGATGTATGATGTAATGGGCAAAGGAACATTTCTGTCAAATCCGTCTGCATACTTGAAGTAATTTTCATCAATTCAACATTTAGTGTACAGAAAATATTGTGATGAGGAGATAGCATGTTGAGACTCTCACATTTTACTCTGTTATTGTAAAACATTAACATATCTTTTATGTTTCGAGAATATAATCTGCTAAATGTAGAGAGTGCCACTTCAAGAATTACAAAACAAATCAGACTTACTTAAAGAATTACAAAACAAATCAGAACTTACTTAAAGAATTACAAAACAAATCAGAACTTACTTAAAGAATTACAAAACAAATCAGAACTTACATATTTGTCAAATGGCCTTTATCTTATGCATAACATTCAAGATATGCATTTACCTGTTAGCAGTATAATTGCAGGTAGATCAACAATTAAATACTTTTCATTGGATCATAGACTTTTTTTCAGTTTTATTTATATACAATACAAATGGCTTCGTTGTTTTTAAACCTGTATTTGTACTCGCTTCTAGTTATTAAGGACATAATTGGTTTCCTAATAGAATCAAACATTGCGACGTCTATGTCACTAGTCGAAACTACTAGTAACGACTGATATTTACAATTTGTATGAATATATGACAGACGTTGTTAAGTCTATATCGTTTGGGAGATTAACGAGATCATGTGATTACCCGGTTCCCGCAATCTCCAGAAATTTTGTATTTGGTTATTCTAAAGCGTCTGCAATGACCTGACTGGTGTCGTTACGTGGTCTAAGTGATTGTTTTTTTCGGTCCATCTCTACTTATAACACGTGACAAAGGGCCCTGATTTTCACATCAATTCTTTATTTCATTTCGTGGCGAAGTCTGTTCCTTTCGGAACCAATCAATCGTCTGAGACCTCTATGATCTGTGTAAGTCTTCAACAAGAGCTCAAAGTATAAATGTTTGTGTTTGGCTGCCTTATCTAGCTGGGGTTATTCTAGGTACCTTTGTCCCTCGTATTGTATTATCTTGAATCCTAGGAAATCTACTATTTTTTTTGTAGATTTTGATTAAAGCTGCTCGCTCTCAGATTTTGGTAAAAAATAAAAGTTCTTCAAACTGTGTATTAATAACGTATTTTAAAACATATGATCAAATAACAAGGCTCAAGTATAAATTCCTGTCACGTAAATCTCTAAATTTAAAAAAATACGCTACCAAATTCAAAAGCGTTGCAAACGCTTTTGAAATTTCAATATAAACATATAGTGTAGCGGTGCCGTGTTACCAACATTTTAAATCGATTTCCGCAAATTCCTACCTAGATGTTTGCTTATATTTTGATTCTAGCCTTTAGTTATATATTTTTGAAAAAGTATGTCAAACTTAAAAAAAAAAAATTTCAACGGTAACTGAGAGCGAGCAGCTTAAATAGATTGGATAAACCTCGTACGTTCTGTGAAGCTATGACATTTACCTATATAGATAATTTGACGCTCCTAACTCGACTTTTTCTGACGAGCCTTATGTCTCTATCCACTCAGATTCACTTTAAGTATTGCTTGAAGGACTTGTCTGCTCTTGCTTCAGCAATAAAATTATATTTCTTTCATGTTTTTCTTAAAAGCACTTACACCTCATCTTATTCAAATCGTTCAAACATTTTTGATCGCAAATCTCGCGGTCAAAATGTATGATTTGTGACTCTAGAATATATTTTCCACATTGAGATATAGCAGTACTCGATAAGTTTTGCTTCCATACAAACGCTATAAAATATCTTCAAACATTATGTTCCTTTTGACCAGACGATATGTTACGGACTACCAAGGCCTCTGGGTCAGAGTTCAAGATCTCTACCCTTAGTAATAGTTTCGGTTTAATATCAGTATTTTGTGTCAGGTCCATAACGTCTTCTTCCCTGAGAAAAATATATTATTTCACACTATAAAACCAAACGCAATACTTCAGAGGTATGTCAAAACTATCAACGATCAAAGCCTTAATAATTATGCAGAATAATAGCAATTAGTCGTGTCTGGTAAAGAACTTTGACAACAAAGGAGGGTCATGAAAACAAGAACAGATGTAGGTTACAGTTGAAAGGAGGACACTTGACAATCTTTTACTTCAAGATTCAGACATGTTGGTTTCGAATGTAGCGTGTTGACCTCAATAGGTGCTTTTTTCGTTGTCATTATGCCCTTTTCTAAGCAAGAAGGATTTATCTTGATTTCTATAAAACCACGTGATGTTTACTTTCTATATTCAAGCTCATGTCTGAAAATGACTGACAGACAAGTACTTTATAAGAATTAGGAGTACACTCTTCCAACTTTACTATCATGATTGTTGCCGAAGGCAAATGGATGATTTTATTGATTTTAAGTTTACTCCATCAAGTGTTCAAATGACAATGACTTTTATGTTAGAATTATTATCGAACGATGACCCCAGAAGATAAAACATATATAAAAGATATTTCTAGATATCATCAGTCAGTGCACTCACAAACAGCGGAAAATGTCACTGCAGATTATACAATAAATACATAAAGATAACGCTTTTGCCATGTGCAAAAGTAAAGGACAACATATACTAAAAGTAGACACAAAACAACGCGCACAGAAGAGATAGGTTACTTTTTAAAAAAAATTGTGTTGTTGATTCTAGAGATTACCTTTACATTTTAGTGCATCAGATTTTGTTTTTCACCGGAAACTTTTAAGCTCATGACGTTTTATATCGTGTGTGAACTTTGTTATGTAGTTGTACCTTTATTACATGTATGTAGTGGATATTTCAAAAGGGCGTGCTCCTGCCTCGACACCGGAGAAAGAAAGCGCCCGCCCTTTTTCAAGAGAATTTTATTAATTAACAGGCGGGCAGTTTACATTCTCCTTAATAAATTGCGTACGTACTCGTCACGGTTGCGTGTGTTGTGTGTCTAACACATCACCCTCAATCAATGAGTGGTTACTGATATTTCAAGACTCTAATTACACGAACACGGAATGAAAATTTTGTAAAATAATTTATGCATCGTGCACGATGCGCTATTTTTCTCATGTAGATTACTTTTTGTGGTAAGCAGCCGGAGGCTCAAATCGTTTACACCGGTGCGTATTGAAGAAAATAGCCGTTGTTAAAAGTCCCGAGGAAAGCTCATGATATAATAATGTGTTCATGCCATATAATAAAAGATGCACCTGATGTATTAATGTTTTCACCATATAATGAAGTGTACACATACTATAATAATATGTTCAAACCATATCATAAAGTATCGGCATAATATGATAATAGGCTCACACAATATAATTAAGTGTGGACATCATCACGGTGGGGAATCACATGATCAAAATAATCTCTAAACAAAAGCACATCTATGAAAAATGTTAGAATATAATGAAAGCCGTTTAGCTGTAAGTTAAAAATATAGCCTTTCTTATGGCATCATAAAAGTATTATAGAACTACACAAGTCTCAATCACAGTCACCTCCTAATAGTGTTGAACACTTCAACAATAAATAATGTTAGTTTCTCGAAGTGTTCGGCATAATCGGAAGGTGACTATGATTAAGGCCTGTGTAGTTCTATAATAATTTTATGTTGCCATAAGATAGACTACATTTTACATTTACAGCTTAACGGCTTTCATTATTTTCTAACTTTTTTCTGAGATCTACTTTTGTTTGAGATTATTGCAAATGTCGAAAACACTATATAGTTTATCCTGTTCTGACGCACAATATGTTTAAATGCGATTATTAAAACGCCGTTTGATATTTGCGACTATATATAAGCTTTTTAATACTCGCAAGTTTGAAAGACGTAACCAATCAGAAACGACGTTACGTCAGTAGTGCGTTAGAAAATATATTCTAACGCAATACCGACATTATGTCGTTTCTGATTGGTTACGTCGTTTAAATTTAACTTATTATTACCTCCCTTTACCTATCTTGGTTGCGCAACAAAGATAGATTGGAAATAAATAAATTCAGAAGCTACACATAGTTTTAAAACGTGCCTTTTTGTTCAGAATGTTAAAATATCTATATATCTATCTGATGCAAATGTAATAGTAGAAGTTATATTGAAATAAAAAAGAAATACTCAACTTTTTAAATAAAAGTTAATAAAATGTAAATTTCTAATAGGGATCTAACTCTATGTAAAGGATGATTTTGTTCCTTAATTAAATCCCAAAAAGAATATACAAAAAGTAAAAAATTGCCACAACCTTTAAAGCTTGACATTCAAATATAAACATATAGTGTAGCGGTGCCACAAAACCAACATTTTCAGTCGATTATTTGAAATTCCTACCTAGATGTTTACTTCTAAGGTTGATTTTAGCCTTTAGTTTAATATTTATGTATTAGTTTGTCAATTAAATTTTTTTAACAGCAACTGAGAGCGAGCAGCTTTAAAAACTAGGCTCCCATGTTAAGTTTTAGAATATGTTTATATTATAGTTGTCACATCTTATAGCTAATCATCATGTAAATTGTTCAGACTGTTTCTCTTGTCAAGGTCAAACAGAATGCTATAGTTAATGCAATATATTTAAACGGTTGAATTTCGAAGGCCATCTTAGTCCTCTTGTATTAAATAATGCGTCATTATTTGGTTAAAAGGGGCGAAAACACAAAATATGTAAACGAATTTTTGATAATGAGAGCTCAATATTTAGGAATTATAAGCATTGTAAAGTCTAAATATTATCATGCCATGAAATTGCAAATATATGAAATCAAAACCTGATACAATATGGCCTCGACAGTTTTATAGAACTGAAACCGAGGTAGCAGACAAAGAAACATTTTTGAGAACTCACAGAGAAACCATTCATGTGGAAGTTCAATTAGCCTAGCGTAGTAATGATCGACTGGTTGTTATCTATTGGTTGTTTTGACATATATTTTTATTCTATGATTCTAGCTTCATGGAGGCTACTAGTATCATTTTATTACCCCTTCATTTTCTTTTATTACCTTGTCTGGTAACAAATGTCATGTGAAAACGCCGAAACAGCAGTAACCATGTCAGTGACCCATTACATATTGTTACTCGGAATGTAAGTAGACATATCGGTTTTCATTTAAATGACCGTGTAATTATTAAAGAAGCTGTAAAGAAAAAATGTATAGTGTTTTACGAGGTATGTACACCGTTCATCATACAGTAGCATCTTCGTGCCTTCCGTCTATTCTGGGCGATGTACTATACATCATCCATCAGCATGCTTGTTAACCTTGTGCTTTCCGTCTATTCGGGGCGATGTACTGTACATCAACCATAAGTATTTTGTTGACCTTCGTTCTTCCAGTCTATTCGGGGCGATATACTGTACATCAACCATCATCGTGCTTGTTAATGTTTGTGCTTTCCGCGTTTTCTGGGCGATATACTGTACATCAACCATCAGCATGCTTGTTAATCTTCGTGCTTTCCGCGTATTCGGGACGATGTACTGTACATCAACTATCAGCATGCTTGTTAATCTTCGTGCTTTCCGTGTATTCGGGGCGATGTATTGTACATCAACCATTGGGGGCAGCATGTTGTTAACCTCGGCTTTGGTGGGGGCTTGTACATCAACCATCTCGTGTTGTTAATTTGGCTTTCCGCGTTTTTGGGCGTTACTGTACCAAAAACAACAAGTTTTTAAATTTGTGCTTTCCGCGTATTCGGGGCGATGTACTGTACATCAACCATCAGCATGCTTGTTAATCTTCGTGCTTTCCGTGTATTCGGGGCGATGTACTGTACATCAACCATCAGCATGCTTGTTAATCTTCGTGCTTTCCGTGTACTTAGTATTTGGGGCGATGAAAGGAATACGAGATACGGCAGAAATTATCCCCGTAGTTTTAATAACAATGATACCCCTGATGTTTTTTCAATATATTCCAAGAAAATGGTTTATACATGCTACCCGACGGTAAAAGTTACTCCCTTAGTTCATCACATTATGTTTTTCAGGTGAGCGTGTATGGGTGGTTGATAGAGTATACATTTGAACAATACAACTCACTCATTTGACAGAACATCCTCCTCTCTAAAGTTACGATATAACACTGACATTATACCATGTTCGTTTAGCTAGACCGGTTTGACATAGTGACGTCATATCTCAATAAAGCAACATGCCGATTCAAATAAAATATCCCGTTTAAGTAAGTATAACAAACGTTTAAAGACTCTTTTAACATGGCAATATATTGGTTTGAAAGAAAACATCTCATCCGAACAAGCAAATATATCTGTCTGCCGAGCCATCTTCTTTCTTAATATATAAATATACCGATTTAACAGAAGAATGTCCGTTCTGTAAAGGAATTACATTCTATCTTAACGAGACCGTATAATCTTTTGTACAGAGCCACATCTTCATAGCAAGTTGATAAAGCTATATAACGACATAATGACGGATAAAGAAGAAACGATACAAGTTCTTTTATCTTGACCAAAAACTTGGTCAAAATGTCCACGAAACATTTATGAGAAACACCTCCTCCGTTAACAGTGGTTTTGAGTCTACATATGCCTGTATTGAAGGATTGATACAAATATAAAACAATAACCTGCAAGAAGAAAACGCATAATTTGATTTTAGAAGTCGTTTGGAATCATTTTATAATAAACCATTAAATAATTGAGAAATAACTTGTTTACATTTTGGATATAATTCTCCATTTTCCAGACTAGATTTTTCCTTCCAAAGTTCGTTGGTCGTTGCAGAAGTCTTGTCTTCATCAGTTACCACTTAATCACAAGGAAATATAAGAAATATTAAGTGATAACAAAATGAGATTTAAGTTATAAAGTGAATTATGAGAACAGTGATCATTTTTGCAAGACATTCTTTTCAAATAATATTTAATATCATGCGTTAAAGCGGAGTAATAAATCGTTGCACATTCAATAAAACCAATTACTCGGATGTTTAATGTCATTAGAACCACTACCAGGAGACCTGTACTGATACACATGGGACTGACTTACTTGCTTCACAACTTTTTCTGTCTCTGTTCATGTAATATTATTTAATATCCCAAGAGGTTGTTATTGCGTGTAAATTAGATGACATGTTGGGATGAATAAATGTCAATTAGAACATGTAAAAAACGGTTTACTGTGCTGTTTCCTGTCAGATATTGCCCAACAAAAAAATGAAAGACGGTTAATTCAAAGGAATGATTAGAAAAATCTTTCGTAACGCCCACAGAGAGTAAACTTAGTGTCTACACTGGTCCGTCCGTCTGTTGAATTTAAACTTCACAGGAATCTTTGGAATGATAAAACACTCTTAGAGGAGGTCCTATACCTAAGGCTTTGTTTGGTACAATTACGCCTCATTTTGTACTTAACTTATATAACAATTGTAGACAACTTCCAATGATCGTTCAAAAACATTTATCATGAAGTTTCGGACAAGATGTCATTTGAAGAAAAAGTTAATGGAAGACAAACATCGGACCGTGAGTGATCACAATAGCTCACCAGCATATGCTGAGGTGAGATAGAAAGTTAAACAGAACAAGAGGGCCAAGATGGCCCTATATCGCTCACCTTGGTACAAATCTACTTGCCTGGTGGAAGATAACTAGACGATGTTATATACCAAACAGATTTTCCTATATACGTCTTTGTTAAACAAGTGACCCCCCGGGCAAGGTCAGTTTTGACCCCTGGGCATAATTCGAACAAATTGGAAGAGGTCTACTAGGCAATGCTAAATGCCAAAAATCTAAGCTCTAGGCCTTGTGGTTTCAGAGAAGATTTTTAAAGTTTTTCCTATATAAGCCTATGCAAAATTAAGTGACCCCCGTGCGGGGTCAATTTTAATCCAGGGGTCATAATTTGAACAATCTTGGTAGAGGTCTACTAGACAATGCTACACGCCAAATATCTAAGCTCTAGGCCTTGTGGTTTCAGAGAAGAAGATTTTTAAAGTTTTTCCTATATATGCCTATGTAAAGCTAAGTGACCCCCGTGTGGGGTCAATTTTGATCCGGGGGTCAAAATTTGAACAACCTTGGTAGAGGTCAACTAGACAATGCTACACGCCAAATATCTAAGCTGTAGGCCTTTTGGATTCAGAGGAGAAGATTTTTAAAGTTTTTTCCTATATAAGCCTATGTAAAACTAAGTGACCACCCCCGCGGGGTCAAATTTGACCCGGGGGTCATAATTTGAACAATCTTGTTAGAGGTCCACTAGCCAATGCTACATGCCAAATATCTAAGCTCTAGGCCTTTTGGTTTCAGAGAAGAAGATTTTTAAAGTTTTTCCTATATATGCCTATGTAAAGCTAAGTGACCCCCGTGCGGGGTCAATTTTGATCCGGGGGTCATAATTTGAACAATCTTGGTAGAGGTCCACTAGACAATGCTACATGCCAAATATCTAAGCTCTAGGCCTTTTTGATTCAGAGAAGAAGATTTTTAAAGTTTTTTTCTATATAAGCCTATGTAAAACTAAGTGACCACCTCCGCGGGATCAAATTTGACTCGGGGGTCATAATTTGAACAATCTTAGTAGAGGTCCACTAGCCAATGCTACATGCCAAATATCTAAGCTCTAGGCCTTGTGGTTTCAGAGAAGAAGATTTTTAAAGTTTTTCCTACATATGCCTATGCAAAAACTAAGTGACGACCCGCGCGCCGGGGGTCATAATTTGAACAATCTTGGCAGAGGTCCACTAGACAATGCTACAGCTCTAGGCCTTGTGGTTTCAGAGAAGAAGATTTTTAAAGTTTTTCCTATTTGTTCCCATAGCAACCAGAGTTATGCATGGAATGGAATTCTTTGAACAATTTTGGTAGAGCCTCATACGAATTGACATTGACCTCTAAAATCGTTTTAGATTGCTTTTTAGCAAAAAAAAAAAAAAAAAACTAAAAAAAGAAATTGAAAAAAAGTAGTTTAAGTAACTGTGACCTTGACATTGACCCCTAAAACTAAAACAAAATTTTGAATTTTTTTTTTAGTAACAGTGACATTGACCTGCTGAAAACAATTTAAAATTTAAAAAAAAAAAGAAAAAAAATCTAATTTACATGTAGTAGTGACCTTGACCTAGAATATTTTTTTTTGCATAAAACAATTTTATAATAAAAAAAATCGAAAATAAAATCAATTTCCTAAAAATGTCGCCATTTATATACGAAATATGTAAGAAAACAAATTTGCTTAAAAATTGGTATGAAGTAGTCATAAGACGACGCATTTGGCTATCCGAAGGGCATTTCTTTACGGTATGAAAAACATAAACAGAAAATTCAAATACTCAGAGCCTCGTTTTTGGACGTATCTCAACCCTCGGGTGGGATTTCCTTATCCACAACTAGAGTCGAGTTTTTTGGACGTATCTCAACCCGAGGGTGGGATTTCCTTATCCACAACTCATGAACATGCTAGATTCACTTTATCGCCGAAATTCCTCGTGGCATTCATCATTTGTCAATTGATTGTACAATGCATGTTGAACAATACTTATACACAACTGTATATTTTTTAATTTGATAGTAAAATGGTTTTGCAAGCCTTTTTCAGCCACCTTGCAGACTAAATAGGTAGCAAATAAGAGAAGACGGACAGCGGCAGTGACATTAAAGTTAATCATAACTGTTACAATTGTCTTTAACGATACAACCTGATAAAGCAGTACTACCGTCAGCAATAACTCACAGAATCATTGATGAAGACCAAACTTACACGTTCAAGTATCCGACCATCACATATTCTCGAGAACGTGCAAAGCACCGGTAATAAACATTTGAGTATTTTAACCTGTACTCAATTATTGACAACTTGGGTTCAGTCTTTGAACAAACAAAATGCAATTATTTCGTCATCATTTACCAAGGCACGATGAACACAGTCGAGCGTTTATGCAAGGCAGCAAGTAATTTTTCATATTACAAATTAGATTTCCATAAGTGTTCCCGAAAGAATATAAAGTGATATATTAGGTTGTGATAGGCTATGATATTCAATCGGTAGACAAAGTCATTTGGTAGACAAGTACACTCAGTTGCATCATTTACGACAAGCCGTTACGTTTTTTATTTAATATTTCACTCAAATTTATAATTCCCTTTGTTTCCACGCAAGTTTTACATTGTTTAAAGGGACATACCCTATAAACGATGTCGACTAAATAACTTCCAAAACATGAATAATAAAATCTTTGGAAGTATTATAACTTAACCTAAAAGTTTAAGCTTTGCATTCCCGGTCATTATCGATAAAATCAGCGGTTTAAAATATACAGCAGTACCGTAAACCATTCAATAATCTATGTGGAGTTGTTGTACAATTTATGGGTCGATGCGATTTATTACAGAAAGCCTCATTTATTGTGGTCAAATGAGGCATTTTTCGCCATAGGTTCTTCTTTGAATTTGTATTTATTTATCATTTTACGTTCATCGAACACATAAACTATGTTTCGAGGATATAATCTGCTAGATGTAGGGAGTGTCTCTTTGAGGTGGCATAGTACCAATGATAAATTATGCATAAAACCTAGATATTTCTAAGAGAATAAAAGAAAATCGTAATAAGATCAAGAATGTGAAGGAAACTGTTTTCCATGCAACCTGTCTGAACTACTGAACCATCTAACGTTACTGTTGTTTATTACATCGTAGTTTTATCAATAAATAATTAATCATAATTTCACTTTATAAGAATCTGCAATAATCATAATTTGCGATTACAGCGTTGGTAATATTCCAGATTCGTGGCGTGTAAATCAGTGATATTTTCCCCTACAAAATAATGATAATCAATTTGATTAATTAACATATGATTGGTCATAAGAAATGCCGGAAGACCTAGCTTTTGATTTAATCCTACGTCTAAGGATACTATTGAACTGGTAGCCTATATACAGTTTCCGGGGGTGGGGGGTTGATATGGGAAGCAATGTAACTAAATCTATTTTATGAAGTTTGTGAGCGGTTATACGTTTTTGCATACTTTTTCATATTTTTTGCATTCTAGCTTCTGTGTCTTCTGCATTGAAATTTAAATTGTTGCATGTTTAGCATTTTACCCGTTTCGTCATTTCGGAAAATAAACAAATTATTAAAAAAAACTTTCAAAAGTTTTCGGCCCAGTGGGCTACTGTCATGATAATCAACCCGATTTGATAGGATAATCCAGTTTTCGCTGAATTGATACAATTTATTTTTTTTGACTGCAGAGGAAACGTATTTAATGCATCTTTGATGATTATATTTCAGAATGATTTTGATAACTAAGTAGTACGAGAACGTAGTTGGTCGCTTTTTGTTTAAAACAATGTGTAATGATGGAAGATTCTCATTTGAATTTGCAATTTGTGGGGATAATTGCAATAATAACTGTAAAATTAGAAGAGGGCTGTTTAGACACTGTGAGAGTGTTGTTCTATGGCTGGTTAGAGGCAGCAACATCCTCCTGGTTTATCTGACTTAAGATATTTAGGAATGTGTCGAGGATACCTCACATATAGGTTATGTTGCAAGTGTTTTCTTTGAATCACTTAAGTAACATAACAGGGGTCAGTAACTATGGCCTGTCGATGGGCATCAGGGCATTAGTTTATAATTGTACAATAAAAAGACAGTGTGTTGTGCTCATATTTCTTTCTTACTACTTGATGTTCAAATAGGCCCACTTTAGCAACTGCAAACTATAAACTAATTAAAGCAGGCTTTTAGAACATTGAGCTTCACGAAAGGTACTTAAAGAACCTAGCAGATTGGGAGTGATTTAATGAGCAATTACTTCTCGTTTTACTTGTGTATCTGAAAATTGATATAAAACCGTTATCTACCATCAGAATCTGGTTTCATCTCGACTCGCATAAAACTATCATATAATTAAATTGTTTGTAGGTCATCAGATGGAACAAAATGGATTTTCGAGCTAACAACATACCACGTGATACTTGAGGTAAACAGCAGAATACGGGAAATAGGGACAAAATATATATAGCATGAAAACTACAGTCATGAGTTTGAAAAAATGTTCCCTCTTGCAAGAATGCCTTTTGTAAATTATGTATAATTTCTCATTGGTAATCATTTATTAGAGTGTAAGACGATTCAGTGAATAAGGTCAAATACTGTTATCGCTGTTTAAGTAAACTCCTGTTTAAATTTTGTTTAAAACTACTAAAATAATTATCTCTTGGTCCTCTTCATCAGATAGAAAACGCATTTTTGAGCCCAAAACTGATTTATTCAGACGTTAATAACTCTGCCATCGACAATATATTGAAATTAAACTATTTCTTTCTAAAAAGATCTTCATATTCTACGGAGGACGTTTAAATATTTCTTGAACTAATTACATGAATTTCATTTCAAACAAATGTTAACATGATCTAATGAAAAAAGACAAAACTTCAATAATTCTATAAATTTATATGTGCATTTGTATCCAGTCATATCATAATATAGATCTATACAATATTAAAAATGGTTGACTTAATTTCTTTTAACAGATCAAACAGACTTTTCAAAATGCAATTTCAATGAAATAGAGAATGAGAAATAGAACTTCATTGCAGTGCCGTGCAATGAAAAACATACTCGTACTACTTTCCATGATGCAGGATATTATCTATGCTCTTTAAATACTTAGTGCATGTAACACTCGGGAAGGGCAGTGAACTGCTTTAAATGATGGACTGTTCCCCGAAGTAAACGCAACATGAGAAAACAGGTACTTAAGAAGGAAAATATACGGAATTTGTATATATTTAAAAAGAGATTTGACACAGTGGTCGTTAAACAAAAAGGCAACTAGATGAAAACAATACGGTAAGGAATGATGAGGTCATCCTTTTTGTCAGTGGTTCCTAATAAAAAGTTATACTTAGTACTGGAGTATATGCCAGAAACTGACTGAACTTAAAAGCTACTAACACTGCCTAATTAAAGACAGTGATGAAAATAAATAAATAAAATTGCAATTATTCTATAGCAGAGCAAATCGTACTTTACGCTAATAGATTACAAAAGAAACTGTGTAATTTCGTACAGTGAATATTGCTTTGAGTTTTATTTTCACCAAACATCATTGTTTTACAGAAGCTTGAGACAACCTTTGAGGTTTACGTATTAAAGATGATCGGTGGCGGGTATTAACTAAATGATATCACTTTAGAGGTTAATATAATATTAGTTTAACATAAGAAATACTCCTATTATTTTCTTCCCAAACTACGATGAATCTTGACCGTTCCAAGGCGGTGCCCCACTGTGTTCCGTTAATTGTTCGTTTTGTCCTCGTGTGTTTGCTTTGTATGCTTGTGTGTGTTGGTAGTGTATGTTTGTGTGTGTACATGATTGTGTGTGTGTTGTGTGTGTGTGCGTGTGCGTGTGCGTGTGCGTGTGCGTGTGTGTGTGTGTGTGTGTGTTGGTGGTGTGCACTTCTGGGTGCTGTGGGGCTCGTTTTGGGGAGGCTGCGTTTTTGGTACGTGGCATTCCCTGTTTGATATTATTTTTGTTTTTATTCAAAATTTGAAAATTAGTTTTTTTTACTTAACTCCACTCTTAAAATTTCTTGTTTATTTCGGGGTTGCAAATAACTTATAACAAGTAGTATACGTATTCCAGCAGGATTTCAACACTAGTACATCGAGAGGGTGAACGATTAGAAGATGTCTTAGCCAATGTTAAAATGTACTTTTAGCTTATAACATGCAGGAATCGGTTTTGACATTAATTTCTAAGAAAGAAAATCTTCATTTTGTGTAGGAGTTTCATTGCAAAGAAAACTTTACTGGAACAGTGAACATGACAGAATAAATGTCGATAGCAACATTCAAAATGTTGAAGAAGTTTTCTTATTTTCCGCCAGATTTCCGTGTCGATTGACTTTGTGACTTTTAATTATGTTTACCGATGAGCGACTCGTAGGAGGAATCCGTTAGAAGTGCACATTCCATTGCCTGATTGATGATTCCAAAATGATTGTATTAAAATAACAGTCTTACAGACGTTTTTATAGGCAATAAAGTTATAAAACACGCTATAAAGTTCCCAATTTAATCATCATTTATTTCCCTAACTAACTTCAAGCACCTCTTATTGATTATGTTGCTAATAATAAACCAATGGTGATAATATAGTCATTTTCGGATGTTTGAGTGGGTTATTTACTTCTCTTCGGCTTTTGCTTATCTATTTAGTAGTCAATGACCATCTACAATTGCGATTTGAAACAGTTCAAATACCCCCGTTGGAATGGTATAAAGTATTACCATTGACCGTCCGTCTATCCGTCTGTCTGTTCGTGCGTCCGTGTAAAGGTTAAGTTTCACATCAATAACTTTTAAACGGTTGCATGGATTTTGTACGTTTATGAACATAAATGAAGTTCAAGCTCGATTTTTTAACAATCTACAAATGTATCTAAGGGTTATGTCCCTTTAAAAAAAATGATGGTTGTCGATCAAAAGTTTTTAAAAGGTCGGATGGATTTGATTCAGACATTAAGTACAAGTTAATGATAATTAAATATAGGTCAAGTTCGAGTTTAGTTACAATCAGTTTTTGGCCTGGGGACTGAAAGTCCCCAAGGCCTAAGTTAGTATACCACATTTCAAACCCTGCAAGAATTTTAGCCGTGCTATGTGCGAATAACAACTGTAAACATGCGCTATGCGAAAGTAGTGCAAGACAGACCAGATCAATCTTCTATATGATAAGAACATGTTACAAATAAAAATAGTACATAAAACTTCAAACGACTGCAGGAAGGTATATAGCTTACGGGCTGCATTACACATTTTTTCTGTTTTAGAAATTAATGCGCTGTTAGCTGATTACGGAAGATAATCATATGCATATCACGGAAAAGTACGGATATTTACGGAAATTTACGAAAACGTACGAAGCTCGATATAAGAGTTTGTAGTTTGATTTTCAAATTTCCGATGTTATTTCACTGACAACTTTGTTATTTACGAACGATAACATATATATTTACCTAAAAATAAATGTCTCTAAAAAAAGATATAATTTACGTACATTCCCGAGAAGGAACTAACGTGATCAAATTCACCCGCCATTTATCGAGGACGCTGCATGTCGAGGCCCAGTGAACGGTTTCACTGATTACAACTACAAGGTAACCGAGAATCATTTTTGGTTTTCTCTGTTATACACATTGAACAGTACTGTATTTATATTTCATTGCTGGTATTGCTTTGTTTATTTCTGTTTCAAGGTCTTGTCCTTGGTACACAATAATTTTCGATCCACATCATCAGATCATATCGCTTGAAGTTGTACAAAGCGCAGATCGAATTATTTGTACTGGCTTAAACATTTTATAATGTTGACTATGTGATTATTTTTCATTTAACGTACATTTCATAATAAAACAAACTTTCCTGTCACCCATTTATTTGTGAATCATTCATTCTGTGTCATATATTGAATTTCGTCCTCTGCACATTTCGACCCGCGCTTTAGGTAAGATTCAACGCAGAACACGTAGGTGAAAAGTTGTTTTTCGGGGAGTTAACCTATAGCCCCCAGGCCTTCAGCGCTCACAGCGCTTTGATTTGGTACAGGATTGACGGTCCGTTTTTTACTTAAATGTCAGCAAATCTTCGATCAATAACTTTTGAATGGTTGTGTGCATTTCTTTCAGATTTGACATGTAGGTTTAGAAACATAAAATAGTTTAAATACACTTAGACTTTCTGCAACAGTGCCAGGTCATCTTTCAGAGCATATTCGAATAGATCCAGCAACTTCTCGTTGTCTATCCTATCGCTATGTAGTTTCGCCAGTGATTTTCTTCAATTTCTGATACAAATGATTATAGTCATTGGGAATTTTGAAATAACTTTATGCCATAAATCATCTTTCTACCATTAATTTACAAGTATGCATTACTGAAATTCTTCGGCCTTTCTTCGATCATATTTGATTGCTCAGAGATTTTCAAGTATCGACAGACCAATGCTGTTGTTATGTTACATATTTAATTTGAATAGTTGTACAATTCTGTAAGCAGCAGAGCAGAACTGTAGTCTTAGTCTGAATCTGTATCATTTAGAGAAATGATGCTGTATACGCCATCGGAGTTGTAACAGAGTGTACATTGGCTGTCCGTCCGTCTGTTGTCCTTATATTTAACCGTCGGTTTAATTATGCGCACACCACGGCTGATTTGGGCTTGTTGTTAAGTTTGTTATAGTTGTGTTGCAATTTATCGACTCAACAATGAAGTAAATTACAGCTTTGTAAAATGAAAACAACACATGCAGTGCTCTTACAGACATATGTGAGCGGTAAGAAAATGATTTTTATACTTTTCGTCCCAATCCAGGGGATTAATATTACATGTTATTATGTTCGTTGAAATATTTCGAAAGCAAAATGTAGGACTTTTATTGGCTAGTGTATTATTCATATCTAACATATTTTATAGCTGTATTGTCTTTTCATTTTCCTATGAATTGATGACTTTGAACAGACTAGATTATATATAATTATTATACTGCACATAAAGCTTCGTTCTATAATATGTCTACATTGAAAACGATTACCCCACTTACAATAAAATATAATTACATATATAATATTTCATTGCTGGAAGTGTAGGAGAATCGTTTCCAAACAATAAAAGCTGATATATATCGATTTGTTTATGCATTGCTTTTTTATTGGATGGAATGCTCTTATTTAGCTTACCTTGCACAAAGGTCCAGAGTGAGCTATTAGGATCGCATTCCGTCCCGCGTCCGTCAGTCCACCATTTCCTTCAAACGACATCCCCTCTAAAACCACCTAGCCAATGTTGATGAAACGTTGCAGGGATGTTCCTTTTATGAAGTTCTATCAAAGTTGTTAAAAAAATTCCATTCCATGCAGAACTCTTGTTGCTATGGCAACAAATAAGAAAAACGTAAAAAATCTCTGAAACCACAAGGCCTAGAGCTTAAATATTTAGCATGTGGCATTGTCTAGTTGACCTCTACCAATATTGTTCAAATTATGATCCCCGAGTCAAATTTTACCCGGCCTGGGGGGGTCACTTGGTTTCACACAGGCATATATAGGAAAAACTTTAAAAATCTTCTTCTCTGAAAGCACAATATCTATATATTAGATATTTGGTATGTAGCATTGTCTAGTGGACCTCTAGCAAAAGTGTTCAAATTATGATCCCCAGGTCAAAATTGACACCTCCAGGAAGTAACTTGAATTTACACAGGCTTATACAGGAAAAACTTTAAAAATCTTCTCTGAAACCACAGGGCATTGAGCTTAGATAATTAGCATGTAGCATTGCCTAGTAGAATAATACCCCCGTGCTCAATATTGGCCCCGCCCAGGGGGTCACATGTTTTATTCTTTTACAAAGACGTATATAGGAATACCTATTTGGTATGTAACATTGTCTTGTGGTCTTCCACCTACTTTGTTCAAATCATGCCTTTTGGGTCAAAATTGACCACACCCATCAGGCAAGTAGACTTGTATTCAGGTGAGCCTCTTGTTTAAAATGTGGATTTGGAAAGTGAGGTACTGTTGCGAATGCCTAGAAGCTGTTACTTGCTCTCAAAAAAACTCAAATGCAAATATTACTTGTGTTCGTTCAACCAATCTAGTAAATGAGTAAGGAACGAACTATGCTGTTTCTTAAATGCAAGTAAAAGTAAACTATTTCAGACTAAGCTTTAAGAAATATTACCGTTTTTTTTCTTCAAAATCTGAGAGCAAGTAGTTTTAAACTTTTTTTCGTTTATTCTCATTCAATTACAACACAATCTTCACTTGCAAGATACTCGTTTTATTTGTTTGGTACACTTTGATGACTATCGCTATTTGGGTGACAAAAAATGATGATTTTTAGATATCGGCATTTTTGGTTTTTTGTGTAACATAATGCGTCATGATGGAAAATATTCATTAAAATTTACCTTCAAATAGATTAATTGCGTTAATAACTGACTGTAACAATTTCTCAAAATGACTGGAATATTATATTACGAAATAATTTCAAAACAATTTAATGTCGTAACTTCAAATTGATAGTTTATCTTCCACAAAACACATGTCGTGTAAAACTAAAATTGCATTTACAACGTTTCCTGAAACATTTAATAACCAAAACAAAGGCAACGAACACTCCGCGCTTTGTAAAAGCCAGCATCTGTCTATATATATTATTCATAGAACGTCTTGCTTTGAAATCCGCCAATGATATAAATACCACGATGTGTCCCAGGTCTGTTGTAAACGAAGAACAAATAACGGAAGTATACATCAAAATTTCCGGGCCGGTCAAGATCCGTCCTGTATACGATTTTTGCAATATTTCAGTTTAGTGCCTATACCTTAAGGATTTCTTAAATGCTAAAGAAATTGCTGACCACATTCACATTGAGTTCAAACTTTAGCTTAAGCATCTTACGTGATGTAGTAGGGACATTTTAAAGCTGCTCGCTCTCAGTAACGGTTGAAAAAAATATTATTTTTTAAAAATTGACATACTTATACATAAATATCAAATTAAAGGCGAGAACCAAATTATAAGCAAAAATCTAGGTAGGAATTTGCAGAAATCGATTTAAAATGTCGGTTACACGGCACCGCTACAGAATATGTTTATATTGGAATTTCAAAAGCGTTTGCAACACTTTTGAATTTGGTAGCCTATTATTTTGAAATTTAGAGATATACGTTGCATGAATTTATACTGGAGCTTTTTTATATGACTATATGTTCTAAAATACGTTATTAACATATAGTTCGAAGAACTTAATTTTTTTACCAAAATCTGAGAGCGAGCAGCTTTAAACGTAACAAAACTTTGGACTTTGCCTACATTTTGAAGGGTTATAAACTGTTTTCCCTTTTTCAACGGTAACGTATATACATGTATATAGAACATGTTGCATGATTATACGGATACTATAGAGATAGCCATAAGAATTGAGTAACTAGTATACTTAGACAGTATCAAAAAAAACAAAAAACAATCGGTTTATATTTTGGACTTTTTTAAATTTTCAAATTAGTCTTTTTTTTCAAAATACGAATTCGATTTCGTTACAATTGCATTCGACTATGCTACAAGTAAATTAAACAATATGATCTGAGTAGTGTATGTAGAAACAGCGACACGCGCTTTGCAATTAATATATAAATTCTATATTTAAACAACCATGTTCAACCACTCGAAATAACTTTCTTTATTTTAAATGTGTGTGCATGTTGATTATGATTATACCTTTATTTGTATTTGTATACACTTGTATATATTTCTATAATCTCGGTAGAAGAAGAAATTAAGAATCAGTTCAGTTCAGAACTCCAGTCTCGCTCGTTCGTTCTTTTCCAAGGCGAATTTTTAACGCTTAAAGTGTTTGTGTTAAATATTTTAAATAAACGTTGAAACATTGATCGCACTTTAAAAAATGCTATTTAATGTGTTGTATAAAAAGGCTTTTAAAGTTTTTATACTTTTTTATTGAGAATGAAATTTATTTTACTTAATTTCAGACACTATCGAATGCAGTTGCACTGCAGTCGGATATTTACTTAGTTGTATCAGGTAGACGAATGATATTATAATCCTAGAATCATTCCATGAGACGTTTGCTACGTCGACAAGGCAGTTCTTATAATATTTTCCATGTTAACATCGACAACAATGATATTTGGTCATTTTGCACAGGTTGTGAAGGCAATGAGTCAGAGAGAATGTTCAAGAATGATTTGTTACAGAGAGAATGTAATATAGACAGTATATAAAAGGGTCATAACTATCTGACAACATGCAATATGACCTTGACCATTACGGGAAAGTCTTGGTGCAGCAGATACAATGACCCTTGCCCTTAGGTCAGTTTGTTGAGCAATACATGTTTGGTTGTAAAGTTTGATGGAGAAATCTTAAGAAATGGCAAAGTTATAACCAATGTTAAGTTTTTGTGACGGACGGACCGACGGACCGACGGACGGACGACAAGCGATCTCTTTGTATCGCGTTTTCTCCGAAAGGGCGACACAAAAATGAGTATAAATGTTTAATCTACACAGTACTAAGTATTGTGATTTTAGATTGTCTACAAACAGCTGTATAAATCTATCGCTCCTTCTACGATGGTTAACTGTTTTAACCTAACATTAGCCAATCGAGGTGCATTAAATTTACAACACTAAGTTGTATGATGTTTCAATCCGTTTTGAAAAGTTGACTTCTTTTTCTTAAATTATTTTTTAAATAATAAATTTTTATATTTAATTATGGTGGGGCTAGCCCGCCGAGGAAACCTTCCTCTGATAACATTTTCAGACCAATATCCAAAATAGTCAGAAAGGTGTTTTTGCTGCCCAAGAATGGGCTCTGAGCCTAGGTCAGAGCCCAAGGAAAAACCTTGTTAAACTACTCAACATTAGATGTTAATTTTAACTTAGAAGTTAAGTAGTTTTGATACCTCATGTTGAATGGGTCATTGGGGATAAAATAGGTGACAACAAATAGAAAAGGGGGGGGGGGTTTTTTTTTCCCCTAAAATTTTGGTTTTTTTTGGGGGGGGGGGTTTTTTTGGTGGGTGGTTTGTTTTTTTTTTTTAATTTTTTTTTTTTTTTTTTTTTTTTTTTTGGTACAGGGCCCCCCTCCTTTTCTCCCCCTTTAACCGGGCTTCCAATTTTTTTTTTTAAGGGGGTTTTTTTGGGGGGGGGGTAGGGCCACTTTTTTAATGGAAGTTTAACAAACGATTCCTTTGTCAAATCATGACTCATCGGATCTTTAAAATAAACTGCACATAGATCTACTTGATTAAATATGGAGTGAATGATCACCAAAAACTTAGGATTAGTAAACCTTTAAAATGAAGTAAACTACGACATATGATTGTTTCATCGACAAGAGAGTTTGCAGATGTAGAAAGATTGCTAGTTTGTTATATAATCGAGTGAATTGGTGATTGACAATTAACTGCGTTTGGCTAGACATTGCGTCTAAATCCAATAAGACACTCGAAAATTGAAGTATTTGATTTTCAATTTGATCATAAATTTAATTTTAACAAAGCGTATGCAACTTCCGTAAAGGCATGTAACATTTGTAAATTTGGCGAGACATGCCGACCTTTGTACGAAATCAAAATTGATTCATTACCTAGGCAATTTTCTTGGATAGGAGAAAACTTATACGAAGTCTGTCCAATAATTAGAAATAAAGTACAATTTCGGAAATACACTTTCCGTTAGCGACAGTGAAGTGATTTTAAAAGTTTAGTATTGATTTGAAGGCCTAGAACTAGACCTGAGCGATTGTAGATTCCAGTGACTGTTGGAATGAAAGTTTAAAAACACCAAAAAGTGGTACAGAAAATCAAAGTTTGTTTTCTTATCTTAAACAAACTCCGATATATGTACTATTTGATCCCTTAAATTTCGCTTTTCCTTTTTTTCCGAGCCATTGTTGCAGGTCGCGCTATCTAATCCCTTGATAAACAATTAATTTTGTAGGCTAAAATGCTACTTTACTACAAGTTAAATGAAACATTAATTTCAAAGTTTCGAGCAAAATTACCTAAATTGATGGGGTAGATTTACCCCACCCACGTTTGGAAAACTTTTTTCTTTTGGTTAAATTATTCATAAAACATCTAGAACTGATTTAAATGAGCACATATGTTTCAAAAACACACGTCTTTTCTTTAATGTAAAAAAAAGAAATCACCACAAGTTTATAATAATATAATTTCCTGTTTATCTCACTTACTTGCTAACTATATATACTCATTCAATTCATAGATAAATGCAATATTATTATTTAACACCCAACAGATTGCATGAATTTTAACATTTTGAAAGTAAAATATGTTCAATGAAACGTATATTTCAAAGTTTCGAGCAAAATTACCTAAATTGATGGGGTATATTTACCCCACCCAATTTTGGAAAACTATTTTTATTTGTTAAATAATTCATTAAACATTCAGAACTGACTAAAAGTAAGCATATTTGTTTAAACAAACACACTTATAATAATACTTTCTACTTATTTTGGCAACAGAATGTATTATAGAGTTGGCGCAAGATAAATCACTAGGTGACAGGTCTTATCATGGGAAGGAATGTAATGCTTGACTTTGGAGAAGGTTTCTCTTGCTTTTCATACAAATGCATAAATCCTGACTAACTAATTGTCTACCAGGCCGCAATGGATACACAATCTTTGAAAATGTGTTAAATATCTTATCTTTATTGTTGCTATCTCTCACATCAAAGTCTGCAAGTGCTTGAAAAACATCTGCTTTCATTTCATGTTCAGGTTCTTTGAAGTACTTAATATCGATTCGTCCAAGTTCCACTACTTCATCAAGTCTCTGCGAGGAAAACATGTGTGAACTGGTATACCTGGTGTATTGCAAGCAAATATACCCATTCCAAGTAAAGTGTTGTTTCCATCTAATGTTCTTACATTATGATCAACATTGTCAGCAGAGAACTGGACAAATGATCCTGGAAAGTAAGTTGGCAAACTGATGTTCAACATTGCAGCTGCATTTGACTCAAACTTCTGCACTTCCCAGTACGAAGAACAGAAACCCATACTATTTAGAGTATCGATCACGAATCTGGAGCCAAAATGGTGATATAGCTGTACTGCAAGTGCAGTCTGAAGAGGAGCTTGGATATTTCAAGGTCTACAACTTTGTATAATTGCTTGACCAATGGGCCCGATCTTTACAACTTTTTCTTTTTCACTGAATAGCAGGCTAAGAAATTGTTGTAGACTCTCTGGAATGAAACTATTTTTCTCGCTTGAGGCTATAGAGTCTGGCGATGGATACACATTGTTATCTGTAACAATGCCCAGAATATCCGATTTAATCATTTTTGCAACTGTTTTGATTAGTCGTTTTTTTCTTCATCTTCAGTTCTTATTCTTTGTTTTCTTCAAAGCTGTGTAAAATTGAAGATGCTGTTTGCTTTAGTGCAAGTTTATCGACATGTCCTTCTTTACTACTTATAACAAGTCTTTCGCCAAAATAATCTATTAATTTCCTTTTCAAGTGTTTCACCGAGTATGCATGTTCACCACATTCTTGATCTATCAAAGTACAATGTAATTAGTTCTGAAAGAGTAGCAACATCTTCACTGTCTTCTAGGTATTCTACTACTGTCATAAATTCATCATTATATCTCTACATGGTATTCCAGTTGGACTTTTGACAAGCATATCTTGAAATACTTTTGGAATATGTCTACCAGTTCTAAAATTAACATTACATGCCTGGTGGTACACTGCATCAGGAGCAGGCAAGTCTATAACTGATGCTAATCTACAGGCTACATTGTCTGCCCACTCATCATTTCTGTGTGCACATACTTCTTTTATTGTAGACTGAAAATCAATACTTCTAACTGGAAAAACATCGTGTCTTCTTTTTCTGAAAGATAGTTTGGCATCTTTTCCACAAAAGATACATTTATGATTTAAGTTAAAGTCATTTATAGATCTTAGTGATCTGCTTTCGTTACCATTAATGTCTGTTTTTTTGAACACATTTCTTTTAAGAGTACATGTATACTTCTTTCTGCATTCTACGTGCACTTTTTGACCTGTAGTTGTTTTTATTCTGTCCTGTTTCAATGCCCTTATCTCATTGATCCATTGACTGCCTTTTGCCACAAGAACAGCAATATCATCATGGTTGGTGACTACCATTTTACATATGGCACACACTTACAACTATAACATAAAAATGAAGTAAGTACATTTACTGGTGAAATAATCCTTATACATATGATTTTAAACCAGCTATAAGCAAAACTGATAGTAAAATCACTTGTAGTGTATTTTAAATATTAATATGTAAAGCGTATGGACAAGAACTTTCAAGAAGAACGTGAAAAAAATCCAAGAATAACAGGCATAAAAGTATGGTGATCAAGTTAAAGATATTTCAAAACAGATATTTCATTCATTAGCTATATAATGGCAAGTAGAAAGTAGTGGTATGTAATTTCAAACTATGAAAGACTAAGGAATCTTTATATGGTCTTATAAACTGTAGCTCCTCACCGTGTTAGTTTAAATATAGCTATGAGATATTAATCTTGGGCAGCATCAGAGTTGATCAAATTTGTCAAACGTAACGAAGACTATGGCAGCATGGATGAATCTGAAAAGACACATATCATTTAGATATAGATATAAAATTCATCTGTTAGTAATTTGCAACTCTTCTGAAATAACTAAATGTGAACGTGAACAGATCATGCAAAGGTATATATAAATGTAAGAAATTTTTAGATATGAAAATAATTTTTAATCTCTTTTTTAAGAATAAAGCTAATATAAACCTTTTAGGTGTAATAGCCTTCTATCTGTTCTAAATGCATGAAGTTTTATTATTTACATAAAAAATTATATGGAAAAAACGAAACCGAATCTGACTTACCTAGCTTAATTGAATACACTTTAAACATTACCAACATTTCTTTACTTTCTCAAAAACCACAGAATCTGAAAAAAAATGGAGGGCAAAGATTGATATGTTTATCCATTTTAATGTTTACTCCTCGTTTCAATTATGAAATTTAAACACATCATATAAAGAAAAACAAAGTTCGAATAAAAATATAAATGTATTAGAACATCAATCAATCATCGAGAAAGCAAGGCAGATGGAATTTTTTTAGCACATATATTTTCTGTTTCAAATTTAGAATATTATTAACTTTTATAAGTAATGAAAGTTGAAATTACTTACCTATCTTTGTCAAATGCATTTTGCACAATGCCAACATTCTCCTACTACATGTGTAGCTGCCTCGTGCACCAGACAGATCAAAGTAAATGAATCTGAAAAAAATCAATGAATAAGGACTAATACATGTATATCTTTTATAGTAAAGGCAAAACTGTTTTTCAAATAATAAAATGTGATAAAGCCATACACAGAAAACGTATACTGTGAAATAACTTGTTTGAAGAAAATTAATTATCAATACCACAGGCCAGAAACAATAAAACATTAGCAATATACATAAGGTGTTTTTTATGTATCATTGTGAAATTGAAACAAGAACTGAATTACCTGTTAACGTAGCTTTAATTAATTGAAAATGGACTGCTTAAGTTCTTGAATCACTACAGGGAACTAGCAACAACAACCTAGAAAAGAGAAGACAAAAATATTTCAGTTAACTCTAAATACCAATGATAATCATTTATTTTTACATTGTTAACTTAGTATTTTTCTGAATTAAAACTACTTGCAATGTATTTTTATCTTTTTTATAAAAACATTTATGTCTTGTTACCTTAGTTAAGATATTGCACACTTCGATCAGAAACTCATCACTGTTCATTTGATCTCACTATTCAGTTTCATATGTAAAGAAATATTTAAAATAAGTGGCTATCTTTATTATAAAACACACATTGGGTTGGTGAAAGTATTGTTACTGACACTTATAATATTCAATATGGAATTCAATTTTTTTGGCAGAACAGGCGTTCCATAGTTTAAAAAATTGTGCGTAACCTTGACATACAAGTTTATATAATATTTTCAAATAGTTGCTTTCTATATGAATTACATGAAATAACAATTAAATAAACTATATTAATTCGATTGCTGTTTGATATTTACTCGACAATGATGACATCCAACAAACTAGTAAGTGTTAAATTTGTTTGACAAACGGTCATTAACATTAAAGACGATCGCTACAATTTAATTCTTGGGTATATATCAAATATGTTTATATTTTGATGTTGTTTAATTAAATGTCACAAACAATTAATATTTGGATAAAAAAACATACAAAAGGATTATTTTGAGCAATAATATCACTTAAACATTTTTAAACACATAACTATAGCAATAAAATCAGTATATCAAGAAAACTTATTACCTTCCCTTTAAAAGCACCCTAAAAGTCAGTGTTTAGCAAAGGTGGACTTTTAAACTGTGTTAAATGTTTTGAGAAGGATTCTTTTTTTGTTACATAATTGTTTCACTACTAACAATTTGTCCAGTTAAAGTTTCATTTAGCTATCTGTATTACGTCAGTGCCAATAAACACATGGCCTCCCCTCCAACACCACCCTCCCACCCGAGACAACAGCTCATGTTTCTCAATAAAAAGGCTGGTTACCAATCATTTTTAAATTAGTTCTCAAAAAAGTGATGTTTGAACAATTCTACTGCAAAAAATTAAGAAATTCTCAATGCTTGAACATTAAGAAAAAAAACTTTGAAAAATGACTACAAATTTTACATATTTTTTTACAGAAACTAGTTTCTCTTTATGTGTTTTTTTCTTTTTGAATACATTTTGAAAACTCAATTCATGTAGTTTCATAAAATAGGATCAATTGCTTGACATGTTATATAAAATTCAATTGAGAGTCCAAATTAGAGATATAAAAATGAGATAGGGGTCATTTTTACTGCTTTCGGGGGTATACTACAAAAAAAGTGTCCATTACTTCTAAATAAGGCTGGTAACCTACCTTTTTTATTTTATATTCTGACTACGCAGGTATAACCCTAACGACAAACGAAATTTCATAAAATTCTCATTGCTTGGAAAAAATGATGAAACTGTAGCGATCGTCTTTAAATAACACTGTTTTACGATGAAATCAATTACTTACCATCACACTGAAGCTCCATAGAAGTGATTCTCGAAGTATTTTTCGAATAAATTCAGACTGGAAAGCACATTTTAAAGTTGGCCGCCATTAAAACTATTTATTATGACGTCACCAATATAAGTATGGATCGACACTTGCACAAATTATAAGGCACGCAAAAATGTACTCTGTAATTTTTTTTTCATCAGATGCAAGAAAATAACAACATGTATAGTGTGATTTTTTTCTGTGACTACACTGGACTTTACCCTTTACAAAAATGCACTCGGAAATTCTTTTGCAATTTTGTCTAGGTTCCGAGCTTCCCTTACTGGACTATCTGGTTTTATGTTGCGATGCATCACATTCCATGCCTTTTACTGCAAAACACTGCTTTTTAAAATCAACTTGGAATTGTGGTTACAAACATTTTTGTGTTGAAATGTGATGTTTCTTTGACCGATGTTATATTACAATGTACTGTAACAGTTATGTTTGCTCTTCAAATCCAGGAAAGGATACTTTTTAGGTTAAAAGTTATTCCCTCGTGAGCTGTAAAATTATTTTTCTCGTGTAAATGACTATCTTGCGTGTCAAGTATCTGTTCGTGATGTGCACAATGATTCTAATTACCTTGTATATTCTTGAGCGGCGGGTTCGATTTACTCGCATATACTTTACTACTTTATTTATGACGGCTTTTATTTATATTACCAACATTGAACGTACTACTCATGACTTATAGTCTTCTTGCTCTCAACATAACTGAAGCAAATTATATCAACCTTAAAGGGACACTCCCTATATCTAGCAGATAATATTTTCGAAACATAGATTATGTGTCCAATGAACGTAGAATGATAAATTAATACAATTTCAAAGAAGAACCTATGGCGAAAAATGAATTATTTTACCACAATCGATCGTTATAGAGGCTTTTTTGTAATAAATCGCATCCACCCAATAATTGTACAACAACAACTCTACATAGAGTATTTAATGGTTTACGGTGCTGCAGTTTATTTTAAACCGTTGATTTTATCAATAATGACTGGGAATGCATAGCTGAAACTTTTAGGTTAAGTTATAATACTATCAAAGATTTCATTATTTATGTTTGTGAGGTTATTTAGTCTGACATCAGTTAAAGGGTATGTCCCTTTAACTTAAAGCTGTGTCAGTAGTTAGCTGCACGAGATGTTTTTCTCTTTATTCTAGTAATAAAATGGAAAGGAAATCCGAATTAACGTTCTAAGCTATAAAACTATTGAGACCACGAATATAACTTTATCCTAAACAATAGTTGTCTTTAGAACTGTAGCGCCGAGTAGCATGTTCTATTGATATTGATTTCAAGGTGATACGGTGCTGCTTCACCTTCTTAAATGCATTTAGCTTTGATTAAAACAATTATGCTTGGCTTTGTTTTTCACCCAATTTATATATTATACATCGATGCATCTTTAGTTTCAGGGTCATTCTACAGCTTTTTCGTCTCTGTGGTCGGGATGTACACTGATGTCCAGTTATTCGTAATCTGTTTACTGCACTTCATAATTTTTTCCACATGAATTTAATTGAAAAAAATCAGATGTCAATAGTTGACGGGAGTGCATGTTTTTTATCGTGAAGGCGGAAAGACGAAAGAAATTAAAGAACGCATTGATTGGTTAGAATTTTTGTATTCTAAAAAGTATGTTTGATTTCTGTCGTCCGTGCTTTTTAAAATCGTATTTCATTTTTATTGCATTGTGTTCGTAATGTTTAGCGGTACTAATTACCGTGTTGTATCATAATTCTCATGCTATTACCAACTTTGCAATTCCAACATTTTCGAGCTATACTGAATGAAACTCCCCAGCTTCCGGATATGTCTGTAGATAACTTGCATTTGTATGGTTGTACAACATCACGTCATTACAGATGTGTGTGCACTTTGGAGAGGTCAACAAAAATCGGACACTTTACAATCACCTAGCTGAAACACTCGCCGCTCATTCTATATTTCTTTTGCCAAACTTATTCGGTTTCAATACCAATGACAATGTACCAAAATATCACGACTTTATGACTCAATCCTGAAATTAAAGACAGATTGCCATTTAAAGGTCCTCTAATGTATTTACAAGAATATTGTGAGAAATGTATTTCACATCATATTACAGTACTTTAGTATATATTGCAACTGTTTTATCGTATTTTATTTTGCAGAATGTTTAATACATCGAAAATTATGAACCATGCTGCTTAACGGTCATGTGCCATATATTTCATTTACACCAAGTGTTTCTTGTTTAACATTCTCAGTACATATTATGCCCGGTCAAGATTAGGATTTCTCTAAAAATAATAAATTTGTAAATATTGTTTTGGTCATCACGTACATGCATTTAAATAAAATGTGTATTTATGAATAAACTAGATTTCGTACGATGAATATCACTGTTTGATAAAGGAAACGTGGTTGGAGTGCTGAGCACTTCATTCATAATTATCATGTTTACCAAAGTATTTCAGATTGGCAGCCAGTGGTGACAAAGCGAACGTAACTTTTGAAAAAGAGTTTGCATGCCGTTGTTCAAACTCCTATGTTAATGAGCTTAGACTTTAAATGACTATGTGCATTGTATCTGCTAAAAAGTGAAATTTGAAATAGGCTCGAAAATTGCCTCAAATTTAATAGTAAATACGAGAACCTCTCGGATGCAGGAGAAAGAAATATTTCTTTGTCATTAAATAACTAGGATCACGTTCGATACTTGCGGATGACAGGATTTCTTTAAACCCCTTTAATGGGTATGAACTGCTGGAAGTAAATGCGATAATAACAAGATAGGAGTATTCAGGAAAAAAAAGCAACAAGAAAACCGAGCTCACACATTATTTCGCCGCTCCAATGAATTATACTTATTTGTGAAAATGATGTACCATAAGGTCAATGATAGGGGCTTTGATAAAGTTGATACCATTTACTATTATGCAATGCATCTACAAGTATAGCTCAGTTTACCAAAGCATACACTACTAGTAAATGTTATAATAATTTAATATAGAAATAAGGAAGAAGGAAAACTTACAAAACGATTGACCACTCAGACCAAGGGAGTCATTTTCAATTTAACAATAAACATATTATTCAAATGTAATTAAATGGAAACGATTACTGCGGAATGTAGTTACTAATACAAAAGTGATGAGTTTTTATTTGTAATCGAAACCGTATGTATATGATAGTTCGCGGCTTTAGGCTTGCATTGATTTTTGTCGTGAGACTATAGCAAAGAGAATACTTTATTACTTTGATTATGTTGTGAGTAACGATGGTTCACGGTACTAGCAGATTATATTTGCTTACGGCGCTGTTAACATTAAGTGAATATCGTGCAAGACCTATGTCTGAGCATGGCCTATACTCCACAGAAACAATACAATTATACAAGTTCAAAGATAAACGGTGTTACAGTATGGTCCTTTCATGATGTACCTAAATGTTTATCCGTGAAAATAAACGAAATTTTGTAAATGTTTCTATTGAAATAATTTTATAGTAATAACCGTCCTCTCAATTCATACAGAAATAACGATTAAGTAGTAACAAAGATATTTCGTCAATTCGCGATCGAATGGACTTCTCACAGTGCGCTTTATATGGTATTTACCAGACTTTAAAATATTATAAGGTTTGCCGATTATACTGGTAGAAAAATGTATTCAGTCAGACAAAAGAAACATAACTTTGGTAAGCAATTTTGCTATTTGACGGAAAACTATACAATCTCGTTATTAACGACAATCCAACCCCGAGCAAGCAACAGAATTGCTTTTGACTAAACAGCAACTGTTATTTGAATGTACAAAAATTAGATAGCCTTAACATGATATATATTTTACTAAGTTGTCTCAAATGACTATTCTAACGCAAGTACCGATGTAACGTCGTTTCTGATTGGTAACGTCGTTTAAATTTGCGACTATTAAATAACGTATATATAGTCGCAAAATTCGAACGGCGTTTTAATTATGGCATTTAGACACATCATGCGTTAGAAAAGGGATAACTATTTAGTGATTTTGATATTTGCGACCGTATATACGGTTTTAATGGTGTCAAACAGTTTTTACAGCTCCGGCTAACGCCGTCGACGTTAAAAATATTTGCGACCATTAAAAACCGTATATACAGTCGCAAATATCAGAATTATAAAAACAGTTATTCCTATAATGTCACCACAAACTATAAATACATGAAAATATTATATATACATGTATATAATTTACATATATGATATGTATTCAGGATGATTAAAGGTACATGCAGTTATCTAGTCTAGGTTTTAAGTAGTATGTTTCTTATTGGTCTAACACTATTCGTATACCTTTACTTTGAACAATGAGCATATTTTGTTAAACATGATGGACATTATTGCACCTTATTACGATATGACAACAGCACGGAGGATGTGTTTCAGAGAAAAATACATTTGTAAATACATTTTCATTAGGGATTAATTGTTGTACGTTTAAATAGCGAGGTTTTGTTTGCACGATATAGATTTTATAAGAATTACAATGGTGAAAACTTGATTAATATTGAAACCATTCAGTCATTGAAGAGATTGTCAGAAGAGACGGTGCAAAATTAACATTTGAAAAATGTACTTTTGCATGTTAGATAATCAGAGTTTAATTGACGATTAAATATAACTGTCACGTTCGCTGTATGTGCTAGGGAAATAGAGTTTAAATATTTGACTAGACTCGAAAAGTGTCTGTACGTTAAAGGCAAATACGAGAACCTCTCGGATTTAGGAGATAGAAATGTTTCTTTGCCATTATGTCATTAAGATGATTTTGCTGTTAAGCCGTTCGATATCTGCAGATGACAGGATTTCCTTAAATCCCTTTAATGGAAAATGAATGCTGGAAGCACAGATAGGGGTACTCAGAAAGTTCCGAGAAAGTCGATATTGTTGGCGCCTGTTTGATACTTTAGTGAAGTATATGTTTGTTGAGCACTTTCTCAATTTTTGGTGATTTGAAAACGTTATTTCCATAATAGTAACGCATGATGATTCAGGTGATGCTTGATCAGTGTTATACAGGTTTTACCTCTTTAATCGTTCAGAGTATGTTACCTTATGCCGGTCATAGTTACAGAATCGTTGTCCTAATTACCTAATGCAAACAAATTTGCAAAATATGTGTAATTTGTCTTTTATCGTGATTTCCCCCATCCAATACTCAAACTATAAAAGTAACCGTGAATACGGATCGAGCACACAAACTTTTCCGCCAGTTTAAATGAAAGATAAACATTTAATCGCCCGGAAACTGTCATATTAGACAACATAGTAATTATCATGTTTGCGTGTGTTGAACCTTGTTCACAGAGATTGGAACTGCATTCGAATCGTAAGACGTTCTACTTTGTTGATATGTGTTATCTAAAACAATGTGAAATAACATGCAACAATTCTCCTCAAAAGCAAAGAAAATAGCAAATTTCATGTTTTGCTTTGTTTGATGTACCGAAATACTTTTCCATAAATCTAAAGAAATTGTTAAAACTATTTCTGTTGAGATAATCTAGAAATAAACAACACTCTCTCAATTAACACACACATTTACAACTTTTACAACATTAACTCTTAATTTCAAACAAAGTTCTTGTTTCAAAGTATGCAGATATTTCGTCAGGTATTACATTGCGCGTTATACAGTATTTATCAGACATTAAACACATCACTAGGATTGCCCATAATACATATTAAATGTATTTAAAGTATTCATTGACAATCAGATTATAAGAAACATAACCTTTGTAACCAATTTTGCTCTTTGGAAGATAAATGTGCAATCTCGACATTAGAAACAATTCAATTTGTGACAATAATTTTGACTTCACGGCAAAAGCGACTTATGCTTAAAATGATATAAGCGATTAGAAAAATAAGTAAACAGCAACTTATCCCACCAGTTTCAATGTGTTGACTAATTTTAGTACTGAATTATAGATATTGTGGTTTTCTTTTCTTAGCAAAACATGTACTTATCTTTATCTTGGATTAACGTCGATTTCAAAAGTAGTTGGACTGGTATATATTCAGCTTTGGTCAATTCAGTATTATAATACTGATTATACTCATAATAAACTCATCATTCTTGCATTATGATACCAGATCGGGATTTGTCTCCTTCATTGTCAAATAAAGGCGATACCTTCACATAAATTATTTGTCACCCGGCAGATTCTGTAAATAATTAATAATTTCACGATCTCTGCATGAATAATAGAAAATAATGAATATACTATCATATAATACTGTCATCTCATCACATGATTCACACTTACGTGCAATTTGTGGTGCTTTTTTGTCTTTGTAATTAGTTATCGTCTTTGTTTTCAAATGAGATGTGAATCATCTGATAATAAGCATCTCTACAGGTTACTGGTTTAAAATCATAAATATAACTAATTAATTTTGAAGAAGCCTTTTAGAAGAGATTGTTTTAGCTGTAATAAATGAGTTTTTTAGGAGGAGGTCCGGATATTATATGATTATTATTTACCACCTGAAAAAACTAGAATCTTATGATTAATTTGACTATCTCTGCATGTCGTATGTTATCACTATTTTTCATTTGTGACCACTCTTCAATGGGTACAGTAATGGGAAATACAGTTTGTATTCAAAAGTATGTAAGAACATTGTACTTTGAAACCTGCATCGAATGTACATGTGTATTCACAATTTTCATCTGTGAGGATTGTTATTGTAATGTGAAATAAAGATGTTTTTGGTAAAACAAAAAATTAAAAAAATAAGTCAGCACTGTGATGTATGAAAAAAAACCCCAAACATTAATGTGTTTGAACATAAGGGTTCATCAATGTTCCGTTTATAAAATAAAAATTTTACAGAAAAGAGAGCTGTTATGCGTGTCTCAAAAAGCAAGAAATACTTTCCGCTGATAGCAATTTATGAGGCGTCAATTAAATGTTATAAAAAAGTAGTTAATATGTGCAAATATTTAATGACTCTTGCGCAGTGCGATTTATATTGCACAAGTTCAAATACTATTTTTCTTGTATTATATAATGGATAAGCTCTTAGATATTCAAATTTCAGACTCTCTTAACACACTGACTTTGGCGTCAAGGAAGCCGTGCGAATGAACTAAAGTCTATGGCTTCAGTCTAAAAGACAAAAGTATGTTTTTTCAAGATTTAAAGCTGCTCGTTCAGAGTTATGAGACACAAAATGTAAAAGTAATAGCTAAACTCAACAACACAAGTAAAAATCTACATAGCAATTTCAGAAAATCAGTCGAAAATGTTGTCGGCACCCCTGCACTATATGTTTAAATTATATTATTGGTTGCACATTTCTTTGTATACTCATGTACCTGTATTTGGTGTGAATTCAAAAAGTATATGTTCTGTTCAGTTCTAATGGAATTTCAAAAGCGTTTGTAGCAAGTTATAATGTTGTAGCGTTTAATTTTAATAATGCAGAATTACTTTACTACAGGGATTTCTACTGTAACCTTTGTATTTGGCGACTAATTGTAAAATATGTTAATTTCAGACATTTCGAAAAACCTTGTTTTTTCCACCCAAATCTGAGAGCAAGCAGGTTAAAAGTCCAATATTCAGGTAAAAATTATAGTAATTTATCTAGCAGAATGGTTGAACTGTGTCGTATTTACTCTTAAACAATTTTGATGTATCTCATACGTCCGTACAAATAATGGTCGGTTTCTCCGGCATTTATCTTTGAAATACAAGACTAGTGCTAAATGTAACAATATTGGAATTGAACTCAAAAATATATCCTTATGAGTATATTTCAAGCAATTGTGCTTTCACATAATAGAATGTATACTGCATGCCACACTATGTACGTCAACTGAGCGATTCAACAATTTCTTGTTCGTCGACATCTGAGTCAAAGTAAAGCCAAATTATATTCCGATTTCTTCATGGATAGTGCAATATCTTTCTCTTAACCTTTTTGCAGCAATATAAGCATTTACTAGGCTCAGCGTAATTGCATGTGCCAAAAATTGTGTTTGTTACATAAAAATTGCACTGTGTCAATCCAACGCTTCTCAAATGAAATTTCATATCACATGCGCTGACGGTCGAGTCCGAATGGCAAATTCAGCTAAAAACTAAAGCAAGAATCGGTTAAGGCATCAAATTTTATGTAAAGAAATGTTTCTTCAGTGTAGGATTTTTATTATAAAGAAATCTTAGCGGATGACACTCAATACAAAAGTTCAGTCAACATTATAGAATAGATGTTGGCAGAAACATTGTTAATAATGAAAAAACACGTTCATATAGAACACAACACAAACATTCATTATACTTTCATTTTATTTTGCCACATTTGTTTCCAGAGAGACATACTGGTTATGTTTAGCAATGCACAGTGGGAGAAAATCTGTTTAAAGTGCAAATTCTAAATTAATTCCATGACAACTATGGAAATTACAGTCTGAAAGACTTTTGTGCATTTAAATAAACAACGATCTAATAAAAAATAAGTATTTTTTACTTCTTTAACAACAAAACCAGCTTTGTGACTTTAATGTCTCTATATTGAATTTGTTATTTATGAAACACTAGACTGAGTGCGAATAGTATGGCCTTTTGATTTCTGACAAATTATAAAAAGTATTCGATAAATATATTTTAGTCGGAAAGACATATTGTCGTTTTGTATCTGCTATCTATGGGAGAATTCTGTTCAGATATTTCAGATATTTAATATGAAATATCAAACCGATTTCAAAGTGTTTCATCCGGGCACCATTTAATTGAGACACAGGCCAATTATTGTATGACAGAAATAAAGAACTACAGGCTAGAAAATGACACGTGCAAATTTCTAACAGACAAGTAAGTTTTGCCAGTAAGTTTTACGTCTTAATGACATTCAATTTCTTTCTTTGACAAATGCAAAAAGCAGAACGTATTGAATTTATTGCATTTGTATAATGCATGTGGAACTTTTATAACTATTTGATCGTTTCCATTTTTGCGGAAAATTGGTTACTATGAGCAGAGCAAATAATGTAAGAAATTGCTCATATATCTACGTATCATAAAATATTTACATTGAAAACGTTGAACCAACAAGCAAACGAACTATGATTGCTTATAAAATACCCAATTACAGGATGTACAGGAGAACAATGATAGATAATAAATGTTTCTGTTGGCAAATAGAGTGTATCGCTTTACTATTTATGGTAATGTTCTTTTTCGCGACAGGAAGTCATGAATTTTGAAAAGCAGAGTAGCTGTAAATAGGTAAGGATAATTTATCCAGGGGCCGTAACTTGCATAAGTAAAGGATTAGAAACTTGCAGACATAACATCATATCAAATATAAGTTGAATAAGGTCCGATCTATTTAAATGATTATCGTAAAAATATGCAATCTAACAATGCAAAAGAGGGTAGCAGACCTTGCCAGATTTAATTTGTTTACCCCAAACTTGCAATGCCGAAGTAGTTGTCACTTGTTTTGCTGATTATTAAGACACACTGAACATATTCAATCAAACGCTATTTCATGGTTGTATTGTCACGGCCATGGTAAGCCACCAATATCAAAATACACTGTTACATTTTATATTTTGGAGATTTGTCGTAAAATTAATTTTATGTTAAAAAACTTCTGAGTTGTGATAAAATATTACACTCTCCTTACCATGCAATACTGGTCATACAATTGTTACAAATTAACGTTAAGTTAACGTTCTGGACTACTAACTCGGAGGTCCCGGCTGGGGTACTGGCTTCAGTGTTTCCAACCCATCTAGAGATTAAATGGTTAGAAACCCAGAGGTAGTCTCATGTGAATCAGTGCTATACACCGAGCATGTAAAAGAACCAGGGGGTCTATTCGTAAAAGAGCTATGGTCTGGTACCCAGATACTCTTGTATCTGCATCAGATTCTCACTCATCAACATACGTCAGTCAGGAGTCTTGGAAAGTATACCCAGGGAGATATCCCTAGGTCGGCTGGGACTCTAAACGATCAAAGTAAACACAACCGTTTTAGGTAGAGCTAGATCCTTGTTCAAATTTTAAAGTTAGGGAAAACATTTAATTGCAGTTTATAAGTCATGAATAGTCTTTCTTGCTTTGAGATAGAAAGGCGTTTGTGGTTTAACTACTTTCTAAACATAGTAAGAAAGATACAATATTTTGAATTTTGGCAAATGAAATTCCAGATGAAGTCAGAAAAAACTTTTCGCACTGAAACAATCAAGGTGATGAAAGTTATGACTAACTTATGTATAATAGTTAGTTTTGATTCAATGTAGTTAAAACCCGTTTCGACTGTGTAAGTCAAGTTTAAGTACTCAACAAACCGTATGAGGTCTATTTTAATTCTACTGATTAGAGAAGTAACTCAGTAGGAATAAATTCTTTCATGTTTTTAAATAGCTGTAGTATTTATGTTCAATGTATGCCTCAAAGGAATGCAAGTTCTCAAAAGTTACATTTGAACTCAAGAATTAACTAGAAACGGACTGGCATTAAAAGCTAAGCTTCGATCAGTTTTGAAGACAGTAATTTTCAAAATCATTTCTATTTATTCGACAGTAGAGCAAATATTATTCAATTCAAACTAATTAGGAGACAATAATATTTAATGGGACATACCCTATAACTGAACATAACAAAA
Organism: Saxidomus purpurata; assembly: GCA_022818135.1. Lineage (NCBI taxonomy): Eukaryota > Metazoa > Mollusca > Bivalvia > Venerida > Veneridae > Saxidomus > Saxidomus purpurata. The sequence continues at coordinate 38,673,225 of JAFMSR010000002.1, forward strand.
TAACCCCAAAACATGAATAATAGAATCTTTGAACATTATTATAACACAACCTAAAACTTTAAGCTATGCAGTCGTTATCTATAAAATCAGAGGTTTAAAATATACTGCAGTACCATAAACCATTCAATCATCTATGTAGAGTTGTTGTTGTACAATAATGGGTGGATGCGATTTATTACAAACAGCCTCCTTAGCGATCGATTGTGGTAAAATGAGGCATTTTTCGCCATGGTTCTTCTTTGAAATTGTATTTATTTTTCATTTTACATTCATTGAACATATAATCCATGTTTCGAGAATATAATCTGCTAGATGTTGAGCGTGCCCCTTTAATTGTAATTTTCTATCACAAGTAATTAGTAATTTCTAATGTTTATTACATTTTATCAATAAGAACCGCTGTCTGTGCTCATGAAATATGTTTTTGTTATAGAACTTACACGTAACACATTTTACTCTACTCCTGAAAATATTATAAATAATTAATTCATTAGGTAATCAATTGTATTTTCATAGAAAAGGTTAGTGCTTTATGGCACCCTTTCGTTTCAGCTTCTTCAATGTACTTAGTACATTGTTTTTTTCTTAATTCGTAATACATTGTTATTAGTTAGTAAGTTGTTTCCTAAAAAGCATATGGAATAGGGATCTTAAAACTGGGCTTGTGTTTTGTCATTCTCTTTAAAGTAATTTATGTCACTCCTAGCTTCTGACCTTTAAATGGAACTGATTCAGCTAATATCGATCCACTAAGAGTACCCACAGTTAATTACAGCACAATCTTCATTCGCATGGGACTCTGATTACAGCATTTCTTTTTTGTTTTATTTGAAAACTATCTTTCACAGCTATTTCGATGACAAAATTGTATGCCAGCACTTTCGTTTTTTTGAGTACGATGATGCGTAATGATTGAAAATGTTCATTAAAATTTGAGCTCTAAGGGGTTTATTTTGATAATAAATGTGAGAATTCTTCTAAGAGATTGGAATACCAAATTGCAGAATAATTTCAAGACAGTTTAATATCGTTACATCACATTTAAAGGTTATTTTATACAACCTTTTCTTTTGGCAAGCTTGTTGGAGAAAATTAACGCAAAAAAACATCGGATACTTTCCGCTTTGTGAATGCAAGCACTCTATGCATTTAAGCCAAATTATATAAATTATATAAATATTGCTTTGAAAGTGGATTATGATATAGTTGCTTTATTGTGTCAAAGGCCTATAAAACGGACAGTATGTATCAAACTACCCCGACTGATCAATATCCATGCTCTATCGCCAAATCTACATTCAATTTGTTGTTTTCTTCAAGAAGATTCCAAGTAACAATATTAATTCGATTCTTGAACCTTACGTATTATTCATATGAAAAAGACATATCAGACCCTATATAACTCAGTGATTTAAAATTTCTGCAAACAACGCTATATATTGGGCGGTGTCGCATAAAATACTTTTGATCAAATTTTGTAAGCAAAAGTGAAACATATTTTTTTTGTTAAATTAAATGCACCCAACTACTACAAACCAAAACAGTCAGAAATTACTGAAAGGCAGAATTTTGCCGGCATACAAAAATAAACGTTTGGCAAAATTGGAAGATTGCATTTTCTACCAAATAATCTCACTTTAGACATTAAAACACGGTTATTGTAACAGCATTATAGGAGAAATGCTGGGGTCGGTTGATTACTCAAAACGTGAGTCTATGGCCTGACCATACACAATAACCGTCATGGAATATTTCTTTAAGCACTGATTAATACGATTTTAAAATGGCATCCGTTCGGTATAATTATATGGAATATTAATCTGTATATAAGAATTTTATTTTGTATTGAAAAACGTATTTTTTTTTGCGTAAACTTAACTTATAAATAAACAACGTGTATGAATATATTTATTCCATAAGTCAAACGCACTCGTAAGTAGTTTTGCCAACGAACTTTCAGTAGAGCCGTTGAGTGTTGTTTTTAGGTGTTTTTATGCCCCCGAAGGGTGGCATATTAAAATCGCACCGTCTGTCCGTCTGTCCGTCTGTCCGTCCGTCCGTCTGTCCGTCCGTCCGTGCGTCCCCACTAACAAATTCGTGTCCGGACTGTAACTTTGTCATGCATTGAAGGATTTTAAAATAACTTGGCACAAATGTCTAGCACATCAAGACGACGTGTCGCGTGCAAGACCCACATCCCTACCTCAAAGGTGAAGGTCACACTTGGAGTATGAAGGTTATGGAATCCTCTATATATGCACACATTCGTGTCCGGACTGTAACTTTGTCATGCATTGAAGGATTTTAAAATAACTTGGCACAAATGTCTAGCACATCAAGACGACGTGTCGCGTGCAAGACCCACGTCCCTACCTCAAAGGTCAAGGTCACACTTAGAGTTTGAAGGTAATGGATTCCTCTATATATGCATATTGCACACATTCGTGTCCGGACTGTAACTTTGTCATGCCTTGAAGGATTTTAAAATAGTATGGCACAAATGTCTAGCACATCAAGACGACGTGTCGCGTGCAAGACCCACATCCCTACCACAAAGGTCAAGGTCACACTTAGAGTTTATAGGTAATGGAATCCTGTATATATGCTACATTTGTGTCCGGACTATAACTTTATTATGCTTTGAAGGATTTTAAAATAACTTGGCACAAATGTCTAGCACATCAAGCGGATGTGTCGCGTGCAAGACCCAAGTCCCTACCTCAAAGGTCAAGGTCACACTTAGTGTTTAAAGTAATGGAATACTGTATGCATGATTACTCTGTCATGCATGGAAGGATTTTAAAATTACATAGCACATTTATTGAGCACATGGAGAGGACACAGACTGTGAGGCACCTCTTTCGGGGGCATTCGTCACTTGTGAGGGACAGCTCTTGTTTTAGTTATGCAATACTTTGAATGAAATCTTTTTTTCGATGATTGTTAAGTTCAAGTCACGATCACTCGCATTTTTTCCGTGTGTCTTGCAAACTTTTGCTCAGAAAGTAACCATGTGAAATGAGAAAGGATAAAAAATTGATGAGAAATTAATTGATATTTATTGTATTGCATAAAAAGGTTTTAAATTTTTTAAAAGACTCTGTTTCAGAATTAATTTTATTACTGGTTTTTTTTTCGAGAACTTGTCGTTTGCCGTTGCGACCATTTGTGTTTCTGCTTACAATGCTACAATTCTTTTTTAAACTTTTGTTGCTGTGGTAATGGTCTTCTCAACTTTACGGAGTAAACTATGTCACAGTCCTTCGCACTTCATAAAATCAAAGAATTGTTCTATCATCCTAGTGAACACATTTAATTTTGATCGGTTGGAAGAATTTCTGTGTTTCCGAGCTGCCGCATATTTACTTAATTGCTTGATCAACACCAACGTGTTTTCTTTCACGTCAACAGCCAACCGTAAATTATTTATTCATTAGCCTTTAAATAACTAAATCACTAAAGATCAAATTATGTGTGTGTGTGGCCTATACCGGGCAGCATGTTTATCAAGCATAATATTTCAATTCTAATGTTCTGTTGTTTCACGTTACATTTACATATACTTGTAAAACACAATCAGTGAATGTGATATGTTGTGTCTATGTCTTTAGACATAGTAATGAAAAATAAACAAGTAACTTCTCGAAAAAAGTTGCACAATTGGAGCCATAATCAGTCTGATAAACATCCATGCGAAAACAAAAACTCCCCAGTAATGAAAAACCGACAGCAAATCGTTTATTTGATAATCTTGTGAACAACACTAGTACATTATTATGGTAATCACTTAATTCAATAATGACGTTCCAACACAAAAAATCTTAAAGGGGTCGAATGGATGGGCTACCAATTTTTAATTGCGTAAATACATAGCAAGGGATCACCTCGAATCACTAATATTACCTGCATGTGCGGTTTATACTTACCCGTACATTTTGATCTAATGGCACTTACCATAAATGTTTATAATTGAAAACAATGTTTTAAGCGATCTTCAATAAATTAATAAACTGAATTTATTAGATTTCCAATACCATATCGGTTTAAATTCTGCTGGAATTAAGACCTGAAGCTACTATCTGTCGAAAGTGCTTGTTTTTTTCTGGCAGTGCTTGGATAAATACTAAGTTTCAGTAATTAATTCTCAACATCTTTGTTGTCAGGTGAATTGGTCGGAATCTTATTTTAAGCATATCCTTCTTTCCGATTTAATGACAGTATCAAAAAAGAGATCAAAGTAACAGGAATAGTAGCAGTCGTCCTATTCTGAATAAATGATCATCTAAATAAGACAGACATGTGCCTTGTTATACTTGTAACACTTATTGACCAACGCTAATATGATTTGAGCTACTGTATCACAGTAACAGTCAGCTGCATTCGAAACTGTAGCTGTGAATTCATATTGAAACACATGTATTAATTCGTTCCAGATGTCGTATTGAGCATCCTCGAATTGTAACAGTCTGTATTTGCAGACATCATAATATTATACAGTAAAGCTATTAATCTAATGCAATAACATACATTTTACAGTGATGTCGGGATAAAGTAATTCTTGCAATGGTGACCCAAGCTAATATTGCTTTTCACCCGGTCAGTGAATTTGTTAGCGTCTTTAAACGCTCAAGTATAGGATGATTATCATTGGTCACGAGTAGATATGGATGTATTAGGTTAATTAATATATTATTTCAAGACAAAAAAAGTACGAAGTTAAGTCAATTTAAAACTACACATAGACGAAAATGTCATATTCTGCACACTTGTTGCCGCTCAGACCAAATTTACTGCCAGTTAAGCGTATTAGCAGTATATGTCCATGTAGTCATTGTTAAACGATGCAAGTTAAACACATAGTTTCATAGATTGTTGAGATACTGACTGTCATTTCAAAGTATATACCAGCAGTACCGTGACTTGAATGATATACTTCCAGTCATACATGTGTCAGACACGAGTTTTCGATTAAATTCATAAATTTAATTTAGCTGTTGTAAACAATATAGAATTGTTATAGAAAAACACCTAATATAATATTATGTACTATTATATATATTGAGCTGTTGTTACTTAATGTTAAGATATTGTGTTGTCAGCTTCCTCGATGGTTTTAGGTGGTAATAAAAACAAAGGTCTGTTTTTTAAATAATAAAATTACAAAGCTCCGTTTTTTAAGTAATAAGACTTTTGTAGATTGCCTGTCACATCTTGGTCAAGCATTATTCTAGAAAATAATTGAAAATATTTCATATGTGCGACTTGAGGAAAAAACAAGCACAAGTTAATAGGATCGAGCGGTTTATCTGACAAGTTTGACATTATAAAATCAGATATCCGTACAGAAAATGTACGTTACCTAGTCAAAATATTTAAGTGACGTCTTGAGCAAATTCTGAGATATTTTCGCTTTGGGTCAGAATCTCGCTATAACGTCAAAACTAGAAACCTACCTTTCCGTGGTGAAACAGAGATTTAGGTAGAAACATGTAAAGACAATATATTTTAACCAAGAACCTGTAATATAACATAAAAATGAATGTATTTACTGTTCAATATCGTCAGTCGCTCAAGTTTAAAGAAAGTTTTTGCTAATGTTTCCTTTCACAGTTTCGTTTGTTTACTCCCTCCGCCATATTTATATGCTACCACGGTAGTGAAATGTGTACGCTGAAAATGACTATATCCCGTAACGTTCTGTACGTAAAATAGTCGGACTGTTTGCTAGTTTTATAAATGATGGTGACTGCGGACAAATCAAACTTTTTTTTTCCTGATAATAGAGAACACAAGTCAGAAAATCTACTACATTCTGCAAGTTTATTTTCCTATCTTACTTATATTTTGTAAATCAGCATAATGCCTTAAAATATGTCTGTTTCCTATACCAGTAATATGTTGAAAAAAGATGGGTTGGTAGGTTGGGGTTCTGTTTTATGTTGTTTTTTCAATGCGAACTTGTAATTTGATGAGCCGTGTGCATGCCGTGGATCAACCGAAATACATAAAAATAAAATCAGAAATACTTTACAATCTATGTATTTACGAGAATTGTTTGATTGAAGAAATTTTGCAAGTATCAAATTATCAGGTTGTAATTTGTTTTGCCTCCGTAAAATTGAAATATTTAGTTTGTATACTGAAGCCAAGATTCCGCTATTTTTAGTGTTAGACTTGCCGCGCCGAACATCGAAGAAGCAGCACAGAAAACCTAACATCATTAAGACTAATATATAAAACGATACCGAACAAATTTAAGTACGTACTGGATTAAATGCAAAACTGGCATAAACTGTCGCGAATTACTCAAAGTTCCTGAGACATTGATCAACAATTTATTTTTTACTTGAATCGCGGACGGAGAATTGCAAACATCAACATACGTATTATGACGCTTATGAATCTACGGGTATCATCAATAGTTATGACAAATTCTTAACAGTGACGTGTTCGACCATACGGGCCTGCACATCATATTTCATGTGCAAAACTTGTGCTTGATATATTGGACGTGAACGCTGCGTTGAACGGTCAGTTATAAGAATCACACAATCATTTTCTGTACGTGCGTTTAAGGATTTTCGATACAAAATTTGACAGCTTATCCAATATTGGAAAGACTTTACTGACTTACAACATGTACAATCCATAATATTTTTCATTATCAATAATTTGCTCACACACATGATCACCCGTTGAAAGCCAGTATATTCATTAAAACTGAGAAATTTATATACGATATAATTATGCAATACAATGCTGCAACATTGTCCGTTTCCGAATACATTTTCATATGACTAAAGGAAAGATGTATGTTACGATAATGATTAAAGCAAGCGAATATACTTTGTTGTTATGAATTATTTTAATTGTAAAATATTCACAAGCTTTTGTGTCACAAATATTTTATAAGGTTATGTATGTATGTGAATATAAAGAAGTACGTAATCTTTTAAATAGAAGCAATGTATTTAAATTCTGCGGCGCGGGAAATTACAAGTTACACAGCTTGCAATGACTTGATTGCTATGGCATATACAGGGCATTGTTCCATCGAGTTCCCGCCGAAAATATTCCCGCCAAATATGACATGACCACGTGCTTTCAATAGAACACGGTCGTGAACAAATGAATGCAGTTCAAGCACATGGCAGGCATATACAAGTATGGCAAGTGCTGTTAAAATTATAAAGATAAATAATTTGCTGTCCTCCTTGCGGAGTTTTGATATTTAAATTTTAAATACTGACGAACAGCCTACAGTACACATTTACGTCGCGTTAGCTTGTCCGTAGTTAGCCGTTCACGGTAGTGTAAGCTATTTATTGGTATTTATCACGTGACTTTAGCGGAGAAACTTAGGTAGTGCATGTGTTTATAATTCGTCAAAACTCTTATTTTGATGTATTGCGAGATACAAATGGAATAAATTGATGTTGAAATAGATATTCTTTAAAGGTATCGTCAACAAGTTACAGAAATATTTGTTTTTAAAGAATTTTGAGGGTTTAAAGCCGCCGCCGAAAGCTCACCATAGAAAGCCGGGTTTTTATATGTTGTACGTAGAGATACAAACAATAACACAATATCTCGGCGCGCGTACAATTAGTTGGACTAGTACGTTACCCTGAAACAAAGTCCATCAGTTAAGAGTTAAGACAGGTATATAAAATAAAATTGCTGTTGATCATTTGAAAGGTATAAATGGAATAAATGAATCATATTATTGTGGCGGCTAAATTCAGTCGACTGCCAGGTGACGGACCTAACGGACATGCAATTTTTGCAACAGTTTCGAATCTGATTATGATAGAATTTAACTATTGTAATCTAGTCTTATTGATGCAGCCATGCCTTCCATCCCCATACCAGTAATTTAAATTGATTTAAAATGTAGATTCCGACACTTCCTGGGTATAAAGTAGCGAATTGGAATGGTGATTTAAAGCTCTTTTGACTGATCTTGTTTTGCATTTGCATGTCTATGAAACTAATTTCGGATGTGTCTGCAATTTTAGGTCAGATAAAAGTGATTTACTTATCAAGTTCAGGCCAGGAATCTTTGTAGGATCAAGGGATGAGCTGCTATTCGTTCACAGTTTGCGTTGAAAATACATAATATCTTCAAAATGAGGGACATACCCTATATGTTTTAAAATATGTTATTTTCATACAGTTTGAAGAACTTTATTTTTTACCCAAATCTGAGAGCAAGCACTTTTTATTTTTCACTGAAATCCATTGAATAACCAGCTTGCGTATTTGTTGTCTACTCTCTTTCCCGTTGGTTGAGTCTAATAACATAATAGAAGTTATATGTACCTAGTCTATTACATGGTGGCAGATTCAATTTTCACAAAAATGTTGTAGCATTTTATTTACGAATAGTTGTATTTATATTCCTGACACTTAGTCTACTATTTACAACTTGTTGCACTGAACAATTGCTTTAGTATATACATATACAGCTAAAATATATGAGTAGTATACCACACGCGATGTTTTATCTTCTTCGTACTAAAGTAGTTATGAAAATCTATGAAACAACGAATTAATATATTCTAAAAAAAGAAAACACGATAATTCATCATTTTTATCATTAAACATCGTGCCTTTGTAGCAAATTTAGAAACGCACGTTTACTAGTGGAATTTAGTTCAATGTCAGTAACTTCAACGAAGTCTTTTCAGTATCGAAACGAATTTATTCACTACTACCGATACGGTGATAAATTGATCATTGCCACCTCACCAGTGACTTCCAGTTACGTGACCCCAAACATGTATTGCGCTGAGGCGCAACGCAATAAAGGCAAGAAGAAAGATACCTTATACTGTATTACTTTGTGGTAGCAAACTTATATAATAAATGCAGTTATTTCCATTTTTTGTAAGTAACACTCATAAGCTCGAACTGTCTTCATACCCTTTCGTTGCTTTAATGCGATGCCGTGTAGCGTGTATGCCCTTGCTAATTGTCTTTTCCGAATTTTGACTTGTTTTTTATGTGTTCTACTTGTCTATATATACGCGTCGAGCACTGTAAGGTACAGTTGTCCGTAATATGTACATTGCACCTCAGGAGTTTTCCACTATTATATGACTGAATATTTACATGGCAGAACGGTTGAATAAATCTCTGTTCATGTCACAAAGGCGGGAAATACGCACATTTTGAATGAAAATCAAAGACCGCAGTGTAAAGTTTTAATTTTTTTCCCCTATTCATTAGCTTCTCTTGCACGCTTTTGAAAAACTTTTTGAAAGATATGTTACTTATCGATGAACTGCACATAAAATCTTCTGTTATTAGCTTTACAATTCTGACATTTAAGATTTATATTGAATGAAATTCGACAGCTTCCTGAGTTGTCTGCACTTTATAGCTTGCACTTATCAGGTTGCACAGAATGAAGGCTTTACAAATTTGAATGTACTTCAAGGGGTGACAAACTTAAACATTTTATCGCTCTTACAGGAAATATTCAGGACAGGCTTTATGCAATATGTCCATCAAATAACTCGTGTCATGCATCTTAATTCATCTTGCTAAAAGGTTTCTAAATTGATGTGTAGACAAAGTATAATCTGAAATGAGTAGAATTTAGCGCAAAAAGAGAAGGAAAATTGCATAAAAATATAAATGATCTGATGAAATAAAAGGCTATTTTTTACGTCTCTCAATCTTTGAATGTATTTCCACAAAACACGATGTAGTAAAATATTTTTTACAAATCTTTTGAATGCAACATGCATATTTCTTATGCCTTGAACACATTTCCGAAAGATGTCCATCGTACGATTCGACTAACTTGTAAAATCCGTACGGTCTCCGTACAATAGTTGCTTCTGCTCACATGCATGTGAGCTCCGTACGATTTTTTAGAGGAAACAGTTGTAGATATACGTATGGACATAGCAGACTAGTCGTGCGGAGCTTGGAAGAAGCTGGGGCACACCTCGTACTATGCACATGTGTTCGTACTGCGCTCGTACGGTACCCGTACGGTGACCGCACGGTGTCCGTACGACAATAATAAACCAGTTAGCTAGTAACGTCAATTATGTCGTCTTGATTACGTCAACGGTTTCTATCACAGCGTATAGCAAAAAAAAAAAAAAAAAAAAAAAAAAAAAAAAAAAAAAAAAAAAAAAAAAAAAGAAAAAAAAAAAAAAAAAAAAAAAAAAAAAAAAAAAAAAAAAAAAAAAAAAAAAAAAAAAAAAAAAAAAAAAAAAAAAAAAAAAAAAAAAAAAAAAAAAAAAAAAAAAAAAAAAAAAAAAAAAAAAAAAAAAGAGAAGAGGGGAGAGAGAGAGGGGGGGGGGGGGGGGGGGGGGGGGGGGGGGGGGGGGGGGGGGGGGGGGGGGGGGGGGGGGGGGGGGGGGGGGGGGGGGGGGGGGGGGGGGGGGTGGGGGGGGGGGGGGGGGGGGGGGGGGGGGGGGGGGGGGGGGGGGGGGGGGGGGGGGGGGGGGGGGGGGGGGGGGGGGGGGGGGGGGGGGGGGGGGGGGGGGGGGGGGGGGGAGGAAGGGGGGGGGGAAGAGAAAAAAAAAAAAAAAAGGAGGGGGAGAGGGGGGGGGGGGGGGGGGGGGGGGGGGGGGGGGGGGGGGGGGGGGGGGGGGGGGGGGGGGGGGGGGGGGGGGGGGGGGGGGGGGGGGGGGGGGGGGGGGGGGGGGGGGGGGGGGGGGGGGGGGGGGGGGGAGGGGGGGGGGGGGGGGGGGGGGGGGGGGGGGGGGGGGGGGGGGGGGGGGGGGGGGGGGGGGGGGGGGGGGGGGGGGGGGGGGGGGGGGGGGGGGGGGGGGGGGGGGGGGGGGTTGTTTTTTTTTTTTTTAAAAAAAATTGGTGGGTGGGGGGGGGGGGGGGGGGGGGGGGAGGGGGGGGGAGGGGGGGGGGGGGGGAAATAGGGGGGGGGGGGGGGGGGGGGGGGGGGGGGGGGGGGGGGGGGGGGGGGGGTTGGTAAAAGAATAAAAAAAAAAAAAGGGAAAGAGAGGAAAAAAAAAGGGAAAAAAATGGGGGGGGGGGGGGGGGGGGGGGGGGGGGGGGGGGGGTTTTTATTAAAATATATAGTTTGTTTTTAAAAAAAAAATAAAAAAAGGGGGGGGGGGGGGGGAGGGGGGGGGGGGGGGGGGGGGGGGGGGGGGGGGGGGGGGGGGGGGGGGGGGCGGGGGGGGGAGGGAAAAAAAAAAAAAAAAAAAAAAAATTTTTTTTTTTTTTTTTTTTTTGGGGGGGTTTTTATTAAATAGAGGAGGGGGGGAAAAAAAAAAAAAGAGGGGGAGGGGACAGGGGGGGGTTTTTTTATTAGGGGGGGGGGGGGGGGGGAAGAGGGGGGGGGCGGGGAACAAAAAGGGGGGGTTTTTATAAAAAAAAAACCCCCGAGGGGGGGGGGGAAAAAAAATTTGAAAAAAAAAAACAAAAAAAAAAGGGGAACATATACGTGTTCATCTTATTTCTGTAAAATAAATTTCGAAAATGACACTACAAAAAACATGGGGAACATATACGTGTTCATCTTATTATCGAATGAGCTTGTTTTCTTCTCCAAATTTTAAATTTGCTTTTAACGTTCTGATTATAAGGTACAAAATGTATCATCTGCAATAATTAAATGAAGACCATTATAATCAAATAAATTGAAGCTCTTATATAATAGGTACAATTCAAGTACATTTATGTACTGTTTAATCAACATATTTGTGTAATTGATTTAAGATGATAAAATTTGGCTACAAAAGGACGTAACTACGACTTGAAATTTCGTACAAATAATTATTTGGGTTTTAGCTCGTATTTTCCTGTAGTATTTGATTTCTATTTCTTGATGAAGCTTCGATAAATGTGTAAACAGATATCAACTGAATTGAAGCTTTATAATCCGTTACATTTCAATTCATATGGCGATATTTTGTATTGTTTTTCACACAAAACTGAAGACCGTATATTTTCGACCTGATCAAAATCATATTGTACGATGGGAAAGTCTGTTTCAAAGCCAATTTTCGTCTATCTGAAAACTGTATTTTAGCGTCTACTCGCTCTTTCATTTGCGCAAAGAGAAGCCTCGTTTTTCGGGCAAAATCGAGCTCATACGACGTGCGCCGAAATATTCATTTTAGAAACAAACGCAGGTTTTTTTCATTTCCCTGTTGAAAAGCCTTGTCACGGTTTATTTCTTTATAAATAGCTTTTTTGCTTAAGGGATGTTAAATCGAAAACCCCTGACAACTATGATTTCTGGTGACAAAAGGAAAAACAATCATCAAGGGACAATGTTTGAAGGACAATTATGTCCCCTAAATATATTCACATTTTTTACACCCCATGGAGCGGTCCTCGTATTATTGCATTTAATCACGATATAACGACGACAAGGAGGATTTTTCCGGAGCTGAATGACGCTGTTTTGAAATATTCTGTGCACTTCTGCTTGTGATTATGTGCACGCTATAAAACCAAACAGTTTAGACGATGAATAAATGTCCTTTGAAAATTCATTTTACATAACTGGACGTTTGGTTATCTGACTGCAGTGCACTTTTGTTGGCAGGTTATTGTGTGTGGCATCTGCTAAAGCATATAGACTGGAAAGAGCTTAAGTTTTAATAGCAAATTATATCACCTGTCGGATTTAGAAACAAATCTTTGCCATTATAGTATCAGGATCTTTCACTGTTAAGCCGCCCGGTTTATGCAAATGGCAACACTGCATCTTGTAATGCGAATTAATTGCTGTAAACACATGCGAATATGTCAAGACAGGGGTATTCATAGAGTTCACCGAAGTTTCATAGGATACTTATAACGTGCATTGTCTATGTTTATTAAATATAAGTGAATGCAAACAGTTAATGATATTTTTTTGATCCTTACATTTTTTTAGTTTCTAACTGTTGTTTTTGCATTCCTGTTATATGAGTTTGCATTAGTGAAATAAATTTTCGTTGAGGATTTGAAAAGGTGATTTTAATATGTAACGCAAGTTGATTGAGGCACTTCTCTTTTACCGTTTCACCTCTTTGATCCTTGTAATACATATTGTAGATTACAAAACAAACTCTGTTCGTGCAGATCATGTTTACAACGTAGATGACCGAATTACCTAATATTATATAAAAATATCTAAATTTGCCTTGCTATCTGTCTTTCCTCCATCCAATAAGCAAACATAAGTGAACATAAATACGGACCGAGTATACAAATATATCCGCCGCCCTATATGTTGGGTAAACATTTAATCTCCCGAAAAATGTCAAATAAAACAAATCAGTAATTACCAGGTTTGTGTATTGACATAGATGGGAATGACATGTGAAACATCTGACGTTCTGCTTTTAAACCCCATGACATAACAAAAAAAAGTTATTGGATAACGGTAAAGAAAACTATCAAATATGAACCCCTTTTAATTTGATGTACGTTTTGCTAAGATTCGATTTCTGGCTAAAACATATGCAGGAGTTTATCATGCTAGTTACAAGGAGGACTTAGTGCCTCAAAGCTCCTTCAACTCTGTCAGAATGTGATTGGACGTATAACATATACATCTAGAAAAAAGGTAAGCACCCCCTGAAAGTTATATGGTTACTTTAAAAACTTGTATCATGAAATCACCTTCTAATAAACGAAGGAAAAATGCTGTAAATCATAACAGCAGCCCTCTGCACGAACTGCAATATGTTTTGCACTGCGAATGTAAGCAGATTGTCTTTAAAGAGATCCGAGGTCCATCTGAAGGCTGAATAGTCAGGGTCAGGGTGGTCACCAAGGCACAGTGAAGGTTTACTCTGCTACTGAACGTGGGAAGTACGGATGTCATCTGGAGACTAAAATTTGCATTTTTTACTCTAATTCGCCACCTTAAATTTTCCTATGACCTCTGCAGTTCCATACTTACATGTGTTTTTGAGTTCGGATAAAACGGCACCCGTTGATTGTTCAACAATATGACCCGAAAAGCCCAACATAATATTACAGTTTTGCCGTTTTCTGTTTGCCAGAGGGTTGCTGTTATGCATTACATTCTTCTTCCCTAGCTCAATTTGACGGTATTTTCATGATAAAGCGTCGTTAGAAACGTCAATCTAAAAAATTCAGGGGGTGCTTAACTTTTTTCTTTGTGTATATTTCGGGGGAGAAAATGTCGATTAGTCAATATATGATGAGTGTTTGTAAGGTCAATTAACGAAGTGAATAATAGGAAAAAATACAAGTAAAATATCATGGATAAAGATGATACAATTTATTGTAATGCTATGTATCTACAAGTATAGCTCTCTAGACGGGCAGCATTTAACCGATACATGAAATACTAGTTATTCATACAATAACTCATTATGCGCATAAGGCAGTAGGATAAATAAATAGTACAAATGACCCATAGGCAGCCATTGTCAATGTAACAAGAAAAATAAATAAAATGTAATTAAAATGAGTACATTAATAATGATATTCATGGTGGCATATTTCGGCATACACTTAGCCAGATGTCGAAATATGTCAGTTAACGGTCATTTTCATTCGTTATATTGTTAAATGGTAACATAAACAAACATTATTTCTCTGCCAATTTCTGAATACAGTTACTAGATAAAGAATTTCCCAAAATAAAATGTTTCTTGGAAAGTAAAAGTTTTCGTGAAAACTAAAAATCTCTCGTAAAAAGTAAAAACAAAAAGCGAAAACTTTTTGTTTTTCGCATATAATTACTTTTCGTGAACTTTTTTTTTCATTTCTGAGAAACACCTCATAGAAAGAACAATACCGATTATAATGTTCTATTTATACTTAATGTAATGAAATATCAGTCGTCCGTTTATCATCGTATGCAGTAGTGAGCACTACTATTGTGAAAAAAATATTTTTCGTGAAAAATTCTGTTCTTTTGAAAATAATTTTGAAAATAAGTAAGACATTTCCTTGATTATGTTACATGTATGCAGAAATATGCCACCATACATATTTGTGTTATTTCTATGACCAAACAATTAATTAATAATTTCACAAAACAAAAGTAACGTTTTCATTTGTAAGCAAAATCGTTTGTACATAGTGTAGTACGCAGCTTTAATGCTTGATTTAATTATTCCCATGAAGCCTTTAACAAAGAGAATTATTTAATGTTTGATTATTATGTGAGTTAGCATTACCTGGAGCTGTTAACGCTAAGTAGATACCTAATAACAGTGTAGGAAGCGAGGACAACCATGGAATAAGCTCTAAACAAGCATTACAGTTATACAAGTTCAAAGCAAAATGGAATAACGCTATGATCCTTTTGTGGTGAACCTAGACGTGTATTCATAAAACTAAACAAATGTTTACAAATATTGCTATTTATATCTTCATTTAAAAATAGTTACATTCTTCCATTTACCAAATACATGTACATTTAGAAGTTTCAACAAGTTACATAAGTAACCTTTTTTTTAAATTTGAAACAATACGTTTTTCCCCAAAGACTCGCAAATGCATAACATTTTGCTCTTTACAGAGTATGAATTTGCTATCTTACTAGGTAATAAAATATTAAAAACAAGTTAAAAGCGGAGCCAATTTCGACTTAGAGGCAAAGTTAGAACAGATGACAACTGGATAATGCTACATACCAAATATCTCAGTTCAAAGTGATCTTGCAATTATTGAGAAAAATATTTTTTAAAGTGTTAAATAAGTTTATGTAAAATAATTAACCCCGAATGTGGTCAAATTTGTCCCTAAGGTCATACTATGAACAATCTTGGTAGAGGACCACTAGGCGATGCTACAACACAACTATCTAAAGTGTGCCTCATGATGGTTTTGGACGTGAACAATTTTTAGGTATCTCCTTTATATACGTCTATACAAAACAAGTGAGCCTTGGGGCGGGGCCACTTTTGACCCAAGGGGCATAATTTGAACCATCTTGTTAGATGATACATACAAAATATCTAAGCTCTTAGGCCACTAGAAGATTAATCAATTATCTCCTTATAGAAGACGGGGCCAGTTATAATTCAAAAAGCATGGTTTAAATAATATTCGAGGAGGACCAACAAACAATATCTAAGCTCTATACCTTAAAGTTTCCGACAAGAATTATATTATAAAGTTTTACTATACATTTCTATGTAAAACATATGACCCATTGGGCTAGGCCACTTTTGACCCAACGAATCTTGCCTGAGGTTCACCAAACAATGCTACACACTAACGTTCTAATATCTTGACCTTACAGTTTCTCACCAGACGTTTTGCTATATATTTCGATGTAAACCATATGACTACCTAATTCTAGGGCCAGACAAATTTCTAACCCAAGACTATATTAAACACTTTAATAGATATTTACTAGATAGTACCACAAAGCAAATTGTTCAAGCTCAATGCCTTACGGTTTTTGAGAAGTTTCTTTTAAAGTTTCCTATTTGTTGCCTTAGCAACCAGAGTTCTGCATGGAATGGAATATTTTGAACATCTCAGGTCGATTTCTATGTACGGAACATCCCTGCAAAGTTTCATTAAAATTTGTCTAATCGATTGTGGACGCACAACGGACGATAGATGGTCACAATAACTGCGCTATGTGCCAGGTGAGCTTACAATACAATTTCGTCATTAAAACCCATTTAGTATGCGACAAGCAATACAAAAGGGTAATGTAAACAGGAAAATATACTCAGTTGCAAAAGAAAGTGTGCACGTTTTTATTTTAAATATCTCTATTTTGAATAAACATATCGGTCTCAAATATCGAATACTACCTTTACATCAATTTCTATAAATTGAATGTGCTATCAATGCAAATAAACTTGGGCATAAATTGCTCTAAATTTTGATACCAATCATTTAAATATTTCTGTTCAAAATAATACATAAAATTAACAAAAACCTAAGCGCACTCTTTTTTTGCAACAGAGTATAGTTTGACCTTATAATCAGTGCTGAAATGTAATGTTGTACATGCCATGTAAACAAGTCATGAACATGTATGAGAACAGTTTTATTCAGCACAAACTCAACCATATTGCCCAAAAGAGTTATGTCTCTAGTCTGTCACATTTCACTCTATACTACATGTATGATAAACTAAGATTATTTTTAAAACAATATTATCCTACTGCCTTTTATCATCCAATTATGTACAAAGCTTCATGTTTCTTTTCAGACTGTCGACAGATAATTAATACACCGATTTTCTCTATTATGTACACAAATTTCTAATTCTTTGATGACCACCCATTCATTGCCTATTACAATAGTAAAAAGTCATTGCAAACATACATGTATGGGCATCCAAACCTGCTCTACTTTCAGCACCACAGTAAGCATTTGTATAATACAGTAACCGAACACTCACAACTATGACTAGCATATACTCGGTTGCAAAAAAAAGTGTGCACTTAAGTTTTTGTTAATTTTTTATGTATTACTTTTAACAGAAATATATGATGTTTAGCATCAAAATTTAGAGCAATTTATGCTCAATTGCATGTGCATTGACAGCACATTCAATCGATTGCAAAATTGTGTTCATGTATAAAGAAATCGAAATTCGAGACCGATGCGTTTTATCAAAATGGAGAAATAAAGAAGTGCACACTTTTTTGCGTATAGAAATAGTTAAGGTCCCCGGATCTTTTTTGAGTGTACTGATAAGATCATCCAACCGTGTTCACTTTAAAACAATGTTGACACATGTTTTTATTTCGTAATCAAGTCGTTTCGTCATCAGAAGTAGTCGTTAGAAGGCCTCTCTTATTTATTGCAATATCAATGAAACAATATCATTGAAACAGAATCACTGAAACAATATTATTGAAACAATATCACTGAAACAATATCATTGAAACAGAATCACTGAAACACTATCATTGAAACAATATCATTTATTTAAAAAAATCTTAAAAAATCTCTAAAACGATATCCTGAAACAATATCATTGAAACAATATCATTGAAACAGAATCACTGAAACAATATTATTGAAACAATATCATTGAAACAATATCATTGAAACAATTCCTGAAACAATATCATTGAAACAATATCATTGAAACAATATCATTGAAACAATATCTTATTGAAACAATATCTATTCTACAGAAACAGTATCATTTATGTATATTTGTTACATGTTCTTTTCGATTAAAAAAATTATCTATGTTTTAGATATAAATAAAGGTCATTTCTAACAGCAAGACACCTTTCTTGGTAAAATTAGAGCTACTTGTACATGTGTAATTGTGATCCTGGGACTTTAACTGTATTCAGAGTAACTATTGCAATTATAAAATAATTATAATTCTTCAATTCAATATCACCTGCTGAATCAGTAACCATTACTGCTAACCGTTCATATTTCAGCAATTGATAACATAAGCACACATACATTTGTATCACAATCAGAGCTCAAATGGTATATTTACAAAATAAAATGAAAACATAAACAAACTACTATGCTACTTTTCGTGAAATGTTTTGAAGCTTTTACATTCCTTACTGATATGATTGAGTGCCAATTAGATCGTCTAGACATATCTTGCAACAGGAAATCACTACCAAACATTTCAACTGATTAAATAGACAAGTAACGGATAGTGTTTTTTGTATGAAGTACACCCTTATGTGAACAATTTTACTTGTTAATGAGTTATTACTGGTATATATTCTACAAAGCTTGCTAAATATTTCCGCCATGTTTGAGAAAATCAAGCTGTGTTATGACTGGATCTCCAATTATTGTAAATAATGTGACAATAACATATCGGTATTTTTGCACCAGTCATATTAATGTAAGAAACATATAAAATGTCCTTCCTTTTGAGTTTTAACAGCGGCATTAAAGGTAAAAATTGTATCTAACGTATGAGTAACCCGGAGTAACTTGTACAAACACACCTCTACCAGCCCATGAATTTTAAATCTAAAAAACTGCAATTATTTTAGATTTTCTATATTTGCAGAAAAATTAACTGTGTCAAATTATATAAATAATTACTATAAACATATGTATTGCGATACGCGAAAAGGAAAAAAAGGAAAAACCTGTAATATGCGCAACATTAAAGAATGGGAGAGTAAAAGCTTTAACCTATATGATTACAATGCTCAAAATATTGTCTAGTATTTAACACAATATTGTGCTTCTCAGAAGCCCCTAGTAACAGATTAAAATGCTCCTTAAAAATACAATTAAAAGTTATTATTATTGTATCATGTGGGAAAAATTAAAATCTTGTGTTAAATACAAAATGAATATTTTATGTCGACACCTTATACAAAAGACATTAAATATGCTTAAACAACCATTGTTACAGTACTGGATAATGTTTAGCTTTTCAGATTCAAAGAAACTTTCAGTCTGGACATAGTAGCTTGAAGGCCAAGAAACCGTGCGAACTGACAAGTATATGACTTCAGTTAGGAAAACCTCTTCTGAGCACTAACTTTCACAAACCTTAAATTAATCTATAATCTGAAGCAAACTTTAGTGTACTCTATGCTTATGTAATTGATGTATGCTTTGGGTATTGACTCTTTAAATCAAATGCAATAACGTCAACCTACAAGCTTTCATTAGTTCCATAAATTGGTTGCAAGTTATGAACGTGATTCCGTAGTTTGATCCCTGATTCAGGAAATAATTAACCTGGATAATTACCCGACTTCAAAATTAAATAAATGTACGTCTTCAATGAATTTGAATAAAGTCTTCTTACACTTTTATGAAAAGTAAATAGGAAAAATCTTGAAGAGCCAAACGCAAAGAAAATAAATTTGCTGCTTTCATTGATTTTGTTCGGGGCAAGACACATGACCGCCATGCGATATACACTATGAATATACTACAGTAGTTTAATGTTTTCAAACGACTGCCTTACATGAAAAAAATGCAACTTCAAATAGAAACAACAGCTGTCATTGGTAAATGGCGAATGTCCCCTTTCTCTCATTGTGCTCTATCACTCTCTGAATTGTCAAGCAATTCCTTTAAACGTTTTTGGATTTATGCCCCGGAGAAGGAGGTGGGGGCGGACGTACAGACGAGTTGATTCCTGTATGCTACCCGAAGTTGCTGTTAGGTAAATGTCTAGAAAACCAACGCCGAATAATGCTCACGGTTAAATACATGAAGTACAATACTGCTACACTTTGTCAATTATAAGCATATTTATAGTTGATATTTCTAGTTTTATGACAGAACCAATAACACGGTACAATCGACAATGGTTACACTTCTCAGCTTCCCTACAGTATGAAAGTAGAATATATAAATAATGGTTACACAACACAGAAAGCAATATTACACAATAATAACCAACCTTCTATTCACATGTGAAAGACACTTGAGATGACCGAGGGTAGTAAATTAAAAAGTTTTCAACCCCACTATTAGCTGTTTACGTTACAGATGGCATAAACTAACCCCACTTTTAGCTGTTTACGTTACAGATGGCATAAACAAACCCCACTTTTAGCTGTTTACGTTACAGATGACATAAACTAAGAGTTTGTTCACTATCTTTGTGGTAGATACACCGTTCGTTATTTTAGCAGCTTTAGCAGAAATCTGGTTGATTCAACTATAAAAATAGCTGACAAGCAATTATTATCGGATTTGCGTGCAACTTCTAATGTTTTATGAGGAGCTGCGACCTTTTCAGCAAGTTTATAATACCTTAAAAATGTTACAAAATATAAAAGCAGAAAATCCGTTTGTCAACAACTTTGATTCAATAAAATCAACATTAACTCGATACATTAACCCCTGTCTGAAGAAATGTTGTCAATGATTGAGTAAAGGATAAATTTTGCTTAAGCATTAGTTTACATCTTCAACAGACACGTTATTTGCTTCTTTGAGTTTCAGCACTTAAAATAATTGATAAAAGCTTTCTTTTCTCAAACGCTAAATTCAAACCTTAGAATGTTTTATCATCTCGTAGCCTTAAAGACTCCGATTGTGGACACGAGAAATGACTTCATATATTTCAAAGCCATATATTTACTTATAACTTCTATATAAAGATTTTACCAGCTTGTATCACTATTTCACTATTTCACGTTTGTGAAATCCAATGGAATTGTTGCGGTTAGTAGGACACACAACTACTAAAGTAAATGTTTGATTAACGCAGTCCGTAACCATTAAATTGATTACAAACTGCATAATGACGGAGAAGGAAACCTGTGAAGTTCCACGATCAGACGCATAAGGGGAGTAAAATGATTAAAAACAATTATTTTCAATTTTTTGTATTAAAACACTTTCTGTTTGTGAGAAACTTGAATATACAGTTTCCCCCAAGACAGCAAATTGCAAAGTCCTTGTTTTGTGAACATCTCTTAATTAAGAACTTTAAAGCCATTTGTTAATTCAGATTTTACTTTATTTGCGAATTTGTATTTGTTTGCATGATGAAAGCCTTAAGTTAAACATGGAGGCAGCATATCAAAGAAAATGGCGCAAGGCATCAGTGTCATGTCTTCACTAATTAAATAGATCAATGCAAACACCATCAAGTTTCACGGACCTTCAAATATGCCAGCACTGAACTTTCAAAATCTTATTACTCAGTTTTACAACAGGCCACACCTTTAATCACATGACCAAAGATTTAACGTACAAGATGTTACTTTGTTAGCCAAGTCCCATTTGAATTTGAAAAAAACCACAACATATTTTCAAAATTATATCTTCAGTTTTTAAAATAACGATGTACAGATGCTTCCGCGACAGAACAGAAAGAATATACCTCCTCTGCGGTGGAAAGGACGTTACATAACTCATTCTTTGATCATATTCATTAACGAAATAAACAGTAATTTTCAGAGTCATGGCTTTTTTCACTTGGTAAACATGTACTGTACATGTTATTACTTCGAGTGCACTGATATCATTAAAATATCGAAAATGGCCAAAAGTGCATGTACTCATTTGCTTACACAGTACTACAAACGAAAACATATGATCTTGTGTGTTAAGGATGTTTTTAAATAATGTTGTAAGAATTGACAGTTATTTCTTTACGTATCGTGTAATATCAGTCAAAGTCATGCCAATTTATTTATGCTATATTTATGCTATCACAATACTTGTTTTAGCTCACGTCATCGGGTTTCCCCGCCCAACACGTGCCTAACCTATCACGAAATTGCAAACCCCTTCCCCTAAAACAACAACAAACGGATGTGTGCGTTAATAGTACCAAATGGCCATGAATTCCCCGCCCCCACCGTAGTCGAGTCTGGTATATATTGCCTTATTGCAACAGATGCTGGAAATTTATATGATAAAATGCCATTTCTATCAAGTCAACAGCCAAACCTCTGTGTTGAAAATGAACAAAACCTCAGGAGAAGTTCCAGGAGTATCTCCATTTGAAATGTGATACAAATATGAAATATCACAAGGATGGACCAGGCGGAATGATATATGCGATCAAGAAAAACGGCGAATCAATTGTATTAAAATATATTATATATAATCTTGTACGAAAATAACTCTCTTGCCAGACACTGTTTATTTTAGAATTGGAAAAGTGATGTAAGCAAATGTAAAACTACGCAGTATAACCCTTTTTTCATTTTTATAACAAAATCATACAAATCGGCTTTAGACATGTGTGGAAAATTGTTTAGAACTCGCAATTTTGTTATAAAATAAGTGTTTTCAGGATTCATCAGAAAAACAGACAAGTTTTTTAAAGACGAAACATTCATATACTTTCAACAGCGTTCATAGTCTGCACTGTATTTGATGTGCTGGACGAGGTAGCTGGCGTTCACCTGAGACTTACATTCTCGTCCTTTACGTTTGTTCGTGGCACAAAAAGTTACCTTTATATACTTAATGCAGTGTGTGGCCCTTGTCTGTTGCCTTTAATCATAGATGGGGGATTCATTCTATGGCTGTTTGTGAGTGTTGTATTTATGGACCTCTTTGTCATTTTTATTTTTGTACCATCAATTTATGTGCAGCTGAGCTCAGCTCTAAATCAATTTAATGTTTTGTTCCGTGAAATTAGTTATGATTCTAGAAGTTAGAGGCATGGAGAATAAATATCCTTGTTCTACAGAAAAATATCATTTGAAAATTGTGTTTTGTTCCGTTTCATCGTTTCTGTTAATTGAATTTCAGCAAATCCGGACCGTGGTAAAAAATAAAGAAAGTTGTTTATCTTTAACGTTCAAACGTATACTACTTGTTCTCGCAAGTTGTTTTTAAAAGCATCTACTGAATGATTTGTTGTATCAAAAGCAAATCAAACGTAAACAGCATTCTTGCATCTAAAACAGAAAATATGTCTTTCTTTTCTTTTTAACCATACTAATAAGATAGGCGTACAGTGCTACATGCTATAAAACATATGTTCATGATGAATAACAGATATTCCGAGGAAGCAAGTTTTCAGAATTTGATTGTTTTTGAAATGTTAGGCGCTGTGCGAAGAATAAATGAAAATGACTGGTTGATATTGACGTCACCTCATTGGTTTGCCATGCGCTAATTGCAAAACAGTGAAGAAGGATCATATAATGAGGTGTACAATTGTGTAAATATAATTTCGCGTACTGGTATCAGGTGAGGTAGAGCGGTCGGAAAGGCGAGGCCTGCCGAGCCTTTCCGACCGTATCTGCCGAACCTGATATCACATGTTGTCAAAAGGCAGTTGATAATATTCTATTTATCATGCAAATCTTCATATTGTATTTTTTTGACACTTTTAGGGGCCTGGAATAGAATAAATACGGTATTTATAAAAGAAAATGATTTCAAATTACTACATGGCCTCGAAAAATAGTTCTACATTTCAAAGGACAAAAAATATTAAAACGACATAAATATCGCTTAATAATTACCTTCATGAGACTATTTATAAATGTTTTTCTGTTCTAATGTAATGATATTGTTTTGCAAACAAAATATTTGCAAAGACACACGCAAGAATTTCCAAGTAAAACACTGACATTTCAAAAATGGCGGCGTGGGCTCAAGACCATTGGGGTATTCTAATTGTAAACAAACGAGGAACTTGAGAGTTGATGAGTGAAAAGTGAGCGGTTCAAAGACAGTTTTCAACTTTTGATAGGTAGCTGATAGGTTTCAGGCCATTTCAACCACGCATTAAGAACTTACTGTAAAAATTGGATAGTGATAAAAAAAATGAAAATCAACTTTTTCTCAAATTTTGCCTCAAAATTGGTGTAGATGGATAGCAAAGATCTAACTAAGAAAATGAATACCAACAACCCTATGTTTATTTCAAAAATAAAAATTCTACAGGGGATTTTCAATTTTTATGGTGCCTTGCTGTTCGTTTTAAATCATTCAATTTATCTATTTGGGCTGTATTTTTATGCAATAACTACATCATTAACAATGATGTGTAAACAAAAATACAAAAAGATAGGATAAATGAAATGTTTTGATTACTTTTTCTCTGTGATTGCACTTGAGGAGTCTTGCTTGTTGAACTGGAAGTAGTACGGCATGTGGGCGTGGTTATAAAGTGTTATCACGTCAGTGACGTGATATCATTTTAAAATATCGGACGGGTGTTATCGGTCAGATTTAATGCTAGTTGCATGATAAATATATTTCTTGCTACCGTGCATGAACACAGAATGTTGGTATACTTTCTTATCAACTGATCTTTACTTTTAACCATTGAAGTTGCTAGTTTCTTAGTCATACCTTCAAAGTAGTCTAACAAATAATTTGTTGAAAGTTGTAAAAAAAAACACAAAGACTTTTGTTTAAAGTGAACACGCTTTTGAATTATTGAATTGCTTTATTACTATCTACAAGACCTTCTGTTGATGTAAACTATTCTGACTAAAATCATTATTTGATGTTGTTATTTAGGTTTCAGTTTCAAAGCAACCGATGTAGATTCTTTAACCTAAATTCTTTTGGGAATTTAAAGATGTCGTTTTGACATGAACATTACACAAGAATGTCGATTTGGAAATTGGTAAGTTAACTAAATATGATATCATGCCATATCATAACCCCCATTTATTTTCTTAGTTTACACTTTCTAACTGTTAATGCATACAATTGTATGAAGAACTAGGAACTTTTTATTTCCAATTCTATTTTGTGAATATGCTCTTGAAATAAAAGAATCTTTCGTCAGAAAAGCGCCTTGTGCATGTAGTCTAAGGAGAAGCATATAGACTACTCTATGAATAGAAAGTCAGATCCACTTATCAAAGAAAGTTATCAGTAAGCCACAAAAATTTCCAAAATATGTAAATGAAAACGGATATAAATATTCGATATGAAAATTAAATGGTTCGTAACAATGATCTTGGAATAGAAAAATTCCCTTAACATTATTGGTTTCTGCTAGAATACCCCACATTGCAATTAAGTGCAACTGTTACAATGGAAATATAAAACTGGAAACATTATATTGTCTCGTGTTCTAATCTTTGTATACACTCAACAAGTTTTAAATTATTGGTCTAGATAAGTAAATGTGTCTGTTGAAGTTTTTGTCGTGTTTGATTTTCACTAAATCAGCTGCTATTTATTTTTGTAATTAATCATTGAAATTTGAAATATGAACTTACACCCAGAAAAGAATACCAAGTACAAGAAGACAAGTTGCCATCTTACGACAGATCAAAACAAGTTGAACAATTTTGATTCCGTGGTCAAATGATGATTATCTTTTTTTCATCAAAACCATTTTGAAATTGACCAGGAGAGATTCCATACTTTCTCTGTCGTTGCAATGATATTTAGAATTAAGCAAGCCATATCAAAAAGGCCAAGGTTTTTTTTAAAAATATCGATTGATAGGTCAGGTAACGTAGTCTTTTTCTCTAGCAGTCGTTTGTCTTCACAGATCAAATACACCTAAATTAGTTCGGTTAAAGGTCAGAGAAAGATTCTTTCTTTCCAGGCATGTAATTCAGACAGCGTGAACGGGATTTCCGGCTGAAGTACATCTGTATAGTTTTACTCACCGTTGCAAATTCAAAAAGAAGTAAAACATACATCTGACATGGAAGTCTGTGAAGTTTGATTCAAATTGACATCGTCGTTCAGAAGCAAGAGTGATTTAAAACAGCTGTTGACTTCAGACAGGGACAGTCATAATAGCTCACTTCTAACTATAGTAACTCATATATTAACAAAATCCATGTGAGTAGAAAACTACAGCTAAAAGCTTACACTAATTTTTAACATGTCAAGTTCATAAGCGTATATACACATGAAACTATACATAAAAAGATTAATCCATTCACACCCGTTCAACATTCAGTTAGGTCTACGGAGCACTAACGCTCACGCATTATGAGTAGCTATTTATGGATATTTGGTAGCGATGTAAAATTTTCGGTATCTTTCGGTATCAAACTTTTTCTGACTGCGACTTCCCTTCACACCTCCGTTTGTGTACAGTGATTCACAGATTTATTTCCATTTTCTGAATTTTGATAGTAAGTCTGCAGCGTAGCCGTGGATGTTGTGGTCGGATTATTGGCTGAGTTGCTTGCCGACAGTTTAGAAGGCGCTGTTCTTTCTGGCTTCTCGATTCTTATGTTTGTTCTCTCATATTCAAATTTTGTGTAGGGTACTGATCCGCAGAACAGAACCTTTCTGAAACTTCTTCGGAAATTGTCCGAAAGAAACGCATATAAAATAGGATTGACACACGAGTTCATATAAGCAAGACAATTTGCTACCATTTGAACAGCTATATATGAAAGTTCGTCAGAATAATATCCAAAGTTCTGCACCATAAAGACAACCTGTATAGGTAACCAACAGAGTGCAAAAATAGCCACTACAATAACCACCATTTTTGTTACTCGTTTCTTCGATCGGATGCTTTCTGCTCTTTGCGACCCTCCTGGTACCACTCCGTACAGTAAGCGTTTCAACATAAAACCATACAGCACACATATAAGTGATAATGGTAACACATAACCAAACCCGAAAAAGCTTCCGTAGAACACTTTCAACATAACGTGAGCGTGATTATTATCTGTAGCAGAATATCTAGATATACAAGTAGACCTTGTTTCCTCGAAATAGTGATATGTTATCACCTGGTAGTCAAGGAGCAGAGGAATGTGTCCTAATAAAATGACAGCCCAGAGGATTAGCAGGATACGAACGGTGTTTAACTGATTACGAACCGACATCGACGATATGGGATGTACGACTGCCAGGTATCTATCCAAAGACATAACGACGAGAGTGTATACACTAGCGTATGCGCAAACATACATGAGATATTGAACAATTTTACACCATATTTCTCCAAACGGCCATTTTGGTAGCGCGTATCCGGTAGCTGTGAAAGGCACACAAAACATTATAAAACATAGGTCGGCAAATGCAAGGTTCAGTATCAGTAGATTTGTCGTGCTCCGCATTTGTTGGTTCATAATGATCACTACTATGACGAGCAAGTTCCCGAGAAATCCAACGGCGACAATGAGTCCAAAGATGATCGGGATAATCACCCTGACATATCTCTCGAACTCGTAATAGGCTGTCGCATCTCCGTTCATGGCGGTATCGTTTATTACACTATAATTTGAGCCGTTGGTGAATGAATTGTTAAAGTCCGTTACGTTTTCAAAAGTTGTGTGATATGTACTAGCCATCCTTCAGATCTGAAATGAGAAAATAAATCGAGTGTTATAGGCGTAAAGGAAACACCGTTAATCATAAAACAAGTACACCGTATGTTGTCGATTGCAATCACTCCGCTGGAGTTTTGTTCATACAATACAGCAGCAGCATTCTTCAGTGTTTCATATACATTGAACAACATTTACCATACCGTTAGGAATAGCTGTTAGGCTATGGTGATATTATGTCGAGATGGTTAATATATCCCCATATACCACGTCAAAAAAACAAAACAATTTTATTACCCTTCCCTTTCTTAAATTTTAAAGGATTCGGTTCATTTTTAGTTGATTTAACGACTGAACGTAAGAAGACCGTCTAATATCCTTATGGTAACCCAATGTCACTTTTTGACGTCACTTAATAACGTCACAAATCAGCACGTCCTAACACATTGACGCACTGTAGGCGAACACTCGCGTTTTGCATGGGGTACAATGTCGGGATATGCTTACTACAACAATTCAAAAGTTGATGGATTGTGGAAAGATTAATCATTAATCAAATAATTTGAGCCAATTACAATCAATTTGATATAATGATGGTATTTTAAAGCTATAATATTGAATATCTGCTACCGACCCCGCACGTGATGGGGTGGAATGTGGCAAGGGAGTGTTAAAGGTGGATATTAGAAAGAGTGATCACTAGATAATTTGACATATAAATTAAATTTTGATAGCTGGCTTCAGAGAATTTTAAGATTTTTATATTGAATATCTAATAAAAGAACAATTAAAGGGCAATAACTTCGGAGTTATAAGACAATCCTGCCTAAAGCATAATGCTGTTGTAGACTCATTCATGTTTTTTTTTTTTTTTTTTGTTTTGGGCCACCGAAAAATTCCCTCTTCCCCTTTTGGGGGGGATAATAAATCTGTAAAAAACTTTAAGAAATGTAATACTATCTATTAATGTACTAGCACACTAGAACAATAGAATCGATTTCATGCTCTGCAATTTTAATTGACCATATGATATTAACAATTCATTTTTTAAGTGATAAAATGCATTAAATTATGTACCACGGAGCGACCAGAAACTGTTCTACTCGTGTCCCCTATAATCAACACAAGGATTTTACAGAGCTACTGTTATTTATAAGTAGATACAATTGAATATTAAGGAGCATGGACGTTATGTGCTTAATCACATAGATACTTTTGAATTCCTAATTGCGTTACACGGAACGTGTCTAGTTTTCCGTTCAATCAATTTTCAATCAAAAGAACCTTTCCTTTATCCATTTATGTAAGTTATTTTTACTATAATCGATTTATCAGAAACGACCCGGCTTGATTCATTTTAGAATGTCTTAATGGCCTGTTGTCAATCATACTTATTTTTGACGTCCTTGTGGTTGAGCTTTCTCCAACAGTAATATCTAACAAGAATTAGAGATGTGCAAATGAAGTAAACCAGCTTAGACTAAATTAAATGTGTTTTGATGTTCAGACACCGTCCCCAGTAATCACTTGCATCCATAAGTAAAGCATGTGTATAAATATCTCACAAGAAACAATGAACGGACCCCCCACACACACAGGGGCACCAAAAAAAATAATACTTATGCGAGTAATGGATTCAGTGAGGTTCCACATGGATCATTACAGCTTTTCCCTGAAAAACGTTTGCCATAAACTCTCGATTAGCTTTAAAGAATTTTTTTCACAATCATTGCCTAACAAGTTTGTACATTGTATAGTTGAGTCTTGCAAGAGTTTGTTTATACTTTCTGCTATTTGCCTCTACATATGATTTGCAGCTGATCTATAACCTGCATTGATAAACATTTTAATCAATCGTTAGGAGCTTGAAGAAATAAAAAGAAAGTGACTGTGTCCGGGCCATTTTCCGTTCCGCGGTGAGTCCTGTATCTCAGATACATAATTGCCGCAATAATACTGGTCAGTTAAGATGTACCCAACAAAGCCTCTTCAACATTCTTACAACAATTTATCGGAATCGGATAAGTTAGGCCATTATCGCTGCGTCTAGCTTAGCAAATGAAATATTGTTCACAAAAGGGTATATTATTTTTGACTGAATGTTACAGAAGCAGAAGAAATGTGTTTCCTGTGAAAGTGAAACACTAATTGCGTAAAAGATCTCGACTAATTTGCAACACTTATTTACAAAAAAAGTTTAAAATCTAAATCATTAGTAAAGTCAGGGATGTCATCCTATAATTTGTACAAATATCAATGACAGAAAATGTCACATTCGAATGTCGTTAACGTTGTAAGACCTTTAATTAAAAGCTGACGTAAGTTTATCTATCATTCAAATTACTACACATTCGGAATGCTGCAGCGGTATGTGTTTAAAAGCCAAGAGTCTGTGTCACTTACATGTATTAATGTTGCTTTTTTTAATCAGCGTTACTCTTAGTTTTCTATTAAAGTAACTTCAAGTCTTCGCTTCCTTTTATTCATGATTCATTATGATGATTGTGAAGCTACATACATAAAATAACTGAAGGGGCAACTACCGACAGCAGATATCGGTCTAAACTAATACAAAAGTTATTTCAGGCAACCAATATCTGCTGGAAACTTACTCACATTATACATGCAATAAACACTTTCTTTATATACTACTATTAACTTGCTTAGTTGAATTACTGGGTTACTCCGGTAATGCTAGGAAACAGATGGTATTTTGAAAAATAGCCTGACACGGAGAAACGAAATTGACACGTGAGAAATAAACGTGTCTATTTAAACATTTATCTTAGATTTTTTCCAAATTGAATGACCTTATTCATGCAAATAACAGCAATCCCAGAAACACTGAAATGAATCTGTTTCTTGAAAGAATATTTTATGTTTTTGTACGGCATCATAGAAGCATTTGAGGGGTTTCGCGGTGACTTCAATAACAATTTCAATGGAATTCTTTCACATCGTCGTAACATAATGGACTTATTTTACAGGAAATGTTTTCGACATATTCAAGATGATATCTCCAGAAAAGTTTTGGTTTTCTGACAAAATAATTGTATTATGTATTTCAGAGACTTTCTACCGTCAAAAGTTTTGAGAAATTTACGTATTTATTTTCATTAACTTAACAATTTCCTCAAGAAGATAATTTAAAAAGGAGAATGTGCATTGCAGCATATTGAAAATTTATTAAATCTTCCATGACCATTTTCTATACTGATGATGAAATTACACACAATCATTCACTTTTAAGCGAATTATAATAATTAAAAATTGTAGACTTAAGTTAAAATACTTAAGAAATCACTTAAGATGCTACTGGAATACGACCCCTGGACCACAATGTCAAAATGTATTAATAAGAAGTAACAAATGAAGCGTAACTGATCTCTTAAGTTTGATAATCCTCCATTCATAAACTTAAGTGCAATAGCATAATTTAAAAAATTGATCAATTAGATTGAGAAAACAACTTTATTGCAAACCAGAAATCTCGTGCCGCTACACTCCCGTCGAAATAATCATGACAAAAACAACCATATACTTATTGCAATTCATGTTTTACGCGTAGGTACCGCGATTAAGTACGTTACATTATTTTTTTTATTTCCGTCGTACTCAAACATATCCCAATGATACTACTATTACCACAAACAGAAACTCCTAGTTTCGAAACAGTTTGTGTATGGATACGAGTTGTTATCTTTACATATTGTCCTGGCTGAACATTATATATTTTGTGTGATAATAGCACAGACATATCAGGAAATTGTATAATTTCCTCCGTGAAGACCTACACTCTAGGCTGTCGGTTTCCTGTTTATTTGCCAAAACTGAAAATGTCAGTCTGAAGATTCTGATGTATTTCTCAATATATGTCAATTACTTGTCACCTTTGCCAAAATGATCTGTTGTTGAGTGCCTTTAAAGTAAAAGTGACCTTATATGCTGAAAAGCATTTATAAGAAATGTCACATAATACAAGTTTGACGACCAGTAAAATAAACGACCTTTTGCTTACGTTTCTAATATTGTATTACTGTTCAAATTGGTCACACATTACAACACAAGGAATGTTTTTGAGTCATATGAGAAATAACTTGCACCCAGGTTTTTCTCGTATATCCATATTGAAATGACATTAAGGGTTGTAACTAAGACGCTATGACGTTATTCACAATATTCATATATATATATATATATAACTAAACTAGATATAAGATAAACACAGATTCACATACTTCTTTTGTCATAATCTGACCGAAAGATGGTCATATCCAAAGGCATGGCAGTTATTTTGTACTAATGAAAGATAAAGTTTTTCTTGTAGAGTTAAGTATACAAATATTTTACACAAAAGTTCCAGGGAAAATTTCCATTTATCTGACGTTTATTGTGCCCTCAAGATTCGTTATAACATTGTTTAACCTAAGAAAGTTTTTTTATACTTACATAAAACAAAACTTACTGCTAGAATTCAATTTTTATTCTTGTTTATACAATGCAAGAGATACATGCAGTTTAACCTGGAAGTTGCGTTTATAGATTATATATATATATGGCTAAAGGACTGAATAGTGAATATTGTGAATAACGTCATATTAATGTATAATATATCAGTCAGAGAGAGCCATTATTTCCTTTTTTTGATGTTTACCGCCCTAACAATGACATGTGATGTCATAAATAAGTCAAGACAAATGTAAATTTGCGTAAAATCGAAGAGTTGCTGGCTCCAGTAGAAGGTATCATTTCCTGTTGTCATTGTTGTTTTTGTAAATAAAAGTAGGACTTACACAGGAAGCAAATAAAGTAGAAGGAGAACATGGTTATTGACTGTCTCCTTTTTCTATACGAAATTCATTTTAAAAAAAAACATACCAGTACAGTCAGACGGTGATATTGTGTTGCAGAATATGCATTTGCGGCACTCTTTGTTAATTTCATTGACTTTATTCTTATCACTATTGGATAGTAACTAGCGCAAGATGCGTGTTGCACATATAACTGTCAACCAATATTCTAAATGACCAACTGAAATGATTTTAGCAGGAAGTAAAGAAGTCAAAATGCATTTAGACATTTTCTTCAACTTTTGATTCATGCATATAAATTCTAATACATTTAAAGGCTATATATTTGTACCTTTCAAGACCCTGAAAATGACCCGTCTTACATTTCATTAGCATAATACGTATAATATGCATTGTATAAGGCAAATGAAATTTAACACGACCTGTGCTATTTGCTTCTTTACGCAAAGAAGGATATATGACATGTGCAAATAACTTTTAATTCAAGTGTAGATTAATCACTCAAAGGTTATATGTATATATGAAATGTTTGTGTACAAACCATATTGAAATAATGTTAATTACAGAGGTTATAAACTTTCCAAGAAACATTAACAGAATATATAAGAAAGTTCGTTCCAAAACAGCACAAAGATACAAGAAATTGCCATGTCTGTAGTGGAAAATGGCTTACGAGGGTGATGTAACAGAGTATGCCATTGATGTATCTTAATTCTAATTCAAACGTATGGAAGTAAAGGTTTAATTAGCTTATACTAATTTATTTTAGCTCGATTGTGAAGAAAGCTTGTAGCTTATCGAGTCACTTTTGAGTCCGCTTCCTGGAAAAACCAGTACTGTTGTCATATGAGGAGGTACGGTTGTGACCCACGTGGGGTTCGAACCCGCAACTTCCGGGATGAACGGCAGATAAAGGTTAAATTAATCTAAAAAGCTAGCCAATCTGTTAAGAACAATAACATTGACGCGACCGAAACGTTCCGAAAATATTTAGGTAGGTACATTGTAAGAACACTATATAGTTCTAAATGCATATTTCTAATTTAACATAATTATTATACCGGTAGTTTGTCTTTTTCAGTCTCTAGGATAACTTATGACCTAGTCTTCGTTAAGATATCATACTAGGAAAGTAAAACCAAACGGTATTGAATCGTGCTGAGAATTTCCATTTCAGTTCTTCAAACTGGCTTTCAGGAACTGTGTGGCATTAAACAGTCCGTATAATCGTTAAATTCACGTTGTGCAATTTGAGCGTAATGCGAAAACGAATTATCAAAGCTGTCTTAAATACGTCAACATGAAGTACTTTAACTTTCTGGATGAAATCGCAATCTCCAGATGAAATGGCAGATATAATTTGTTGAGATTTTTTCAATGTATTTTCGTGACAGGTTTGTCAATTTTAACCGCCAATCCCATCAGATACAAAATATGCATGCGCTCTAATGCAGCACAAGAACCTGTTGCTATGGTATTTAATTATTAAACTGAGCAGAAAAAAGAATGCAGTTAAAACAAACAAACGCAGACAAAACCAAAAGAGAAAGAAGACAAAAAAATAAGTAACTAAAAACAAAAGTAATAAAAAACACAAAACATTCACTGGCATCTGCTTCTAACGCATTAACTCGTTTTTATCTCAAAATAACTTAACATTGGAGATAAAACCTTTTTCAATGACGTAAAAACATTTTGCACTTTTTCTGACTGTAAAGTTTACAATTTTGATAGAAAATACACAGGTGACTCTACGGACACAGGGAACGCAATACTTGATTTTTACGGAAACAAACCACTTCTTTGTACTCGCGATGAGTTATACGTTGCCTCATTACCAGAAGTAACCACTCACAGAATGAAGTATGTCATGAAGTCTAAAGCCGGGAAACAAAGAGTTATTGCCTTGATCCGGAAAACAAAACTACTTATAAACTGCGTGTAAATGGACCTTTCAGTAATTGCTGACTCTATAAATATGAATGCTTTATGTCGAAGAGATTCTGTAGAGCTCGTCTCTACAATTAACAACCGTTCATAATAATACGACAGAACTATAAAACAGGGAAGTTCTAATTTCCAAAAGGACAATACTTGATTGCGATATCGGCTTTAATCAGATCGTTTAAAAGTTACAGTTTTTCAGAATTAACAACTTTAAAGTACGTTTTGAGATCCTCACATGGAATAACAGATTCATTTCTTTTATTTACTGTGTTAATGTTTTACCTTTAAATCTATGCTATCTTGCACAATGCATTTTGGTTTCTTTTGGAAGATTTCTGCAGAGAGCCATGTACACGAGGTGAAGGTTTTTTTTGTGCGTTTGTTTTAACTTTATCCTAAAAAATGCGTCGTCTGTATTACTTTAGCGTCGTCTGAATGCAACTGATTGGTACCTGTGTGGTCTTAGATAATACAACATAGCATCGAGTTAATTGCAAACTGACCACTGTTGCCAAGACATTAACATTGATGAATAAAGGGGTTGTCACTTAATTTCACAGAATACATTTATATGTCAGAGTTAATAGACATGTCTCAGATAGAGTGAAATGCTAGAGTTCAAGGGTTAGTCCGCAAAATATTGATGGTATATAGTTATAGTCCGTAGTACATTTCTCATAAAATTCAAGGTTAATTTACCTTTAACATGCCGCTTCTTGCTCTTACCTTATTGGCACAAATGATCTATGTTAATTACTATAATCCGTGTACATCTTTACAAGCTCGTTTATTCCTACGGTCTGATCATACAGCCTATGCTATGCAATGCATTTTGGGAAATCTCACAAAATAATTGCCCTTACAGTAATCATACAGTTTTGCCTGGAGTCTTGGGGGATTGACATGTGACTTCCGGTCGGGACTATAAACAGTCTAATGATAATGAAGATGGTTTGGCCAGTGAGTGCTTAAATGTAGGTCTGCGCTTTTACTTTACCAGGTTGAGAATAAAACACAATTTGCGCAGTCATGAAGATGTGGTCATTTCCGGTGTAGTTGTATTGTAAACGGATATCGGATAAGAAATCCTTAGATTCTTGTAAAATCTTGAAATTAAGGCTAGTTTCCAACGAGTTAAGTAGGGCACTGAAATTGTCTGATATTGTATTGCATATATATAATTGCAGGTGTTTCTGAGAAAGTGCGTAGTAAAACATTTAACTATGAAATGAATGGACGAACAGGTAAAAGGACATGGATATGAATAGTCAATACATACCAATAAGACACGCTATAATATATCTGCCAAATATATAATCATTTAACAGTTATGTACTGGAAATACATACAGAGTCCCGGAATCCCTAAATTTTTATAGCTGTTGCAGCTCTATTTTACACGTCTATGTCTTATAACGACTGACAAAAATATATATCTAATTTACAATTCATTACGTTTCCACGCAATTTTATGTCTCTTTGCGAGCATTAGTGAAGCTAAAAGTAATTAAATGATGTTAACTTTCCAATAAAAGGCAAAACTATACTCGTATGTCTGGCAAAAATTTAATTAAATTTTCAAAGAGACACAGCCACTGTATGTTGCTTGCGTTTTAGATTACAAAGTCCAATAAATAAATCAAAGTCTCGTTAAAAACCTAAAAATATAGAGACGTAACATGTAACAAAAATTGACTGTTGCATGTCAACCAAATGGTAGATTGTATTTATAAAAGAAAAATGAAACAATGTGGGGCGGAATCTTGTATCCGAGGGATAATCTTGCAATAACATTAAGGCCAGAATGTTGAGTGTCTAAATAGTTTTAAACACAACAGCTGTTCCCCATAAGTGACGAATGTCCCCAAAAATAGTGTCTCAGGCTCTCACCTGGACTTCCAATGTGCGGACAAGGTACCTACACACGACACTATCTCCATGTGCTGAACATGTGTGCCAATTCATTTTTAAATCCTTCAAATACAACAGAGTTACAATCCAGACATGAACATGAGCATATTTTCAGGGTTCTAAAACATCTGACCTCTAAGTGTGACCTTGATCTTCAAGGTAAGGACAAAGGACTTGCGCGAAACACGTCATCTCCATGTGCTCAACAATTATGTCAATTAATTTTAAAATCCTTCCATGCATGGGAGAGCTGACATTTATACAGGAGTCCATGATCTTGAAATTCTAATAGTGACCTTCTTTTTGAGGTAGGGTCGCAGGTCTTCCACAGGCCACATCGTCTTGATGTGTTGAACATTTGTGCTACGTAATTGTTAAATCCTTTCATGAATCAAAGAGTTACAGTCCGCACACGCATGTGTACGTATACACAGATATTCATTACCTTTAAACTTCAAGTGTGACCTTGACCTTTGAGGTATGTGCTGAATAGTTGTGCCATGTTGTATGCATACAATGTACAAAGTTACAGCCCTGCCACGCAAATTGGAACGGACGAACAGACAGACGGACGGATCGTGCGATTCTTATATGGCCGCCTTTGGGGGCATCAAAAGTGGGATTGTTAAACGTATGCGGATGATCTTCTCATACAATGTAGCTCCCAAAGCAAATATAACAAGAGCCATGTTACACATGGTTAATCCCCCCACCTGAAGGTTGTACTTTCGTACATTTTACTTGGTGAGAGGAAATCCTTAAAGTGACATTATGCGCATATTACTGCACAAAGTGTATTTTTGGTGACAGTTTTATAGTTGCTGTGCATTTAAATGTGATAAATTAATGATTATGCCGCATTAGTATTTGAAGTTGGTGCTTTAGATATAAAAAAAATCGGACTGATAAAAATGATAGTTGAATGTGTCGTTGTGGATGTTGGTAGAGATTTCGGCAGTGGAAGGGAAGCAACTCTTGCATGCAGTTGTTCTTTTCTTAAATTGACTCTCCCAGTCAAATAAGAAAATCAATATTTTGAAATTTATTTTTTCATACTGGTAGCGGGAAGAGTTTGGTGTATTGGGCTAAAAATTGTTATTTTCTCTACACTTTTGTACACACACCATTTTCAGCTGGATTTTTACTTGAAACAAATGCGCATAATGTCACTTTAAAAAGCCGTATAGTTATGGTCATGCTGAGTACAGTTTTCAAGTAAGTGGAAAAAGAATAAGGCAATGAAGAGAAGGTTTGCAAAATTATATTAATGTTCATTATCAGTATAGGTATGATATTTTTCTATTTGACTAAAAGTAGGCACGGTAGAGTTATTGTTCTTGCACACTGCACTTCCGTGCTATGTCAGTGTATTAAGTTTGAAGTAAATCCCTCAAGTACTTTTGGAGTTATGCTCTGGACAAAACTTTTAAAGTAAATCTGATAAAGGGGAATAACTCTAAAAGTAGGCAAGGTAGAGTTATTGTTCTTGCACACTGCACTTTCTACCAATGTGCTATGTCAGTGTATTAAGTTTGAAGTAAATCCCTCAAGTACTTTTGGAGTTATGCTTCGGACAAGTAAATCTGATAAAGGGGAATAACTCTAAAAGTAGGCGTGGTAGAGTTAGTGTTCTTGCACACTGCACTTCCTACCAATGTGCTATGTCAGTGTATTAAGTTTGAAGTAAATCCCTCAAGTACTTTTGGAGTTATGCTCTGGACAAAACTTTTAAAGTAAATCTGATAAAGGGGAATAACTCTAGAAGTAGGCAAGGTAGAGTTATTGTTCTTGCACACTGCACTTCCTACCAATGTGCTATGTCAGTGTATTAAGTTGAAGTAAATCCCTCAAGTACTTTTGGAGTTATGCTTCGGACAAGAAAATCTGATAAAGGGGAATAACTCTAAAAGTAAGCAAGGTAGAGTTAGTGTTCTTGCACACTGCAGTTTCTACCAATGTGCTATGTCAGTGTATTAAGTTTGAAGTAAATCCCTCAAGTACTTTTGGAGTTA
Source organism: Saxidomus purpurata (assembly GCA_022818135.1). Classification (NCBI taxonomy): domain Eukaryota; kingdom Metazoa; phylum Mollusca; class Bivalvia; order Venerida; family Veneridae; genus Saxidomus; species Saxidomus purpurata. The sequence goes on from JAFMSR010000002.1 coordinate 38,711,486, forward strand.
TGCTCTGGACAAAACTTTTAAAGTAAATCTGATAAAGGGGAATAACTCTAAAAGTAGGCAAGGTAGAGTTATTGTTCTTACACACTGCACTTTCTACCAATGTGCTATGTCAGTGTATTAAGTTTGAAGGAAATCCCTCAAGTACTTTTGGAGTTATGCTCCGAACAAAGTTTTTAAAGTAAATCTGATAAAGGGGAATTACTCTAAAAGTAGGCAAGGTAGAGTTATTGTTCTTACACACTGCACTTCCTCCCAATGTGCTCTGTTAGTGTATGAAGTTTGAAGAAATCGCTCAAGTTCTTTTGGAGTTATGCTCCGGACAAAATTGGGACGGACACACGGACGGACGGACGGACGGACGAAGACCATTTCTAATATCCCCTTCGCTTTCGGCGGGGGGATAAAAAATAATGGATATATTTGTGTATCTGCGGTAGCCACATTGGTATCTTCACATGACATGGGTTTTGATTTGCTTCCATTTCTATGTTTTGTAGATTTATTAAATTTGGCATTTAATTATCTTTACATATTGATAAATCAGCAACTCTTTAAAGTGGCACGTCGCATTTTAAGACATAGAGCGACCTACATAATATTATTATTTAACAGTCATATGAGTAAAGTGAATGTTTAATGTATTTCAGTTTCTTGTATTGCCTCGTTTTCTAGGATTTTCTGTGAAATCAAAACATAACACATTAACTTCGGGTTTCATTGCGACATTTTATGTCAATTATTTTTTATAACTGATGCGTTACTTCTATTTCTAATGAGGACGAAATGGGATCAGCAAAATTATAATTCCACCACATGTTTCAATAAATCATCTAAAACTCATAGAGCTTGCTTGGAATTATTATAAACTAACACAACTACTGTTCTACCGTATTCTGCAGTCCAGTTAACCCTTTATCCAAGCTATATCATTCACCGAGTGACTCCAATTTTCTCTGAGATTACTTGTTATGATTAATCAGGTTTCTGCTGTACTCTACTGTACTCAATTACACCACTACAAATAAGTTCGATGGACATGATTCTATTAGTATATATTACACTATCACAAAGTTAGAGCCTAACAATTACCTTTCCTATAAATAACTGCATTAGTCTAAGATAATGCGGCTACATTTTATGCAACTTCAGCACCAATCCAGTATGTGTATAAAGGCCCTGTTGAACCATAGTTTTCACACAAACGAATTTGTCACGTTTAATAAATTCGTTCGGGGGTCCGGCGGGCTCAATCGCTTAAAAGGGTCATATGCACCTACTCAAAAACTAAAATAGATGTTTTATTAACTGCCTATAAAATATTATAACCTTTTAAAGTTTATCTGAAATTTCTCTAAATATTGTGCTGTAAAATACAACTACCCGTACAAATATCCGTTTAGATGAAATTGCCGTCTTGCTGTCCGTCGCGTAGATTTACACATACGCACATTCAACATTGCGCAGAAATAATTGGTGTCTCCATAGATGTTTAGGTCACATTTGAAGACAAATCAATGCAATGACTTTTTCGCATGAAACAAGCTAGATACTAGATGATTTAGACTTTGCTTTTACTTTTTATTACTGTTGCCTGTATACGTTCTTTAATAGTCGCAAATTTAAACGACGTAACCAATCAGAAACGACGTTACGTCGATAGTGCGTTAGAAAGATTATTTAATGATTAACGGTACTGCAGTATATTTTAAAGGGGGCACTCCCTACATCTAGCAGGTTATATTCTCGAACACAGAGTATGTGACCTATGAACGTTGAATGGACACAATCTCAAAGAAGAACCTATGAAAAAAATGCCTCATTTTACCACAATTAATCAATATAGAGGCCTTCTGTAATAAATCGCATCCACCCATTAATTGTACGACAACAACTACATAGAGTATTGAATGGTTTACGGTACTGCAGTTATTTTAAACCGCTGATTTTATCGATAATGACTGGGAATGCATAGCTTAAACTTTTAGGTTAAGTTATAATGCTATCAAAGATTTCATTATTTATGTTTTGGGGATTATTTAGTTTGACACCAGTTATAAGGTATGTCCCTTTAAACCGCTGATTTTATCGATTATGACTGGGAATGCATAACTGAAACTTTTAGGTTGAGTTATGACGCTTCCAAGGATTCTATTATTTATGTTTTGGAGGTTAATTAGTTTGACATCACTTTTTGGGTATGTCCCTTTAAACTAATGAATATCAAGGACTATCATTAGTTTAAGAACGATGACTCGTAAGATTTGGACGAAACTGCGGCTTAAACACCTTTTGATAGAGTCGACAAGATCAACATTTTGGCATAAATAATGCAAATAATAGTTATCATGTCTGGTTATCACAACACCCAATTCAAGGGGAATCGTATCACAGTATGAGACCTAAACATAGCAGCTAAATGTCGCCTTAACTGTGAATCTACTGGCAGCTCCCGAGAAAATACTAATCCAACAGCTGCTGTCTAGACGAATTCACTAACCTGGTTCGATATTATTTTTGGACAGGTCGTAGTTTTCTCGTAATGTTCGTATGTATATACCATGACTGATCCACAACATTCAAACATGTACGTTAATATTGTTTTCATGCTGTTTTTGCTTTTCTCAATCGGGCTGTTCTATCAATACTTTATGCGACATAAATCAAATTAGAAAATTCAAAGTTGTAATGCAAAATATAAATAATAAGTACGAAAATGAATAGAATTAGAATCACGTTAGCAAGAAAGTATCCGTTCTGGTATTTGTCTTTCTATAACAAACCCTTCTATATGGAATACAATTAGTGTCTATCAAAAGTTAATTTGTATTCTGATATTGTACATAATTAGATAAAGGATCATCCAATTGCTATCAAACACAATATAGAAATGGACTCCTTCTCTCTTGTGATGGTAATATATGTAAACTTCAACTGACCGTATTATGACATGGTCAATGCTTCTCAAAGGCATTCCTGGGGTATTTATTAGAGTGGTAAACATCGAGTTACTTTTTCCACACAGCTGTTTGTCACTTCATAAAACAATGTTCTCTACCCGAGTGAACCATTCAGAAGGGAATGTGACGGGTATATATAATTATAAAAAGAACTACATTTACCTTAGAAAAAGACATATTATGGTGATGAAATCATTTAAACAAACGTGAAAAGAAGATAATCTCGACCAGAAATTTCTTATAAAACCAAAACAATCTTTTATGCGGCCTTAGTGCATGTATAGTTTGATCATTTGTGCAAGAATAAATTAAACGCCATCTACTTATGTCAAAAGTGTTATGTCTTTTCATCAAATTATAATCAAACAGACCCTATTTAGTTTACCAATGGTTAGACCGTACAGAGTAGTAAAGAGGATACGATAATGTCCAAAATTATATCAACTTGCGTATGGCGTCAAATTGTAAGTATTTGTTTACGTATTTGGAAATATTCAGCAACATTTTATCTAGCTTGGTAAATACAGCAAAGAAAACGATAATGAAACTCGTAAATGCTAAAACTATCTCATTTAAGCAAAGATCCCTTAAGGACACGCTATCATTGATGACCTGTCAGGATAAAAACAAAGAAACGGAAAATGGTAACAACAGGTGAAAAAAATCAGCTCCATTAAACAAATAACCTTACTTAAGATAGCGGAAATCTTATTTCAATCTACTTTAATAGATGTTCTGGAACAAATCCCACTGTAAACATATATATGTCATGTAACTCCACTTAAATCAAGCCAGGAAACGTTTGGTTGGTCAAAAAGTAGAACAGAAGCAATAGTAAACACCTTGCACCAGAAAGTGGGACAAATCCCACTAGATGTCTCTACTGTAAACATATATATAAACATTTTGCTGTCATGCATCTCCACTTAAATCAAGCCAGGATCCGTTTGGTTGGTCAAAAAGTAGAACAGAAGCAATAGTAAACACCTTGCACCAGAAAGGATGATGAGCTGTGCTCTGAAGAATCATAATCTCCTTATGAGATTTAGATCTATTTCTCAATGAGTTTCCATCAAATATAACTTGACCATTCATAAGTGAAAAGAGATCACGAGATTTTGTTTGCCGTGCTCTAAGCTGGATGACAAGTGCTGAGACACTTTTTTTCTTTTTCGGCTCAGTTGAACCGCATTTTTCACACATACGAATTCGTCACATGTGAACCATTCGTTCGAATTCCTGTCTGCATAAAAATTAAACTTGACATAATTTTTCAGTATAAAATCTAATTACCAATCGATGCCATATACTCAAAATTGCGCTGACCACCTTTTTCAAAGATATCTCTTGTTTCTCGTAAACTTAGTTTGCAAACCTTAATGAGTTGTTCTAATAATTTAACTTCCCTTATTACTTGGCTAATCGTGATGTGTCAGGCCATTACGATTTTCCATTTCAACAGTCTTCGCGCTCACAACTGAACACTTAAAAATCATTAGAGCTAGTTATCATGTCATTAGAGCTAGTTAGGCCTTCCCCACATCTTGCTATAGTTTGCAATGTTTGTCGTTTAAATGGCTTGAATTTTTCTACACAATATTATTACATGTATGCTTAGTGACTTGATAACTAAAAATTCCAAGAGTATTATTTGCGAGTCTCACACTTCGTCCCGTCACTTAAAAAGACAATTAAAACACGTGCTGGACATACATCATGTTGAATAATGAATAAGTATCGCGCAAAGTTGTGTAATAGTCTCATAAAGGCGCTGTGTAGTCACCATAAATTTGGGTTATATGTCGAACAGAATAATTAATCAGTTTTAAGGATATATTATTACTATCTCTTATGTTTGAGTAAAATTACTGCTGTCGATAAAGATAGCCTCTTACTCTATTGATATTTAGCTTAGAAAATTAATTCAAAATATTTGCAGTATTCTAAATGTCCTATAACGTCATTTTCCCACCATTGACTACCAATATCGTCATTTCTCCTGTACTTACGTATTAAATGAAAATTTTCTATCGGTAAACAAAACACACATTTGCATATACAAAAATATTACAATGAAAAAGTCTCAATAAAAATGTCAACTAACCGTTGCATAAAATATCCTATTTGATGAAACCTTCTAATTCCAGGAATCCTTATAGAATGATGACATTTAGAGGTTTATGGAGAAAGCATAATTTGATTACATATACTACTGCATTCACAGAAGCAGCTTGTATCAAGCCTATTTACACGAGCTTACAGACACTTGTTTATTGTATTAAACTGCTCAAGATCGTCTTCCACAGAGTGTTGCGAATAGCTCTTTCCTCAGAGTTCTAAAGGGAAATATTTCTGTAAAACACCACCAGTGCTGTGTTAAGTATAACAGTTACAATCTGATTCGCAACAAGCATAATTTATTTTACTTATTGCGACTTAGTTTTCCTTGGAAGAGTGTTTCATAAACACATATAAACATGATTTAAGAGACAATAATCTATTGTACAATGTAAGTATGCTGGAAGTTTTGTCGTTTTATGACATACTGATTTTTGCATACTATAGAATCTTCGTACAGTACTGTACCATAGTTGTTAGAGGACGTAGAGGACGTAGCACGCCTTAAGGGCAGTGGAATTGTATGTGTTCCTACATGTAGTTACAGTGGGTACAGTATATATCTGAATTGTAAGCGCCGGTCTTTGTTGGACGATAATCAAATAAATAATGACTCAATATAATCCAATGACGAGAATGATGGAGTTAACCAGATATAAATGTATCAGAAATGCACTAGTCTTGACTGTATAGTATCAGATAATTCAGTTCAATCAAAGGTCTAAGAGATGACGATCGATTGTTTTGAAACAACAGAAAGGATAGATAATTTGCTGTGCTACAAAATTCATTTATAGAACACACCTTCCTTAAAGACATTTATTCAACACGTTTACAACACATTTTGATCGTGTAACAGTAGCTCTATTGTATTATTGATTAAGGTGACCTTGACCTTTGATGTTAACACCACGTCGTATTAAATATGAATGCCTATATGAATAGACATCGCCGCTATAAAGTTAGATTTAATTAATTAACAGAGATCATTTACAGGCTAACAATGAAAAAGGCGAAAGTTTTAATATATATGTATGTCACAATATGTTAACCCTTTTCTTAATGTAAAATGTGAACGGTTTTAATTTACAATGTCACCATGACCTCTGACCTCCAAATGATAATACCATGTTTAACATCTCTACAAAGATAGTACTTCCAGTTTTAGCTGTTTTAGTTGACCAAAGGTTGTTGTGATTAGGGTTTAATCGTTGGTACTGGAATAATCAATATGACCAACGCCCCCAGAAGAGGTTAGTTATTTTAGGTTTTAGGAGGATAGTGCAAGATACAGAAAGCGTCCCAATTCCAGAGACATCCCTGGTTCTTTAACATGCCAGATATAAAGCACCCATATATGATGGGACCTCGCTTTTAAGTCTCACCCGAAAGACTGTTAGTAATTTTAGTTGGTCATCCCCGGGAATCGAACCCACAACCCCCAGATAACAAGTTTCGTGCTCTACCTATTTGAGCTATCTGAGCAGATGACCAAATGTTACCATGGCTATTACCTTTATCTAAGAAGTGAACGATCAACGAGTGATCATGTTCAGCCTCTGTTCAACTCTTCATTGAATATACACGTACCATCTTGATGGCGGCTTTGTGATACGGAACATTCAATTTAATACCTGATAAACAACGTGATTAACGTCTAACAATCTTAAAAATGATATTCAAGACAATTTATGTATGTCTGTAGGTCATAACCATAAAGCCAATTGTTCCTTTCCAGATGCTCAAATTTCGTACCCGTTTTGAACTAAACAATTTAACTGTACATGTGTTAAACTATTTGCTGATGTTCCATGCATACCTGTGACGCACCTGAGCTCCATTGTAGTGTTTTAATGCCGAATCTTTAAGGCAGTACATTTGTACTATATGTTTTGCGAGTTGTTCCCGCCAAATCAACGAGTTTCAAGTAATATTTCGCCATACAAGTTCAATAACCTTTTTATAATATACTTAATAACAGAAAATGCTACTATATGAATACCACAAGGCTAAATTCAGCATGACAGTTAAGCGATTACGCAAAAAACTGACTATAATTTATGTATTAAGCAGAGTACAATGTACTATGGCATCAGATTTCCATGAATAATTTATGAACAGCTTAATATGCGTAGGATTGTGTTTTAACTGAATAATGTCTGCTCAAAGCATTATTTGATTTTTTTGGGTAAATTCAACAATTAAAAGTATTATTAAAATCATACCATTCTTGAAAGTTTTTTTGATTGACTGGATTTATGGAAATATTTACCTTGTATATACCAATATCTATTTATAAATGTGAAAGTACTGTTTCTTGCCAACTCCGTTTTATATATCTCTGTCAGGTTGTGCTTTTATTTGATTAAATCTTTATTGCATAACGGACTAGGTAACAAAGTTTTAAAGCTTATCAGTATGAATATATGAAAAAAATTATATGATATTAAAAAGTCGCTTGTAATTCTGTATAGAATGGCCATACTATTATTTGACATGTTGTACGTGTATTGTATTCAATGTGAATGTGGGTGATACTACATTAAACTATAAACTATTAAATGTATGCATTGGAATGAGTATTGTTCAAAGTCTTAAAAAGTTTCCCCTATATGTCGCATTCATATGTATATGTTTCTGCCGTGGTGGAAAAATGTAAGCGAGTTCAACGTACGTTTGCTGCCAGTACATTAGTACTGATAAGGACAGCGGTAACATTCATAGACAAATTTAAAGGCATAAAACCCTCCAGTATCGCAGGTGCAGAAATAAACAAGTTTGAATGCTTGAGACAAATAAAACCTTCAGTTTCTAGTTTTCTGACAGTTTCACGAGTTTCACGTGTATTTACATTTGGAAAAGTCGAAAGATAATTCGGTGAAACGTGAATGCAATTAAACTGTAAAATGATACGAGTAAAAATAATTGATTTTGTAGACCTGACCCGCGTTAAAACTTGAAAAGATATATACCAACAAAGTTTTGAAAGTTTGAGTTCATCAAGTAACTCACAGCAGCTCCAACCCTGGCACTCATTTTGGTAAGTATAACACGTTCTCTGACATGGAAGATAAACATTGCCTAAAAATGATGTTATCCATCAAATTGACATTTTATTCTATTTCTGACTATCCTAATCAACATTGATAGATTTTACTACGCCTACTTTCATTGTTTTTGTAAAGATAAGAGAAGTATTTCAGTACTTCAAAGCATTCACTGTGTTTTTATAGCGTTATACAATGTGACCATTTTGAAACGGAAAGTTGATAACACCGGTCTATAACTTGTTATGACATAAGGACATATGATATCACCGGATGGTGCTGGTACGACACTCATCTGACTACAATGTTTTAGTCCTATCCAATTTACACGTGTTTTGAATTCTATAAAATAGATAAGAAATGCACTTTAATTGAGTGCAGTATACTGAAAAGATAGATAAGTTGATCATTTCACAATTTTATTAAGTTTTTATCCGTATGAAGAATCCATAAATCATAGCATTTAAAAAAAAAACGTTTAGATTTACTTCTTTTGTGAAGTTTGAAAGCAGTGAAGTATTATTGCTTCTAATTCAGTTTATTAGTTTTATGATTTTTTTGTTTCACCACGTTAATAAAGCACAGTTTTGGATGCGATCAAGCACTATATATTTAGCGCTAGAATTAATTGTATTGAGCGGTTTTCTCGTAGTAACTGCAATGAAATCAAATCAAAAGGTATGAAAGAAAAAGGATTTGTTGCGGGGGTCGGAAGCGAGGTTTCACCCATCCCACCTCCCGCTTTCCCTCTGTTCGGGACACCCAGACCTTCACAGTAGGCCATGTAAGATCCTCTACAGAATGGAACCTTTATGTACTTAGTTGCAACGTTTGAAACCTTGGTGAGCATCAACGTTTGACAAATAACAAACATTGTAACTGATAACGTTCGGTTTTATCTATACAAAAGCGTTGCAATGTGAAATGAAACACGAAAGATCAAAATAGAAAATATGAGGGTCATCAATAATAACTTAGTTCGGAAAGAATTGAACATAGACTCTAGTTATACATTCTTTGTCATTTCCTTTGCCTGTATCAAAATTATATAACGGACAATAAGTTTGGAAACATGATGAAAAAAAAACAGACAAAGAATTGAGTTAGTCAATTGTACCGGCAAAGTAAAACGGTATCGTTTTATTTTGTTACAGCTATTAAGGCTAAAAGTTCGTCGTCAGAAATACATGCCAAGAATAACATATTACGTTTCTTTTATTCTAATTGAACAGTCAAATGCCATATTTTTCTGATATTTCTCTAAGATGAAGTAGTTCTTCGGTGCAAGAAATGATGATAAATGTACTCGTAATTACAACATTTTAAAAACCGAGTAATTATCATCAACATGAAAACAATCTGCCGTAATCGTGTTGTGCAATCGTTTTGAAAGTACTGTTCATTAAAGCCCGATTATTCAAACGCGAGTATCGATTAGTTCCGGGGTGTGATAGGAAGTTTCAGCATCACTGCCTATTTAAATACAGTTAAATACATATAGTGTGAACGGAAAAGAGATAAAGAGTGACCTATATCACGTAATACGCTAATATATCACCAGCTGAATGTCAAGATATACTGGCAGACACTATATTTAAAGGGAATAAGCATGTTTCTGCCGATAGTAATTACAAATTTCGTAAGTAAAAGAAATTTTGATTATCTGCATGGCTGGCGAAAATAAATTGTACTTTCTAAGTTCTATATTGCATGGTATGTTATATTGTTATGATCACATTACATACAGTGTTCAATTTACAGCAACTGTTACTGGACATAAGCGAGTGGTTAGGAAATAGGTCATACATACAGCAATAATACAACAAAGTGGACATCTAAAATAACTGCGTCCATGTCGTTATAACATGAGCAATGATGAAGAAGTGTTCACAGTTACAGACAGACTTGTGTAAATAGACAAGTGAAATATCTAACACAAAACACTGAAATAAAGACCCTAGCTTCACGTGCTTTAGTTCATTGCCTTCTTATTTTATTTTCCACTTTCCGGGAATTTCTTGATTGAAGATGAACTGTAGCTATGGCGCCAAATAAGATTAATTAAGCCAATCTTTTGGAAGTGCCGACATATTAGGCTTTTATCATATCTGAGGCAAATCGACAAAGATGGTCATAAAATCGAGAACATTGCTGAATGTTATGAAGCACGTGACATGTCCAGAATATCCGATTGTTTGCCAAAAAAGGTAAATACTACATGATATTTGAAATGTTACTTAGTATTCAATCTTAAATATTAGATATGTTCTAAATAATATCTTAATTCATTTAGAACGTGTTCTATGCATTTAGATTCGAATAGTCACAAACTAAATGATATTTCGTTTCCTCTTTCAGTTTGAAGCGGAATCAGGTCACATACAAAGTATGAAAGAGGTAAGTGAGGGAATGTGGCAGATGTGTGTGTGGGAGGAGGGGAGAAGGGGGCGGCGGGCTTGGGGTGATCGTCAGCAGTTTAGGTATATACAGCAAAACTAGCACTTTTAAAAACCTCATGCTAAAAGTGGTCATAAAAAGCAACACACTCAATGAAATCAACCATTACTGAAGTGGTTGGCAAGAGTGGAAACCAGTTTACAAGTAATAGATAGAGAACTGTTTGCGAGAATAAGTACGTTCATTCGAGGAGACTTAGCCTCCGAGTTATAACGTTATTGTACGACCAAACTGTTCTTTATCTGATTTGTATCATGATCAATTTCCTATACTCCTTTATTGAAACTATGCTCTATTTCAGGTAGAGTACAGTTTTAAGTTCCGCCCCCTTGTACAAAGTAAGATAACATAAATAGATTAATTTGCTGTTATCTCTTATGTAGATTCATCTTAAAGCTATGATTGAAAAGCCCCATTGTATCAATTTGATATTTTGCCGGATATTTCGTGTCCTATTAAAGACGTGTAGTTTGAGTGACCCATTCGAAACTCATTTAGTAAGCGAGTTAAAGCTAAACTGTTTTCAATCCAAATGCCATTTATAACGATGAACTGTAAAAATGTATTCAGGCAAATGGTACCAAAGAGCCTAAAATGATATAATTCATCTAAATGTGTTTGCATTTACGTCAATGGCTATCGACATACAGAGAGAAAGTGGTTGTTGTTTAAACTTGATGTCTCTACTGCATGCTTCATTTCACGTCTTGTCTCCTTATCTTCCGCATGGTAGCTCTAATGCCGTCAGACTCATTCCAACAATGTAGAGAAATTGAATCCGAGGTCTGGGCGCCCTCTTATCTATAACTGACTTAGCTCTACTGGAAAAAAATCCGTTTCTAATATTTGACTTGGCGTCTTCGTTGTAGTATAAAAACATAGAGATGAAAGTAAAGAATTTGTAACATGATTCACAAGCCTTTATAAAACAAACAAAAACATAAGGAACATTGATCTGGGGATTAAATGCGGATGACATCAGTTCTCTAAATGGAAATAATGTTTGAGTAATTTTATGGTAACAATAACTGTATGATATTTGAAATATTTCGCTTTCACTAAATGATGTGTTTTTACCAACGTTTTAACTTTAATTCATGTTACAAATGAACCAGATGTATTGCTTTGTCAGAAATGCAGGCTTAATGTCTATCTATCATTTCCGATTCTGCTTGCAAAGAAAAAAGCTATTAGAGAGTATCCTATATGAATGGCTATGCATGACATAATATTGCTAGAAATACTATACCTGAACAACGCGTGATACATGTAGGTCGAGAGGTATTTTATGTGTACATGTATGTGTGAAACTGCTGACCAAAGTCTCAAAAACTCAAAATAGAAATAGACTTCAGACTGTAATGACACTGAGATGTGGGGACATAGAAGTTTTTCTGTAAGTAGAGAGGAGTTGTCGAATAATATATCATTGTTGACATCGTTATTTACAAAACTACTAACATTTAGTGTACAGAAACGCAACTAACATGCGTCTTACCGTCTTCTTTTATCACAATACACATCTGTTAAAGGGGCACTCCCTACATAAATTATGTGTTCAATGAACGTAAAATGATAAATAATTACAATTTTAAAGAAGAACCTACGGCGAAAAATGCCTCATTTTACCACAATTAATCAATATAAGAGGCTTTCTGTAATAAATCGCATCCACCTATTAATTGTACAACTACTCTCTACATAGAGCACTGAATGGTTTATGGCACTGCAGTATAGTTTACTGGGAATGCATACATTTTGTTTGTAACTGAAACTTTTAGGTTAAATTATAATACTATCAAAGACTTAATTATTTATGTGTTGGAAGTTATTTAGTCTGACATCAGTTATAGAGAATGTCCCTTAAACTTTTGACGTTACGTCATAACAAAAAACTTGACTCTGAATACAGATGCAGTTCAATTCAAATGCATTTACTTGAATACAACGTAAAACACTTGCTTTAAATACCGAGATACATGAATGGAAGCAAATGTCTAGAAGACACAAACCTCATTGATTAAAATGCGCCGAATTCATCCTGGCTTTTAGAAACGATTAGAACGGCGTACGCCGTCATGCGTCAAACGTATAGCCCCCTCAAATCCTGACAATTTTAAGAGCCATATGTTTCTCATTTCGCCTGCAAAGTAGATCGACTTTAGCTGAAACGCATGGGGATCGTGTTGTGATCTCTGCTTAGAAATTAATTAAAAGCCATTTCCGTTGCCTAATATACGTTTCTTATACTTGTCTAAATAACGAAACCAACTAAAACTTGTAGACCAGATGAGCACCAAATCTAGAGAACAATTTCATTTGCCTTGTAGAGTTAATCAGACTGAGTGAAGAGCTTTTCCGAACAATTTAATAATTTTAAATTTTTCGGTGTTTTATTGACTTGTTTCAGACTGAAATCAATAGAATCTCAGACGAAAAGGTATGTACAGATTTATAAAAAAGAATATTTCTTGAAAATCATCAAACTTGCTAGAGACGATCTGAAGAAGGCCCTGTTCATCACAATTTAGTTTATAATCCTTTAAGTTGAAAACCACTGTTATTATGACAAATGATTCACATATATGTATATATAACTTCCAAGTTATTTTCTGCATTTTGTCTTACGTAGTTGCAATCATCTGTACAAAACGCATCTATAGACATAGCTCCCTATAAGAAAAAAAAAGCGAGAGGACATGTCGAGTCGTAGCATTGTCTAAACGTGGTTGTAAAGAATGCCAGAAGCTTATCAAGACACCCATCTCTTCAAAAACCTATTCTGGCAATTCTGTCTCGTGATAGCACGTTTATTTCCACACTCTTGAGGTTAAGAAGTATGATTAGTTTGGATGTTACAATACCTTGTAGCACAATCATCGCCAGAAAGATGTCCATCAAAAATTGACATTATACTCGTACAAAAAGTACCTACCATTTAGTAAATTTGTAAATCGTAGGTTTATTTAGTTTATTTAAGTCTCATCAATGTACAATTCATAGATAAAACCACAGTGCACATTTGTATAAAGTATCACAGTTATTTTACAATAGTACATGTACATTGCCACTCATATTTGAGTTATAAGAGACTATGAGAAACTAGCGTACGTACACACTATAAATTAAGCGCAGTTATTTTGCGATGATTTTGGAATAAAATAAGAAACAGTATCAACAAGTGTTCAACGTGAAGCAAACGTCATGAATATGCATGAATATGAAAGAAAGTCATACGCCATGATTGTTTCAGAGTAAACAGAAGACCGCTTTATCATTATTAAACCAGTGTATTAATCCGAGCAAATCCATAGAGATCGTGGGGTTTTAACATCGAGAAGTCAAGTATACAAACTTTGGGTCTTGTACTTTTGCTTTCTTATGTTATTAATTATCATTATTATCAATTATCATAATTATCAATTATCATTATTATCAATTCTCATTCGTAAGATAACATTTTATATTTAGACAAATCATTGCGGATTTCAGTGGCTTTTATGCAAATGCCTGTAATTTATTCAATACAGGAAAAGGAATGATCACTATTTTCTCTATAGACATAAGCCATTAAACTATAATTTAACGGTAACAAAAGATATCATCTGTAAGGCCACAAGGGAAAATGGTAAATTGTTGTTGATAAAGTTAAATTGATTTCTTTTATGCGACCCATGTACCGAGTTTAACAAGCTCTTTTCACACGGAAACAGTTTTAGACATGAAGACAAAATTAAATATATTTTCAGCAATGGAAAAATGAATGAATTTGTTCGGTATCTCATTAGCGGAAAAGCTAGATCACTTCAGCCGGATGACTTGAAATGAGTCTAATCTAATTTGAAGACATAATTTACGGCCTTTGGCAATATTTCCCGCGGGAAAACTGACAATCATTTGGTAAAACTGTATCTTGTGTAACATTCCTGGGGCACTAAGTAGAAGGTAGATCATCAGTGTTTGCAACATAAAATACTGAATACCATATACTGGCACCATATTCATTCGACTGCTGACCGTAGTCCTTAGTTTATCATATGTTAAATTTTTGCTAAAGATACATGTTTTTCCCCATATTGTTTGCCCTATTCAGACATTACGTAGGGTATAGCTGCCATCCTTGCCTGCTACATTATTCTTTTCATAATACATGTACATATATTGTACAATGTACTTATATTTATTTAAGCCAAAATGCAAAACAATGTCTTCTAAATTATACAAACTTGCACTCAATAAACCACAGTCAAACAAACGAAAAGAAGACATTTAGCTTTTCATTACTGGCACAATTATTCAGATGGGAGGGCTGACGCACGCTTCGTGTTTGTAGTCTTGTCCAGTCATGTCCAGTGACACACCTAATATAACCTAAGGACGGATCGAACCGAGGTCCTCTACAATACGTAGCAGCCCCAGTGAACGTAAAACTATTATTGCGGTTTTTTTCAAAACAGCTATAAAGCGATCTGGCGAGAATCATTTATTTAAACTAACTTTTCCGGTTTGCTGTTCGTGTCGTGCCTGTAACAATGTTGAAACGATTTAATTTCGTTCTCAAACAAGTTCGTCATTCTAATACAATCAGCCAAATTTCGTTTAGAGGGGAGGTAATGCCAATAACGCATTTAAAGTAACTTATTTTTAAATTAAAATTCAATTTAAAGAATTACCGTTTTGAAATATGTTATTTGGAGTTGTAATAAATATGTTGCAGAAATGTGACCACTAAGTACTTGCGATGACGGAATGAAACTGAATGGTACTGTAATGTTGTTTAAAATACTGGCATAGTATCATATGGGTGTTTCTTTACAGCTCTGTGTCTATTTGTGGGTTCTTACATCAATGACAAGTATGATGAAAGCTATTTTCAAATGCTTTCAAACACTACCAAATGTATTTGGCATCGTACTTTACAATAAGATGGCCAAAATAATCTATGCCCTCGAGGGGAACCAAACCAGTGAATAAATGTAATGTATTTCAATGGAAAAAAATTAATTTTGGCATTTCTTCGTGTAAATTGCTCTATTGTCCTTATGAGAAATATCTTAGAAAAACATTATTACTCCTGTGGGATTTCAACATTACGTCTCGAGATCTCAAAGTAGCGGCTCAGATAGCTGACTTACTGATGCCATTAGTTTAATGTGTCATAAAGTTTATATTTATACATATACAGGAGTAAATGTATTGATCTGGAGCTGCAGGACTTTGTGTACATAAAACTTAAGATACATTTGTAGGTTAATTATATACTACATGTACATATTTTCAAGACTTTTGGATATGCAATACAGGCATATTTGCCGCTTTTGTTGCGTTTCTTACTGGACTACTTTCAATGTGGATGTATACAGAGGAGGCGTAAAGCTTTTGGTCGTAACGATTATTACGTTCGACGGTGATTCTATATAAGAATCGGAAATAATACGTTCATTACTAATTTAATCACTTTGTTGAGTATACACATGTTTTGCTTTTGTTTTAATATATATTCTGATTCAATTTCTTAAGGAACAACAGTAAAATTGTCATGCGATGTACCACAACACTAGATACAGGTAATGATTATGACGTAGGTTCAATACATTTTCAAAAACGAATTGTATAATATTAACGAACTGCTACGAGGCTTATTTTCTTTCTGATATAAAATTATTTTCCAAACGTCTGCACGTGTGTAAGTATTCTTGTTTTCCATAATGTGAACAAAAGTCATGTAAAGTATACATTAATTGTACTTTTATCTTAGTTACAAAATAACAAACACATTTTGACACACATTGCGTGTGAGGGGAATTAACTTTTTGATTTATATAAATAAGTACAATTTTCGTCGAGACATGCGTCGATTTAGAACAGTTTATAATGAATAAGTGGAATATTTCCCGAACAAGTAAAGGGCATCATTAAACCACAAAAGTTTACAATAGCATGCAATGTTGCCCACTCAAGAAATGACATGGATTTTTAAAGTCAAAGTTTTACTTTACTGGAGATATTTCTGTCAAGGATGCTTTTGAAGAAAAATATACTTATAACAACCGGACAAAATGAACAAATTTCGAAGAAATACTTAGCTATTTGTTTGAACAAACGGCTTATTCAACTGTAGTGTGAGATGTTAAACGAGAAAGTAACCAACTTCAAACTAACAATTTCGTACATCTAGAAAACCCTCGAAAATTATTCCCTGTAAAACTCGTGCATGAACACCAAGGTTAACTATATTAAAATCAAAAGCAACTAGTATATCAATGGCGAACAGAAATAACAAAACGACAGAAACTATTCATTTACACGACTAAGTAGTATGTTATAGATTATTGATCAAGTCCCGGATGTTGATATCCGTCTGTATCGTAGCCTGCTTCATCTTCCTCCGACATTTGATTTCTTTATGTTGCTACTCAATCATTCTAAATGGGTCTATAAATCCGAGATCCATTTTCCATACAACTATTTATGAAATAGACAATAATTAAAAACAGAAAGCGCCGTAGCTGTATGAAGCGCCGACGTTCATATTTCATTTTTTCTTATTTCGTCAATGACTTTTTTGTTTATGCTACTCTGTAGATGAAGTAGACATCTCATTTTAATCGTTCTATGAATTCCTTTCTCAAAACAGACATCTGGTAATTAAATCGACGGTATTTTCCATATTTTATAGTTATTTTGTGCATATAATATTGCGCAATCAAGCCATATAAGATAAATAGTTAGATAAAACATAGAGTCTCCAACGACTTTCTGTTGTCATAACAATACATCTGAGCAAGCGGAATCTGTCGTGAATGATCTCCATACATATCTTTAATGTGGATTTTCTCTCCCAAAACGATATTATGTTGTCATTTTTTAAAACGTTTATGTTTAATTTTCTAATGGAATCTGATATCAGATAAATGACCCGCAAATAAATAACAATGCAAGCTTATATTTCTTCAGGGAAAGTTATGTGTTGTCTACAAAATGCAATCTACACTTCATTTTCCAAAATCAAAGAGAGCTACCTTAACCGTGGTATGCTTTGATACAATGAATCAAAGTTGTACAAGACTCTAACATTACCCGCCTTGTATTCATCATTTCCTTAAGACGTCTGTATATTGTTTAATTAATGATGTGGTTATTCATGCGGAATGTTCTTGACAGTGTCTTTGGATTTTTTTTCTAATTATACATTTCAAATTTCCATATATCATGCAAATCCAAAACCAAAGCGACTTCCTTCTACGGAAGAAGAACAACCGCAAATCGTCTCCACCGCAAATCGTCTCCACACCGACTCCCAGATACACATAAGTAACACGTCTGTTTACCTTAATAGATACTTTACGTACAATTCTTGCCTTAAAGTCCCCCTAGCATTTTAGAATCTCAAACATATATTGTACATTAATGGATAGAATAATGATATAATTCTTTTGTATTTAGTCTAAAACAATTTTGACGGGTACATTTCATTCATATTTCTGGCACTTCTTCACAAAAAAACCTAGCTAGACAGCGTTTCTCATTATTATCTCTGACAAGAATACTGCGTATATAAATATAGCACGTACTTTCAGTTTTTTATTAAAACAGCTACAAGTAATTTTACAAAAAAAAATAGTGCTAATGAGACTTTATCGCAATAAAAGGTGAGTGCCCTGAAACTTTTCGCCAAAGCCTTATGCTGGACTTTGAGCCATAGGTATATTTCAGAATAGCATGATTTTGAAACAACAAACCCAGGCGTTGTGTATTTGTTCTGTATGTTCCATACGAAGAGATCTTTCATAATTTCTTTTATAATAATCCTAGAATTTTATATGTTTAAAAATAAGATTATAAAACAATTCTTTCTTTTTAAATATTTTTAAGTTACCTTCGAGAAATATAAGAGGTGGAAAAACATGCTTCAATCATACGCCGACTGTCCATAAAAATAAATCTAATCAAAAACGCCTTTAAGGTGATTTATTAAGAATAAAGTGGAGAAACTGTATTTTTTCTTAAATTGAATAATGTGCTAGAAAAATGTTCCTTTAAAAAGTTTATACTTTTAAACTCTTTGTTTTGTTTGTTCTATTTCCCATTATTTTTGTTTTTGCTCACTCAAATGTACCTTTCGAATTTTTGCATTAATATCTTTTTCGTACATTCGACTTTGCTTTTAGATAGAATGAATAGATGAAGATTATGTGGGTTTTGTTATCTGCTCCCTTGATATTGCATTTGGCGTCGCCTTTCTGATGACAGAGAAGAAGAAAAGTTTGACATTACTCCAGACCTGAAGATGAATGCGTAACAAATAAATCTTATCTAACAGAAGTCGAAAGTTACGCCAAAACACATGACAAATGGGTACATATGTAAAATAAATAATATGCAAACTGTTATGTTTTGCATTGATCCAGAAAAGGCATGAGCAATAAATATTCTCCTCCAGTTGTAGTTTATGACGTCATTCGCCGTAGCAAAGCGGTTTCTGTGTTTGATTTAAACGTGTGACCTAAGCAGGCTTTGACTTTGGTAAATACATGTACAATGTACATGTAAGGATTTCAATATTAAGTGTTTGGATGGTATGGGAGGATAATAAAATGATAAGAAATAAAGAATTGACGCAATATACACTTAACAAGTTTAGATACGCAAAAGTGGCAAAATATTTATTATAACAGTGTTATCGTGTTTCGAATTTATTCAAATTTCATACACAACAATAACAATTAAAATTGAATTCTTGTAAAAGTTTCAATAATTCATCGCAAAAAAAATGACTACAATGAAATAAAAACAATAGCAACCTTCAAATAAAAATGTTCAACAGGGGAAATCTTTGCGTTTCTAAATCGGTTAAGTGTAATTCATATTTCAGAAGCCAATTTATTAGGTATACATTAAAGATAAGTGCTTGCAAGCGTCTTTGCAAGTATTTGAGTGAGAGATAAGCATATTGAGTAGGTGAAGTGTCTTGCGTAATTGGTTGATTGTTTTTCTGTCAAGTTTTGTACATTTCTTGATCTAGTAAGTTAAAGCCAGAATATTGACTATGTAAAAGTCAATTTCTTTATAAAGGTTTGTCAATGAAATATGCTGCGTATATGGAACAATATATAGTACAGATTGGAAAAAAATTATAGACACTACAAAGTCATGGTTAAGCACTTTAATGAATATTTTATGCTTTTATAGCCTGTGAAGGTACCATAATTAAAGTCTATTTCAGTACTTAGTAAATACATATTCACCAATTAACTGAGAAAAATAGTATCACATCACGCTACATTGGATTCGTTACATCACGTGATAGGAAGTTAATTTGGTATAAACAAAAGTGCAATGACCGCACGAAAGGCATCCAGTTTATGCGCAGGAGGGTTATGATCCTGTCCAGGAACCTAGATGTATATTCTAGATTCCTGTCCTGTCGTACCTTAATGTAGTGCGTCGAAATCCTTACTATTTGTTTCATACTCTTAAATAAAATATGTTATATTATAAATGCTTACATTTACTAAACACATCATAGTTGCAAAAGTATTTCGATACGTCATGCTTTTGTAACAACATTTTTAGATTTGAGATAATACGTTTTCAGGTACAATGTTTATATACCATTACTTCAGCAAAAGTTTATTGTATTAAACATGGCTCTAAGTTTTTTCGTTTTTCGTTTTTAAACGGCATTTTGTATAATTTTGTATACAGGAGATTGAAACCGTTGGTAAGTGAGTTAATTGTGAATGAATTATTAAGAAGTTAAGATTGATGGCGAGATTCCTGCTGAAAGCCGCTGTATGGGCAATAAACTTCCGTAATTTAGGAAACTGTGAGGAATACGATAAAACATTAAAATACAAGTTGTAATAATTACCAATGTGTTTCATATAAAACTACGATTATATGATTATTGTATCATAACGATGTAGCTAAATGCAGGTCTCGTTAAAAATTATTTGTAAAATGTAATGTGCTGAACAAAATGTTTAAGGTTTTTGATGAGTTTATAGGGTAAACAATGAAATCACAATCATTCAATCAATCAATCAATCAATCAATCAATCAATCAATCAATCAATCAATCAATCAATCAATCAATCAATCAATCAATCAATCAATCAATCAATCAATCAATCAATCAATAATGTTTCAAACTGAAAGAAACATGTTCTTATATGTATATTATATGATGAAATCTACTCGTATAAATTTTAAGTCAAAATATATTTTGAGTTATCCTAATTTCTTTGCTTACACAAACTATCGTCAAACTTGAAGGTAAATCAAATGAAAGAGGTGCGGTCTTAGGTATTTTGTCAATTCTCACAAAGTGAATCGAGTGTTATCTCCCAACAGAGCAAAACAAGCAGCTTTCATTATGATGTCTGAGCAGCTGATGCTAGAAAAATTCCTTTGCTTTTCCCAGTAGAGCAATCTTGCTAGATAATTGAACATTTTGTTTCATTACCTAATGAAAATTGACATTAACAAAGGATAACTGCCATTTAGAGATCTTGCACTACTTCTGCTGAATATGTTAAATTAACGTTATTATAGTTTATTGCCGTTACATTTGACAAATGTAGAAGAAGTTTCAGTGGCTGCACTTCATAATTCTGCGACAAATCGATACATAGCAGTTGAATTTAAATCTTGATTTTATCATAACTTCGTTACGCAACTCTGAAGTCTCCGTCGGCGTCTTGAATCAGCATTAAACTGAAGCTTAACGCGTTCTAACTTTCAATCAGATTACTGATGGGAATCTACGACATAAATTTGCCATAAAACTGTTATTTAAGGAAAGGGTTTCTAATATATTTCTCTCTTGGGGGTCACAAATGAAAACTGCAATACAAGATTAGCAAATTTGTTAGACAGAATCGTACGGTCTCATAACGTGGGTAATTTAAAATACTCGGCAAAAAGATGTGGGGGTAACTGACAAACACTTCTGTCAGTTCTGTGTTTACTGTACGTTTATGGTTGTACGGTAGGACGTGATCACGTTGATCAATTGGAACTATCAAACCTTTGGTGTAAAAGTAATACATGTTTAAAACCGTATGGTCTAATTGATGCACACTTTTACATGTACCTGCTATTAGTATTTAGCAAAATGGTCAAATATTATAATTATTAATAAAAATATAAATCTAATCAAAGGACTGAAAGTGCTGGAGGATCGATTGTCTCTGAACAACACAGTCTGCACACATACATGTGTAAATATCAGGACAACATAGACTGTACACATACATGTGTGAATATCAGGACAACCCTTGCACGAGTAAAGTTATAAACTGGAGACACAACTGTTCACAAATTTTGACCTTTCACCATTTGTTTAAACTTTACTTTGAGATAGGAACCCATGTGCTTACATTATGTCATTCAGTGACTATGTTCAACTACCCTATGAAGTATTAAGCTGTGAATCGTAACTGAGAAATGGATTTTGACAAAACTGAACTGAAAATTTATGGTTTGAACAACTTTAAATATCATTCAAAAGTTATGGGATATGCTCATAAGGTTGATTGTATTGTGCGAATTAATTCGGATTTAACGTCGCACCCAACAGCTAAGGTCATACTGCAACTTCCGGCTTTCATGGAGGAGAAAGACCCTGGGTGCCAATTCCCTGTATCAGAATTTGGGGGTCATTTAGAAACTCCGACGGTCATACCCTTTATTGTAAAAAAATAAAAGGCATGACTATGTGTTAAAGAAGTTTTATTCAGTTTACTTCTGTAAAACTGCATGTGATACATCACAAAATGGTGGGTAATCAAAGGGTTGGCAAGACAACAGGTGTTTCTCTTTGGATTTGTCACTGCATCTCAAAAGTCAAATTTGTCCACAAAGTGAATTTTTCATAAGTGCATTCAACCATAGACATTAAACTTGGATATTATTTGGCACACTTAAACCCCTTTCAATAGTGACAGTCTGATTGAAATGACTACAAAATGATCATTAAAATCACTCAGAAAGACGTTTTTGTCCGCCCTATTAAGGTTCGTCGACCATTTCTTGTTGTGCGTCTACGATCTATGATAACGGTATCATAGGAATCAACACACACAAAAACGCAATGGTACAAAATGCGGGTCGATCCGAAATCAGACGACAACGACGACGCAATAGGGTCAAAATTATGAGTGCGTCAAAACCGCAGAAAACGCGCTCTCGTGGAAACACTGAATTTAGTGTATCCGGTGTAGCGATACGTATTTCACGGGTCTTACATTTCTCATGTCACACCGGTCTGACGATAAAAACCGCGTAGGAAAATAGTTCTATACAGAACAGATACCTCGTTGATTTAAGTTACAAATTATAAGAAAAACAACAATATAATATTATGCTATTCTGTAATGTTTTGATATTATTTAGATCTGTTACTATATAATTTTTAAAACAGAGGACAGTAATATAGAACTACTTTTCGGTCGTATTCGACAAAAATTTGTGTTAAGAGTTCGGCCGTAAGGGTCTGAAATACTCTGTTAATTTTGGATACGATTGAATAAATTAAATCGATCCAAAAAAAGCTAAAGCGCTCAGTAGCTGTTCAAAACATCTTTCAAATCGGTTTCAAATTTGTTTTCACTATTATAAACATGAAAAAAAAATTGACATTTTAAACTCATAACTATGCAAATTATACGCCCAGATGAATATTAAAACAATAAGGCTACATGTATTTCCTTATTTAAGATTTAATTTCATTTTTGTCAGAAACAAACTAGATTAATACCAAATGATGCACTCTTTGAGAGGGTCAGACTACATGGCATCAGAACCAGGCTATATTACGTCAGAACAAGGTTTCATGAAAACAGAACCAGGCGACATTGCATCAGAATCAGGCGACATTGCATCAACCCTGGCTACATGGCACCAGAACCAGGCTACATGACGTCAGAACCAGACGACGTGACATCAGAACCAGGCGACATGGAACCAGAACCAAGCTACCTGATATTAGAACCAGGCGACATAACATCAGAACTTCGGTACATGCCATCGGACACAAGCTACATGACATAAGAAACAGGCGACATAGCATCAGAACCAGGCGACATGACACCAGAACCATGCGACATGGCATCAGAACCAGGCGACATGACATTAGAACCAGGCGACATGGCATAAGAACCAGGCGACATGACATCAGAACCAGGCAACATGGCATAAGAACCATGCGACATAGCATCAGAACCAGGCGACATGATACCAGAACCATGCGACATGGCATCAGAACCAGGCGACATGACATTAGAACCAGGCGACATGGCATAAGAACCAGGCGACATGACATCAGAACCAGGCGACATGACATCAGAACCAGGCAACATGGCATAAGAACCATGCGACATAGCATCAGAACCAGGCGACATGACACCAGAACCATGCGACATGGCATCAGAACCAGGCGACATGACATTAGAACCAGGCGACATGGCATAAGAACCAGGCGACATGACATCAGAACCAGGCGACATGGCATAAGAACCATGCGACATGGCATCAGAACCAGGCGACATGACATCAGAACCAGGCGACATGGCCTAAGAACCAGGCGACAAGGCATCAGAACCAGGCGACATGACACCAGAACCATGTTATATGGCATCAGAACCAGGTTAATGGCGCAGTGTTAAGCAAATATTCTCTAAAATAGAACGCTTCTCGTCACTCTCCGAGTTGGTTTATGTTAGAGACACTGGTGGAAATATCGGACCGCTCTTATCATATAACGGAATTCGAAACCTTGATTTTCTTTTTTAGTTGCTCTCTAATACAAAGTATATTTAAACCAAATCAGTTTACCACCACAGTACTAAGGGTATCGTACATGAAGTTTGTTTGAACAACTAGGGTTGATGTACGATTACTATATGACCCTATAGATGTACTGTTGTGATGATTTTATGCTTGCCATGGCGAAGGGGGTCACTGTCCATACTCCAGCTGTCTGTGATAGTAACTGCAGTATTTCTACATCAATGTTAGTGCAGTAACGTTTACATTCTACGAAATGCCGCACCAGATTTTCTCCACGATGTAATGTTGGATCGAAGATCTTATTGTCGTGGAAATGTAAAACACTGCTATAGTGTTAGCAATATCTTTTTCTTGTTTACATGTTTTTTTCCAATAAAATTGTACATGGACTGAGCAGTAGAAAGCATAAGAAACCGAACTCTTCGTATTAACGAAAAACAGTGAATATATTTAAGTACACTGTTTGTCCAGCATATCAATACTTCTGACAAAACAACGTTCGAAGCTGTCAAAAATGATTGTCTTTCTGATGAACAATGTACTAAGACATATTTCTGAAGTAAAAATAAACAATACTATATTGGAAAGCACGGTGGAAAAACGATTTGTAATGACCGTCAAACGTTAAGGCAATGCGAAGAAACCACGTTAATTAGATCGCCCGAGGAATGGTACGTGATTTTCTTGAACACGTTCCCCTTTATTCCCAATTATATTTTTACAGATAGCATTTGATAAATGACAAGTATGCTTTCCTTTCACGTTGATCAAGTTACACAGAGAAGCGTGATAAATCTAATAAATGACATTCATGTAATTCTACAAAAACTAGCAAAACCGTGCCACAGCCTCGCAAAATAGTGTATCAAATGGCTTCGAAATAATAGGAAAGTTTAAAAATAGGCGAAAAGATGGAGCTTCACCACGCAAGTACACAATTCACAAAGGCATAATAAAAGCAAACCAGTCTGTTGTTACGATACAACAACACACCATGTTATCATATAGGGCAGGCATAACATGCAGATGCTTGCGTCTAAATCGTTTAATAATATTTATAGTTCCAATTTAGGCTGGAATTATAATACACGTCAAAAAATATCATAAGGGAAGTGTACCTAGAGAGTACAAATTTGTTTGTTTATTAGGAATCTGAACTGTTGCATATTATTAACTTAAAGTGCGATTTGACTGACTTCAAGCTTGCAGACAAAGCCGCATTACAGAAAACACGGAATGTTAGCTTGTATTGTTTAATGAATCATAGGTTTGTGTTTTGTCTTAACAGTGAACTCGTTATGTAAAATAAATGATATTGCACGTATACAAAACACGCCATCTGTTGTTTGTTAGATGAGAAATAAAATATCGCTATTCAATTCTAATATTCTAATGTCTGACATATTAAGTATTTAATATAATGTATTAGTCGGCACTTTTGATTGACTAATAAACTTGTCAAAATCAAAGAAAAAATTTCTTTCGTTAACTTAACAACGGCAGCCTTAAATACTGTTTCATCAATACGTATGCTTTTACGATCTTGTAAATTGTGTGTAACGGCATAATATTAACTACATAAACCATTCACTGCAAGACCTGCAATGCCAAGGAAATCAATTAACGGGCTTAAAAACGAAATACAAAAAATGTAGCATTTTATCATTCCCAAAAGTATTTGAACAATTAAATGACTTCAAAAACAAAACTAATTTTGCAAGTATTAATTATTAACCTAAAAGTTGAAGCTATATATTCCAGTCATCATGTTGCAAAGTCGTTAAACATTCAATAATCTATGTCAAATTATTCAGATAAAATATAACATGTCTCTATACTGATAATTTGTGCTTTAAAGATGCATTATTCGATACATGTTGTTCTTTGAAATTGTATTTGACTGTCATTTTACGTTCACTGAGACATTGTTTACGTTTGGGGGATATAGCAAGCGCCCCTGTAAACTCTGCCTTCATTTAATCTCATAAAAATGAGAAGTGATCACCTACGTTTTAATCCTTTTGATTTCATTTTATTATGAAAGTAAATGTTGGTACTTATAACGGCTATTATGGTCTTGATGTTAAATCACAGCGACTCCGTAACATTGCCTATCACGGTACAGATTTTACGCAATTGTAACACTTTATACACATGTAATACATATATAAAATCCTTTAAATGGGTCTAAGTCGAACCTTTATTGGAGATTGATAGACACCAATCTCAATACATTGGCACAAGTAATCTAACAAAAAACGTGACTTTATATTGAACTACATATTGCAAATTATCTTCAGTAGACTGTTCAATACAAATGTACTCGCCACTCTTTCCAGTAACATCATTGTTTCCTGTAAACTAGGGATATTTCCGACATTTGTCGAATTTGTTATATTTTATAATCTAAACGGAGAAATGATAAAAGAATCTAACTATCGTTATATAGTACTGTTTATGTCCTGTATACGAGTTATCTATGGCGTACCATTTAGGCCAAAGGTTACAGATAAGATCACACTGCCTTTAGAAAATGCAGGTTAAGCTGTGATGTAAGTGATGTAAGTGATGTAAGTGCTGTGATGTAAGTGCACGAAAAATAAAGCTTTAATTTTTACCTACTGTAAAACATTAGTTTTCAATGTAAGATATGCCGAAATATAATTTACAGATGCGTATGTATGTATTTCAGATACATTCTTCAGCTCAAACTGTATCTCCCAACAGATTTAACGGTAGGTTTGCATACTTTATTCATATGGATGCCCGCACACTCTTTAATGTTAGTTTGTCTTTGAACCCGCTAATTTAATGTGTTAATGTACTTCCACTGATACAAGAAGAATCATTTCTCTGTGAGGCTACCTTAATTTCCTGCCCTGACTCCACTCTGATTCCGTTCCTTATTTCCCCGGTAAAAAAACCGCGACATTAGCTTACAATTTCACGACACGCGTCATATTACATTAAACAGTTCAAAGCATCAAAGCGTCTGTTACGAAATTAAATGGCCAGGAAATGTTTCTTCATTTCCTGACATATCTCATTGCAAAATGAAGTGCGACAATCTACTTGCAAGACAAGCGTAACAACAAAAACCACTTACAAAGAAATTGACATCCTCTT
Source organism: Saxidomus purpurata (assembly GCA_022818135.1). Taxonomy (NCBI): domain Eukaryota; kingdom Metazoa; phylum Mollusca; class Bivalvia; order Venerida; family Veneridae; genus Saxidomus; species Saxidomus purpurata. The sequence continues at coordinate 38,738,985 of JAFMSR010000002.1, forward strand.
GTGGCGTTTAATCGATTCGTAGAGTGTTTGCATTGTAACTAGATCTATTCGGATACCAGCAAAGTCATGCAGTAGGATATTGGCGACTATTTACACATAAATCAAGATCAATTGATTGTCTGTAATAATATATCTGGCATGATAAAATCATTTATTATTTATTAAAGTGTTAACTTCACTTAAAGCAATACAAACGTTAAGTCTGATTTAACAAACCTTCTGAGTTATCCTGAGTGGTATAGTGGCTCACGCGTTTGCTAAGTAACCAAGTGGACCTTGGTTCGATCAATGGTCATGTCATCTGTGGTGCGTCTTGCGCCAAGAAACCGAAAATGAGTAATGAAAATTGATGGCACTCTATCTGATAATAGAGAAGTTCAATAATGAAAGCTATTTATATAGGATTGACGATCGTTTTGCAATCTAACTAAATGCAGTATACACTTTATTGAACTTGTTTTGCTGTAGGCCATGCATATCTTTGCACATCCGTAATTAAGTGGAAAAAGGAAGAGACGTAGCTCCAATCTGAACCAAAATGTAAAACATGTAGAATGCTCAAAGCTACTTTGTTTAGGAGAGCTAAATACCGGTACGCCTGGAACTAGAAAGTTAAGTTTTTCATTCTTTCAAAGAAACCGTCTTCATATTGATTTTGCTCAATTTAACATAAATTTAAAACGTGGAAAACCTCGCTTATAATTTGAGCTTGGATTTCCATTGTAACGTTAGAAGATACAAGCTGTGATTTAAGTACGTAAAACAATGAATCAATGTTATATGAGATTTTTTTTGCTGATAATATTTTATTGTCTATGTCACGCAGGTCCGTGGTCTTAATTAACAGTTAAAGAGAACTACACTTAACGTAATTGAAATAAAAATGATATCTTCTTCAATCAATAGGTTAGGCTTTGTTATCACAATGCTTAGATAACTCTGTCCTTTGCAAATATTCTAGTATTGACAAAATAGCAATATTCTCGATCAACCCCTGAGCTCAGACTTATTAGGGTGCTGACTTAAGAATGATTGATATCGAAAGCACACCGAAGTATCAGCTAGTGACAGAACCCCTTTTTCCCTATGAAAATAGAAAAGCTCTAAAAAATGCTTGTAGTTCTTGTCTTATCTAGGAAAGTATACTATTGACGAAATTGACCGCAAAAGACAACAAGAGAGCCATAATGGTCATATATAGCTCATCCGAGTATCAAGGCACTTGCCTTGTGGAGGTGGTCTATTTTGACCCCATACGCATGATTTGAACAAAGTAGGTGGAAGACTACTAGTCAATATTACATACCAAATATCTAAGCTATAGGCTTCGTGTTTTTAGAAAAGACGATATTTAAAGTTTCCTCATGACCAAGTGCCCCCTGGGGGCAGTGTTAATTTTGACCCCGGGGGATGATTTGGACAAACTTTAAAGAGGTCCACTAGACAGTGTTACACATTAAGTATCTAAGCTCTAGACTTTCTGGTTTTGGAGTAGAATATATCTTAACATTTTCCTATATGTGTCTTTAACAAACAAGTGATCCCGTGGAAGGGCCCAATATTGACTCTTGGGCCATAACTTGAACAAATTTCGTACTGGTCTACTATACCATGCTGTATACTAAACATCTAAGCTTAAGGCCTTGTGGTTTATTGAGAAGAAGATTTTCAAAGTGTTTCCTTTAGAAACATATTGTATAATTAAAAGGGCGGGGTTCAATTTGACACAAGGGTCATAATTTGAACAATCTAAGCAGAGTTCCACTGGGCAATGATACATGTTAAAATTCTATCCCGATCGTGGATTAGGGAACCTATGTACGACTATGTAAAACGCTAAGCGGACTTAAAGCATTTGAAATGTTAAACGTTACTTCTAGTTGTGGTACTGCTCAATGAAACAACATTTCTCGAAACTAGATGTTAAATGCACGGGGAACGTAATTCATTTCAACAGCTATACAATTGTTTTTAATCAGGAATAAACTTCATTATTATCATCATAAAGTGCATGTTTTATCGTATGTCCATAAATATAAAACTCAGAAAAGAAGATTTAAGTGCCTAAGGTAGTATAGGTATATGATACAATGCTTTAGAACTTACATTAAGCATAACGTTCGGTAGAATTAACAAACTCACAAAAGAAGCGAAATTTGTGAAATTTACTCTGAAATCTTTTGCCATCTCTTTCATTTTGCAATATAACTTTCAATTCATTTTACAAAAAAATTATAGGAGCAAGAAATACGTGACTTATAAATATATACTCGACAAGACGAGGGTTGTTTCGAAAGTTCGCTTAAATTTCAGCAAATTAATTAAAAAGGAGAAAATATACTTCAACAAAACATTGCAAATGGTAATAATTCATATATGAAATTAGAAAATGTTAGAACTTACGGTAACGTTTCTTACATGTATCCTACACGAAAATGGAAACACAGTACTGTATCTATTTCGTACACAGAAACGTAGTTTCTTATCAAGCGGTTTTAGATGCTCTTTAGTTTCAGCGGCCTGTGCATCCTCTCAAAGTGATACTCATCGGATTGCTACACACTCACGGTGTTTCGAGAATAATTACATGAAAACACCATTGCACCAGGCACTGCTGGATCAAGAATCGCTAAAGTGAATCGTCGATCTCCAATAACCTGGTCTTTTACTCTCTCCTCATTAGAGGCAATCGGCATGACTTCTCATTATTATATTAATGATAGTTCACTCCTTTCCGAGCCACCATGATGCAGTCATGTCTTCGCAGTAGGTTTGAAAATTGGGTCTCCCAATATGAGGTCATTATTTTAAACAATCTAATTAAAAATCTTGCTCGTTTTGTTGCATTTCACAGAAAAAGCCTTAATATACGTTTGCTTTGCAGGAGGCCATTTTTATTATGAATTGTGCTTCTGGATCCCAGGTTCCACCCTTTTAGTGTTATAGACTAGACAACCTTGATGTAATTTGTCTATTTAGATCTTCCGGTTCTACAACGAGTTCAATTAATATTTATTTGGGCTCAAATATAGATTAAACAAGAACTCGGCGCAACTTTTAGTAAATATATAGGTCCGTGGATAAATGAAGAATTTTGTAAATATTGTATTACAAATAAAGTAAAATGACCAAAAAAGACCGAAAACCAAATACTGCCGACTGAAAACAACTTGCTGTTCTAAAGATAATATTATATCGCTAGTACTGATTGATTATTCACTATTTACAAATTCCTTCATTTATTCAAAACTTAAATTATAAATTTTACATTATCTCTTGAAAAAAAGTTGTTTACCGGTCCCTTTTCAGTATTTTCCGGCTGTTTTCGGTCATTCTATGCACCCGGTATTATCCAATCAGAAGGTGCCTTACAGCTTAAATTTATTATTTCAAAATATGTTATACATTCTACTCGTCATTTCATTGGCGGTTGAAGAGTTCAAAACTTCCGGTCAAAAGCACGCTTAATACAGCTCCGACGAAAAGTTTAACCCTGCAGTAGAGAGCGTAAATATGCCAAGAAGTGAGATAGAAAGCAGAACACGAACGAAAAAGACAATTTTTGAAGTCATTCACAAATTGACTAACAAATTACAAATTATTCGGATCCTAATTATATGATGTGAGTGGTGTTATGTCTTTATTTGTAAAATTATTTTATATTGAAGGACTGAAAAACAAAACAGCGGACCACATCAGTGTGTAATGAAAGTAAATACCAATCGAGTATGGCCAATAAACACTGTGATTTGAAGATGCAGGAGTTTGAATCTCAGATTGATTTTGATCGATCATATTATTAAACCTTCATTAAGTATACTTCTTTCGGCTATATCAAGAAGAGTTGATGATTGCTATTTCTTAATCGAAAGAGGTCATATGAAACCGTTTAAAAACCCTTCAACTGTTCCTGTATATCTTTAGCAGACACTATGTCTTCAAAAGAACAAACCGGATACTCTCAAGAGACAAAACCTCTACTCAAAATAATTCATTTCATTCACCACGCATTCTCGTAACATGTAATTTGTCCAAAAAGTAGGTCAAAATCTAGCTTATTCAACTACGCCGAAAAATGGACTCATTCGGTAGTACTGTCCCGTACACTGCTTTCCAATCGCACAATGAATGGTTCAAAACATGTTAATGTAATCTAAGTTTTCAAATTTTCAAATACAGCCTTAGATCGCACTTGCCATAATGCAACCGCTTTCTCGTTTGTGTTAAACGTAACGTAACGTCACTTCAAACGTCATTTGCAAACTTAACGCCATTGCAGTTGGAACTTGTCAAATATGAAATTTTAAAGAAACGTGTAATAATAAAGATGCTGTAAAAACCTTAAGATGGAGAAGAATTCCAGAGTTAGCACAATTAAACAATTGGTTGAGAATAAATGATAAATAATCCTATACAAATGTATACGATCAGTAGAATTTTAGAACATCTTTTACATGTAATCCACCAATTTTGTGACTTCATATCTGATAGCAATCATAAACTTTAAGTTAGAAAAGAGATTAATCAACTTTTATTATGATTGAGGAAAGTAAATATACTCCTTTTGGGAAATCAGACAATAGTCTGCTTGATGTTATTTTCAGCATCAAATGTCAAACAGTAAATTAAAAAATCAAATCATTTTGCTGACTGCATTCTTCATATTCCAGAGTGAAGGAGTAAAATTGTTGCCAGGATGCTTTTCCATATATCAAAACAGCTTATAATTTTGGCAGACATTTTAAATACTGGCGACCTTTGATCATCAAACGTTTAAACGACTTCTAAAGGCAGAATTAAATAATGGAATACACATGTTATAATAATTATATAATAACAAAACGTCAAAATACTGATTAATTCGAATTTTTGTGTGAAAACGTAAACGTACTACACCGATTTAATTCCTTTCGCATGACGCGTCACAATAATAGTATATGTGATATATACTCGGCTATATTCGATTCTTTTCTATGCATGTATTTATAAACCTCGTATGTTATGTAAAGTGCGCTTTATTGATTAATGGAAGAGCTAAAAGACTTAATTAGTAATCATCAATGTAGCATAGCGAATGTGTGGACAATGGAAACTTCAGAGAAGTAACAGAAAAGAGGCGGAACTGGAGCGAATGCTCAATGAATCGCAACATTGGCTAAAATGTTAGATGACAGCACTAGTAATAGGTCGCTACAAAAGGACCTTATGAAAGGTTCCATGTGGATCTTTTCTAATAATGAAATTGGAATTGAATGTTTCCTTTCGGTGGACATTGTTATTCTATTCTTTCCTACGGCGCCGAGCTGTTCTTTTATCGTTGTATTAAAATGGAATAGCAGGATATGTGAATTGATTATGAATCATTTAATAAAACAAGAAATGAAAATGAGATTCGTTAAACGTCACTCTGTAGCTTGCAATTTTGTTATTTACTTTGCAAAAAACTGAGCTTCGAAATATCTGCTATAATTGCTCATGCTACAGGATAGAGACCAATTTCTTGATAGGACCATTCAGTGAACGCTACATTTGCTCTTTATTATCATCCCTTTTCATTTCATAATGTCGAAGATAGACACGCACATAATGTGCATAGTAAAAGAGAATAAACAGCCTTAGCTAGCGATTTCTTTATTCGTCTTCTTGAACACACACATACTTCTAGAGCTATCACTGATCATTAAAATACCCAGAAAATGCGCTTTTTTCACAAGAAATGGTTTCTCTCATGACCTTAAACTCAATCAATACGGTATTAACATTTTAACATGCACCTTTGAAATCTAGTATGTGGTTCAAGAGTTACAAAGTGGACACACGAATAAGTCACAATACCTTTGATCTTGACATTGAACTAAGATAGCCAAGATACATACTAAGAACGTCATTATAATATGGTGCACGTTTGAGCCAAATCTTATGAACATATTTCAAGAAGCTTGGGAGATATAGTCTAATGACTCTCAATTATGACTTTGACCTTTAACCAGCACAGTTAGAACCTTTGACCTAAGTGTCATGTAAATTGCTCAAAGGGTTAAGGAGATATGGTCTTCAGACTTTTCCGTGTATGTTACATTGGCATTGATCGTGTACCACAGTGTGACCTTGGCCTAGCGGGGTAGGGAACACACAAAAAAAACAATGACCCCTAACTGTGAACTTGGAGCATGGTTCGTGTATGTTGCCTTGATAAGATAAGAACACTTCATCCAAGTTTCATGAAAAACCTTTAAAGGTTTTAGTTTATTTGGAGCGGACATGGAACCAAGAGACCGACTGACCGATCAACGGGCCGACTCTAAAATCATACTCCCTCTACAAACTTTGTTTGTATGAAATAATCAAAAGGAGCAGACACGAATAGATAGTTCTATTAAACGTAACGCCACACGGAAATTTTAATGCAAGTAACTGCTACAGTCTATGCCTCACATGCTTTTGTTAAAAAATTAAGTACAAACTTATTACACTTAGCATTCTATGATTATTGCAATAATCTCTTCCTTTTGCAATCTTTGGTATATTTCATGTTTCTATGGAACATTTATAAGATACTAGCAAAACAATCGGTTAGAACAATAAGATGAACATTAGCTACGTAATTATTCTTTCATTTATTCATTTCATTGAAGTCTATAAGTGTGCAATCAGCATAGCACCAATTAATGCGAATTAGTTTCTAGTGATAACATCGTAAAATGCAAGTCTAGGAATTAATCTCTAACAACAGACGTTTTTCTCTCCTTGTGGCAATTTAAATGATAACTGCATCTACTGGCATCTTTTAATGAGAAACGAATGTTGCATAGCAACAACCGCGGGCAAAAGCGATTGAAGCATCGCAATACTTTTAATTGATACAGATCTTTAAAAAAGTGGTAGTAATTAAAATATGAGAAACAAATCCTGTTTGATAAATTGTTTAATATAAACGTTTAAAGGGACATACCCTATAACTGATATCGGACTAAATAACCTCCAAAACATAAATAATGAAATCTTTGATAGTATTATAACGCAGCCTAAAAGTTTTATCTATGCCTTCCAAGTCATTATCGGTAAGATCAGCGGTTTATCATATACAGCAGTACCGTAAATCAGTCAATACTCTATGTAGAGTTGTTGTTGTACACTAAATGGGTGGATGCGGTTTATTACAGAAAGCCTCTATAACGATCGACTGTGCTAAAATTAGAAATTTTTCGCCATATGTTCTTTGAAATTGTATCTATTTATCATTTTACGTTCATTGGACACATAATCTATGTTTCGAGAATATAATCTGCTAGATATAGGAAGTGCCCCTTTAATATAAACTTTCAAAAGTTCATGTTAAAGTATTGTATACATTTACCATTTACAGAATAATACGGTAATGTTAATATCTCTTTAGTGAAATTTACTATATGAATATCGGTATGTAACCGCTCACATGGGTTATTGGGAAACTCTATTCCACTTTTAAAACATTAAGAAATATCCTTTGCAAACAAGAAACTCAAATCACTAAACGTTTAGTGCACTCATTCTGAAAGTTTAACAAACATTTGATTATAAGGAAAACGTTTAGTCCCAAATGACTTGATTATATCACCGAAGAATCCCACCAAAGACGGCCATGACAGTGTGTAATCGCGGTAAGCCTTCCCCTGTTGGAAATATTAAAGTGACAAAAAAGAAATTAAAAATATATAAATTTCTATTATAATGCGATCAATATGAATAAGGTTGGGTAAAAGAAACATAATGATGATCGAACGTGCGTTTTTTGCACGTAACTTAAATTTTTGGTCACAAATTATATGTTCATGTGTGCAACAGAAAACGGTAGCAGCTGTGGATTATCTATGTAATGTTTTTTGCGACTGCACTCTTTGCCCTATTTTCCCTAAATAAATATAAGCCACTGATGAACGTCATTGCATAGTTTCTGGATACTACGCTGACGTATTTCAAATAGTGTGACTGTTGAAAGTTATCAATAACAGATGTCTGACCCTGACTTTTGCAGTGTTTATCCCCAACAGAGAAACTATTACGGCAAGGGAATAATAACCTCTGGGCAGGGTAAAAATTGACTGGGCATGACTTGAACAAAATTTGAAGAGGTCCGCTAGACACTTTTATAAACTAAACATCTAGGCTCTAAACCTTATGGTTTTGGAGAGGAAGATTTTTTAAAGTTTTCCTATATATGTCTATGTTAAAAAGTGACCCCCTGGGCGGGGTCAATATTGATCCCAAGGGCACAATTTGAACAAACTTTGAAAAGGTCTATTAGACAATATGACGCACTAAATATCTAAGCTCTAGACCTTGCGGTTTTAAAGAATGAGATTTTTAAAGGTTTTCCTAAAAATGTCTATGTAAAACAAGTGACCCCCTATTCGATACAAATATTGACCCCCAGAGCATGATTTGAACAAACTTAGTAGAGGTCCACTAGACACAAACTTAGTAGAGGTCCACTAGATAATGCTATATACTAAACAGCTGAGCTCCAGGTAGTGTGGTAAAGTATGTGTTGTAGAATCAGGTTACATCCCCGAGCGAGGTCAATTTAAACCCAGTGGTCATGGTTTGACCAAATTTAATAAATGCAAAATATCTAAGCTTTAGGCCGTGTGGTTTCTGAGAAGAAACGTTTAAAAGCGTCGCCTATGTGTTGCCATAGCAACCAAATTCCAGCATGTAATGGAATTCTTTGAACACCTTTTAATTAGTAGAACTTCATGCAATGACCAACACTGCCAAGTTGCATTAACATTGACCCAGTTGTTTCAGAGAAGATGTCTTTTGAAACAAAATGTTGACGGCGGACGGACGACGGACAATCAATCATCGCAAAAGCTCACCCTGGCAAAGCCAGGTGAGCTAAAAACTAAATATTCCATAACGTTTCTATAAAGTTAAATAAAATCCCACTTTACATGTTTATATCCCATAAATATATATTCGGAAACAATAAATTTTATTTTATTATCATCTCTGGTATTATGAAAACCATTTATTCACAATTTACTTTCTAACAGTATTTTTAAATAAGTCTGTGGTATTTCATTCATGAAAATATATTGCCTGGCGGGGATATTACTTTGGAATGAAATATAAATATTAAAAGGTTTTTATGACAATGAATTTGTGTTAGTTTCATCTATCACGGCTACTGAAGGGTAATAGGCGATTAACGTTACCGCATTGACAGTATATTCTAAGATACGGCTGTACAACAGTCATGCGCTTTCGTGTTTTGACAAATATGTAAATTTATGTATGTTTGTCGTAAAAGCTCAATTAGAAGAACATTATTACGAGAGATTTAGATGCATTCCATATGCCGTTGTCATAGTAATACAGGTTTTAGTATTTAGAATTTCTGGGGGATGTGACTGAATCAAAAGTTAAGTTATATCCTGCACTGGATTTAAAACATAATCGAAGTTGATTGAAATCCCATTGCTGCATACAGAACTATTACTATGTGCATGTAGAAATATTACTATGTAAATACTGTATATAAAAAACTGTCATAACTACATTATAGAACTAGAAATAGTCACTGCATTTCTGTTTATATTATTTTGCATATTAAGCACTTTATCTTCTTTTACTGTATCTCGGGCTTACAAAGTACATACATAATTGTGATTTATTATGTACATTTGTCTGCCCAATGTCCCCCTAGAAACATTGGTTAAATCTATCATCATGTAATTTGTGTAAGAGATGACTGGAAGCATCTATCAGCAGGATTTCCTTGTCGAGCTTTTAACAAAATTACTAGAATATGTATGAAAGACGGCCGTTGCCCTTTATGGCTCCGTCCAATTACAGTATTAAACAAACGCCAAGACCAGTGGGTCACATCAGTACTTGCGAAATGAGAGTTGTAGTTCTGATACAAAATGTAACATTTCGGCGTTTTCCACACAACTGTATAATAATATATAAAAGCGTGCTATTGTTCATGCTTATATTTGGATATTGGAGTTTTAAACCTACTGGGAAATTTTCAGATACATACCTTGGGAGTGGTATCGTGTCAAAATGCTGAAAGTGTATTCGTCTTCAAGTGCTGAAAATAGAAATACGCTTTCGATAACTACTTTATATCTTGAGCATGTTGGCATGCAATTTAAATCTTTATGATAAAAATAATACATATAGATAGGTTTATTGACAATTCAAAGTACAATCAGTTATTTACAATAATATATAGCACATGGTCCTTTTAATAAGTCTTAAAGTATAAACAGCTTGTCTGATACAAGAGAATTACCATTAAAACAAAGAAAAACATTGCAATTCGTATGGAACAAGAAAGGCGGTTAATTGCGATTCCATCATGCATGTAGGGATGCCGACTCTATATAGATGAACTCGTAAACGGAACCAAGAGTCGGTCAACCAATGTTTATTCGAAATATTATACACATGTGGTTTGTGGTCTTATCAAGTGTGTAGTATATTCGCTTTTTCCCGTACAACAGTTGCTAGAAAACCTTACACAAAAGACTTGTTTTCTGGAACTGTACGTGCTCAAATAGGGGTGAAATTGCGTCCTTATAATTGTATACAATTATCTACAGGCATTGTGAATATTTACAAGCGTTTAACAAAACTGATTTTGAGATCAAGCTTTGTATACAAATCAGAAGCAATCATAATAAAGATCTGATTTCTGTCTGTGTCGGATACTTCCTGAGCTCAAAGAAGTTGAAGACGAAGTTTTGTTATTGATAATGCAAACGTTTAGAAGCATTCGTTGAAATATATACAGGGTTTTCTCACATGATTGAAATCATTGATGCATTTTTAATGCTACTAGTTCGCTGTTTAATGTTAAAAAATTAATTTCTCTAAATTGATATACTATAAATGTACAAGTAATGTGGCTAGAATCAAGGACACAGTCAAGTAAACTTCTACGTAACAATTTAAGAAAATCTATTGAAAAGTTGGTGAGTTTCGAACGATAGCACCGCTACACATTACCAGTATGTTTATATTGGAATGCAACACTTTATAATTTGGTACATTTGTAGCGTACAATTTCAAAATTACAGAAATAGTTTACAGGAATCTATATTGGAACCTTTTTATTCGTTTTAAAATATGTTAATTGCAGACAGTTCGAATAACCTAGTTTTTTTCACCAAAATCTGAGAGCCAGTAATTTTAAGCCTCAGTTCGAATCAAACAAAGGACAGAGACTGTAAGAAGTTGAAGTAACGAGGGTTGCTATTTACTTATGCATGCTCTTACGAAGAAGGAATTGTTAAAACAATATATTGTAGTACAATGTTTATGTCAAGCTAGTTCAGTAAACTCTTCGACTGATTTTTATGGCTTTTCTGACTTTTATGGCAATTTTTCTGAATTCAATCTATTACCTCTCTAGTTATGTGATTGTTCCGTGCTCTGTGGCATATATTCTCTGTGTACACGAGTAGCACTGTTTAATATAAAACTATTTGAGTTATAGCATTTGCCACTTTTTTACATGTTCGAGAAATGTTTTCCCCGAATGGGGTCTTTTTAATTCTGGACAAAAAGACTCTTTGTTCACATTCGTATATATCGTAATTCATATATAAGTATACATCCACCAAAGTACCTTCTGGTAACACATAGATGTTGCCCAAAAATAGTATTAAATTGTATTAAAACTTTCAAACGTGCACGTCAGAAAATTTTAAAGCTTCATTTTTTTAAAGGGACATACCTTAACTGATGTCGAACTAAATAACCTCCAAAACATAAATAATTGAAATCCCAGTCATTATCGATAAAATCAGCGGTTTAAAATATACTGCAGTTCCGTAAACCATTCAAATATCTATGTAGAGTTGTTTTTATGCCTCTGAAGGGTGGCATATTAAAATCGCACCGTCCGTCCGTCCGTCCGTCTTTGCGTCCCCACTTACAAATTCGTGTCCGGACTGTAACTCTGTCATACATTGAAGGATTTTAAAATAACTTGGCACGCATGTCTAGCACATCAAGACGACGTGTCGCGTGCAAGACCCACATCCCTACCTCAGAGGTCAAGGTCACACTTGGAGTATGAAGGTTATGGAATCCTCTATATATGCACACATTCGTGTCCGGACTGTAACTTTGTCATGCATTGAAGGATTTTAAAATAACTTGGCACAAATGTCTAGCACATCAAGACAACGTGTCGCGTGCAAGACCCACATCCCTACCTCAAAGGTCAAGGTAACCCGGGGGTAGGGGGGTTATGGAATCCTCTATACTTATGCACACATTCGTGTCGGACTATTGTCATGCATTGAAGATTTTAAATAACTTGGCACGCATGTCTAGCACATCAAGACGACGTGTCGCGTGCAAGACCCACACCCACATTGAAGGTAATGGATTCCTCTATATATGCATATATGCACACATTCGTGTCCGGACTGTAACTTTGTCATGCATTGAAAGATTTTAAAACAATTTGGCACAAATGTCAAGCATATTTAGATGACGTGTCGCGTACAAGACCCACATCCCTACCACAAAGGTCAAGGTCACACTTAGAGTTTATAGGTAATGGAATCCTGTATATATGCATACATTTGTGTCCGGACTATAATTTTATCATGCTTTGAAGGATTTTAAAATAACTTGGCAAAAATGTCTAGCACATCAAGCGGATGTGTCGCGTGCAAGACCCAAGTCCCTACCTCAAAGGTCAAGTAATGGAAAACTGTATGCATGGTTACTCTGTCATGCATGGAAGGATTTTAAAATTACATAGCACATTTATTGAGCACATGGAGAGGACACAGACTGTGAGGCACCTCTTTCGGGGGCATTCGTCACTTGTGAGGGACAGCTCTTGTTGTACAATTAATCACAGATGCTTGTGGTATGGACTAGCGACCCAATCTATTCTTGTCCCATGTTGTACGGAACGTATATAAATACAAGATGTGAAACAACTGAAAACTCCAATCGCATATTTAAGGCATGTGTGTAAGTAAGGAATAACTAACCGGGTTTTTCCAATGCAAAACACTTTTCTGAATAAAATCCCACCCCAAACTGCATCGAATTCGGTTGAATTAAAAGAATTTCGAGGAAAAACACTTCTGTCACTTCTGCACAAATCAGATTTAGTATATACATGAAGTTATAAAAATAGGTTACCCACATCGCAGTATATGAAATAGCGTGCACGGGGTACCATAACGTTTACAGCGGGGATTTTGTCATAGCTATATGGCTATTGCAATTAATGGGTGGATGCGATTAATTACAGAACGGCTCTATATTGATTTATTGTTGTAAACTGAGGCATTTTTCGGCATAGGTTCTTCTTTGAAACTGTATTTATTTATCATTTTACGTTTATTGAACACATAATCTACGTTTCGAGAATACATGTATAATCTGCTAGATGTAGGGAGTGCCTCTTTAATGGTTAATATTTTTTTATGATAGTTATGAATGGCTTTCATGCTAATGTCTTATATCTGTTCCCAATCTTCGGTTAATGATGCTTTGTTAGCTCAATTTCAGATATGGTTGAAATTGTCTTGTCCTTTTCTGTAAATGACTTAATGGGTTTCATGATTCTTTGGTCATTATCTAAATCAGCTTGATAAAAAATTTGTGCCTTTTACTTTTGCTGGTAGATGACTTGTGTGTAGGCGGTTGATAAACGTTAAATCTGTACATGACTTGTATGTAGGCGGTTGATAAAAGTTAAAACTGTACATGACTTGTGTGTAGGCGGTTGATAAACGTTAAAAACTGTACATGACTTGTGTGTAGGCGGTTAATAAATGTTAAAACTGTACATGACTTGTGTGTAGGCGGTTAATAAATGTTAAAACTGTAAATGACTTGTGTGTAGGTGGTTGGTAAACGTTAAAACTGTACATGACTTGTGTGTAGGCGGTTGATACTCGTTAAAACTAAGTAAAGACCCGATATAAGCTCTCGCAAGGAATTGATTTAATATCATTAAACATGTGATATTCAGACCAAGATGGATCTTGGATTTTCTAGAAAGATTCGTAAACTTTAATAACCGACAAAATCTTCTGCTGTAATTTCCCTATCGGAGAAAACCATTATATCGGAATCTGTTAAAACACAGCTGGACATATGACAATTGTAATTGGGTTCTAAGGGAGTAAATTGTAGCGTTATTAATAATTAACACGAGCATTCTATGAGAAACTCCATATTCCTGTAAAACTTTACATTTGAATCAAATTGATGAACAATAGGACTTGCAGTTACGAAATCTAAATTTAAAACAAGTGTGACCTGTTTCGTAATTTTAACTGTCATTCGCTTTATGTTAGGCAGTATTTTGAAGAAATACGAAGTCCAGCAAAGCTTAGGCCATGGTGATTTGTCAATCGTCTATTCATAAACTTTCTCTTAATAACATTCTACAGGTAAAGAACTTCTTCTCTGAAACTACAGAGCTTAGATATTTCGTATGTAGCATAGTCTTGTGGGCATCAACCAATATTGCCCAAATCATAACCCACGGGTCAAAATTGACCCTGCCTTGGTCATAGATAGATGTCTATTGATATATTTCTATAGGCAAATCTTTGAAAAATCTTCTTCCCTGATACCACTAGGCCTAGAGCTTAAATATTCGGCATGTAGCATTGTCTGTAGACATCTATCAAGATTGTTCAAATTATGACTTCCCCCCCTTAACCTTGTATTATCGCCAATGGTAGTCAGGAGAGCGAATCGGGTTAGTATTCGATTTGTTCTTTTGAAGTTATATCGTCTTAAAATTGTTCCATATGAACTCTTAGATTTAGAAAGAATAATTATCATCTGCACTTGATAAAAGCCAAAGGTGGGTGAAGATATAAAAGTTTTCTGATTTTTCGTTATTAAGCTGACTTATAAATTGGATAATATTTCTCAGTTTTAATCGCGTGCACGTTTGAGGAAAAACAAATTTCATTAACACCGCTTGTCTTTTTTTAAAGATGTTTCTTTTTCCCTTTGTATATATGCACACCGCTGCGGCTAAGAACATGAAAATTTAGTATTTGTAATGAATGGATTATCGCCATGGTTTGAACTTTAATTTAAACTTAACGATTTTCAGAATATTTGAAAACGGCTTTAAACTGGCAAAGCTCCATTTCATAAGAAAGGGAACTACAGCTTAGCATTGAAGCTTTAAGCCCTTTCTAAACAAGTATTTGCATATTTTTCGTTTCTTTTCTTATTTCTAGTTTCATTGCTTGTTAACGTTGTGGCTTTCTTAAAATTCTTTTAATGAAATGAAAACTAAACGCAATTAATGTATAATGGCTTTTCAGCACAAGGCAACAGCAAGACAAAAGCTCATTTAAAACACAAAACAACACAAAAACAAGTTGCCCTCGCCAATTGATGAACTGTGTGAAAAATATAGGACAATTCTCTGAATGTTGCATTAGACACGATTCTTCGTGATTTGCATTATTTCACCTGTTTAGGCAATTGCGATAAACTACTTTTGTCATGACAATTAATGAAAATTAATTTATAATGCGATCGCGAAAACTGATTGTACAGAAGTAGAGGCACTATATTTAATCCCCATAAATTCCCATCTGACATTTACACATGACTCGCTGAAGCAGCCAATTACAAAATTAGGCCTAAAGGTCGATAGCAACAGGTGAAAGAGCGTTAAATATACAATAATAATAATAAAGTACACAGGGAATGGGGCGTTAAAGGGTTGAGATTCTTGGCCGTCGCCTGCAAACCACTATTTTTATCAATTTAAGTACATGCGGTGTTATTTATTATAAGAATCTTTCACTGGTTGCACGTGTGCCGAGTTACCGCCAAAACAGTTACCCGAGAGCCGGACATTCTCATCTGTACGTGTAGCCAGTGACAGATTCTTACCATATTCTACAGTTGCAGCAATAAAATAAAACTTATGACTTATACTTACGCGCTTTTTTCTACAATCATTCATAAAATTAGTTTATTCTGACATCATTAGGTCATCTTATACCAGGGGCTGTAAGATGAGATTTTCCAGAACTGGTAAAAGCTGCAGATATCCCGATCTGGTATGCAAAACAATTTCTTCTTACATGATTCACGAGTTTGTCACACTTACATAAAACATACCAGTTAAGATCAATATCAAACAAGGATCTTGTCTTACAGATAACACCTCGTACTAAATACATGGAAACATCATTCACAAATTATAGCAAAAATATATGGAATGACATTCCTTTAAATGTACGTACTTCGAAAACATTTAAAACGTTCAAAGGAAATTATAAGCATTATTTATTGTGTGAATGATAAGTTAATCTACATTTTCTTTAACATATTTATAATTATGTTTAATTCATATTCATGTCCTTTGAGTGTCTGTCAGTGAATGTTTATGTATGAATGCATTTATTAACAGAATGTTTGTCTTATATGTTAATGTGTCTTTATTTAAGTGTTAACTTTGCCAGGTGATTTATTTTATGTATAATGCTTTTTCTTTTGTTTCTTTACTTTGAAGGCCATATTGAAAATTAGAATATATGTTTTCATATGTCTAAATGTGTAACCTTCGGTAAATAAAGCTATTATTATTATTATTATTATTATTACAAAGAGTAGACAAATAAGGTTTTAGTATGCCATAAACAACGTTTTGACGTGCGGATTGATATGACGTCAAAAAGTACGTCGTATTTTGCCGTTAAATAAATATCCCTTTGCTGTACCTTTTGTAATATCTGGTCATTTTATAATAGAAATAACACCTTTTTCAACGTGGCTTTCGTCTAATAAATAAATTCTTGTTCTTGTTCTGGTGGGAAATTATGAACCAGTCAGGTTGCTGTTGTTTATTTATGCGCATCAGAACTGTAAATAATTGTTTATAAAAACGGATATCATTTCATAAGTAGTTCGTAAGAATTTAGCTTTTTATCTTCTTGCTGGTTTATACTTAAACAGGCTTATCTTAAACCTCGGATCAATTTAAATAACACCAAAACAATTTTTATTCAAATACGAGTATTTGATGTTTTCCGTCAAACCTGAACGTTTAAGCTAAAACATCCATCAAATATAATTTTTATTCTCAGGATGTTCATGTACTATTTAAAAAAAAAGATTTTTACATTCATTTAAAGCGCATTACTACCAATTCGAGAAAATGATCCGCTCGCTGTAGGGAATGCCCTTTAAAATGAACCAGTTTTAGCTTTATTTCAATAGCCAGTGGCGGCAGAAACAGTCACATGAGAGCTTGATAGTGCAAAAGAGATATCAGTTAATATCTATTTCTCATTAATGTACCATTAAAGTTTCAACAAAAAAAACCATGACAGCAATTGTCTTTGAAACTGTTCAGCAATCTTACATGTCTCAGGTCGATCACTACGTTTCATTTTGACTTGATAAAAAATCGATTTAGATCCCCTTGGCAATATAGCAATAACTCCAGCGGTATTAACGTATTTTGTAATCAAACCATTTTCATCTTTCACATTGACAGAAATATTGTAGATACAGGCATATCAAATTTACTTCTAGCTTCTGATTTATTTCCTAGTTTGATCCTTATGCTGTTTATTTTCCTTGTTCTTGACGTTCTGTGATGCCACTACTCACGCATATGCTGTAAATATTTTGAATAAAGGCTGTCAGAGGACGTAATGTAGACATAAATATTTAGACGTGTAAATTGTCAATCACTATAAGCAAACAAGACAGATCAATATCATGTGTACATGTAATTAAGTATGGTAAAAGGAAGGGTTGTATGTTTTTTTGCATAGTTGTAAATACTATAATTATAGAGTATAACAGATGGTAATTTCACAATTCAAAGTCTTTCAACGCAAGAGGAAAATACAGCCCTGACAATGTCTCTTGTGTCCATTTTCCACTGTTAATTTGTATCTGTGACCTTAATCTTTGAGCTACGGACCTGGCTCTTGCGCGTCGCATGCCATCTTATTATGGTATGCAACATTGAACAGTCCATTCATAATCCTTTAATGCATTAGTAGGTTATAACATAGCCCGGGCAGGATGTAATGAGTGCATTTATGACCTTTCTTCTCAAAGCGTGATCCTGAATTTTATGGTACAGACTTTGCACGTTATACGCCGACCTTTTGTAGTGAATACCAGTGGGGAATTTAAAATCCTTCAATGCATTAGGAAGATACAACTCGGATAGTGTCTCTCGTGTCACTGTTTTACCGTAAATCTCTAATAGTGACCTTGACCTTTGAGCTACTGAATTGTGTCTTGCGCACAGCACACCATATCTCTATGTGATCAAAAATGCCAAGTGCATTCAAAATCCTTCGATACACGAGGAAGTTACAACCCCAACAAGATGTTATTTTGGGGGCTCGACCACTGGCACCAGAGTACTAAAATGCCAAAAAATATACCTAAATAACACACTATCATGAAAAAATTCACAAAAAGGTAAACAGTCATCCTGACAAACCCCGTTACACTGTTCTAATTATTCCATGGTGAACGTTCGACAGGGTCCGGTCCCCGCTCTTTTGTACTGTTCAAGCGCGCAATTAAAGATTTACAGCGGTCGCGTTTAACAGACAATATATTTATCACCAAACTGGAAGAACACTTTTTAAAGCTACCGTTTCTATAAAATTCTTCAAAATATTGCGCATTTCGCCTCTCCGTTTTCCTGTGTTTTTCTGTCACGCCGACTTCCGGTTAACCTTTCAATTTTGAAACCATAAGTTTTCATTGGTTGAAAATATTCCGCGTTATATTTCGCGCACTGTGTCAAATTAGTGTATTTCGTATGTAAACAATGCTGAATGCCGCTGTAAGCGGCCGTAACCTGTTAACTTGTGGACAAGCAGGTACAGGAAATTTGTTTACTGTAAAAACAATTTGTAAAACGTTACGTAAGCTGCGCAAAGTATCACTTCTGTGCATAACCGTATGACGTGTTTGAAAGGTCATTTGAGTTGAACCGGAAGTCAGCAGTGACAGAAAAATCAAGAAAAAGGAGAGAGCGAAATAGCTCAATATTCATGAAGAATTTTACAGAAACGGTAGCTTTAAAAGGTAACTACCAGTTTGGTAGATAAATATATTGTCTGTTAACGCGACCGCTGTTGATCTTCGATTGCTTGCTTGAATAGTACCAAAAGAGCAGGGACCGGACCCCTGTCGAAACGTTCAACACCATGGAATAAATAGAACAGTGTATATGGGGGTTTGTCAGAAAATAACCTTTTACCATTTTTGTGTATTTTTTTTCATGATAGTGTGTTATTTAGGTATACTTTTGGTATTTTGTTAACATTACAGTGAATAATATAGAACAGTGTATACGGGGGTTTGTCAGTAGATGACTGTTTACCATTATTTGTGAATTTTTTCATGATAGTGTGTTATTTAGGTATATTTTTTGGCATTTTAGTACTCTGGTGCCAGTGGGCTCGACATGAATGTGATGCCTATAATACCATTTTCATAGTTTGCGGTACATCTAATTTTGATCAAATATAGAACAAGTTTTATTTATACATTATATTCTACTTAGAAGTCTTAATGTTTTAACAAGAGATACAATTCATGTCACTTTCTATAATTACGTCAAATATTATAACGTTATAAAAACTCCATTGTCGTTAAAACGATATTTTGTTTTCATTATGACGATAAACTCTCGTTATTGTGACATTTGCTCTCGATATAACAAGATGTAAATGTTGTTATAAAGACATTAAAACTGCTCGCTCTCAGATTTTGATGAAATATAAAGTTCTTCACACTCTCAGAAAATGACATATTTTAGAATGAGTATTCAAACAAGAGGGCCATGATGTCGCTCATATTAGAAAGTCAACTTGCCTGGTGGTTGTGGTCAATATTGACCTAAGAGGCATGATTTGAACAAAGTAGGTTGACGATCAAATAGGTTTTCCTATAGACGTTTTTGTATAACAAGTGACTCCCTTGGCGGGGCCAATAATTACCCAAGGGACATAATTTGAACATACTTTGAAGAGGTCTACTAGATAATGCTACATGCTCAATATCTAAGCTGTAGGCAGTGGGGTTTCAGCGGAGAATTTTTAAAAAGTTTACCTTTATAAGCCTAGGTTAAACTAAGCGACTCCCGTGCGGGATCAATTTTTATTCTGGAGTACTGTCATAATTTAAACAATCTTGGTAAAGGTCCGCTAGGCAATGCTTTATGCCAAATAATTACTTTAGCTCTAGGCCCTGTGGTTTTAGAGCAGAAGATTTTTTAAAGTTTTTCCTATATAAGCCTATGTAAAACTAAGTGACCCGCGGGCGGGGTCAATTTCGCCCAGGGGTCATAATTTGATCAATGTTGCTAGAGGTCCACTAGACAATGCTACATGTAAAAATATCTAGGCTCTAGGCTCTGTGTTTCACAGAATTTTTAAAAAAGTTTTTCCTATTTTTTGCCATAGCAACCATATTTCAGCATTGAATGGAATTCTTTGAACAATTTGGTAGAGCTTCATGCAAGGAACATCCCTGCATAGTCATCAAAACCGGCCCAGTGGTTTCAGAGGAGATGTCGTTTAAATAAAAATGTTGACGACGGACGACGGACAATCATCCATCCTAAAGGCTCACCTTCACAAAACAAGGTGAGCTAATAGAAAGGTTCCAGTATAAATTCCTATAAAGTTTATTTGAAATTAAAAGCTACCAAATTGTAAAGCGTTACAAAGGATTTTTAAAATCTCAATATGACCATATAGCGTAGCGGTGCAGTTAAACCAACATTTTCAATTGGTTTTGACTATTACTTCCAAGATGTATACCTACCTAGTTGATTCTATTACTCTAACATTTTATGTTTTAATGTATCGTTTGTGAGATTTTTTATCACCGGGAACTGAACAAACAGCTTTAAAAAGAAATACCTTGAGTGATACGTAAAATTTCCGTAGTAAAGGCTTCCATCATAGAACGATATACGCTTTTGAGTACATTTAGTTGACCTGCGCTCACTTCTACCGCTTATTCATGCGCTTATACATGCTGTAGCTAAATGCAAGGCCCCGATTAGCTATCAAGCTGTAGAAGGTCTCATATCTCATGTAGTTGACTTAAAGTCAACCGATAGTTTTCATTTCAAGTGACCACAGAACGGGAAAAAATAAGTTAATAGATGGTGACCACGAAGTGACACTTTGTTTGATGAGGAAAACGTAAAGATCTTTCAGAAATGTTGTTAGAAAGCTTTTGCTAATTTGTCAAAGGTAATTGTACGTTACTTAAACGTTTTGAAAGTTTATATTTCATTTCTAGTAAATGTACAGCCAGTTCAAAGATAAAAATACTTTCGTGCCTTCAGCGAAGTCAGATTAAACGATAATTGGCCATTTAGATTGTATAAATAGCTGAACCACAAGCAGTCGGCGTGTCTGCCGCTCATCCCGGAAGTTACGGGTTCGAGCCCCACTGGGGTCACGACCTCATATGACACCGGTACTGATTTTATAGGAAGCGGACTCGAGAGTGACTTGATAATGTACACGCTTTCTTCACAATCGAGCTTAAATAAATTTGTATAAATGTCAAAGGTTTGTAAAGAGGAATCCTTAGATATTTCAATGACAGAATGATAGACAAACAGACGAATGGGCATGTCTTAACAGTCGTCGTTTTCCGCAGCTTATTGTTACGTTTATTACGATTAAAGGCATTTGCAAACTAATCTGATGCATCAATCCCTGCTCATGCTCATTAATTAGGGATATACTGTTTAGTTATATGTCAAAAGAAAACCTAAAATTTTAATTCCTAATCTTTAAAATATAGACTGAGAGATGGTCTGTATCGTACGTTATAGCTGCTTGCTCTCAGATTTTGGTGAAAAAAAGGTTCTTCAAACTGTCTGAAATTAACATAATTATTTCTTCAAAAAGGTTTCAGAAACCGTAAAATATTTTTAGTTTTAAATTATACGCTTACAATTTATAAATCGCTACAAACGCTTTTGAATTTCCAACATAAACATAGAGTCGAACCAAGCTTACCAATATTTCAATCAGACGTTCTCGAAGTGACATGCAGGGTGTGTTGCTGATTCTAACAATTACCTTTACATTTTAAATTTTAGTACATCTATTCAGAGAAAATATTCTTTCACAAGAAACTGTGAACGAGTAGCTTTAAAAGAAGAAAACTGTGGTACAAATATATCACAGCGAGCCTGAAAACAATGTCTTAATACGTCATTTCATTTTTGCCTTTCAGAATTTTTTTTGTAATATGAGCAAACTGTGTTTTGTCTACAAGAAACTATATATTTCTGACTACAATTTTTGATACTTACACTCTTCTTTCTTTCTTAAAATAGAAAATGAAAACAGATGAGACAAGTCAAATATTGATGCCTGGCATCAAGGCGAAAAAAAGTCAGTAAACATAAAAGAAACTGGTGTAAGGGTTAGTAAATGCAAATAACAGCAATTATATCAGAAACCGTTCACACTACACTCAGCGATCAAATAAATATGTGCTCAATGATACTTCCATTTACAAACATAGTAAAGTGTGATTGTGTACATTTGTATATACACGTTTTTATTTTATGTTTTCCAGTGAATTATAGAGTTTTCTCAGTGAAATAAAAGTGATAATCCACAGTTTTGAAACAGTGGATTACCATTTTTATTTTTCACTGTTTTGCAATCTTTAACCCGGATTTACGTCAAAAAGTATACCGAGCGTAATTAATGCTGGAAACCATGCGACGATGACGTCGTTTAAATGACGTCATTTGCGCTATGTTTCTGGTGATGTTTCCCGCGATTTTCGATAGTTTGAAGAAATAAACTCAATAAAAGTAGAGTTTTAACCATAAAATAAACAGAAAAATTGTTGGTATCGGTGTAAGATGACGTTAATTTCACTCGTGAACACCAAAAGTTGTTATTTTCACTCGTGGCTGCGCCACTCGTGAAAATATCACTTTTGGTGCCCACTCGGTGAAATTATAACGTGATCTTACACCGAAACCAACAATTATCCTCTATTTAAAATCGACTAGTTACCGGAAGATATAGGGGATAAGTGTTGGTTTTGGTGTAATATCACGTTATAATTTCACCGAGTGGGCACCAAAAAAATCCCTACTTTTTGTGTTTACGAGTGAAATTAACGTAATATTACATCGTTACCAACCATTTGTTTCTGTTTATTTTATGGTTACAACTTTACTTTTGTACAGTTTGTTTCTATAAAATAATAAAAATCGCGGGAAACGTCATCAGGAAACAGCACAAATGACGTAATTTTAACGACGTCATCGTCGCAGGGTTTCAAGCATCTATTACGCTCGGTATACTCGGTATACTGTTTCAAAACTGTGGATTATCAATTTTATTTCACTGAGAAACTTTATACTAGCCGAACATACAAATTTCTTTTTATTGTATGCTAAATATTAAAACAAAAGCAAAATTTTATATATGCACTATTTAAAAAAGTAGTTCCGGCAGACCTATATCACCCACACTGTGACTATTATGAAATCTATATTTCACTGATATAACACAGTATTTTATTAGTTAGCATAGAATAAAGAGACGTATTGAATAATGTGACGTTTACATGAATTATAAATATAAAATCGTCAATATTTTGACATTTTTAAAGGATGTAAACCTTTTTTTAATCTCATAACATTTGTGCAAAGAACTATTCTCTACTTCACTTACATGTAACATTTTCCAAGCCGTATTAGATAAAAGCGGGCCATTTCTAAATATATCAACAATCATAGTATTTTTTGGTTTCTTTTGTGGATGAAAAATACAAACTTTTTTTGTGAAAACTCCAATCTAATACATTTCGTCTATTAAAGAAACTCACTGTATATAATAATTGAAACAGTTTCAAAAATAAAAAATAAATGAAATGTAAAACACTTATTTGAATTTTTTAAAATTTATTTATATCATTTAATACAAGATGTAATGAGACATACCTGAAATCTATACATTACGCTTCCATTCTTATTTCATGAATACTCGTATATGAGAACTTCGCGAACGCTTTGGTTTTTCTGACAATGAAATGTGTTGAGGCTGTATCATTACTACATGATCGAAGACTAAATTTACTTTGTAACAGATGTATCTGACATCTATATGTGTTATGCATTTCGTTACCTAATTATACTACGTAAACATCATATCGAATTATAAACTGTTCGTAAAAGGATGGACAGCTCGAGAGCTGTGATCCATATTATGTATAGTTTGATAAACGAGTGTCTCTTAGCAAATAAGCTGCAGATGTTTTGAGTTTTGGTTAAATGTTAGAAGAATTTCACTTACAGCAAGTTTGTTTCATTTTGTAACGGACGCAAAATAGTGACCAGTGAAAAAAGCAGCCTTCAGTATTATAATATGTTGTTTCAAATACATGATTAAGAGCATTGTTTGAAGATACTTAAGTAAAGTCAGTCCTTTCGCTTTCCAGAAAGTCAGCGCAAGCGCAAACTAGATTGAGAACTGTTATAGTAGAATGATCAAATATTATGACTGCAAATAAGCA
Source organism: Saxidomus purpurata (assembly GCA_022818135.1). Taxonomy (NCBI): domain Eukaryota; kingdom Metazoa; phylum Mollusca; class Bivalvia; order Venerida; family Veneridae; genus Saxidomus; species Saxidomus purpurata. The sequence goes on from JAFMSR010000002.1 coordinate 38,763,552, forward strand.
TTTAACGAATTACATGTATGTAACTATGTTTTTAGTGAGAATGTTACGGGCTGTGAAGAAACATCATTCTGAAATTATTATTCGGCTCTATATTGGCTTGTACAGAGTTGGTGCCTTAATAAATAAAGTTTGGCTGCCCGATGCATATTCATTTGGTTTGATATTGGCCTTCGCAAACGATATATGGTTGAGAGTGCCAATTTCAATTGCGTTCAAAATAGGTAAATATTTTACTAAGAGTTAACCTGAAGTTACATAACTATGCATTACATTTGGTATATGCTCAGTCCATTTTGGATCTTAGAAAACAATATTCTGTTTTATTATATACCTATAAATATTCTGCCAAAATACAGCCTATATTCAACCATTAAATACGGCCTGACAGAAAAAAGTTCCGAATTGTATGTACGTGCAATACAAATAGCGCGGCATAATTTGAAAGAGTTCATTCAGTTGGCACTAAAATGCACATGGCGTTAAAACGTCGCTTTTGACTGGGTTGTTACTATTTGTTTATAAGACTGACGTCGCACATTACGTATATTTCGCGCTAAAAGGGTTTTTTTTTCAATTATATGCTTAGCATGTCGTTTTAATTTAGTTTATCGCGCATACAAGTGTCAAAAGGTATATAATAAAAGAGTTATTAGTATAGTAATGTGATCCATAAGCCGGATTGGCTCTCGCCGAGGTCGGATCATACTCGTGCTACGCACTCGTATGAATCGACGCACGACTCGAGCAAATCCGGCATGCCGGATCACGTTACTATACTAATAACATTATATTATTGTCAGATAATACCAGTAACGTAATAACGCCTTCTAATCAGGAGATAGTTAGACCTATTCAATAGACAATAACTCCTTATAATGAGACCTCTAACTCCTTCTAATTAGGATAAAGTCATAATTATGAGAGACATTGTAGCAAGTACTGATTCGGATTAAACCCTTCAAATCAAGAGGAAAAACTAAATCTTTACTGAGTAATAATATGGGTTTTCTTTTTTTTCGTATTTTGTCAGACTGTGCACACGAAAATTTCTGTGAAATAGCTCATAGGTGTTGCAAAATTAATAAATTAAAATAAAAATCCTGATACAACAGATGAATATTCTGTATTCAGATTCTAAAACTTCTGTATTCAGATTCTAATACTTCTGTGTTCAGATCCTAAAACTCCTAAGTGAAGATTACTATTGAATATATGCTTTTCAAAAACCTAGAGGTGTCCTAGGTGAGATAAAATACGTCTGTAGTTTAAATTTACCTTATAAAAATGGATGTATAAGAGATAAATACTTTTACCAGTTCATGGAATGACGAAATTTCTTTATGTAAAAGTAGTCGTTCTATCTCAGGGAGAATGCACTATTACACTGTCACGAACTTGATTATAAATTTTCTGCCTTGGAATTACGAAAATCCGATTATTGAGCAACTGCTGTTGCGACAAACCATCAGTCACTTGCAAGATTAATGTTCTTTTGGTAAACGAGATTTCAACTTCGGAAGAGAATTGTGGCATAAAATTTAAAAAAAAAAAAATAAAAACAAACAAAATATGAAATAGGACTTTCTTAAAAATGATACCCTATGCCAGTGGAGGATAGGTATGGATATTTAACTATTAGACAAACTTTGTTCTATTTTGAAAAATCAAATAAGTTGCCGCAATGCGAGGGGAATAGCAGGCTTTTTAGACATTATAGCTAACATGAAAACTAAGAGCTTATGAATCACTATGTGTCCATCGTCGGTTGTACTTCGTCCGTCATCAAAATGTGTCTTCAAGATATCTCTTCTTTAAGCTTTATCCATTCATAATTTAGCAGTCATCCCTGCATGGTCATATTATTTTCAAATCAAGTTGACCAATCCAGAGATCCGGTTTCCATTGCAACTGAAACCGTAAACGTCAGCATCAAACTCCTTGGACACGGCTAGACCAAGTGAAATACTTTCACCCAAATGTGCTCTGTGCTAAGTTCCTTAAATTCAGTCGGATTCGCATACACAACCACTGCCGGGTGTGTGGATTGCTTTCTTTAAGGACTATTGTGAAGCCGATTAATCTCGTCAATAGATTGTTTCACATAATGAAGTGTTCTTTGGAATAACTTCAAATTCTTTCTTTATTTCCCCGAACTGTCTGTCTGATATAATTTACTGAAAAATGAATGTCTACTCTGCAACAATTAGTCAGATTTCGAAATAATAATAATAATAGTCCATTAAAGTCATATTACCCTTAAAAATGGCCATATTTGGTTATGGTCAAGAATGATACTGAAAGCACAGTGGCTGATTTAAAGTCATGTAAGAAAATAGTTATACTTGGTTATTTTTCCTTTGACATATTAAAATTGCAATACACTAAACAAAAATGGTTGATTTACACTTTTTTCAGTTTTGCTCTTCGTGATCCTATACAGAGTCATAATGTTTTGTTAAAACTTTGGCAATGTTCATTTTTCGAGGAGTATAAATCCGTGATAAATGTCTTTCTAAAAATTATGATTGTCGCTTTGAAATGTGATATCGTTTCAAAGGAATTATTAAGGGAGGCATGTTTGCAGATAAAGGTTTTCTAAGACGTTAGGTTAGATATAAAAAGCCTGCAAAAACTAACAAGGAAAATAGAAAGTAGTGTCTCAGATTTATATTAAAAATCTGAAAACAAATATAAACAACCTCTGGCTATTTGATGAAAGTATGTTTTGAAATTGACAAGAATCTTTTTTTCATGATTCTGTTTAAGTACTATGGGAAATGTAAAACAGAAAACAGTGTTTTAATAAAAGTAAAAACATGTATCGGAGGCTTAAAAAACAATTTATCATATGATAAATATATGAAATAGAAAAAGTACCGCGGGGGTAAGGAACCACCCGAGGGTTGAGATACGTCCAAAAACGAGGCTGTGCCGAGTTTTGACGTATCCAACCCGAGTGCCTATCCCAACTCAATGGACAGGTAGATTTATTTTCTCACCGTTTAAACGCATTTTCACACAAGTAAGAAGAAATTAGTGCTAATACAGGATGGGGATGAAAAATGAAAATCAACTTTTTCCGAATTTTACTTCAAAACTGCTATAGATGGATAGAAAAGATCAACTAAGAAAATGAATACCAACAACCTATGTTTATTTCAAAATAACAATTTACAGCCTTTTTCACTTTTATGTCTGCTTACAATTAACGTAAAAAAGTCCGGCAGCGATGTGAGATAAGCGATGTGAGATAAGTTTATCTCACATGGGTAAATGCGCGGAAATATGTATCCCATAGGTGAGAAAAGGCCAATCCCAAGTACCTTTCAAAGTGAATGTCTATTTATAAGACGTCATTATAAAAGCAATATCACAAAGTGACAGACAACCGGAACTATTTTCACCCATCAAAATATACAAAAATATGTGTTAGGATAGTTACCAGACATTTTGCAATTACAGAATACGAACGAAATGCACTAATACTTCAGTATCTTCAAAATGTGAAGTCTGATATGATTTCTGAATCCACTATCTCTGTCATTTTGAAATATTATATTGGATAAAATCTGACATTTGGTTGAATCGGTATTTTCATATTCTTCTCCTCGGTGATAGTTGTGAAAAGTCTGTGTAGATGTTTTGTTTTATATGAAAATCATCAGATAAGCATAGTCTAAACAATTTATATGTATGTGTAATCAGAAAAATAAACATTCAAGCCATAAGTACGTGCCAAATACGAAACAGCTCTTCTCATATCAACATGCAGACAGCGACATTACAGTAAAATATTATCCATTTTTGAGTTAACATACCATAATGGCTTTTTTAATAATATTTTTATTATATTTGTCACAACACAATATGTACATAACTAGAATACAAATATATTATTAAATCAGCATTTCAGTGCATGTATATACAATAATATTTACTGAACGAATACAATACATATACATGTATGATTCAAAAGAACATCACTTAAATATAGTTTACGGTTGGCATAAAAATACTATAATTTTTATGACAAAATAAAAGGGTTGGGCCATAAGATTTTACAATATAAGAAATCGGCCCTCTCCTTAATTGGTAGTATAGATGTACATATACCAAGTGAACTATGCCTGTTTTCAGTGCACTACAAACGCACTTGTCTATTTACTGAAATCACTAATACGTTCATTGGCTCCATGGCTGCGCCATATCAAAAACATGGCACTGACAGCTCTCTCGCCTGGCACTAACAAATGGTCAATGTCAGGAAAATGTGTCAAGCAGTCAAAATATTTTGAAACTTGACACATCTTGTATTTGATACAAAGGACCATCACAAGATTGTGTTCTATACCCTGTGGAATATAGCTATTACGATTTTGGATGATAAAGCTTGCAAACATGCGATATACCGTGATTTGAATTGTTATCCAGCACATTATTGTAACAACATGTTTGTAAAAAAGAACAGTATGACATAAGTCTCATGCCAGATGCTCAACAGTCAGGCTAACATGTTTTTCAGAAATAAAATTAGATGCCACGTGTGTTTGATGTTTTGTGTGGTAGAAACAGTATGACATTATCCCTCATATGTTCTTGATCGCCGGAATAAAAACTAGCTGTTATTGACAAGTGTAATAGAATCAGACAGTTCATAACTTACTAGCTGTTAATGATAATACACTATTTTCCTAGTGGTACCTCTTGTTGTCGTCTGATGTGACATGTTGTCTCCTCATCTAGTACATGGTAGATGTTTTAAGAACTTGTGTTTTAGTCTTGTGATTTGTTACGAAGCCAGGTGTGCTCGCGCTAATTCATCGCAGTGCAAATTAAGTTGGCGAGCACTATACTTGTACAATGTACATGTAACTTTTTTTGTTTAGTTTAAACATATGTATTCGCCAATTTTTACAAAACATATGTAATCACAAATCATTGTGCAATACAAAAAGCGAGTGGATAGAACCGAAAGCAAACTGTTTGTTAAAGGTTAAAAGAACATTTTTGTTTGCAACTTTTGCACTACAGCAGATGTTATATTTTGCCGTACAAAGTATGGGTTCAACCGATTTGTTTGATGCAGTCAGGCGGATTCACTTGTCTTACCTTAGTGCAGTAAAGTAAAAGGGATTACATTATGTTATGCTCAATTTGGTACAGTTCTTAAACCCACAGCACTGTATGAACTTTGACGATGACACCGGTTCATGAAGTTGACAGAACTTAAAAAATCCGTTCTTATTCTTAGTGTGCTAGTTTGAGGTGTTTAGTGATGAGAAAGAAAATTGCTGTCTCTTGAATTATTAATCAATCGCTTTATTTTTGTTACCAAGGCATGTAACTTTAATGAGACACATGCAGTTTGAATCATTTATCATCGAAATTTAAAAAAAAGTTTCATGAGTTTTAGCAAATTTGACAAATGAAGATGATTTATTTAGTAATGCAATGAACTCCGAAAATTGAACGTCGTGAAGAGGCAAGATTTGATTTCTGTCTCTGCAAATACTAACTCTTGTCTATATTCACAGATTTAAGAATCAAAGTTTACAATAAACGTGCAATAAATGTGTTTTAGATGTGTGACACACCTGCAATACTTTAATTGTTCATAGTTCATCTTGTCATGTTATAATAGCATACATGTAACAGCTTTTTATCGAGTGTGGGTATATCGTCTTATTAACGCCAAGCTGTTCATAAAATATGTGTTTCTGGTATGTACATAACTCATGACAATCTTCAGCATCTGTAAAAGAGTAATGAGAAAATGCTTGCTTTCTTGTGTACTTAAGTTGTCTTATTGTATCTTTTGAATGGAGTGATATCGAGCTATGAATGCGACGTTTTAGGTTATTTCAAAAGAACGGGATAAGACTGATGCTTTCAAAATTTGACAGAATAGTAGTGTGAGAAAATTGATTTTTCTATCAATGCGCTCAATTTCGGTTATTGTTACTTATTCCTTTGCCGACATTTACGTTATAAATATATATATTACTAACTCAATTCGAAACGAATTGAAACTATAAGATAAGAAATCAAACAAGGTGACAAACAAGACAGCATTCATTTTTGATACCCCTACATCGCTATCGATATGCACCCTCGGGTGTTTCCAATTGCGGCTCCAGTGGCATGATTTTAACACTTTTGATAAAGGTCTACTTTAAAGTGCCACACACCATTTATCTAAGCTATGTGCCTTTGGATTTTGGAGAAGATTTTATTTAGAGTTTTTCCTTTTTGTTGCTGCATGGTATAGACTTTTTGAATAATTTTGCAGAGCTTTGTGCATGGAACACCCCCGCAAAGTTTCAAAAAGATTGGCCACGTGGATTCAGAGGGGATGGACGACGTTTTACGTACACAGGACACCACACAGCGTTCAATGGCATAAACCAGGTGAGATGAAAACTAGGTTACCGGCTTAGACTAAAGCAAAACTAGTACTCTTATTATCATGAAATTTTCACTTATAAATAAAAAATTATTTCATGCTCAAATATGAAACTGGGTAGCATAGAGTTAACAAAAAAGTCACTGAGAACATGCTAAACGTATTTGAACTGTAAATTTCAGGGTCAAGTACGATACTGGTCTAAATTGTCTTGTGAACAAAGCCACCGGTTCAGAGAAAAGGATAGCTATATCAAATCTCCAGTGATCATATTGCGTAATGCATTTGACAAAACTAATGTTTGTTTCACTTGCTTTCCTTATATTCCGTATGAAATATGTCTGTTAAGACACTTTTGTCCAAATCGTAAAATTGGATCCAATTAAGTTACACGAATGGACTAATTGGGGAATCGAAAATTGCTATTGATTACCTCTCATAATTCTAATAACAGCAAGACAAGTGGAGCGGAGATATCAAAGGCATAGTAAATAATACCAGTACTTCAATAGCAAAATCCAGGATAAATACAGACAAGCCAACAAGGGATTTTTTTAAAAGGAATGTTTTCGAAAGATCTGCCAATCTTGGGCGCTGTACAGGGGCTTTCTACGTTATTATCATACGGTTTAAAGTAGGATTAACACTATTATCCACACATAAGAACATATTTGTAATCTTGTGGTCCTTTAACGATAAGTATCAGTTCCCATATTCACGGATTCACAAAAATACTAATTAACACGTGATATCGAGTGTTCTTGTATTTAAGGCAATTCAGCAATGCTATAAAATTCCAATGATATAAATGATAAGACATTAATATTGTTCGAGATATTTATCAACATCTGCTTGCTATTAACTTCATCAACAAACGTACTTTTATATTTTGAAGTTTTTAGTACTTATTGAAATAGGAAAGGTAGTATTGTTTTGAGATATGAAAAGTATGAGTAATACAACAAAATTTCGAATATCGTCTGGTCTAAAAATGCTCGTTGCTTTGTGACCAAAGAATACGCGTCCATAATATGAATTACACTGACATTTCTCGTTACGATTTTTGTAAGGTCTTACTGAATGTTCCCTGAAAGCTATAACTAGACCAAATAAGCTACCAGCAACGTCCTCAATGAACAATGTAGGACTCCAGTGTAAAAAAACACTACAGTGCTGCAAATTCATCGAAGTAAAGCACACATAATTAATACCCTGGTCACATTAACGTTACAAGCTCCGTAGGAGTCGGTTTTCGGTCGAAATTTTGCAAAATCGTACGGAGTCCGTATGGACATCGTTAACTCTTGCGAGCTTCGTAGGGATTTTTTGAACTCGAAGAGGACTCGGGGCCGCGGTGAAAATGTTTCACGAGCTCCCGAGTTCTCGCATAGCTCTAAGTAATTTTCGAAGTCGGGAACAAGGGCCCCGGTAGAGCTCGTATGGGCGAATTTTAAACACAGCGAGACCCACAAGAGCTCTCTGGTGCTCGCTCGTCTATCGCAAGGGAGAAGCACGGCCACCGTACAATGTTCGTACGATACTACGGATACCGAGTGGGGAACTTGCGATGTCCGCACGAGGCCTGCATGACGTTATGCTCGCCGTACGGGCTCCGTACGACATCCCTGACGATTCAAGCTAAAATTGAGAAATAATCGCCGAGCTGGTGTATTCTTGTCGTAAGTACCGTGCGAGCGCCGTACGAACACACGTGCATCGATCGTGGTACGTCCGAGCTCCTTCCACATGGCTCGTAGGCATATGACTAGAAGCTTCGATTGTACGGAGACCGTACGGATATTAAAAGTTGGTGAAATCGTACGATTATATAAAACGTACGGACATCGTACGTTTATTTGACCAAGGAAGTAAGTGTTAATTGTTATAAATTTCTTTGAAAGTCTTAACAAAACAACTAAGAAAACAGCACCTTTATATTTTACAGAACTAAAGTTAAATGAATAATGTTATAAGCATAAATTTATAAGAAATGTGAAAAACATGTTTCAACATATAACTTGCATTAGCTTCCTCTTGTACATGTATCCATAACTGGTCAGTAAAAGACTGTAATAAACAGAAACATAATGTAAAGCTTAAACTTTGATTGACAAATTTTGTTCAAATTGTTTACTTGTATGTTATTCATTCAGATTTGCTGCAACCGTATTTTTACAAAAAAAAACAACATGTGCATTAACACAGTTGTAATAGTTGTTCTGCTGTTTTTTCCAACTGATATCGTTTCATATCGACAAAAGCAACGGATTAGAATAGTAACATGCAATACAAAGTCCACAACCGGATATGACGGGGTGAAATGAATGTATCAGCAAAGTGTCATGTGAATCATTAAAAGGGTTTGGAAAACATAGTAACAAGGAATTCGACCCCGAGAGTGCCTATTTCAATTGACAGATAATAAACATTTACTTCAAGTATCAAGACAATCCTTTAAAGGGTTAGCTAGATATGGAAATACGACCTTTTACCATAAATGTGACATTTACATTGCAAATGATTGGTTCAAACGCCAGATTGCACACCCTTGTGGTACGGAAAACTACTGTGTGGAGTTATTTGAAAATGAGTCAATGCCTTGAAATGGAAGTAACCGCCCGGATATGAAAATTTGGTATATAACCCTGCTTGACATATCCTTGTGTTATGGGCAACACTATTATAAAGCAATTTAAAAATCACTTTATAAAACTTAACTCAAACCTAACCCGACATAACATGTTTTGAGCCCCGAGTGTCACTGTGACCTTGAAGATAACTCCTAAAACTCTACACAATTTGGTAACAACTACTAGCCCAAACTTCATATCAGTATTCATAGTCTAAATTGTAAATAAAGTAATCAATTCTCTAAATATTTGAAAAATGTAATTAAGAACACTCAGTCTACTATTTTGTTTTAATTGCATTACACACATTCCTTCTTAAGTGTGGCACGAGAGCTTTTGGGGTTACATTAGATAGGCAATTAAGTTTTTATAGACAGTAATGGTCGTTTTCTTCGAGTTTAAGCATCCTACCAGACATTTGTTTGAAATTATGACTTCAACATCTAAATTATTGGAATATCTATGCTGTAAAAAATAGAATAAAAGCGATAGCGGCAACAGGTAGTGGGTATAAGCCGCGATATTCCCCTTACTTTGATATCGAGTCAATGAACTGTCAAGTTAAAAGTAAAGATTTTCACGTTCCGCGGTATTCAAAATATATAGTTCAGAGTCGTTTGATTTTCATTGTACATCGAACCAACACAATAAATGTCAATCATTTTGCGCCACCAATCAGTGGACTATTACGAGTAGTCCAGACTGGCCCTGCCGGCCGACAGAGAAGGCAGTGACAATTTTGAGGAAAGGATTCCGAGTCTCAATTTAATCATATCGAGACAAACATGTCTAGTTGATGGTTCTTTTGCACATTTTTGTAAAAGACTTATAATCACATTCAAATGTTAGGACCAATGTTTCAGGATAACTAAACATACTGACCCAGATTTATATATTGTCTTACATATTCGCCCCTTTTCTCGCCATCTATCATTTACTGTGTTATGTCGTAGGTAACCAGGCTATAACAGTCTTACGACTTTCGTGAAAGTATTATTTGTCTTCATACAAAATATGTATATCCAACAACGAAGTCAGTGTATTCAGTACTTAGAATAACATCAATACGTATGAAATGGGCCCTGTTGTTATATCTTTTCAGTACCAGCCTTTTTTTCGGAAATAGGAATGTCCAAAAATAGGAAACTACAACAGTTTAAGTAGCTCAGGATATTTTCCCTGTCAGTAAAACAATTCCATCTTTAAGCTCTTCACAAAGAAGATCATTTTGCATCGAATGACAAACAGTTTCCTGTGGTGAGACTTGTTGCAAAAATAAATCCCTTCATTCATATGAAGGTTATTATTTCATTTTATTTTGACGTATGGACCAATCGGGTCGGGTGTTTTCTTTCTTGAAACATTTTTCGGAGATATATATACATACATATTAAGTCTTTATTTACTTACCTACTAAATTACATAGATGCTTACTTACTTCTTACTTACATATTTATTTACTTACTTAGATGCTTGCTTGCTTTATTATTTTTGTAAGTTATAATGGAAGACTTTGATGAATAAAAATTGTCTGGCTCAAATGGTACAATAAAACTGAAATTATAAAAATACCACGGTAAAATTTTCCTGGAGGTAAAATAAATTTGGTCACGGCTTGCATAGTTAGTTTTTGTGATGGTGCGTATGTCTAGACATCGTCATTAAAATTATTATTTTTGCAGTGGTTATTATGGAGACTTTGAGCGGTCAAATGATAGATTATTAAATTCTATAACGCTTTACCATCAACAATAATGTAGAAATTCTGCCTAAAACCTACAGTAAAAGGGTGTGTCAAGACAGAACGTTTGTTTGTTATCCATCATCGTAAGTCAGCAACAGTTACATTAATCTTACTACTCAGGCTATTGTTGCATATTTACTTTACTTTTACTATATCCTCGTAGGTCTGAATGTTTCTTTAATGATTTATGAAATGTGCTCTTGATTTAAGACAACCATGCATACTGATCGCTATGCCTTGCGGTTTTAGTAAAAAATATTTTTTAACGTTTTCCTATAAAAGCCTATGTAAATCCAAGCGATCCCCGGTGCAGGGTAAATTTTGACCCCTGGATGATGATTTGAACAACATTTGTAGAGGTCCACTAGACAATGCCACAACGCTCTACGCCTTATGGTTCCAGAGAAGCAGATTTTTTAATTTTTTCCAATTTGTTGCCATAGCAACCAGAGATATGCACGGAAAAGGAATTCTTTGAACAACTTTAATAGGTTCATGCAAGAAATATCCCTTCAAAATTTAATTAATATTGGCACAGTGGTGTCAGATGAAATGTCGTTTAAAGGAAATGGTGGACGGACGGACGACGTACGACGGACCCCGGACGGTGAGTGATCCTTATAGCTCAGTCAGACACTTTGTGCCAGGTGAGCTAATGATAAACGGCGTTGACCCGAATAAAATACCCGAAAACCGAATAACCATGCAGTGTTTATTCATAAAACAGGCGGACACTGTATAAACCTTACTGAATGGCATTCTATTCTAACAGGAGGGTCATAAAACAGGCGGACACTGTATAAACCTTAACCGTGAATGGCATTCTCTTTTAAGAAGAGGGTCGTATACAAATTTTATTTACTGCGTTTCCATTCGCAACATTTGATTGGTCCATTGGTCCAAAAAGTAGGCCAACAGCAAGCTTATTCAGCTTACACCGAAAAGTCTATATGGCAACTTGAGAAAATATGTTGAAAATATTGGTGAGCTTTGTTTCTTGGCACCGGTACAATATATATCTATATTTGAATTTCAAAAGCGTTTGTAATGCTTTATAATTAAATTTTAGCAGCGTGTTATTTCAAACATACAAACATGTTTTTCCTAAATTTATACTGGAATGTTTTAATTTGATGATTCTGTTGATCTCATACCGTTTGAATAACCTTGTTTTTGGGGGGCTAAAATCTGAGAACGAGCAACTTTAAATTTAAAATACTTATCATAATACGCTTCTAGTTAAAATATGTCAATTTAAAAACCATGACGCAAAGTGACACACAATCTAAACTATTTTCACCCGGTGAAATTTACAGACAATAAATGTGAGGATCTGCAATGGATGAAATGTCAAAATCAGAAAATGTCGCAATTCAATTTCATCAAAAGAGTGTCTGATATTCGATTTCTGACTCAACTATCTCTGTCGTTTTGAAATATGAAATTGGATTCAATCTGACATTTGACTGTATCAGAATTATGGATCTTTTGTGGAAGTTGCGAACGATCAGCGTAAATAATAACATTTTTATCATATGGAAAATACCAGGCCCTGTGATTATAAATATGTTTACGCCGCTTCCAAACAAGGTGTGTATGGGGCTATAAAGGATCCAGGGATAGGAGTGAGCTATTGAAACCGAACGTGTTACGTCTGTATGTCATTTACTGAGGACAGTTTAACGTGATTTTAGGGTCATTGCTGCCATAAAAGAGGCACTTCCTACATGAGAGAATAAATACAATTTCAAAGAAGAACTTATGTCAAAAAATGCCTCAATTTATCACAATTAATGAATGTAGAGGCCTTCTGTAATAAATCGCATCCACCAATTGATTGTACAACAACAACTCTGCATAGATAATCGAATGGTTTACGGCACTGCAGTATATTTTAAACCACTGATTTTATTGATGATGACTGGGAATGCATAGCTGAAACTTTTAGGTTAAATTACAATACTTCCAAAGGTACTATTATTTATGTTTTGGAGCTTATTTAGTTTGACATCAGTTACAGGGTATGCCCCTTTAAGGTCAAACATTCTGACCGTTATTCTTTTCATGTCCGCTCCAATCTCCTCGGAATATTTTTACTTAACGACGAGCGTAACCAATGCTCAACTCCCACTTGCACAATGTCTACTATACACCTACAGGAGCATTGGTTTTTCGTGTTTCATATCTTCTAAATCCTTTGAAGAGCTTTGTTTAAACGTTGACTACATGCTGACATGCAAAACCTTTGTTAAAAGTAACGGTTTATGTCAAGAAACTTTATTTCCGAAACCCTTATACCTTATTGTATAAACTTCAAATATCAATCTCTGCATACGGTTCAATATCCTAGTCAAACTTCGGTTTTAAAGGTCTCGAAAATCTCTAAACATCTTAAAGGATTTTCATAGGACCTTGGTAAAATGTTCATTTCATTGCCATCATATGCAGATTCAATTTTCAAACTGCTTTGCTCATTTAGCCGGAATCTATTTGCTACATTTTCTTCGATTAAGGAACTATCCCAAGAGAATTGGAAATATGCAGATAAGAAATGAGTTCTACAGTAATTATTACAATCTTTTGACAACTACATGTCACAGTTCTCTTAGAAAAAAAAGTTTCATACTTAACATACATGTACAAAGGATCATCGCACGATTATGTTCTATACTTGGAGGAATATTGCTATTACAAAAGTTGTATGAAATAGCCTGCAAACATGTAACATACCGTGATTGTAGTTATTGTCTTGAATACTATGGAAACGACATGTTTTATAACGCAGCATGTGTTTATGTTAATGTAAGGTGCTTGTTGTTGTGTTTAATTTTGTTTTTGTATGTTAGAATCCGTATGAAATATATACGGCTCGAATTAAGCGTGACTTTTCAAATACACAATGTTAGTGAAATAGTGAATAGTTCTTTGCACAAATATTATGAAATGATTGAAAATCGCATAAGGGGTATGATAAGGAAGTTGTTAACACCACTGTTTTATGTGAAGTTTTAGAATGGTTGATAGTTTGTTTTTTTTATCCCCCCGCCGAAGGCGAAGGGGATATTAAAAATGGTCTCCGTCCGTGCGTCCGTCCGTCCCAATTTTGTCCGGAGCATAACTCCAAAAGTACTTGAGGGATTTTCTTCAAACTTCATACACTGACAGAGCACATTGGAAGAAAGTGCAGTGTGTAAGAACAATAACTCTACCTTGCCTTCTTTTAGAGTTATTCCCCTTTATCAGATTTACTTGAAAAACTTTGTCCGAAGCATAACTCCAAAAGTACTTGAGGGATTTTCTTCAAACTTAATACACTGACATAGCACATTGGTAGGAAGTGCAGTGTGCAAGAACAATAACTCTACCTTGCCTACTTTAGAGTTATTCCCCTTTATCAGATTTACTTTAAAAGTTTTGTCCAGAGCATAACTCCAAAAGTACTTGAGGGATTTACTTCAAATTTAATACACTGACATAACACATTAGTAGGAAGTGCAGTGTGCAAGAACAATAACCCTACCTTGCCTACTTTTAGAGTTATTCCCCTTTATCAGATTTACTTGTCCGAAGCATAACTCCAAAAGTACTTGAGGGATTTTCTTCAAACTTAATACACTGACAAAGCACATTGGTAGTAAGTGCAGTGTACAAGAACAATAACTCTACCTTGCCTACTTTTAGTCAAATAGAAAAATATCATACCTATACTGATAATGAACATTAATATAATTTTGCAAACCTTCTCTTCATTGCCTTATTCTTTTTCCACTTACTTGAAAACTGTACTCAGCATGACCATAACTATACGGCTTTTTAAGGATTTCCTCTCACCAAGTAAAATGTACGAAAGTACAACCTTCAGGTAACTTCTTCCCGGCGGGGGGATTAACCATGGGTAACATGGTTCTTATTTATTTAATCATGCACTTTTGTAAACGTTAATACTTTTATTGTTCTACCAGTAAAAACACCGGTATCGGTCACATCTGCCGGTATCGGGTAAAGTGGATCCATCATGTTCACACGACTCGGTTTTTTGAATTACACTACAGTATGATGTGAATGTAATATTAGTGTACAATCAATGAAAAAAAGGTTAATTCAGTTGCTGGATTGCAGATTTTGCCTATGGATTTATTAACCATTACACCAGTTTTTTATGTTTACTGAATCTGTTTTGTCTTAATGCCAATCATCTACATTTTACTTATCTAACATTTTATGTTTCTTTTCAAACAAAAAATTGGGTACCTTTAATCATAGTCATTGCTTTTGATTTATGATAACAATATATGATTTCTTTTAGACAAAATTTGTATATGTGAAACAGTTTGCACATATTGTACAAAACTAGCAAGCTGTCTCTCAAAAAGTAAACATAAAATGAATATGGACTTGGCAATGACTTATTTTAGACGCTGTTCTTATTCGAGCTTTGATTCTCTTGTATCTCAATTGTCTCCTTTTCATTTTGTAGAGTGCATGCGTCTGCTGTTAAACGTTTTTATCTCCTTCAGTAATGACAGCGACTAATGAAGTTGACAGAATTCACAGCTCCGTTCTAGTATACTGTACTTCTTGTGATAGTTTGAGGTACAAGTACTTTCGTTAGGATAGAGAAATGTTCAGCTTTTTAAATCAATAGTCAATCGCTTTGCTTTTGTTGCCGTGACATGTAACTTTAATGATATACGAGAAGTTCAAAACATTAACATTTCAATGTTAATTTATCAGCAAAAACTGATGGTAGGTAGAAATGCTAATGCATTTCAGAATCTAAAAGTTGCCCTTGCTCGGTGGCAGTACAGCAAGTATTGTGTTTAAAAAGGACATCTCTTGACATTCATGTGGTAATAAAAATATACATTCCTTTGTAACATACTCATAACAGCTGACTATGTTACATACATATAACAGCTGCTTATCTAGACGAAATAACTCCGAACGATTAATAAAAAGATGTCGTTTCTGATCAATACATAACTCTTTATAGAATCTCACATATTTCTAGTATCTTTAAAAGGGTTATGATATTAATGTGTTCTTTCTACTGAGCTTGTTAGGTATTTTTCATGTTTGAATGCAGTATCCAGGCACAAATGCAAATCTTCGAGATATTTTAAAGAATAAATTGAGAACGCGCATGTTTCCAAGATGTATGAGTAATGCAACGGGGAACATATAATGTCTTGCTATTTTCTCTCTAAAAGTACGTGTATGCACTATTTGTTATAGCCTATTATAGGTTGGTTGTCTGTCTACATCTTCAGCGAAAATATTGAACCTTATACAATTGTACTCATAAAATGTAATTTAAAATGTTAAGTCTGATGAGGAGCAAATATTTAGGCCATCACGTCAAATTTCAGATAAACCTTGTGAATACATAAATCTTGTTAGAACTTTGCTTTATTAATTTCTAGTTATGTATGAAACTAGGTAGCGGTCACGAGATCTGTTTTAAGGAAGACATTTGTAATTACTGACTAAACGAAATAATTACTGAATTGGCAAAGTGTTATATTTGTTTTCAAGAAAGGTGCTTCAAATATTTGAACTGGTGATATCTGATATTTTATGGGTATAATACTAAGTCATAGGTTCAGATGAAAGGATAGCCTTATAAACACTCTTACTGTAAAATAAGTGGATGCTTAATGCAGTTGGAAGATGTTCACTGCATGCATCTGAACTCTAAGCTGTTTTTCTATGTTTTTTCTTATACTCCGTATGTAAATTACCTGTTTCATTATAATCGGTAAAACAAGACACTCTTGTCCAAATTGTAAGATTGAACCTAATTAAGTAACACGAATGAACTAATTGGAGAATCGAAAATTGCTATTGATTACCTATCATAACGCTAATAACATCCAGACAAGTGCTATAAAATTATGATAACATAGACACCGCAATGATATTTCAATACCAAATTCTAAGACAAATACAGACAAAACTAACAAGCGAATCTGTTGTAAAGGCACAGAGGAATAATTTTATCAGAGTTGTCAAACTTTGGCGCCGCACAGGGGCCGCTGTCCGTGTTGATGAGGGTCGTATATCACTTTTGATAACTTTAGAGAATCACATATTTGGAAATGTTTTGCCACTATAGTCCTTTGACGATTAGTATCAGTTCCTATATTCACGGGTTAACAAATATACTCTTAAAGTATTGTAGGACATTAGCACCATATCATTGATCCCTGAGACATTATACAATCCGAGATAATAGTTACATGTATGCAAGTTAATTGTATATAAAGCAAGTATCTACTAGATATAAACTTCTCTAAGGCACTTATCTTCACGTTTGGTATATTTCAGTATATATATTTATGTATACTGGTGCGCAATAATATTTGTATGCCTTTTAACACATAATTAAGAAAACACATCTCGGTCTCCGGTGTAACATAAACACTGCAGCGATGGAAATACAGACAATTAAATAACATGCACTTCAATTATATACATTATGTGAGCGAACTATTATAAACTATTTACCAGTCACCATGAAACATTGCTGATTTAATCATGTATATGTTTAGCCATGCTCTGATGTAAATCTTTTGAAAGTGGACAATATTCTTCAAATTTGCGAATAAAACTGGAAATGAAAAAGACCGGAACATAATTTATCTGTAGGACTGAAAATCTCAAAATAAAGCTGGTAGTGAACTATACTATGTTAGTCTGAGTTAAAGAACGAACCACCTAGGCGAGACCAATTTAAACCCCGGGATACGATCTGAACAAACTTGTTAAAAAGCGATTCGACAATGTTAGAAGCCAAATATCTAAGCGCTGTACATTACTGTTTTAAACAAGATAATATTTTGTTTAATCTGTGGCAGGGCAGGGTAGTTTTTTTTAACCCATAGATTATGATTTGAACACTCTTGGTAGAGGCCCACTAGACAATGCTGCAAACCAAATATCTATGCTCTAGCCCTTCTGGTTTTAAAAATGAGGATTTTAAATTTTGTCAAATGTAAGTCTATGTAAAAGAAAAGACCCCTTGGGCATGATGTGAACAATCCGTGAAGGGGCCAGTTGTGGCCACGGGGACATAATGTGAACAATCTTGGTAGAGGTCCACAAGAAAAGACTACATACAAAATATCTAAAAAGAAAAATTGAGACGACTGTCAGCGGGTGATCACAATAGCCCACATTAGCACAACGTAAGAGCTCAGGCGAGCTTAAAACTTATATATTGTCTAAAGATTAGTGACTGATCGAACGAAACACCCAAGACATCTTCCACTCTATTGATTATATCATGTGTTTCACCCTCAACATTATTTCAGTTTATTTCGTTTCCATTACTGCCTCAATTCCCATTTGTCTAAACAGTTGAAACAAAATCAGTGCTGAGGAAATAATTGTACAAACATTACTCGTTTTTATTAACGTGCGACATGTACATGTTTTACATGTTGTCAAATTATTTCCAACGTAATGGCTTTCTTACATCGCTATATTGCTGAAATACCAGACGGCGATACTTTTATTACATTTATGTCCTCATTATTTGCCTCAATCTTCTTAGAGTTCCTACCACGTCGTGTCTCAGCATTTTGTCTGCGCTGACTCCCATTCTTACAAGTTTCCTGGCATCTATTTATCAATTTAAAATTGATGCTATCATGCATGTGGGTCTAAGAAAATCATCATGTAAATAACACACGCGAGAGATGAGATAGTAAAATGTGTTTTGTCCAACATTGTTTGTGACCGTTTCGTGTTTTGAACGTACATACATGTGTATAATTAGTAATTCAAGAGTGAGTGTACTCCGGATACTCAAGAAACAATATCGATAACCATTTAACCGGGTAGGGCGGGGGTAAAAAATATGCGCAAGCACGGTATAAGGGGGGGGGGGGGGGGGGGGAGTAATGTATTAAATTATTCTTTCATTGGCAATAAACCACTTTCGGCAGATGTCAGTTAAGTTCACCATGTTTCCATAAGTCATTATTTATGTGGATGTTATTGAAATTAACAAATAGTCTTTAATTCCTTGACATGATTGGTAGTAAAGACCCCAAGGAATTTATTGACGATGTAGACAATAGCTTAATAGTATTAATTGTGATAATCAGTGATAATACACTCATTATGTATACACACGATATGTAAATCAAATGCTAAAAACAGACAAACTCTATAAGTAACGAATATTGCATATAATATATAACACAAAAATAGTATATTGCTAGCGGATATGTTGTCTTGCTGATCGTGCTATTACATTGTCATGTCTTTACACTTCGAGACCGTTTTAATCAAATGACGAAGACTTGTTTTTGTTACAATATATAGCTTTCGTATCGCTGTAAAAGGTATACACATGCATGCATATGAATTATTCCGGTATGATGCCAAATTTCTCTGCATCGGTAGACTTATCCCTCAACGTGTACATGTATGTAAAGGTTTATCAGTGATTAGTAATATTGATGACATCTATGCAAAGTGGCAGATATTATGATTTAAAAAAAAAATCTGCATCACAAAATAATTATATTAAAACACCTGAAATAGAATTGTTTACATCCATTTTGAACTAATAGGTCAAAATGAAGAACTAAATTTCATTGGGTGATTCTCATAAAAAGTTTAAAGGTTTTGGTAGTTTTATTCTACCACTTCAGTGTCCTTCGTTCGGTATTAACTATGTTATGATTTGATTCGAAGATTAAATAAATTCACAGAGCACCGGATTCCAACATTAATTGATAGTGTGACAAGCTCCGAAAATTATTAAAAGTCATGACGCAAATATATATCATTAAGCAACAACTAAGCTCTATCGGTAAACACGGCCAGTTTAACGTTTTAGATAAAATTGCTATAGAAGTTTTCTTTATATATTTGCACGGGGTAAAATTAAGTTATTTTCATGATTTGACTTTGCCGTAGGTCTAGGTGCACTGAACTTCAGAAACAAAAAACTACATTCTTTACCTAAATTACAAAGTTTCAATAAAGTTTTTGAAACAGTTATTGCACATTTGTTCAAGCAAACGCAAGTATCTTGATTTAAAAACCGTAGCGTTCGAAATGATACATCATTTTTATGTTCTTGAGGTAAAGCTATGCCCAGTGGAAAAACAGATGTAGTAATTCATTTTAAAAGTATTTCAAAAGTTATAGCTAGTGCGCATCTGTGCAACTTCGGTCCACTTCCATTTTCATAAAATTTCATTAGTTTTTTCAAGTAGACACTTCATTAGAGTACGCTATATGTTATTTTGGAATACTGCTTCATGTTTCATGTTCGTTATTGTTACATTTGTGTATATAAACTTAGTGCACCCTTGAATTGGTAGAGAATCAATTATCAATCGTTTATTTAGTTTATCAATAAAAGAACCGGTCTTTAATAAAATAAAAACTTGTTGCACAGAAATTTAAACTGCGTCTTGTCACAGGATATTTATGGACTCTTGTTGATTTGTATTCTACAAGATGTGCGACAAATTAGCATATAACCACAGAATGATCATATCACTATTCTTTCATTTGATAACATAATTTAGCATTTCAACAAAAACAAGAGTATGCAAATAATATGCATTTTCACACTATTCGGGTTATTAAGACATTATATAAACATTTCCATGTAGGTCCATTGGGGACTAATTTGCATGATATAACTCATATAATATTCAAAACCTGCAAAGGTGTCATAATGTTATCCTAGTATGCTAAACATTAAAGCCTAAACATTTGGTGTAGATTTAGATTAATGTATCAATCTAAAAAACACCACAAAGAGAAAAAATTGAACAAAAGGCAAACTGCTTAGTCTCAGAAATATGATACCAACCTAAACTCGGACGATTTTTGAAAGATTATTTTTAATATTTAAAAAAAAAAAACTCACCTTAAACAATCATTATCATATGGCCAAGGGAGCAATCCACCCCAGCGCAATAGGTGTGGTGTCCTTAGCCAGGATCACCGTTTCTCGGCTGCAACACAGATCAGACCTGCGTAATAATAGGGGATTTATCTAAACGGAAAGCGCTGCGGAAATCCTTGAGACGGTAACGCCCGTAATCATTCATTCGTCATTGTGTTGTTTGCATTCAATTCAGCAATATATTTCCGGTTTCGCACAACATCAAAAACGCCGCCATAATGTCGCCGTGATGTCAGGGGGAATACAGAAGCTTTCGGATGATGATAAACTTTTAAAGAATAAATTGTAGTCGCGAAGCACCAAAACGACAAACTTTCCAGGTGATAACGCAATTTGTTTACTTTTTCCTATCTTCCGTTTCAATTTAGATCTTTATTATATTTATATACTTACAAATATAAAAAAGTATCTGCTAAAATGAGAGTAAGATAGATGGTCAAAGCTTAACTGACAAAACTGAGATTAAAATAAAAGTCCTTTATCAGGCAGATACATCACAGCCACTGGGCGAGTTCCCGCAATCTGTTCATCTTTGTTGATGTTACAACAACATAACTATTTTTCTTTGATAAAATTGGGAGGCTATCTTTAAAACATTATTATAACAAGCCTTAAACATCAACGATAAGTAACAACTTGAAATATACATGATAGGTGTGTGTTTCTCCAAATGACCCTGCCGACAGTTTAAGCTTAACCAAGAAAAAGGAAAGGCATTGATATTTTGACTCAATTAAATACATTTTAATTGCTATCTTTTCTCAGTTGAACCACTGAAACTGACCAGATGCAAAATAAATCTACTGTACTGCCTTTTATAAATTAAGTTGTAAGTCTTTAGTATAAAAAATAAGCACAACAGTCACTGGATGTAACATATAACACAATGCAAATACGTGTAGACAAAGAACTATACCCATACACATATAATTATGTGTATAGGAAACAAACACCCGAATTGCAGCAAAAGATAGAAGTCAGATAGCTCAGCTGATCACACCAACCTAGTCCTATACTGTTGTGCTTGATACATATCTGGCTACGGGTAGACCCGGGCTTAAATCCCGGTCTTTGGTGTATACAGTGTAACTAGCTGATACGATAATTTTTATCCTTTTAATACTTTAATATGGAAAACCAATTGCATCTTAATACTTTCAATGTATAGATAATCCCTTACAGATTGCTTCCAATAGTTTTAAATCAGGCCCATGCTTCCAATTCCAGACCTAGTATTCCACAAACAAGTCATTTCACCTCCCATTGTACGATAAATTGATTATTGATTAAGCATGCGTGAAATGCGCTGTTGTTTTACTTGATTAATATGATTAGTGAGTAGACTGACATTAAACAGTAAGAGACATAGTTTTAAAGAAAAAACAAAATATGAAAATAGTAAAAGAAAATGTGACGAAATAAATAAAAATATAGAAATTGATTATAAAATAAATTATTAAATATGTTGAATTGGTGAAACTATTACTACATGTATTATAATTTCAAATCTTAAATTTAGCCAGATAAGGTTAAAAATCATATAACAGATGTAATTAAATTACTTTTAATATTCTCAATTTACTATCTAATTCAGATATCCCCTAGTCGGTCATTGAGATACGTGGTGAAACGACTGCAATTCGATGCCATAGTTGACCAACAACTTAACACACTTATGAGATATTTTTGTCACATAGGCCAGAATAAATCAAGATACAATCTGACAGCTAGTCCTAGGAGAGACTTTGGGTAAGAGCCCCTATTTCTCCCCTTTATCAGTACTGAAGCTTCACAACATGAAATTGTTTAGGCGTAAGGGTAAGCCCCGTTCCTGGCGGCAGTGCCTTATTTCACATTATTCATTGTCATGTTGGTTATGTTTCCATTAGGTCCATTACTAACACCAAAGCAAATTTTCTTTTAAATCTGGAATTGTAACAGGGGAAAGTTTGAAACTGGTTCCGAAAACTATGCAATAGCCGTAGAGTATTTTCTTGTTTGAAATACTGCTGCAGTAAAACTAGTGAATGTTTGTGTATTTCTTTGGTTGACCTGGGTGGTCTTTTTGTTCTACTTTCGCTTTATAAAATGTTGTTAACAGTATATGCAAGTGTTGTTGTATGCTTTGACAGAGTGACCTGGTTTTTTACCCCACGTGATGGGTTTCAATAGCGTCAACGAGTTCGTCAAGAATAACATCCTGACAAATTTTCATGATGACTAATACAAAAGTTTACATTTAAGAGCTAACCAGAATTAAAGGTCTAAAGGTAAAATAATGTAATGAGTTTATTTCAAACCCTGAACAGGGATTCTATTGCAGCTAAATTCCAGCAGCGTACACGAGTCTGTAAACCAACGCTTTAACTATTTATTATATGACATGTTGCTCGTAAAATAACACAAACTGCTAGGTAAAATACTGCAGTCTGGCATACTTCCGACACAAAATAGACGATGAACATCCATGTCATTTTACAATATCTCAAGTAAGCGTCGTACGTCTTCATTTTGAAGTAACATATGTATTATTTTGTATTCTTGCCAATATGATAATTCACGTTGTTTACTTAACGGATTACAGTGCGACATAACAGTACGAACTTGGAAATATACCAATTGCAGTACTCTTCTTAATCCCATTGGGTTTTATAGATATTTGAGAAACTTCATCCACTTTATGTACATAGTGTTCTAGTTACATCTATAATTATTATTTCCAATAAATTTAGCAAAGTTAAGGAAAAAAGATGCTCTTTTATTAAGTTTCCCAACTCGGCAGACACCTTGGCTACAAGAACGTCCAATCTGTTACGGAAGGCTGAACTTGATTGGAACTAAGAAACTGATACAGGCTGAAAACAAACGTAAGCTAGAAGTTATAATTACACACGAAATGTCCATCATCTTTAATGGAATATTATGGCTTTTGAAAATTAATTTCTAATCAATTTTGTTCTAGTTATGTCTGCATTTTTCATTTAATATTTTTGCCTAGATGTTCCATGACATTTTATCGACTTGCGGAATTTTCCTTCAAATGGTTGTAAACAATTTTCCAGGCGCTAGTATACCGCGTCGCTTTAACAAAGTGTATCAATAGAAACCTCGTACAACGTTGCAAATATCAACATTATGAAACAGTTAACCATATACTAACTTTAGTAGTATATTACCGACTAATTCTGAAATTCGAATATTCTGAATGCGTTAAAATAAAATTAAGTATTTCGTATTTTCGACAGTATATTACATATTCTTACTATATTGACAATTTCTCTTAAATACACCAAGAAGAATTTGGGCGTGACATACTTATATACAAAGTATATCACTCTATTTTTGGCTGTTGGAATTCCCTCCAGCGTAATTTTCACACATTGTGTAGGAGTGTGCATGCTTTACTACGCTTAGATTGGCATTGTTATGAATGAAGTGACGTATTGTTAACAAACAATGATATAATAAATTACACTTTCGATCAGCAGCAACAAAGTAAAACAAATATTGTTTTAACGGAGGAGTAAAAGCGAACTGCCATTTTCATCGAATGCACGGAATGCTATGAGTTCAAAGCAGCGATTTCATGTTAGCGCAGTAAGTAGTCCCCTTTTAAACTGTTTTCTTTAAATTAACGAGTAAGAATGAGTATACCGAATCATGTACCACGATTTGTTGTATTAATCGCTCAGGCCTTTGACCTTTGTGATTGAATAACTACACATTCGATCCCCAAATCATGATATATGACCCGGTATATCACTCGAAAGTTAATTATATTTCCTGAGTCGATTAACTTTAAGAATTGCGTTTCCACATTTGGACAGAATTATTAAATCGGATGAATTTGCTTTAGAAAATAAAATAAAAAAATAACTTAAAGCTTTTATTAGTAAAATGAAAAGATGATACAAGTGTTTTCTGCCAGGAATTATATATTGAATCACAATTCATCCGGTGTGGTTACAGCTTCGAATGTCCAGTAATCTAATCAGTGATGAGTGATTTAGTGGCACTCAAAACTTAATATCTGTTTCTATTTCAACAAATCTATTTCGATGAAGAACAACTGAGTTGGAACTTATTAATGCGCTTACATGTAGTCCCTTCCCTTTATTTACGCATCTTTTTTCTGTTATTTTGCACTTCCCATTACAAGACTAGTTGTTGTTGCAACTGATTAGAATGCGACTATAACGGAAGTGTAGTACATTTTACTACGATTTGTATACATCATAACGAAATCAAGTTTACCATATTAACGCATACGCATCAGTTAATGTTGTGTGAAAAGTACGAGGGAGGATTTCGAAGGCCTTATGTAGTTTCGATCGTCTAGCGTGATATATTGGTAAAAGGTTTATAAGGTATATCACGCTTTGCATATGTAAGAGAAAGTGTCAATAGTGTAAGAATGTTAGGTTAACAGTCGGTTAAAGAGTCGGACAACCGGGCCATTAACTCCAAATCGTGATATATTATCCGACATATCACTCGAAAATAAAATCTATTTCCTAACTCTTATTACTGAGAGCACCAAATATTTACGGCGACTGTAGCTATCGCCATTAATAAATGTGACCATTATAATCAAACTAAATCCATACCAGTCCTATTGGTTCATGGTTCTGGTGCAATTATGTGCCGTAGAAATCACACGCTTAAGGTTATGTTGATATAATTACATGTGCATGCGATACACTAATCATAAACGAAAACTCATTAGGGTGATAGTTTTCTATATCATGTGATGTAAGTATGCTAATATTTACTAACAGAGGCCGCCTACTTAAGAAAAACATTTGCAGAATACACTGACTCTATTTTCATTGTTATTTTTTCAACTTAATAGAAAAGTCTGTAAATTAAATACTTGAGTACATTTTTACATACTCTTCACACAAAGGATCTGTAAAAAAGAAGGTCTGTTTAATGGAGGAGGTTCTGTGCAAGTTCCATACCAGAGAAATAGATGTTAAGAGAAAATATGATGGGAAAAAATGGTAAGGCTCAAAGAGAATAATTACGTTAACTTTGTCATTTGTACTTTTGTGTACCAGGTGTCAATCACTGTCGGAGAAATACATTTCATGTCTACATGTAGGAAATCTATATTGAATAATCTGGATACAGTAGACTAAGTCCGATTAAGCTCACACTCGAACTCATTACCGATTAAGCATGAGAAATGGTAGATTATGTTTGGCAACAAACAATCCTCGACTGTAATAGCTCACGATAATCCCTTTGAGTTCAGGGTAGCTAACACGAAACATAAAAATCCCCATTTTTTTAAATGTGGACAAGACATACTGATTAGATTATTTATAATGTTATCTGGAACTTCCAAGAGTAGTTAATTGCAGTTCTATATTATGATCCATTGCTTAAAAAGCTCAACGGTTTATTAAAGACAGAAATCATCTACATTGAAATATCTGTCTAATTACCTTGCGGAAATATTTCTCTACTTTTCTGAACTAAAAGAAAGTCGTGAATAAATCACAAATGATACAGACTATGCATGCAGTAACAACTCAAATATCAATACCTCGACGACCCTTTATATCTCGGGATATCGGGTAGTCCCGGCCATTGACTACAAATCACAATGGATAACTCGAGCAAATAAACACATTTTACTTCATTAGGTAAACAGGTCTATATTTTAGAACTACAACCGGTCGTGAAAATTTGAAATATGTACTTTATTTATTTGATCCATAGTAGGGGAGAATTCCCGTTGTGAACAACCCGGATACACTGAGACTTTCGATAACGCGAGCATTTTACTCGTGTCCTTGGCGACTTCAATTTATCAACGTTTTGCTGATAAATAATTCAAGACAGAAAAGGATTGGCAACTTGTTTAAAAGTGAACAAATTTTGTTTCTGTAAAACGAGTAGCATGCTGCTAGGCGTATCATGTGATCAGTCGAAGGCACTTCCGCTGAAATTGACAGCTTCTGACTTGATATCAATTTACCATGATGAGTCTGATTTAATGGTTGCAAAATTATCGTATTCCTGCCATTTTAGACTCTACTTAAATGAAATAACGCCGGCGTTATTACGCAAAAAAAACAACAACAATTTAGCAAGATGAAATTCGTACTGCACTTTTCGAAATTAATATCCATACAAGAAACGCTTATAATAAGCCGCACTTAACAGTCATAACTCAAGAAAATGTCAGATGTTACAGATGAACAACACAATTTTGTTTCTATTATATTGCTTTCTAACGATGTTTAAAAAAATCTATCATTATTCTATCAGTGAATCAAAGTGATTTTGGCGCTTTTAAGCGAAATACAACAATTGTTTCAAATTGTTTCAGGCCAATACCTGACTGGGTGTACTGATCAGAGATACAACATTACTGAAATTGTTCTTAATCTATCTAGGGTTGGTAATGATTGCTCAAGAACGTTGCTCCTTGAATGAGCAAGAGATTTAGGCTCAGTATCATTCAACTGGACAGACTGGACTGTAACTGAGTAAGTTACCTACCGGCCCCCATACAGTAAGGATCATCTATTCAGTAAAACCAATCATCTAATGAAGTTTGAAGACAAGACTGTTGTTTAGAATTAGATCTCAAAATATTGAACGGAAATGATTTTCGAAGTTCGGGTCACTGACACCTTTAACTTCGACCCACTGATCCAAAGTACAGGTTGCATGCAAGCTTCTGAACAAGTTTATTGAACGTCAAATGAAAATTGTGTTATCGGAGATCACTGTTACCTTCACGTTGACCCACTGATCCCAAAACAGTAGAGTTCATCAACCCAGTAAGACCAATCATCCTGTGACGTTTGAACACTATGGATGGTATAGATCTTTAGATAATTAACGGAAATGATTTTCAAAGTTTAGGCCACTGTGACCGTGACCTTATACATTGTACACACTGACTTAAAAAAACAAAAGGGACCATCTACAGAGTGCATGCAAAAATCTGAGTACGTTTTATGAAAGTCAAGTGAAAAGTGTGGCTTGTAGAGTGCTGTCAAGGAAAGGTTTACGGACAGAGAGACGGACGACGGACAAATCAACATGACATACGCGCTACTGAGCTGCGTCCAATGGAGCTACCAACTGACAAATTAGCGCTTTTGTTAAATGGTGGGTTATTGAACTGATTAAACGTCTCTGATGTTAGGTGATTCTTCAAACCAGTTTGGCTCTGGCCTCCGACGCCATGATATTATGGAAGTATATAGCAATTTATGTTAAACGAGTGCACTAAATTCTTCTGTCCAAGCTTGGTAATAAGAAAATTAGCAAACGTAACAGTTTTATTTTAACATACACTCAACAGGTTTAGAAACGCAAAAGTGGCAAAATATTAATTTTAACAGTGTTATCGTGTTTCAAATTTATTCAAATTTCATACACAACAAAAACAATATAAAATTGAATTCTTGTAAAAGTTTCAATAATTCATCGCAAAAAATGACTTAAATAGAAATAAAAACAATAGCGTCATTCAAATAAAAATGTTCAACAGGGGAAAGCTTTGCGTTTCTAAACCTGTTAAGTGTACGTGTAACAGTAGACGGATGACAGACGACATACGTTTAATGATACTCGTTTACAGGTGATTTGTAATAATATAAGACAATGCTACCTCGTTATTAACGTAGCTGCTAACAGTATCATTATAATGTTCAACGCGACACTGACAATGTGTTGTTAAATGAATTCATTTAACACAGTGATGTTATTAACATTTGTGCACAAAACAGTGCTTACAGTAATTGTGGATTTATTCACTACCGTGATGATTTCTTTAAAATAAGCTAATATAGTAAAAAACACATCTGTCTTTGGCAAGAGCAATATATTTCTTGGGACTTAAATCACGCTATTCCTTCTGGTCTTGCTGTGAGTTATTAAATTGTTAACGGCCTTAAGTGATAGAAAGATGCTCCCACAAACCACAAGCCTGTTTTACTTACGACCCAATAAATACACAAATTGTATTGATTCAAGAAACAAAAATATATTTAGATAAGATCTATGAAATAGAATTTATTGGACAGTTGCAGATATCCACATTATTGTTAATACATTTACTCTAAATTAGTGTGGAAATTTTGTCTGGTCGAGAGAAAGAGAGACCCATATCCAATAAGTCGAAGGTAATTGGGGTGATGAGGGCGACAGTGAATTACTCAAGCGATCATCTATCATTCCGCCAGACTTTACTTTCAAAAAAGCCAATCCAAAAGCACAAACAACATGCAAAATGTAAGAAGTTACGGTAAATTCACGCTGCTTACCAATGGTAACTGTTATCTAGAGACTATGTATTCACTGGTATCATTTTTTTTTATTCAGGTGATAAACGTATGTAAATTTAAAAATAATCAGGAATACGAAACTTTCGAGATTTTCTCGTTTGAAGCAATTAAAAAAATGCTCAAAGATGAAAATGTTGCTAAAGTCCCAGAATCGCATTTACAAGTAGCTCTCATTTTATCAAGAAAGATGTGCTACTGACAGAAATGACCTTTATTTTTACCATAAAAAAGATGTTTCAATACTTAAAGTCCTAGGATCACAATTACAAGTAGTTCTCATTTTATCAAGAACGATGACTTACTGACAGAAATGCCCTTTATTTGTTCCAAAAAAATCCTTACTTTGCTTTTGAAATCGATAAGAACATATTAGAAACATAGCACAGTATTTTTTCAATGATATTGCAAAAAATAAGAAAGGCTATTTAGCAACTCTTTTTCTTGAAGAAACAACTTTAATACGAAAGAAAGGCATATTTCAACATTGTTTTAGGGTAAATAGAACATGGTTCTATTATTATCCTATCAATATATTTATGGTACTATTTCAGTAAATCAACGTGATCCTGTGACTTTAAGCCTTCCCTGTTATTGTCACTGGTAGGCTTTGTGTAACAAGCATGCTTTTCTACGGCTATTATACTCGCTTGAAATTTGCCCGGTGGTCAATTGTTTGTCTTCTTCCTTGGTTATAACTATTGATGTCTTTCTTTGTTTTCTTTTACTAACTATATGTTTCTGTCTAGTTATAATTTTAAATTGAGCTACAGTCCGTGCTCGAAACAAAATTCTGTAATATATATGGGATCTCTTCACGAAAATGTCAAAATGGAACATGTGAAAAGTTACTTATCTGAGCAGTGAGACTTAATGCGAAACGAATCTTTTGCTAATGGTCCAGTTTTTATTTGTCGAGTAAAAAACAAACACACAATAAAACTGGAAAATATCTTAGTTCCTGTCTTAAAACCAGTCAGATCAGATTATTTATTGACTGTGATCACGCGATATTGGCCACTCAGACATCAACAAAGTTACTGAATAGAGGTTATCTGGAATCTCTATAAATTAAGCAGTTTTCATGCTGAAAACGTGGAAATAATGTATTTATTAGCGGCAATGATTGGATATTATATCTTTTCCATTATATGAAAACATTCAATCATATATTGCCCTTCAGTTGCATTTGTTATGGCACGTAAAAGTAATATTACACTTAACTGCGTTCATCAGTCTTAGTCAAGAAAGACAGTTATCATTGATTTTTAAATGAATATTAGCAAAGTTACAACTGAAATATACACATAAACATCAGTTTCATTTCTGTGAAAATAAAACTATGTTTAGACTCCAAGCCAGATATATATAATCAACGTTTTTGTAATGTCTAATTTCATCTGTACCAGTACTAGTAATTACTTATATGTTATTACAAGTACATATTTGCAAACCATTCGTTATGTTTAAGATGTGTATTACATGTAAACCATTAAATTAAATGAAGTTATTAGGTCGTTTTAATGGGTAACATTGGAATGTATTCATATGCAAACAATATTCATATTCGATTATTATTTACATAGCTTTGTGTTACCATTTCAATGTAAATACTTTAATCAAATATAGTTTAAAATTACCATTTATTGGAAAAAGACATTGTAATTCCGTATGTACCTCTGGGGACGACATACGAGATACAGTGCCATCAAGACAAAGTTGAGGAAACATATTACAGTTAATATACATTATATCAATAATACTGTATCTATCTCAATTCTTGAAATAACCGCGTGTAGTTTTATTAATCTTTTTGTAACTCTCTAAGCAGTCAAAGATTTCAAACAATTAAAAGTTGGCATTGCAGTGCGAGTGTATCATAAGTTGCTGGATATCCGTTGTTCAATTATCATGAAATTTGGAATCAGTCATCACATAAAATGATATGGGGTTTCAGTTAAACTTTTCAATTGGTATTGTGTAGATGGAACTGACAACTTCGCAAAGACAACTTTAATTTTAAAATTCGAGTTGAAATAGCTTTAGGCGGTAATATTTATTACGATAGACATGTAATGGTTAACATTTGTACCAGTTCTCGTTACACTCGGCCACAAACAACCGGTCATTGATTTCCTGCACTTCTAAAATTTCACCCGTTAGTTTGCCTTTGTATGCATCTGAGTCGCACTTGTTTAAAAAGAGTAGTGAACAAAAACTGAGCAGTCGTGTTTACTTCTTTTTTTGATATTATAATACATACGTATTGCTGTTAACAATCTAAGTGAGATAAATATTGACCCTTCGTCGTACCTACCCACTGAACACACAGAACATTGTGCATTTATTTTTTATGCTAACTGATGAAATACTGTGTTCAATCAGTGAAATATTTTCATATTTTATCAGTCAGAGTGTGATGATATAGATCTCACATCAGTAACAATGTGGTGATATAGGTCTGCTAGAACTACTTTTTTCAATGGCACATGTACATAATGTAGCTATCTTGCATAAAATAAGAAGAAAATGTGTTCTTTGATTCGTGAAAAAAATAAAATTACATCACTTTTCGTAAAGATATATTTGATATTTAATCATAATAAACAAATATCCTACATCATGTCTGCGAGTTAGTAAGTTATTTCATGCTCGGTCACAGCATTTTTGTCAGGGACTATTGTTATATACTATTAAAGCAAATCTGTGTTATTAAATTCGTAAAAGAACTTAGCAATTCGATTATTAGCATGTCAATGAATTATGTACATGTTTTATTGAATAAAACTAAATATAAACTAAATTTTATAAAACACCGATAAACGTATGTGTCTACGTAAGTAAACCGGTGCATGGCAAATTCATTCTTTTCAATTCTTAAGATAAAACTGTTCTTCAAATTTCTCCCCAAAATGATTACAGATTCATAAATTTGGTAACAAATATTAGAAAACACGATATTCTTATTATGAAATCAATGGCTAGCACTACAACTGTTAGTAATATTGATACTGAAAAGAAAGAAATAGAACAAAGAACAAGTATACATTGTAACAAGTTCGTCTATGTATCACTGTTCAGAGTAAACATCAACATTTTAAGAAAGACTTTCATCATATATTTTACTCCTTAAGACATGAATATGACCGACGTTTTATATGACTATATGTTATAAAATACGTCATTTACATACAGTTTGAAGAACTTTATTTTTTCACCAAAATCTGAGAGCAAGCAGCTTTAAATCTAATAAATGTGTAAGAGATTTGATTCCAGTTGAAATGGGTATAACACCATGAATTTCAATTACAAATCCACCCAATTTGAAATGTACATGTAGATATGTAAAAAAGAGATGAAACTCAGAATATAAGTATGTTTTCTTTGTTTTCAAAGCATTTTGTGTTTTAGACATATTTCATGAATGATTGTAATATATCAATTTTAGCAGTCATGCAATTTTTAGATAATTAGTTCATACATTTACATTTTGTATCTTTATTCATGTATTTTATCCGTTTAATCGATCGTTAAGCTTTAACAGTAATTATCTGCGTCAAACTAATCTAAAAATAAAACAGAAAGTATATACAAGGAGGATAACTCTTCTACTTGGGTCTCATGTTTTACACATTCTGAAAAGTCGTGGCGTCCTAATTTCATTTACTGAAAAGTTTTTGAAAATGTGGATGCCCACATAATATCAACTTTTTAACCGGATTATAAGCTTAACCGATTGATGGCTTTAGGTAAGACAAACTCTTAGTTAGTATGCATTAATATTATTGACATAGTTTTATATTGACGTTAACTATATGATTTATCAAATCCCTTTAAAGCTTGCTTTTACCCAACACTCTCGGGAACTATCCAAAGGGATTACAGATAACAAATCAGAAGTAATGTGCATCAAGTTCGAAGTGGTAAATCTTGGGATTTCAAAATTCATTATAATATATATCACGGCTTACTGAGCATTCATATTGATTAATGCATAAGTGTTAGCATTGACTATCAAAGGCGAA
Source organism: Saxidomus purpurata (assembly GCA_022818135.1). NCBI lineage: Eukaryota > Metazoa > Mollusca > Bivalvia > Venerida > Veneridae > Saxidomus > Saxidomus purpurata. Next base: position 38,796,600 of record JAFMSR010000002.1, read on the forward strand.
ACATTAGTAACGAAAAATATTTCTATCCATATGCATTCATAATTATGAATATGCAGGTCTTGCAATGTAACAGAAATGTTTAGTAACACAACTCTCACTCACCGACTATTTCTTTACATTTTACGCTTCAAGCTTAATACCGTCGCTTTATTGACTATATTTATCGGCAATGATATGGTTTAGTGGTGTAAGAGCGCATAAAACAAATCCATTTATTTCATTCTTTGACAAAATAAGGCATTAATTTACAACAAAATTTAGTCGTCATCAAGACTAACATGTACAGTGTATTTTACTTGTTTATTTCGCACATGGTCTTACTATTGCAATAACCGAACATAAAATTAATATTACAGGTAATTGACATTCCCTTTGCGTTCTATTTTTAGTTTTGGAATGTTACTGTGGCTGTAAACACGCTCATTCTCGTTTTAAAATGTAACGCTAATAAAACTCTTATACTTATACAAACGTTTTCTTTTCTTATTCTATGACCAGTAAAGTAAGCTAAAGTGGCATTTTGTAACAATTTGAGTTTTTGGTTTTCCGTTGCAATTCAACTTCCGTTGCATTTCAACTATCTCCGACAATGATCGGAATCCGCTTTATAGTTTTATTTTTCACAGAATAAAGTGAAAATAGTAGAAGATATTTATAGTCGAAGTCTGGTCATGAATGTATTCTTGCGCATAGAGTAAGGTGCAGTTTTACAAATATTCGATACACTATTTGCTTCCGTATCTCGTCTCAAGAATAAAACTATGCGTACATATAAAAGTCATTACAAAGGAGTATTGAAATGATTATTCATACAATATTAATTAACGTTTCTGTGCACGGCATCTACCACGTAGATTATTCGTCCCTAGATGCTAACTAATTGTACTTCAAATAATGCCTTAGCAAACGGATTACAACGATGTAGATGCCTTAGCAAACGGATTACAGCGATGTAGAGTACTGTAGTACCACTGTCCTTTTTGTCGCTGATATACAAGTGAACTGGACATGTATCGTTCAAAGAAACCTGAGAAGAGCTGGACATGTATCGTTCAAAGAAACCTGCCCGCTTCGTTGACCACTGAATTTCAATGTTTTTTAAAACCTTTTCTTCACAAAAAGCTGGAAGTTTGTTTTTGAGATTTATATTGAAACGGAGGTTTATTATGAAAAAGGATGCTGCACATGCATCAGTGTATTATATACTAATAAAAACAGTGCAATCTGCATATAATTTGTGTTTGCTTTCAGTAACAGTAAATGTAATCAACATACATTATGTATTTAATTAATTTCAGCATGTGCAGACTAATTACAAATTAGACAATATAGAGACACGTGTCTCTCTTATGCTGATAAACCTTTCACACTTAAAGTATTGTATATATTGAATCTCAAATAAAACCTGGGTTCTCAAAATGATTTCTTATCTGTACCTATGACTAAACAGTGTCGTTTTTATACAGTTGGAAAACAAACCTTTTAAAATAGATAATAACATGTATCTAAAATTTATAATATCAACAAACAATCTTGTTAATTGATATGAATATATAATTCGACAAGCGTTATTTCATAAACAATATCTGTCGCACATTCTAACTCATAGAGTGTTGCCGGGTAATTAAGTGAATGCAGATACTCTACGGTGAACGGGAAGGTCATGATAAATGGGCTAAGAGCGTATCATGCAGAGGGAGAAGTAAGATACTGTCATAGAGTGCTTTTAAATCAAATCCTGTCTCATAGGCACCGGTCTGTAATTACTTCTCAATTTCTGATAGACCGGCAGATACCGACATGCTATTTAACGCAAATGTAGGATCTGAAACGATGTGGCAACAGGTATACAATTTCTGCACTGAAATCAACCGTTGCATTTAAACAAAGCCGTGACGTAGAAAAAGTAAAAACTGTTAACCAGTCCTTGACATATCAAGGACGACATACAAGTTTATTTCATATCAATTTATGATATTCCACAAATAAGCGGTAGCTGTTAATTTGTTTTCATACAATGTACAATCATCGATTTCTACACCATTTTATAACTGCTCCCCCTAGAACTTTCTTTCACGAGTGCTTGTATCGTCTTGATGAAGACACCAACACTCGAACATTTCATGTAAAATTTCTGACCTATCAATAACAAAACCGTAAATCAAATCATAAGCCATAAACTATTGATTTTAATATAAATGTTCGTTTGGATGGAACAGTTGGGTGTAAAGGATCGGTCTCCTTACTCGGAGGTCACTGGTTCGAATCCCAGCAGCTTCTTTCGACTCGAGTACTGGTCAGAATTTCAGGAAGCAGTAACCATGAGCAGTTGGTATAAATTCTATGTAACGTAACTTGCTCTACAATCATTGTAAAATGAATAAGCTAAAACAAAACTCAAGTTGTTTATGGAAGAAAAACGATAGTTTTGTCTATTACAGATAGAAACAATACAACGCGCTGTTTTTTCTGCGATTCTTTTCCAAAGTATATCTTGAAAACGGGAATCTAATTAAATCAACCGCATTTGAAAAGTAGTAAAATCAAGTTTCTACTCCAAACAATTTCCTCTTTATTATGTTTTAAAGTTTTACCAACGGTAACTTGTTGCAATATCACAACTCACTATTTAATGTTGCATGCGCTTACAGAATGACGCAGTCAGCTCTAGAATAACTTTTATTACTTCCATCCAGAAATTAACAAATGTTCAATTAATGAATAATACCGACAAAGATCTTTTGTAAACATCGAATTAGTGGTGTTGGAACAGACTGTAAAAAGTGCAAACAACCGACAGGCGGCTGAATAATACACAGCATTTCTTGAGAAATCGCTGCGTCCAAACGGCTATTTATCACATATTTAGAGTATGCGACGTCTGTATTCAATCAAGGACTCGTAACAGGACATTTATTGAGGTGATATTTATCATCTAACGGAGAAAAGTCTAAATCAGGAATATCCCTAGATAATTAAAGTAACTCTTATGGCCTTTCCCTGACGTTTGAGCTACATGTTATGAAAATATCCGCGTTAGAATTACAGCCTATTTATCAAAACTAAGTGACAGTGACCGTAATTGAAATACATAAACATACACACTGAAGTCCATTTTATTTCTTCTAATTATTACGCTTTCTTCTATCGCATTTCCTTGGTAGAATTTTACTTTTCGCTGGTGTGTCCACTGCAGACCGCAATTACTTAACGCGTTCAAGAATTTTGGTCATATTATGAACAATAATAGGTAGGTACTCTCTAGACTTTAGTGGTGTAATCAAATGTATGGTAGTTGTCTTAACCTGTAACATATATATTATGCTATGATAATGAACTTCTTTGAGTTACAAGACCCAAGGTGAAAACATTTTCTATTGATTTTGAGCTTCGTGTCTGCATGTTATTTGTAGATTACACTCATTAATTCAGCAATCACTACAAATTATCCACACCGTTCTGGGCTTAGAGTATCCATCGAAAAGCCTGTTTTACCAGGAGATTCTTTTCTCTAATTGAGAGCAGTGCGATCAACACTTGTAGCATGTCGTATAATTTATATAACGTCGCTGTAATTCTCATAGAATATTTAAGTACTTACGTGATATGAATCCGAGAGAGAAAAAACACATTTTATAGAAAATTTCGTTGAGTAATGAATAAAAAATAAATACTTACTTTCGAAGAAATTGTCTTGGTCGCAACAGGTGTCACAAAATATGTTTTCCCGCTTATCTTCGTCAAAATCCTTTTCTTCTTAACGTTTATGACAATACAACTGGAATCGAAAGAAATAGAAAATGAATAAGTCAAAAAACTGAAAAAAATGAATTGTCTACAAATGCGCGTTGTTTTCAATAAAATATTCAGCTGTTAAAAACATTAGTTGAATATTAGACAATTGAATAATCCTTTGCTCAATTAACCAAACTTCTAACATAAATGTGTGACACAGAAGAAAAAATGATGCATTGAAAAATGAATTGTCTGCAAATGCGCGTTGTTTTCAAAAAAATATTCAACTTTTTAAAACATAAGTTGAATATTAGACAATTAATAATCCTTTGCTCAATTAACCAAACTTCTTACATAAATGTGTGACACAGAAGAAAAACTGATGCATTGAAAAAGGAATTGTCTGCAAATGCGCGTTGTTTTCAAAAAAAAATTCAACTTTTTAAAACATTAGTTGAATATTAGACAATTAAATAATCCTTTGCTCAATTAACCAAACTTCTAACATAAATATGTGACCGCATGAAAAGCATTCTAACCTCTGACTGCCAGTCGATAATTCTCAGCTTGCCAAGTTTGTCTAGCTTTTCTACAGTCTGCACACTTTTCTGAAGTTTGCGAATATACTGATTGTTCAAATATATACGCCTTTTTTCACAGAGTTATTAGTACACTTCCAACTTTCACAAAGCATGTCAATTTACCCCATGTAACAACGCATTCAAGCTATTCAAAAGCGTCTGTGTAACTGACGTTTCATTAATACAAAGTTTTACTGAAGCCAAATTATCATTTCTGTTACATTCAATAAACCGCGCGCAGAGCTCGTTGTATGCCAGCGTTTATGGAAATAATCGCATCAGCTGTAGCAGAGTAGCCTTTGACCATTGCGACGTGTATCGGATTTTGATTGGACAAGAAGAATGGAGCGTTGACGTACAGAAGAATTGCTCTCCACATTGATAGACAACGGCTTTTCCGATAAACTTAATAAAACAGCATTATAGAGGAATATTTCATTTTATAATCAGCCGGAATCCGAGTATTTTCTGTAACAAAGTGACAGTCGCCATAGCTTTGTCTGAATTCTGTAGATGCAGTCTATGTGTGGTGCAACCAGTTAATTACATACATTGAGTTACATGCATTCAGTAACAGTAGTGGCTGACATTTATTTGTAAGAAAAACTCTTATACATTCATATTACAGTTGTTACATTTTATCAGTTCACAATGATATTTTTAGAGGAGACTTCTGTGATATTGGAAGTCTGTAGAAGAAAAAACTCACGTTGAAAATTTGCTCAGAGGGTGTACTGCAATTTGCTTTGCAGAAATTAAAACGAACAAGGCCATTCTACCTATCCCTTTTATTTTCTAGGAGACTGTTAAGTGGATGGTTATTTTCAAGGAACGTGTTAAGAGGCGACACAAGATGTCACTTGCATTGAGTCCGCACTTAGTAACATGTACTTACCAACAATCTCCTTTCACATATAACAGAATGCCCGGGAGTGTTCATGTTCGAAACACAGCTCAACCAATATGTTTACTGGCAACTCGCGCACACGAATCATCTTCTTTGCACGCACGAGATGATGTCTTTGCAACGAGCAGCAGTATTTCGGATAACGTCCATCTTCTCTAATAGTCATCTGTAACATTAATGTGTCCATACACAGCATATGGTTATAGAGGACATAACGAATAGAAAATTAAATATGCTAGACGAACTTAAGTAATTTATAACCGGAAAAGAAAGTTTTATGGAAATTGTCAATATAAGTATGTGATGCATACATAATGTATGTTTGAAATGATCACAAGTAATTCATCACTCTAACAACCTACTTACATACCTACTTATATGAAAGACAAAATCTGCTAGTAAATGCGTTTCTGTTGTTCATATCAAATGATGTGTTATTCTAAAAATAACGATACTCAGTTGTAAGGAGGTTAAACGCTTATCAGCTTAAATCTTATACTATTAAAATTGATACTTCTTGAAATAGAAAGTGTAAATACTATTTAGAGGATGAATACCATTTTATAATAGAATGTCAAATGTACAAATATTTGATAAAACATATATACCAAAGAAATACAGGGTCAAACAAAATATGTTAACATTTAAGGAATTTTTAAATTCAGAAAATCAAATTATAGTTAAATATTTAGGAATATTTATTCTTAAAGGTCCATTACTAAGGCCAAATTGAATTTTTTGGATTTGTAACAGGGAATTTCAGTTTGAAACTGGCTTCTTAAACTTTACAATAGCCGTGGAGTATTTCCCTGTTTGAAATACTGCTGCAGAAAAACGAGTGAATGTTTTTGTATGACCATATGTGTTTAACTGTAAACTTATTTGAATACTTTAATCCTAAACAAAACTTTTCGTTATGATAGGTCGATATGTTTATGTAGTCTATAAAACTATTTAACACTATTTATAGCACATCAAATTTACCCACCTATTAATAATTCAATGTCAAAATGAGCGAACACAATACAGTTGAATATTCATATAAATGTAACTGTTATCATATAGAGCACTAAGAACGGATGCATGAACGTACAGACTGGTAACTGTGTTCCAGATTATCATTATCTCAATACTATTTTTGTAAATAGCTGCTCGCTCTGAGAAAGAACTGAAGTTTTTTCGAATTGTCTTAAATTATTTTTTTTAAAGAATCGGCGAATAAAACGGTTCCTGTAGAATATTTCTTTATTTTTGAAATTATTTTTGAAGCTATTGTAGGGCAGTTTCAAAGCAGCGGCTTGACAAGCCAGCAATATATCTTGTCTCGTCCTTCAGAGGTAAACATTCTCAAAAATGGCCGTTGTAAATGGTACTGTTAGCAAATTATTACGCAGATATACATACGTATAAAAGAGACAACTTGGGAAGGAAAACACCCTAATCTCATTGTACTCTTTTTTATTCTTATCAAATTTAGCTACACAACAGGATACTCGTTTAGCAATGTCATCAGACGGGTCTTTAGAAACTCGTCAAATAGTAGCTTTGAACAAGAGCTGTCCCTCAAAAGAGACGAAAGCTCCTAAAGCGGTATCCCACAATTTTTGACAATGACCTTCAAGTTGTGGACCTGGTACTAGCGCACAACACATTATATCTCTGTATGCTGAAACTTTTTTTAAAATTCATTTTAAAATTCATTTTAAAATCCTACGATGAATAACAGAATTACAATCTTGGCATAAACATGTGCACAGATACAGGATTCTAAAACGTCTGACCTCTAATTGTGACCTTGACCTTCATAGTAAGGCGCCATGCGTCATCTTCATGTGATCAACAATTGTGCCATGTAATTTTGCAGTGCATGACAAAGTTAACTTTACACTCTTACTGTGACCTTGAACTTTAAGGTAGAGTCATTGCTTTTGCACGCAACGCATTGTCTTGATGTGCCATGTAATTTTCAAGTATCGAAAAATAAATGCTGTTGTACTGTAGATTTAATTTCAACAGTTACACAGTCCTGTCCTGTTAGCAGCAGAACTCCGCTGTGTTTCTTTCAAAGAAGTGATGCTGGAATTATCTTTCCGGGCAAGCGTAATTGTGACAGAGCGCACACCTAAGTAGGCAGTAATTTCTACTGTAATTTATTGAGTCACCAATAAAATAATATAGAGAAGCCGTAAGAGAGTGACCATTTACTTTGTTGACTTTCAAAATAAGTAATAGAAGTTTATTATTTAATCACGAATAGCTGGAGGTTTGAAAGCCTATATTTATACTGGCAATCTTAACAAATAATTTGGGGCAGTTTAAAATAAAAACATTTTTTTCAACGGTAACTGAGAGCAAGCAGCTTTGGTTGAAACAATATTTTATTCAATACATTGCATACACAATATGTCTCCTTCATACTATATCAAGTAGAAAGCTACAGCCTTATTTAAAACTCTTTCCCTAATAATAATATACATATAAAGCATAAGTTTGGTAACAGCAAGTTTATCAAATAGAATGTGCTTGCAGTTTATTGATATCAGCCGTTAATTTTTCAAGACATAATGAGTAAAGTTTTAAATACGGTTCTAATTAAGGTATACATATTGCGACACTTATCGACTAAATTATACGAGCAGCTTTAAGAAGCACATCCTAAATCTGGGTGCATTTTGAAATAAGTCACCACTAGACAATCTCACCTGCCAAAAATCTTAGCTCTATCATTTGTGGCTTTAGAGAAGAAGATTTTTAAAGTTTTTTTCCTATATAAGCCTAAACTAAGTGACCATCCGCGCGGGGTTAATTTTAACCCGGGGGTCATAATTTGATCAATCTTATTAGAGGTCTACTACGTAATGCTACATGCCAAAAATCTCAGCTCTAGGCCTTGTGGTTTCAGAGATCTTGGAGGTTATTTAGTGTGACATCTGTTATAAAATATGTATTTTGCTCGCTCTCGGATTTTGATGAAAAATTAAACTTCTTCGAACTCTCTGAAAATACCCTATTTTATAATAGTCAAATTAAAAGGTTCAAGTACAAATTCCTATAACGTTTATCTGTATATTTGAAATTATACGCTACTAAATTACGCTTTTGAAAATCCCAATAACACCATATAGCGAAGTGGTGCTGTTTTTAACCAAACCCGCTAAAATTTAAATGGACTTTTATAACTTGCTAACTAGATTTTTACTTATGTTGTTGATTCCAGTCTTTAATGACAATTGAACAGGAATGCGAGATATTCACCAAAGAGGTGTTTCCACAGCAGGAATCAATTTACAGGACTGGTCACTGGTAGACTAGCTTTTGTTTATCATATTCAGCTTCTGTATAACTTCCTAACATTGTGTTACGATATTGTAGAAAAGTGATGTTAATTCTACATAAATTTCAAGGTCTTTATAAGATAAGATTATTTTATTTCATCAGTAATTTCCCAATCAAATTAAATTATAAAATCAGTTTTGGGCAAAATCCATGCATTTTGGGGTCTGTTTTGCACTTTTTACCATTGAAATCTTTGCATTCAACTTGCATTACTTTCACACGCATCAATGTCTGAAACAGCCGACTAGCTACGGTCATGCAGGGCAGAAGTGAGCATTCCTTAAGAGTATTTGTTTCATCAGAAGTTGCGATTAACCATGTAAAATACACGGATCTGTTATGCTGTCTTTGGTTATGTTTACAAAATCAGCCATTTTGTGTCAGAGTCTTGTCGTTACGTTAGTCAGTTAAAAGAAAATCACCAAAATCTGATACGAGCAGCTTTTAATCTTATTTTTTCTTTGTATAGAAAACAGTAGAAAATTATGCAGTCATTTAATTGCTAGACATGCATTCTCTTTCGGATTATTATTTTTTCTGTGATATCTCTTACACGCGTTTAAGCTACTGGAAAAGACGAAACGTGCGATAATGAATTAAAGCTGCTCGCTCTCAGTTACCGTTGAAAAAAATATTTTTTTTTATAAAAATTGGCATACTTATACATAAATATAAAATTAAAGGCGAGAACCAAATTATAAGCAAAAATCTAGGGAGGAATTTGCAGAAATCGATTTAAAATGTCGGTTACACGGCACCGCTACACTATATGTTGATATTGGAATTTCAAAAGCGTTTGCATTTGGTAGTGTATTATTTGAAATTTAGAGATAAACGTTGCACGAATTTATACTGGAGCTTTTTTATATGACTATATGTTCTAAAATACGTTGTTAACATATAGTTCGAAAAACTTAACTTTTTTACCAAAATCTGAGAGCGAGCAGCTTTAAGGTAAGTCGCGGGTTTCCCCCAGAAATCGGGTCATTTTTTTAAAAGGCAACGCAGATTTAAGATATTTTGCATGACAACCCCGTGACTAATTGTCTTTTGTAGAAATAATACGGTGAAGTGATATTTCCATGGAAACTGAGTTAAAAGCGCCACCTAGCGGGGAGGTGTATTTTCGTCAATTTTCGTGTTATTTTCGTTATATCTCTTTCTATGTAGATAACGAAACGATCTAATTTTCATAAATGCAATATCGAATCATTTACCCATCTGAAAAAATAAAAATATCTAATATTTTTTGCCAAAAATATGAAAAAGTGTGGAACGAACCCTGTGGGGGCGACAATTTCCAAAGCAAAAATAACTGCAAAGTTGACGCATTTAGCGTCAATTGCGAAAAAACGGCCCGAGAGAATTTTTTTTTAAAAGCGCTATGGAATCTTAAACCAATTTAAAGCAATTTTATCAAATAAAAAAGGGGGGTCACCGTCCTTCTTTTCGTGCCACCGAAACTATTTTGAAGTGGAAAAAACATGAGAAACGTTGACGTAAAATACAAGATTGACGTGACGTAACGAGCTGATACTGACGTTTCTTGTTAAAATAAATTACTAGCGTTGTTGTTTATTATGCAGAAGTCACTTTAGATCGACTTCAATGATTAATATATATGTAGTCGAGACTTAAATTTTAAATTTGAATGGACACCGTATTTTAATAAAATGGTAAAAATTGATCTTTGTTATAAACTAGTTCGACACCATTTTATTTACTTGTAACACGGATCTGTTGTGGTATAATGTTACATTTATAAACACAATACACAATACAGTCGTCACTTTCACGTATAAAAAATGAAAAGGCGAATATAGGTTCTTTCCACGAAGTTGTAAGCAAAAAGATTTTGAGCAACAACGTTGGCGGGGTTTGGAATTCAACCAAAACATTTAAAGTTTTCCCTGGATAGATCTGGATTGGATGGGTTAATAAGTTTGTTAAAAGGTCATATTAAAAATCACAGAGTTGCTGCTGACAAACTACTTGCGTATTTCGACAACCAAGCGTCGCTCGTCTGCTCGTCTGCCACAGCGTTCTGACCTCTTCAGGTCACCTGGGTTACACAAACATGTAGCTCGTCTTTTGGGGTTTTGTATGTGTAGATGTACAGTTACATTTATCACCTCCACAAATTGGGGGAGCCGAGTGTTTACACGAACAAATGTTATATTTTGTATTTCTAGTTTTCTTGTCTGAATTAATTAATACCAGAATTAATTGTAGTTTGCTTTATTCTGATTCAGTTTCATTAACTGTTACACTAAAAACATAGGTCTTTTTACACATGAACTTTGTCCGCATGTATAATTAGATAATTCATTTATTTCATGCAAAAAGTGTTACTGAAACATGTTCCTGTACAAACGCTAAATGTAACGAGAGATTGGTTACTTCTCACTTCCTCTAAATAAAATGTGGGTACATTTGATTTTTTATATTTGGACAATGATTTTAGCGACTGAACTCCAGATGGTCAACTGTTGGTCATTCCTGTTACAGATGCATCTGTACTGCTGCTTTCACAGAGTTTGTACACATGTATATATACGCACAGTAAAAACAGAAAAGTTTCGATTTCAAGTAATTCAATGTTAAAACTGTATCGGGGGCATTGAAAGATAACCTAACAAAATAAACGCTGCAAATATATTGTTTTCGCCAATTTGTCCGTTCTAAAGTTTACCCAGTTTGTCACGCTATAAGTTCATTGGTAATTTTTTTTATAAGACACACAGCATGTGTACATTCCTCGGCAGCTCAGTTGGTAAACCGTTCGGCTAAACTTTTATTACCGCGGCAACCTCGGTTCGAATCTCATCTCTGGTAGAAATAGTTTTTCTTTCTTTAATAAATAGCTTAAAACGCTGTTTTTATGTTTACAGAATGACTAAACACTGATTTTGTCAAAAGTAAAAAATACTATATATCTGGAGTTCAGTAGCTTAAATGGGCAATGTAGTTATAGTAAAAAAGAAGTAACTGTAAAAATAAAAGATTTGTGAATTCTGAACCGGTTATTCTCTTAGCTATATGAACCTTTAATCATATAAAATAGGAGTTATGGCCACTTTATGTTCGTCTATCTATCCTGAAAATAGTGATAACGTTCTGACTGTTGGTCATTCCTGTTACAGATGCAATTGTACTGCTGCTTTCACAGAGTTTGTACACATGTATATATACGCACAAGTAGCGCGTATCAAATTCGCATACATTGACTTTAACGCCTGTTTCACCAGGATAACCTTACCTTCATTCCTATAAAAAACGAACTATTTAGATTCTCTTTCTCTGTAGGAAACGGTCAACAGATATTATCAGTAGCGGGACTTGAACCTGAGGTAACAATGATTTCATATCAGCGATTTTGGTCACTTGACCGTGGAAGCGGTGTCAGGCAGAAGTCATATGGACACATGACATGTGCAACACAAAAACCTGACTGTTTTGCTGTGAATGATCTGCTTCCACGTTCTTATTTAAATGTGCAACGGAAATTTATCTAAATGTCCTATCAAAACTGAATTTTTCTCTTATGGAAAATAACAACAGTAAGTTGTTCTTATAAATGAAGTCGTTGCGCATCTAAACGAAAACGTTTCACTTCAAGAGACCGACGTCAGTAATACACCGTGACGCCGCATAAAAAACCGTGATTAACGCACCCCTGTCGTGCTTCAGAAAAGTTTAGATGGCCTGAAAACAAAGTCGGTGACACCCCTTTTTTATTTCAAAAAAATGTTTATATTTATTTAAAGGATCCGTTACGGTTTTAAAAAAAATTCTCTCGAGCCGATTTCTCGCAATTTGCCCTTAATGCGTCCACTTTGGGGTCATTTTCGCTTTGAAAATTGCCTCCCATTCGCGGATCATTACGTTATTTTAGGTATTCAATGTGGATATCTTTAAATAATTTTGTATGCATGGAACTCAGATTGATTCGGCTTTGATTTGGTGGAAAAACCATAGCTGTAAAAATATTATTGACGGACTTTTGTCCGTGAAATGACGAAAATCTTTAAAAAATACACCCTCCGCTAGGTGGCGCTTTTTCCGTGCTTATCGTTTACAGATAATTTCAAAACATCTTTTCCGGGAAAGCCAGTACCTCATACCACAGGCATGCACGATTTCTAAACTTTGCGTCGAGATTTAAAAAAACGACCATTTTTCAGAGGGAACCCCGCGACTTACCTTAATAACGACACGCATTTGACACATCGTAGTTTTATGGAGTTACATGTATTTCAAAAAGGCCTATACATATCTATATATCTCTAAAATGAATGTTCTATATACATGAAGTACACTTATGAATACAATATAATTTAATTAAAGGAGGGAAATAGTCTGCAAACACTCCTTGATGAATATTGTTTCATTAATTTAGTGCATTGTGAAACCATACTGCGGGTTTGCGGTGCAGTAGCTGAATATATAGATACACATGCTAAGCTAACACTAAAAACAAAGCAAAAGGTTTTGAAACGTGAAAATCGTGTTCCTCTTCACAGGTCATTTCACTTTACTTCTGTTATTAATTATACCACATGTGGCACATTGACGCATGACCGCTACCACATGTGGCACATTGACGCATAACCGCTTAAGTCGACATCGAAGCACTTTTCAATTGGATTTAATCAGTATACAACGAAGCTTATTTCCCCCCCCCCTCCCCCCACCATTCTAATCGGTTTTCTTTTTTTTAAGCTCACTTTTGAACGGAGTTGGTAAACTTTCAACAACCAATGAAGAATGTCCTGCAAGACGCATTTTAATTAAATACTTGTGCGTTTTCAGTCTTTTATGAATGGTTTTATAATTTAAGTACGTACTAAGTTCACACCTATCGACATAATATGCTGTTACTTCCAAACTAATCACCTATGGCGAAAAATGCCTGCCTCATTTTACCACAGTTAATCAATATAAAGCTTTCTGTAATTAATCGCATCTACCAATTAATTGTACAACAAGTGAATGGTTTACGGTACTGCAGTATATTTTAAACTTTATTGTAAGTCATAATACTTCCAATTATTATATCATTTATGTTTTGGATGTTATTAAGGGTGCATTCGAAGCGTGTGTTCTGGACAGTGTTCCTAATGTTCTTCAGCACAGACCTTCCGAATATACCGGAACAGGAAGTGTAATCCCAAGATGGCTGACTATGCAGTGTTTGCTGCAGTTATATTGCAAGAATTTGAAGAAGACGACGAGGTTGAGCGAAAACGCGATCACTCTGCTTTATTGATGGCAACAATCCTTCAAACAATGTAAGTAGGTGCATCGTTAACAATTGTCAGTCTTGTACCATGAGTGCAGTCTTACGTCGAATGAGTTAGGCTGCATAAACATCATTTTATTTAATAATATAAGGCAAAAATCTATGTTTTTAGGACGAAATCAATAGTTCAATAAATTAGTAATTATCCCACTGATGATGTGGGGTTATGTTGCTTTGCTCATGTCCAAATGGTTTCCAATCATTAACTTAATAACGGTTGGGCGTAGGATCCTCAAACTTAATAGGGTGGTTGGGCATTATCAGTAGATGACCCCTATTGATTTGAGGTCACTAGGCCAAAAATCAAGGTCACTGTAGTTTTCAACTGTAAAATGGTTTCTGATCAATAAATCAAGAACAGTTGGGCCTAGGATCCTCTAACTTAGTAGGGAGGTTGGTCAGCGTCAGTTATTGAGGTCATTAGGTCAAAAGTCAATTTCGCTGTAACCTTTAACATAAATGACTATGCCATGGGGCATACATGTTTTACAAACGAATGGCATTGTGGCAGAGAATCGAACCCTTGCGTGTTTAAAACACTGCACTAACCGGACAGAACTTTTCATATGATTATAAAAGAACAAATATATTTTTTATTAAAAGTATTTTGTTTATAGTCAGTCTTTGTCTATTGCAGTGCGGTTAAAGAAAAGTCTCGCATCCGAGGTTATGTAGAAGAAGTAGTCCCGCAATATACAGAAGAAGACTTCAGAAGAATGTTTCGAATGAAACCAGCTACATTTTATTCCTTGCTAGATTACATCAAAGACTTCCCTGAAGTACTACCTGCAGGACCAGGCAGAAGAGATCCAATAAGTATTCAAAAACAGCTTCTCATTACCCTGTGGTATGTTGGTGGAAAAGATAGTATATCAAGAATTGCTGATCGATTTGGTGTTTCAGAATCAACTGTTGTTGCTTGCAGAGATAAAATTATGAAAGCTATACTGAAAATAAACAAGAGGGCCAAGATGGCCCTATATCGCTCACCTTGGTACAAGTCCACTTGCCTGGTGGAAGATCACTAGATAATGTTATATACCAAAAAAGTTTTCCTATATACGCCTTTGTAAAACAAATGATCCCCCCGGGCAAGGTCAATTTTGACCCCAGGGGCATAATTTGAACAAACTTTGAAGAGGTCTACTAGGCAATGCTACATGCCAAATATCTAAGCTCTAGGCCTTGTGGTTTCAGAGAAAAAGATTTTTAAAGTTTTCCCTATATAAGCCTATGTAAAACTAAGTGACCCCCTGTGCGGGGTCAATTTTGATCCGGGGCTCATAATTTGAACAATCTTGGTAGAGGTCCACTAGCCAATGCTACCTGCCAAATATCTAAGCTCTAGAAAAAAAAAAAAAAAAATATCAAACAGGGAATGCCACGTACCAAAAACGCAGGCCTTGTGGTTTCAGAGAAGAAGATTTTTAAAGTTTATCCTATATATTCCTATGCAAAAACTAAGGGCCCACCCGCGCGGGGTCAATTTTGACCCGGGGGTCATAATTTGAACAATCTTGGTAGAGGTCCACTAGACAATGCTACATGCCAAATATCTAAGCTCTAGGCCTTGTGGTTTCAGAGAAGAAGATTTTTAAAGTTTTTCCTATTTGTTGCCATAGCAACCAGAGTTCTGCATGGAATGGAATTCTTTGAACAATTTTGGTAGAGCTTCATGCAAGGAACATTCCTGCATAGTTTTATCAACATTGGCCTAGAGGTTTCAGAGGAGATGTCATTTGAATCAAAATGTTGACGGACGACGGACGACAGACTTATAAGATGGCCAACTCAACAAGAATTGCAAAACGAGGAACAGGAATTTGCACGACGAAATGATTTTCCGGGGATTGTTGGAGCAATTGATGGGACACATATTGAAATAAAAGCTCCGAAAAACAACCAACAAAGTTATGTCAACAGAAAACATTTCCACTCCTTACAGTGTGTTTGTTTGCACAACAGACTGTTTAGCCATGTTTTTGTTGGATACCCAGGTAGTGTACATGACTCACGGGTATTGCAGAACTCTGACCTATGGGATATGGGTTTAGTGAAATGCAATTATGTCTTTCATATTTTGGGTGATGCAGCTTATCAACTTCGGAAGTGGCTGTTAACTCCTTATCGAGACAATGGTCACTTGTCTCCACAACAGAGGAAGTACAATTATTACCATTCCAGCAACAGAATGGTCATTGAGAGATCTTTTGCCCTCCTCAAATATAGATTCAGGCGGCTGCATATGATAGATACACACTCTGTTGCAAAAGCTTGTGAAATTATAATGACTTGTTGCATTCTTCACAATTTGTGTATAATGGAAAATGACGTTTTTGATGATGATCTTGCAGATGAAGGTTGTAATGACAATAATGCAAACATTTGTCAAGAAGCAAATGCTGAAGGTGTTCTAAAAAGAGACCGTATTGCACAAAATCTTGTTAAAGTTTCTGATGCATTAGTGTTACTGTGCTTGTTGATATCAACATTGTGCACATGCGTGTAAATACAACATCTATACAGACGTCAGACACATTATTGGATTGTTTTCTTGTGCAAATGATCTATGGAGTAACAAATAAGGCAATACAACAATACTAGGTATAAAATACAGTTATGATTTCAGATCTGGTTATTTGAAAATATTCGCTGTTTGTCATTATATTGAATATCCATTACCAAATCGAATTTTCTTTACACTATATAAATTTGACAAAAAAAGAATCAATGCCATATTCATACACTTAGCATTTCGCTTTGATTCGCTTTGATTATTATCCTCAGCATATTGCTTTGATTATTATCCTCTTTTTGTATTAGAAGCTGCTCGCTCTCCGTTACCGTTGAAAAAAAACATTTTTAAAAAGAATTGACATACTTATATACATAAATATAAAACTAAAGGCTAGAATCAAAATATAAGCAAAAATCTAGGTAGGAATTTGCTGAAATCGATTGAAAATGTCGGTTACACGGCACCGCTACACTACTGTATAATTATGTTTATATTGAAATTTCAAAAGCGTTTGCAACACTTTTGAATTTGGTAGCGTATTATTTCAAATGTAGAGATATACGTGACAGGAATTTACACTGGAGCCCTTTTATATGAATATAATTATGTTCTAAAATACGTCATTTAAATACAGTTTGAAGAACTTTATTTTTTTAACCCAAATCTGAGAGCGAGCAGATTTAAAATGTTTTGAACTGCGTAATCATATTCATCACGATCAAGATAAACATATCTACCATCCACGGTGTGATTCGAAAATTTAAGTGTCTCTATAGCAGAATACTTTAAAGGGGCACTCCCTATATCCAGCAGATAAACCAACTGCAGGTCGGACAAAAAAACAAAAATAATATCAAACAGGGAATGCCACATACCAAAAACGCAGCCTCCCGAAAACGAGCCCCATAGCACCCAGAAGTGCACACCACCACCAACACACACACACACACACACACACACACACACACACACACACACACACAATCATGTACACACACATACATACACTACCAACACACACTAGCATACAAGGCAAACACACGAGGACAAAACGAACAATTAAAGGAACACAGTGGGGCACCGCCTTGGAACGGTCAGTGGCAAAAACACCACTGGGGAGCTTAAACCGGTTTATGGTGCGCACGCAACCTCGCTCTTACCCCCACCATGTTCCAAAGTCACAGGACAGTGTAAATAAAAGTAATCCCTGCTAGGTGAATCTCTAACACACGCAATGGAAACAAAAGGCATGGTATGTAAAACACAAAAATGCTCGTGTATAAATATATAAAAAGCAAACCTTGAGAACCAAAAAACGTATGTACTCAATGCCTTTGCAGAAGGCAGAGCACCAAGAGAAACACCCTTAAGGGCCCGACGAAACAGGCCAGAGGACAGAAATCAAAACAGTTTCGTCCCAGTGGGATTTAAAAACTGCCCATCACAGAGTCCTCCCCCTCTTCCGTCAGACACAATCAAAGAGGGAAGCATAGCGTCCAACTGTAAACGGGTTGAACACCAAACATGCGGTGTGTCTCAAAACAGTTGGGTCGTAACCTCTTTTACAGTACCGCCTGCGTTTAACTTCCGCGTTTTCGGGAAAATAACCGTTTTTCGTTCGTTTACCATGCGGTAATCGTTTAACCGTGTAACCGTTAAACGAGAATTCCCTTCTGCGCATGCGTACCGTGAAACGTGAATTTACATTTGCGCATGCGCCGCGTGAAACGAGAAAACGACATTACGCATGCGCATATATATTTTCCTCGCCATTTTAGGGCATAATCAGTAAAGCTTTCACCATTCGTTTACATTATTCTCAAGGCTTTACCGTCCAATAAATTCGGTCGAAATAGTGACCATCGTTTCGGAAATGTTCTAACTAAGAAAATGACTGGTCACACTATAGTACATTTGATTTAATAAAAAAATGTTTAAATTTCCAAATTTCGGAAATGTTTAATTTTTAAGTCAGTTTACACTTCATATCTACATTTTTGGTTTTATACACTGGAAGTATCATCAAAATCTTAAATAAATTAAAATGTTACAATTAAATAGATACTATCATGACCAGTTACGCTAGGCCTAAGAAAAGGGGTTGAGGAGCTGTACTGGTGATGGGCGGACATTATGATTATGATGTAATAAAGAATGATAAAAACTAAAGTATAAGCAATAATATTGTGTCACACTTAACTAAATAACTTCAGCCAGTAATCACTTTATTGCCTCATGCATTAGTCACTTACTCACTTAGCTTTAGCTGTAACTCACTGCAAATATTCCCTGTAACATGGGATCCAGTATATAACATTCCTGATTTAACTGATAATCTACAAACATTTGAATGCCAAATAAATTTGAAATCAAGTGAATGACCAGAATCATGCAAAGTATTTCTGCAATAAACTGGTACCTCTCATGGCTATCAATGGGCCCAAAAGTAACGATAGCAAGTTGCTTATAGTTCTAAATTATTCTTCACTTTAATTAAGAAATAATAAATATCTCCCTGTATTTTATCGTTGAATAAAATATAGTCAGGGCTTAGGTTGCGTAGTATGTTTCGCATCCAAATGACTTTCTTTGAAAACTATCCCAAACTTTATTTAACGTGTAGTATAACTTCATTGTATCCATGAAACGCGAAATACAATTGGACGCACTTGTTTACATATGTCACGTCATTTACCGCACATTGTCCTTGGAGAAACATGCTGAATTTTTATTGTAAATTAAAATTTGGCTTTTCCCTATTTGTTTATATCAATAAGGAAAAGCAGCCGCCTGTGTTAGAATGTAATTTTGGAAATAAATAAAAAGTGATAAAGTTAAAACTTCATTTAGATTGTTTTATAGTCACCGGTCAACCCTAGGATTTTCCCCGGGCTGTGTCTGTACATTACTATATGAACCCTGTCCTGGGTGTACATGAACTACGAAGACTTCTACGATACATGCGAGACTTTCTGTTTCAAACCAGTTCATCTCTATGTGGTATAAAACACTGAAACTTCTAGTGCCCTGGATGGTATTCAAACCAGGGACTTCCAGAATGGTATTCCAGAGCGTAAACCACTGCACCACCAAAATATTTCAGTAAAAGAATCAGTACAGTATTGCATTTGTTGTAAGCTTATAATTCTTATCAACACATTTACCTACTCTTCTCTTGTAACAAAATCAGTTAATTTCAAAGTATGATGGTATTAACGTTTTCCAGGTGTATGTATCACTTACCCTGGTAATTGTACTGATCATTGACATCACACTGTAAAACCAAGCTTCATATTCATGTTCAATGTAAAATCACACTTCTTTTAACTGATCTTTATATTTGGATCCATAATTCAATCATATAACACACTGGACTAGTAAGCCACAATTCACCAGATTGATCTCCGGCTCCATCACTGACATTAATACTATTAGTTATCTTGCGGATGAAGACGTTAACCCGGGGCTGCATGTTCTGTTGCCATAAAAACTAGACCTATCACTAAATGTTATTAATACCCCCAAAAGAATACTGTTTATAACCTGAGGAAATTCGTAGTAACAGAATACCTTGCCAAAAAAAACTAAAATAGAGATATTGTTCTTGGCAATTATTCTGTAATTTGTCAGGATAGAGTAATGGTTCTTGTACACTGCACTTCCTCTCATTGTGCTGGACCACTTTATGAAGTTGTATTGAATTCAAACCTGTAGTTTTCAAGTTATGCTCCAAACAAGGAAAAGTGACAAATGGCAATAACTTTTAAATGAGTACAGATAGAGTAATGGTTCTTGTGCACTGCACTTCCTCTCAATGTACTTGACCATTGTATGAAGTTGTATTGAATTCCAACCAGTAGTTTTCAAGCAATGCTCCAAACAAGGAAAAAAAAAAAGGGCAATAACTCTGTAGTCAAGATAGACTAATGGTTCCTGTGCACTGCACTTCCTCTCACTGTGTTTGACCATTGTATGAAGTTGTATTGAATTCAAACAAGTAATTTTCAAGTTATGCTCTGGACAAGGAAAAGTAACAAAGGGCAATATCTCTGTAATTAGTCAAGATAGAGTTATGGTTCCTGTGCACTGAACTTCCTCTCATTGCGCTTGACCATTGTATGAAGTTGTATTGAATTCCAACCCGTAGTTTTCAAGTTATGCGCCGGACAAGGAAAAGTAACAAAGGGCAATATCTCTGTAATTAGTCAAGATAGAGTTATGGTTCTTGTACACTGCACTTCCTCTCAATGTGCTTGACCATTGTATGAAGTTGTATTGAATTCCAACTAGTAGTTTCCAAGTTATGCTCCGGACAAGGAAAATGCAACAGACCGCCTGCCCACCCGACCGACCAACCACCGGGTGACTCCTATATACCCCCCTAAAACTTCGTTTCGGGGTATAATAATAAAGTAACGTCATGCTATAATTGTATAAATATAATATATAAAGTTAGCATAACTTATTTTAATGCATCACAAGAGCTGTCCATAAGACAGCGAGCTCAACTTTTCTCAGTGTTTACCAATAAATAAAATGTTTGGGCAGTAAAAGGCAAAGACAAGAATCTGTGTATTATCAAAGTGCAAAGAATGACCGCAAAGAGCAAGATATTAAGTCAAGAGTAACCCTGAACACTACAACAAAGTTTTAAATTAATACTTCAAGTGGTTACTGATATATGTGCCCTGTATCACACAAGACTTTGAATTGATAACTATAAGGGAAGCTTCAACAACAACAACAATCATGTTCTTCTTTATGATTTATAAGATCATCAACATTTCAGCTGATGCGTCTGGAAAGTACATGTATTAACCATGTTAACTATAAACTAAGATTGGTGTTGAAAAGAACACTTGTGTCGCCCTCTTACACTTTGTCAAAATAACCAATAATTTTGTGACAAAATCTAAGTACAAAAAAGGACATAACTCTGTAACCTATTACTGTGACTTTACTAATTTTGTGGCGTCACGTTCTTTTTGTCATTAACAATACAATTTGAAAATTTGATGTTAAAGCTGCTCGCTCTCAGATTTTGGTTAAAAAATAAAGATCTCAAAACTGCATGTAAATAACGTATCTTAGAACATATGGTCATATAAAAAGGCTCCAGCATAAATTTAAGTCCGGTATATCTCTAAATGTACAAAAATAAGCAAACACTTTTGAAATTTCAATATAAACATGTTAAGTGGCAGTTCCATGTAACCAACATTTTCAATCAATTTCTTCCTAGATTCTTGCTTATATTTCGATTCTGGACAGTCTTTCATTTTATTCTAATGAATAAAGTGTCAATCTTTAAAAAAAAAAATCAACAGTAACTGAGAGCAAGCAGCTTTAAGAAATGTCAAAGTTATCAGGTTATAGCCAATGTTAAGTTTTCGTGACACAATCAAAAAAGTACAAAAGGGGCATAACTCTGTCAAAAATGACCTTGACATACAAAATTTGAGTACATTACAACCCTTATGTCATTAGCAATGCAATTTGAAAGTACGATGAAGAAATCTTAAGAAATGGCAAAGTTATAGCCAACATTAAGTTTTGGTGACAAAATCTAAGCACAAAAAGGGGCATAACTTTGTCAAATGTGACCTTTACCTACAAAATCTGGTGGCATGACAACTTTTTCATCATAAGCAATACAATTGGGAAGTTTGATAAAGAAATATTAAGAAATGGCAAAGTTATAGCCAACGTTAAGTTTATGTGACGGACTGACCGACATTATATTCTCTTTCAAAATTTCAAAGCATATTCTGACCATTTGATATAAAATTCACAGCTAACATTTCATCACCATTTCCACTGCAAATACTTGGAAATTTATCTCATGTATTGGGCATCATTGTCAAGTGTTTCTAGTGAACTATTTAAACTAGATGCCCACGTGCAACATGTCGAGCCCACCATATGTCAAAAGGGCTAACTCCTAACCAAGCAGAGATGGGTCAAAATACACCTGAATATTGGATGTAACATGCATATTGTGCCACAGAAAAGTGGTCTCGATTTTTCTCTATGGCCAATAATAAAAAAGTTACAATATAAGCTATTTATAGTAACAACAAAGGGAAGTAATTCTAAAAACAAGGGTAACCCATGGTGAACATTTGTACAAAGTAACATCATGCACTAAGAAATGCTCCAGACAACTTAAGATATTCTTGACTTTGAACTTTAACCTCTAAGTGTGACCTTGACCTTAGACTTAGGGACCTGGTTCTTGTGCATGACACTCCGTCTGATGATGGTGAACATTTGTGCCAAGTTAAATTAAATCCCTCCATGCATGAAAAAGATATGCTCCGGACAGTCATTCTTGAATTTGACCTTTAACCTCCAAGTGTGACCTTCACCTTAGACCTAGGGACCTGGTTCTTGCGCATGACACTCCCTCTCATGATGGGAACATTTGTGCCACGTAACATCAAAATCCCTTCATGCATGAAAAAGATATGCTCCGGACAGTCATTCTTGAATTTGACCTTTAACCTCCAAGTGTGACCTTCACCTTAGACCTAGGGACCTGGTTCTTGCGCATGACACTCCCTCTCATGATGGGAACATTTGTGCCACGTAACATCAAAATCCCTTCATGCATGAAAAAGATATGGTCCGGACAAAATCGGACGGACAGACGCAAGCACATACACCGAACCGCCAAAAGTTACAATTATATCAGGCTCACTGCAGGCGGGCTCGACAAAAATTTTAATCTTTACATACAACTTGCCCTAAATTTTACACTTTTTCTGTTGTCTTCATTAAAAATCAGTATCTGATCAATATTCTAATTTGACAATACAGTCAAACTTGTGCAAAAGGTCACCTTTAACTAGAGGTCACCTGCTGACAACAGCCAGTCAGAATATCCCCATCCAAATTTGCTCTTTAAAAGACTGGGAACAGCAGTCACCTACCGTCCGTGGTCAGTGGCCAGTGAAAAAGCATATCGTAATCGTGACTGTGATGCGAACGCCCACTGAAATTTTAACAGCTGGCTTTTGTTTCTTGTAAAGTTGTTTGCACCTCAAAAGACGGGCGCAATAAATTAAGATGCTTTTGATAATTAGAAGAGGTTCTAACATTTAATTGTCACCTTCACATCTGAAGCAAACACATGCAATTAATCAGATGAAACTGTCCGGTAATTACTGAAAATCGGCTCTTTAAATTGCTTGTTTATTTGATGTAGAATATCTTCACAATTTGGAGTTGCATTTTACATTGTGCAACTAAATAATTGTTTATTTCAGCTTATTAATGCATTCACGTTAAAGCTGCTCGCTCTCAGTTACCGTTAAAAAAAGGTATTTTTCAAAAAAGTTGACATTTTTATTCATCAGTATAAAACTAAAGCCTAGAATAAAAAAAATAAGCAAAGATCTAGGTAGGAATTTGCAGAAATCGATTGAAAAGGTTGGTTACACGGCACCGCTACACTATAATGGTAGTGTATTTTTCAAAATTTAGAGATGTACGCGACATGAATTTATACTAGAGTCTTTTTATAACACCATAATGTTCAAAAATACATTATTTACATACAGTTTGAACAAATTTATTATTTTACCAAAATCTTAGAGCGAGCAGCTTTAAGTGAATTGTTTGATTTATTACAATTAAACTGAAAAACACGCAGTTTATCTGGCAATTAATTGATAATAAAACTTGATTTGATAAACAATGTTTAGTATGATGGAACTATATCAACTGTCTACATCTCCGAACAAAAGTCACCTGTTAACAACAGCCAATTTTGTGGTTTCCATTGAGCTGCCGTTGTTCATAAGTTTGACTGCATGTGACAAACTGATCGGGTTACCCAAAGTTATTACTCCATTTCTCGAAGTTAATTATTCCAGCAATTATACGTAATAATACTGAATCACCAAATCAACACAAAACCTTGCATTATATCTATGAGTACAAAAATGACGCTAAGTCGCTCTTTGTAGGTGTAGTGCATTTCCCCATTATTACCGTCATCATACATTTCTACTCCAGCATTTTTTTTTGTTTTATCTTGGGTGTTTTGCTCTATTTATGTCTTCTTGAATCTACAAATAATTGCTACTGAAATAAAACATCCTTCCTGAAGTGTAAGTTCCAACAAAATCTTCAATTCAGAATTTCCAACTTCTTAACTCTTTACAGGTTGAGGGATCATCACAAAAAACATCATTTTTCACACTGCAAGAGTTGACTGTTTTCCTACAGTTTTCATATGTTGGTGTTTTGAACTTCCCTTATCACTGCATGCTTGTGACACTTATTCTCATCATACTCATAGGCATGGTTTCTACAAAAAATAAAGAATATCAGTATGTCTATATTCTAAAAATCATTCAATTTGCATAGAAAAGCAGAATAATTTGCTACCAGCAGAGTAAAGGTTCAAAACTTTGATAACATTATTAAGATAAAAATGTGTACAAAGACACAGTGTCTCAGGTAAAAAGCCAAGTATAAGCTATTAAGCACAATTTCCACTGCTTTCTCAGATTCAGCAAAAAAAATCAGAGACAATCCCTTCTTTTAATAGTGCTATAATTTTGTTGGATTTAATTTTTTAATAACACGGTTCAACTATGCTTTGGGTCAGTGCTATATGACAGAATCTACACTACCTTGCTTTGTGATACTCTAGTTTATAAGGTTATGCAATCTTACATAACATACTGATAAGGATTTCAATACTGCCTGGGGCAATCAATAATTTTTAAAGTGCAACAATAAGAATTTAAAGGTCTCATATTTCAACAACAGGACCTTTATAAAACAGAGGAACAAAATAAAAATGAATTATAGTGTAGGCTCAATAACTAGTATGTACTTTTCTTTGAAAGGACAACTTCATATGCCAAATATATAAAAAGACAGATTTCATATACATTTTGTTTATATAATAAATCAAGTGATTTTTTTGTCTAAAAGGACACATATACTTGCTAATATTATACCAGTGTGGTTTTAAAGTTATTTCAATTTTGTCTGCTAATAACAGATAATTCATGAGAGTTATTTCTCACATTATTTTTAAAAGTAAGCATTGTTCTAGACATTCATGTATTATGGTCAATCTGAACTTTATAACTTGAAAAATCAAAATAAATATATACCATTGTCTTAATTCATCTAAATAATATTGGGAATAAATTACACCTTCCATTAAATGTATTAAAGGCACTGTGTTAAAAAAGAACACAATTAAATGGTGGTTTCCTACAATGGCATGTACTGCACAATTTTATGACAATACTGGTCATTAATCAGCAGGTGGCCAAATTTTAATTGCCCCTCAGGGGATTATCATACTGTCTGTCACACTAATCTAGAGCAACATACCAACTACTGTACAAGCATCCACTTGTTTTATTTATTTTTCTTGTGAATTCTAGTAAATGTACTGTAACTGTACATCTAGAAACTGCCAGTCAGCAACAGATAAATAGTATTTGGTTTATTTATATGTGAGCTAGGTGCTTGACAATTTGAAAAAATATTTTAAAAAGCTACAAAAAAACCACCCTACATTCAAATTTTAGAAATAAAACTTTAATAGTGAAAATAAGGGATGTACATGTAGTAATAAGCATGTAGTTATTAGACTAAGTGTGAAACATTGTGAAATTAAGCTAATAATATACATTAAATTTACATGTTTCCTTTCACCATATAACAAAAAAAATTAAATTTTTTTTTATTTGTTTTACTAACATGATAATAATTGAGATAAACTGAAACATCAAAAACTTTCAGAAAGTTACATTTATCACTGCATTAGGTGCATAAGAAACATCATTTAACCGTTTAATACCACTCTGGTAGAAAGTGTTCCCGCCTTTGTTTCCAGCACAGATCATGATCATTCTGCCCAGACAGAAACCCCTAATATTTTCGTTTGAAAGTTTTTAACAAAAGCTGAGAAAAATTAATTACTACCTTTACCTAATTTGACTTGGCAGCTTCTAGGCCGAGGATTTTCCACAGAAATGATGTCATATTCACCCGTATTCAAGGAGGTCTGAAAAGGAATATGTAAAACTTGAAATTTTAACAAACTGAGTAACAATCCCCATACACATAATTGTCATGCATATATAAGCTGGAAATAATGGAATCACTTCCAACTTCTTTGTTACAGGGGTATAGTAAACAGAATTCTGATGTGATATAATATTAATCTATGGCGTTTTCTGCAACATCCCTAACCATGGTAAAAATGAAAATTCTGATGACAATCCATGACAAAATTTTTAAGTCCCAGGAGCACATTGAATACTCTTCATTATCTTCTATAGAAAAATGAATTTACAGGTAGAATAATGAATGATAGAACAGTGTTTGATGTATACTTTACTTTCATTCCTTTGCCACTGTAACCTCACTTAACACATTCTCAGAACACTTTTCCTATTTTTTGCAATTTAACCGTAAAAAATAATGCGCTATACATGTACAAGACTTAATATAATGTAATGCAGTTCTTTTGATTTACAAATAAAAAGCAATGTAAGAAGTGTTTTTCATACAAATAATTGCCAGTTTCACCGGTAAGGGATTGCTCTTTATAATGTAAAGGCTACAAGTAATTTGAAATACAAAGTGCTCCAGGGACTATAAATTTTTGGGTCATTTTAAACGCCTGGAATATTCCGAAATAAGAGGTATAATTGATTTTGGTTCAATCTAATGTGTGGCTACCATTTTCACTTTGAGGCTCCAAAAGGTATTTTTGGCTGCAGCATCATTGAAGAATGCAGACAAAACATAATTATGATGTCAAAATGATTGTAAAGACTAACTGAAAATACTGGGTTTTATAATCAGTTACTACCTCAACATGCAACTGGGGCTCCCTGATAGAAAATGAACTTAGTACACCTAGGCACGTTCCTTTCTTGGGCAAAGTAGGGCTCAACTGTAAAAAATATTCATCGAAAGTCTTCAACTAAAGTAACTTATCATTTGATTCAATGAAACAAAAATAAAGATTAACTCAGGCTGAGAGTTCCATGAATGGTGGACAGAAATTTAATTTACATTTCATTACATAAGTAAACAATTTAAAAATTAAAGAATTTAATCAATTAATATTTTCATTTTCTTCAATGACATTACATCATAAAACATAGAATGACTGCTGTAAAAAAACTACATCGTAGGACACTGATGGTTGGCGACACCGCTATGCTGAATACATCACTATGGAACATTCATAATTATGACAAAGAGAAAAAATAATTTTGGAGGCAAGTTTCATCATATATCATATGCCATAAAAGATTGATTTACTGTAAACCTAGAATTGTTCTCGGCTCCATTTTTTGGCATTGTATCGACGCCGTACATTTACACGACTACAAAAAATTAAATTAATGCTCGCGTTCCATCGGTATCACGAACTCTGTGAATATTAAATAGCAAAATCCTTTTCTAATACTTAATTTTAATACACAGTGAGCAGATATCGCAGTCTATTGCGTTAATATCAACTTTGGCAATTTGAAGCTGATTTCAAGTTCACAACAAAAGTTGATTTATCACTTATCTTTTATATTACGTCACGGTACGACTGTGAGCTGTAATCGTGCACGGAATTAATGAATTTGTATATGTATTTTCATTCTAAAGTAAGCATTCAAAATGTCATAAATTTCAATCAGACGAATTACGATCGTTTATTCTATATCTTTTTTATATATCCAATTAAACGTTATATCCAACGTTTATTTGCAATATGTGACTGTACAATATATTACCATATTGGCAGCACATGCATACAAAAAAATCCTGTATTTTTCCCATATTTGGACGGTACAACAGTCCCATGTTAAACATGCAATAAAGCCCAAAACGTGTGAAAATGATCCAAATGAAAATCGGGTGAAGTATATAAGAGTTCTGACCCTTTTAACGGCAAGTTTAATTGTCTTGATATCAGGATTATTTGTCGTTTGCTGGTTAACACAAAGGGGTAAAAATGCAAGTCATGCCAATGTTGTAAGATTTGGATATTTTCACAAAATTTATCGCTGGTATCTTTTATTGAAGGAACAAATTATATTTGCATTCGTACTAGTTAAGCTGGGAAAATACAGAAAAGACAGAAATACAATATTCAGTGAATCATTTTTAATTTAAACTAAATAATAGAATAAAAAGTTTATTTAACATTGTCCTGTACAATACGAGATAGCTGGTAGCTGGTACAGCTGGTACTCGTCCAAATATATCTCCGTATTGTACGGTTTAACCTAATAATATGTATCATACAATGTGACAACTGGTCAATGGATGCACAAAGTAAGTTACAGTCATTTTCATAAGTCTCATTTTCTTGAGACCCCTTTAACTGCGGTCATTAAAACATTTTGTATTGTGTGATATCAAACAATGCATTCATAGTCTAAATATTGGCTTTCCGTTAGTCACACTTTTCTCACTTGAACAGTGGATGTAACAGTGGCCTGGTAATCTCAGTTATTCAATACAGTAGACATAATTTGTTTTTGTACTGTTTAACAGTCTACTACTTCCTAAATGATGTACAATGTACAATATGGGAATTAAAAACATACATTGTTCTGTCCGGTACCTGTTTTAAGGCACAACTAACAGAGATAATTCTTCAAAAAATTGTAAATTCAACAAACTGACCAATATCGCGGATACTAGCAAATTGACGAGGTGGACAAAAATTAAGATAGAAACTTTTTCATTGTAAGTAACGATTTTGCGACTAGTTAAGTTTGTGGATCGACTGTGTTGCTAATTTCGCTTACTTAAAACGAGTGAAATAATTTCTAGGTTTACAGTATTACCAGATTTTTGCAAAATCCCCGGGTTTTTGGACAACTCACTGGTAGATATATGTTTTTAGCAGGAAATCCTGCATTTCAAAGCTTTGAGGAAACATGCGTCACTAATCATCATGATCTGCAAGCTGATACATTTAAAGCGTTGCTTGTTATGCACTCATCCAATCAGAACACAAGAGGTTTCCGATAATTTATCACAACATCAATGCATAATTGCATGGACATCTGCCAATCGATGTGTAAATTTGTTTTTGCGCTGATACAAAAACATCAAATCTTTGAATTTTGTTAAACTTGACTGAATGATTTAATTATTCGGCTTAACATCTATTTGAAAAGTTAATGAATCACCACTTACTACCCTCTGGGCAATTTACCTAAGATGATAGTGACAATTAACACAAACTCTTCTCAACAAATTAGTTTCGTCGCCTTATCGACAGTACACAATACAAGTACTTCTTCATTATCGATATCACGTTTTTTTGCCAAATATCTTTGCTTCTATGTGCACAGGAATACCTCTGAAGAAACTTGCATAGAATTCGGACACATGCTTTACAAGTAGGATGGTCCCCTGCTACCGCGGTACTTAAGTTTAGCGTCAATAAAGCATAATAAAAAGAACTTATCTATTTAATATTCCTAAACTTGGATAAACTGTTACATCTTAACTTTTAATTCCTGTAGATATCCAAGTTGAAGTCCATGTGTTTTTGAAAAAATATCAATGTCAATCCTCCATGTTGACAGCAGGTACTTCCAAGGGAGTCCACTCTGCGACCGCGGTAACTCTGTATTGACTATAACATTTGAAGTATGGTGTCCATAAATGCACACAAATTTCAACAAATATACGGGAACACTGTTTAATTCTGAAATGTCTAAAAATAGCACTCAGAAATATTTTGGTTGTTTGTTTTTTTACCAATTTTGTTGAAAAAAAGGTGACTTGTTCTTTAGTCAACCTTTAAACAGTGAGGGCACCTAAACACAATGTCCCCTCTTCAACACCCTAACTTCTGAGCAGTTTTTCAAGTGTGTCAAAAGTGGACAAAAACCACAGATCCCCAGGTTACAAATTCTTCTGTTTTACATCCCCAAATTTTAAATATTGTAGATCAAAATTTACTTATTAGGGTGTCAAAATATTTGACATCAAATAGTTTTACAAACAGATGGCCCTTATTCGCTTCCGTATTAATTTTTGTCATTGGCGGGCTATGACGTCATAGCAGACGACCTTGACTTGTAAAACATGAAATCGGAGGTTTTAGGTGAAATTAGGACATAAACAATGGCAGACAGGTAAAAACATGTTAAGAAATGGTACATTTTATGAATATTAATGGAAACTACTAGTGATGAAGACATTTTTGGTAAATCCACGTGCACGTGAAAAAGCAGCACTTCCGCTTTCGATGAGGTAAACAGTCGACAGACGGCGCTACGTATGCAAATTAGTAAATTTTCGGATTACCACGGTTGCATCCAGGACGCGGTAGCAGCGGGGACTGCTATACTTAGCAGTAAATCATATTTAAAAACACAAACTCGTAGGTACACCCGCATAAATTTGTAGGATTCAATGCTAAGTCATGGAAGCCAGAACTACAATAGGCAATACAATAAATATAAGCTATGAATAGCTTAGCCCAACAAATTGTGCGCCAGGGCTTTTTGTTATATACGACAGCCGCTCTTCTGTAAAGACAGACATCTAGAGTGGGGGAACCTATGCTGGAGGTATTTTGAATGTATATCAGCTGTTTAGAAAGCAGGAAATCCTAACCATTTTTATTTACCTCGGCTAAAACATAATGTTATCCCTGCTAAATCGAAACAAGATGTTGATGTGCTTCATCACGTGACTATGTCCTTCTGGGAGCTATTGACATGACACATGTCAAAACTTGAAATTTCACCATGAAGGGAACCAATGCTGGTGGTATGTGATATTTGATAACCAACAGGCGGGGAACAGTTTTTAGAGCCTAAATATTAACTAACAAGAGATAACAGTTCCATAGAATATATATTTTTATACAAAAGAATTATCAAAATTGCTAATTTTAACTGGTTGATTCTGATGTCTATATTTAAGAATTTTTCTAGCAAAATGGACTGAGTACAAACGTATCGGCTGCTGTGACGGCACAGAGCTGCATGCGCTGCTATCACTACGTTTGCTGTTAAAGCATTTCGTCAACTGTAAATGCTGACTATACTCTGAAATTTATTTCTTCATCTGTTTTTCACTAAATAGCCGTTTTACTGAGATACCACCAGCATAGGGATACCACCAGCATAGGTTCCTGGTGACCACTCTATGTAATATCAGTTTGTAAAATCGGTCGGTCTTGCAGTTGAAATATTGAGGCTATGAATAGCTATGAAAGACCAAATAATTAGGCTATTATGCAGCTTATTTTTTGTACCAGAATAAAGAACAAGATAATACCAGTTTAATATAGTGGGTTTTTTTTTAACTTCAGACTTGTCAGTTTTTGTGATGAACAGATGAATGGAAATCTCCTTGTACTCTACATTTACGTAGTGACAACCCTTTAAACTCATAGCGCCACTTCAATTACATTTTATTTTATATATATAACAACATTTACACAATATCTATGCGTACCATAACAAATATTCACCTGTTTACATCAAACGATCAGATTTGCAACATTTCTGCCACCATCTTTTGCAGCTTCCGTTAAATGTTTATTGTGCGGAATTCTGCGGGCCTATTTGAGGACCGAAAATGTTCACGAATATATTATGTGGACTTTAAAATCGATTTTGTCATTATAATTATTAGTACATATATCAATAGTTATAAGTAATCGTCAATTTCCCGTACATTTAATTTCAACGACAGGCTTCGTACCGCACTCGGAAACTCGTCAAACAAAGACTACAGTATAAAGGTCGTTGTCTAAAAATAAATAATCAGGCCCGCACAATACCCGTAGAATAAACTGGTCCATCCAGCCCTCTTGATTGGCTACACGGTTCCCGAAAAACGTTTCACGGTTAGAGTCATTCTGATTGGCTACACGGATTTAACTAAACTGAAACGAGAACCGTTTACGGTGCGGTAACCGTTAATCGGTAATCGAGAACGCGCGGAAGTGAAACGCTGGCGGTACTGTAACAAAACGTTTTATAATTTTAGCAAATACAGTTGGAAAATTGCCATGACCCAAAATCTTACGAAGTTTGTAAACCACATCCCCATAAAAATCGGGTTTTGAAATACCTTCTCGCAGAAGAGTCTTTAGATTACTATTGAATTTCAAAACCAAATCAGAATTACGATAGTAAAATTTAGCAAAATATTTACGCAATTTGTAATAACGGTAGCCCTGTTGAAGAAGTTTATTTGTAATATATTGATTACGTTCATTGAAATCCTCAACATAACTACACGCTCTGGCAAACCGAATTAACTGAGAAATGTATACCCCATAAGATGTAGCATGAGGTACATCCCCATCCAAATGGGGGAAATTTACAATACTAAAATTAAAATCATCCCTCTTGTCATAAATTTTGGTATGTATAATATTGTTATAAATAGAGAGATGTAAATCTAAAAATGAAGCACCAGTATCCAAATTCTTAGTTTTAATTAACTGGAGTTCCCGGGGATAAATAGTGTCCACCAATTGACCAAAAAACGGGTTATCCATATTAAGAATATCATCCAGATAGCGTGATGTATTATTAAAAGCAGTGATAATGTCTGCCTGCGTGTCTGGAGAAAGACTCAACATAAAGTCTCTTTCATAACAATATAAAAACAAATCTGCGACAAGGGGTGCACAATTTGTTCCCATGGGAATACCGATTACTTGTCTGAAAACTGCATTCCCAAACCTTATATAAATGTTGTTCAATAAAAAGGAAAGGGCTTTACAAACTTCGTCACAGGTCCACATAGTATAATGTTTAACAATACAGCTAGTAAAAAAAGCTTTATCGAAATTGCAGGCGAGAAATGTAACATTCTCCCTGGCAAAAGTCTTTTGAATTAGGGCAGTTAGCTTGTCATTTATCAAATTATGTGGTAAAGTGGTATACAGAGTAGAAAAATCGTATGTACTGACTGAAGTTACTTTGTAATTATTAACTTTAATCTTATCCAGGATTTCGCCAGAATTTTTGATCGACCAAAATAAATGTTTACCAGAGTTTTCGTATACTTTATCACAATATCTTTTCACGTGGGCTTTTATAGCAGTTAGGCAAGATGTTAATAGTTTTGAAATATTTGTAGTGGTACAAGAGCTTGAATTAGCGATGAAACGAGCTTTATATGGTTGTTTATGTAATTTAGGAATCCAGTACATAGTAGGAAGTTTAATATGTTGATCATCTATACGAACTTTCAAATTAGAAACTTCACTGATGTGATCAGTGACCACATTTTGTTCAACGGAAGGACTCAATATATAAGCTTTAGTGCTATTTAGTTCGTTTTGTAAAACATTAATATAATGTAGGCGTCAAAACCAACTGCAGGTCGGACAAAATGTCGAGGTAGCGATGATTGGTCGCCAACTGTGTAATTAAGTTTATATCATTGTAAAATTTATTACCGTAACGGTGATTTGCTTTCAAATTATTTATATAGTTTTGGATAGTATTACATTGTAATTGCGTCTAAGACTTAATTAGTCGAAAACAATCGCTACCCCGACTAATTGTCTGACAAAAAGTCGAGGTAGCGGTGATTGGTCGCCGACTTGGTAAGTAGTAATTGTTAAATGTTAAATGTATTTGAACAAATCCTTGATTTAAATGATCAGTGAAATAATTTGTAAACTTCAACGAAATGAAATGTTGACATTGTTTGAATGACAGAACATTTAAATAAACAAGACTACCACGGTGACAACTAATCTGCTGGCTGCATCGTGGCTACCACCACGCTACTTTTAACGGGTAAAGCAGTTGTTACGATAACTGACTGTACGCCCGCAATGTCGTTATCAATTCATCACACAAAATGACAGTCTGTCGTATTGGCATCGGGGTGGGTAATTTTTGCTACTGTTAAAACAAAATATTCTTCAAAAAATAATTTTAATGTACTTTATAGGCATAGTTGGTACTTAATAAGCAATGGGAAATACACGATCAGCCTTAGGCCGATACAGTCGTAAGACTTTACAGACGAGGAGTGTCATACCTGAGGTTTCATTCACAACAAGTAGTACCAACAGATCTAAACGTAAACTTGAAAGAACACCCATTAAATCGCCATTCAAATCACCATTTAAATCTCCGTTATACAAGGCATGGAAATCGCCACCGAATAAATTCAAGTTAAGAAAGACACTAACCTAATATTCTCTATCTATATTTCAGGTTACCTGTGAAACAAGTTTTAAGACTTAAAGCATTCATATCCTTAAAGCCCCGGTTTCACATACACTAACTCAAAACACTGATTAATATTTTATATATGTATGAGTAAGAGTATTATTTGAAAGCACCATTTCAAATATATTAAGGTGTACTAATATACCCTTCAATTAAGATTGTTCTTTTCATTGTTAACTGGATCATGCATCCTCTATATGCTAATCTAAAGATCATTTACAATAAAATAACCACACTTTTAAGAGCTGTATAAAATAATCAAATAAACATTTATATCAATTTATTTCAATATTCAATTAATAAATTTGTGAGAAGTACAAGATATTTTAAATGAAAAGTTATAACCGAAGTTTGCAGTCTGGGCGTTCCATCTTCTTTGTATGCAAACAAGGTATACTACTGTTCATGTTAAACTCAATGTATTGTCCGCAGAATGATAGATAAAATATGTATTTTATAAATAATATTTGAAATGATGGTTTGAAATTCTACTCTAAATCTTTAACGAACAATAGCTTTGAATGTTGTAAGTGGAAGAGGAACTTCAAGCGCTACATAGACAATTTAACATCACATTCAAACTAGTGAATTGCGTATTCATTTATTTAATATCAGTAATAGAATTTACTTGTTTACTGAAATGTTGCCTTATTTGTGCCTAGTGAATAGGGTTTTATCCCAGAACACTACCGCAGCACCGATAAGGTGCTGACCCAGTAGGTTTCCTTTCACGGACCCTTAAACACCTCTTTGAGCTGTATGTTTTACCACAGCTATTGCACAAGTGTAATGACTCGTTCATAATGATTCTGCAATACAACAATGGCAACAGATGTGTTGATTATTGATGAGTGTTCCATGATTAGTGAAAAAACATTTGAGTCCATTAAGAGTGTCTGTGAAATGAAAGATCCGAGTAAAATATTTGGCGGTATCCAAATTATTTTAAGTGGTGACTTTTTCCAGCTGCCACCAATTCCTAATAGAAGGTACAATGATGATGGTAGCTATTGTTTCAAAAGTAAACACTTCCGAAATGTTTCCACATAAGGTTACATTGACTGAGAATGTTCGTCAAAATGAGCAACTGTTTGTTAAAGTAATAACTAAAATGTATCAAGGTAAGTAATCTGAAAGTGGAGCAATGTTAATGAACAGTGTGAAAAGAGCATTACCAACTAATTATGACAGTGTGAAATTATTTTCTACCAATATTTTTGTGGACGAGTACAGTCGCAAGTGTTTATTGAACTGTCAGGGTGACATGTACGAGTTCAAGGCAACGGATTCAGGTGACACAGCAGAACTAAAGAATCTTACAGCTCCTTTGACACTATGGTTAAAAATTGGATGTCTTATTATACTGTTGCGTAATCTGAGTAACATCCTCGTGAATGGATTGAGAGGAATCCTGACTGATGGTACTGACACAGAACTGACAGTAAATTCCCCCACATTGAGCCAAACAACAAGCATACGTAAAGAAGCTTTCACAGGTAGTAACTTAAAACATTCTCATGTTGTAATATGTACATATGTATTTGTTCAATTGTCTGTGTATATATTTTATAACAGCAGAAAGATCAGTAACCAAACACAATGCTGATAGCCTGACCACCAAGACCAGTTGAGGAGGAAAATTAACCCATACACCCAAAACTACAATATCACCATGTGCACAGACTGTATGTTTAATTTCAGCATCAGTACGGGTGTTATCCAGTATGCCAACTCTGGTTTTATACATACATGTATGAGTAAATGAGAATGCATAAACTTAGGCCAGATGCACTGTCATTCATAAAATTGGCTAATCACAAAATGTTTTGCTTCATTGCTGGTCACCAGGAAAACTTTAGATAATTTTTCATATTATGTTACTGTTCTATAAAATTCATTTCTTTTTCAGTATTTGATCCCAAGAAGAGTGCAGACATTGCCACAAGACTACAGTTTCCGGTTAAGCCTGCATATGCATTGACTATTCATAAAGCACAGGGCATGACACTGCCATGGTAGTATTATCAATTATTTAAACAGAAAATTAATAGTTCACGAGAAATACACAACATGTAGTGACATTTGTTAAGTGTTTTGCACCATATTCCAATTAACTAATCTCAATAGCCTTATAGTAAGACTTTGCGAAATCAATGAAAGCTTTGTGGTAGCCAGAATGTCAGCATTACCCTACTGCAAAATTTTGAAGGATGATGTTTAGAACTTTGTTTTAAAGTGTGCTGCCCAGCTATTATATTTTTAGTTATTGTAATATTATTCAAAATAAAATTATTTCAGGGTTGAAGTTGATTGCCGTGATTTATTTAAGACGGGTCAGTTGGGAGTTGCCATGTCGATGGCTAAGTCATCAGAGGGGTTGCGGGTGATAAATTTTCATCCAAGATACATCTTGCGTCCGCTTGATGCTGTACACGAGTTCACAAATCTGAGAAGTGAGGACACACTTGAAGACATGACCTGTTGCAGGTTTAAATGGTATGATATGCATAATTGCATTATAATTACACCATGCTTTACCCCAAAATCCTGACGATAATGATGATAAAAAGGGGAAAAAAAACATTTTACTAGTATAATATTGTCAGTACCATGCTAATTAAAAAGGAAACAAACTAGTAGCAATTATGAGTAACATTTTTTTATTATCATATTATTTTTTATATGAAATTAATTTACAACATTGTGAAAAACAAAACAATTTAATACATTAATCTTAAAATGAATCATTTTATTTTTGATAATTTTGTTGCAGACTGTTGTTTTCCACAATGTAACAAATTTATTTCACTTCTGAAATCTCTTTGAAGGATTTTTGACTTGACATCATACAAAAGAAATACAGTACCTTTACAATCGAATGACCTTAAAATCACTTGCACTGCAGTCAGAGCTGGTTACTTTTGGTGTTTCTTGCATTGGATTTCTTTGAAACAATGTTTTGTCCAACAAGGATGCTGTGTTTGGCTCTTTGGTATTGTAGATCATTTGGGTTGGAATTCGCTCCATTGTACGTTGATCTTTGCGGATTGAATACATTTTCAATCACATCAGAGTTTACAATTCCTGGTGTTATGTACATTGTGGAGGATTTCTGTAACACAGTGGAGCACAGGGCAATGAACCCTTGTATGCAAGATTGTATGTCCTCCATACACTGTTTCTTACTATTTTCCTTTTGTAAAATATTGTTATTGTTCATGATAAATGTTTGCCACTGACAGAACCATGTACTCACAGACTTTATTATACCCCCAAAACGAAGTTTAGGGGGGTATATAGGAGTCACCCGGTGGTTGGTCGGTCGGTCGGTCGGTCGGTCTGTTGCATTTTCCTTGTCCGGAGCATAACTTGAAAACTACTAGTTGGAATTCAATACAACTTCATACAATGGTCAAGCACATTGAGAGGAAGTGCAGTGCACAAGAACTATAACTCCATCTTGACTAATTACAGAGTTATTGCCCTTTGTTACTTTTCCTTGTCCGGAGCATAACTTGAAAACTACTAGTTGGAATTCAATACAACTTCATACAATGGTCAAGCACATTAAGAGGAAGTGCAGTGCACAAGAACTATTACTCCATCTTGACTAATTACAGAGTTACTGCCCTTTGTTAGTTTTCCATGTCCGGAGCATAACTTGAAAACTACTGGTTGGAATTCAATACAACTTAATACAATGGTCAAGCACATTGAGAGGAAGTGCAGTGCACAAGAACCATAACTCCATCTTGACTAATTACAGAGTTATTGCCCTTTGTTACTTTTCCTTGTCCGGAGCATAACTCTATCTTGAGTATTTACTGAGTTATTGCCCTTTGTTAGTTTTCCTTGTCCGAAGCATAACTTGAAAACTACTAGTTGGAATTCAATACAACTTCATACAATGGTCAAGCACATTGAGAGGAAGTGCAGTGCACAAGAACTATAACTCCATCTTGACTAATTACAGAGCTATTGCCCTTTGTTACTTTTCCTTGTCCGGAGCATAACTTGAAAACTATTAGTTGGAATTCAATACAACTTCATACAATGATCAAGCACACTCAGAGAAAGTGCAGTGTACAAGAACTATAACTCTATCTTGAGTATTTACTGAGTTATTGCCCTTTGTTACTTTTCCTTGTCTGAAGCATAACTTGAAAACTAATATTTGGAATTCAGTACAACCTCATACAATGGTCTAGTACATTTAGAGGAAGTGCAATGCACAGGAACCATAACTCCATCTTGACTCATTACAGAGTTATTACCCTTTGTTACTTTTCCTTGTCCGGAGCATAACTTGAAAACTTCTGGTTGGAATTCAATACAACTTCATACAATGGTCAAGCACAGTGAGAGGGAGTGCAGTGCACAGGAACCATATCTCCAACTTGACTAATTACAGAGTTATTGCCCTTTGTTACTTTTCCCTGTCTGGAGCATTTTTCGAAAAACTACAAGTTGGAATTCAATACAACTTCATACAATGGTCAAGCACAATGAGAGGAACTGCTAAGAACAATATCTCTTTTTAGTTTGTTTGCAAGGTATTATGTTACTACGAACTTCTTCAGTTTATAAAGCAATCCTTTTGGGGGTATTAATCACATTTAGTGATAGCTCTAGTTGTATTTAATCTGATATCATCATGAGATTTTATTGGTCTCATGTCACGGAAAATATCTATCAATCTAGAAGTATTTTCAAGAAATTCAATTACACCATTTAAAACTTGACCCTTTTCCCCAAGACTTCTTTGATATAGTTTCATGGCATGTAACAACTCTAAATTAAACACGTCTTCTGCCAAATGATTACGCATTTTTAACTGAGAATCAAGATGGAAGTGTTCACTAGTCAGCTTCTTATGGGTTTGCAGAGCATTCTGTTGGTCCCAATTGAAAAAGTCTACAAACATTTGCCATACGGTAACTAGGGATGGTTAAAATTCCAGTACATTTGTCATGATTACCACTCTTTAAGATATTGTTCCTGATTTTTTTAACTACATGTGAAAAGTCCATCAAAAATATAATGTCAATGGATGTACACGGGTTTCTTGCAATGTACCTACTAGGCTTATCCCCCAAGCACATGTGCATAAAGAAGCGATTTGCTTGTGCGCCATCCATGCATGTATAGAGAACAGTGAACCCAGCTGAATACACATGAACAACATATACACTGCCTTCCAGAAAAGACCAAATAGTTCGGATGTTTGTACACCGTTTGTAATAAAGTGAGTAAAAGGGAATCCAAATCCATTTGTTCCTAAAAACAATAGCTGTAAAATATGTCTTCCAAGGGTCTTCTCCTTTGTTCCCTGTTTAAGGGCATGACATGAGTCACCCTCCTTTCCATAATCAAATAACCTGAAAGCTCAATAATAACTCCCTTTTTGTCCAATTGTATGTATGTCTGGATTGACATTTCATAAAAAATAATACCCCCATATCTTTCACCTTCATGTATATCTTGTCTGTTTGCCTCAGAATACATCCACTGGAAAATTTCATCATCAAAGCCCGGTTTTTGCTTTATGGCATTTTTGCACAGCGTAAGTAAGGATTTTGATTGCAGGACCAACAACTTACTTTCACATAAAACTTCATAACAATGCAGACTTCTATTGTACATTTGCAAACAGACACCTATGAATTTATGTGACCACCTACGCCCCTTTGGATGTCTTCCAACATATTTTGCTTGTTCCAGAAGAAGTTTAGTCATATTGTCATTTGCCTGTGGAAAAAGTTTTTTTATTCGATCAATGGCTGGTTCTGGTTGTGGGACGGGTTTCAGAGGTTTTACTATATTTTCCTTGTCTTCTGCCTTGTCTTTACTGAAGAGTAAAATGTCATTTTCTGGCATATACGACATGATATGACTTGAGAGTTCAGGGGGAACTACTTTGAGACACATCAAGGACCTCACTGCATAATTTTCACCAGCTCTCTGCCATAATTCTAGTGTATGATAACGGCTTACAGTAACTGACTTGGTAACTTTAATGCTACTACAAAGCTGGACTTTATCGACAACCGTAAAAACTAGTTTCACTCCTTGTTCACTCAATTCGTATGTTTGATCAATATAAACCTTTGACAAATCAACATTTTTGCTAGCAATTATCAGTTCCCAACTCCCATTATCATGCAGTAGTACAGTTTTATTTACACTGTGGCCATTGCACAAACATCCACTGGGTGTTTCACAAATTATTTTTGTTGAGCTCGAGTTCTTTCCATAGTAATTGTCTGGTAGATTTTTCTTAATATCTGCAAATGTAAATGAACTGGCAGGACTGTTGACCACTCGCATCATAGAAATACCTTTGTAAACTGTTTGGAAGACTGTACCAACCTTTCTTCTTTTCCGTTTAACATCAGGATACAGAGCGTTCACAATGTTCAGTAAACACTAATGGACCCGGTACTGGTCCACAATTTCCAGATTCAACATGCTCGAACTTAAAATTTTCATAAAGAAAATTTGTCTCTATTCTCCCGTTACCATCAGGCGTCAATCTTGACAAGATCCTGCGAGTGAAAAATTATTTCATAAGAATTTCACCTATTATCTTGCAGACACTTCAGTGCAACTTTACAACAGTGAAACAGATTAATAATGATAATAAAGAAAATGATTTTTTGTTTAACTAGAGGTCGATTGTTTATACAATCCATGCAAGCTGTAAAGAAAGACCACTGGCCAAAAGGGTCTAAAGCCGTTAAGTTATCAAACCGTTGGCTTTAAGTCAATGTGTGCTAATACAGATGCATTGTACACTGTTCTTTCCTTAAAAGATTTTAATCACAGGGTGGTCTGTATTTGTAGGTGGTATTTTAGCAGAGGTTTAACTGTATTGCTAATTCCATTACAAGCTGCCAGTTTATATACAGTCAAACCTCTGCTAAAATACCACCTCCAAATACAGACCACCCTGCGAATAAAGACCAGCAGGGAGATCATCGTGTACTATTATTGTACAGTAGTCACACCTGTGAATAAAGACCACCTGTTAACAAAGACCACATTTGTAACTTGCCAATAGTGGTCTTTGTTTGCAGGTTTTATAGTTTATACTAATTTATTTAAGCTCGATTGCGAAGAAAGCTTGTAGATTATCGAGTCACTCTCGAGTCCGCTTCCTGGAAAAACCAGTACTGGTGCCTTATGAGGAAGTACGGTCGTGACCCCAGTGGGGCTCGAACCCGCAACCTCCGGGATGAGCGGCCGACACCTTAACCGCTCCCTTCAGGTTTTACTGAATTGATTACCATAATACCTTATAAATTACCAGTTAGAAATTTTCTAAGGAGAGGGCTGTTTGGTTATGTCAGGGCTATGAGTGGTGTTTGAAGAAAAACTGAATTGACTGTTATTTTTAACTTCTCCTTGGAATTTATACACATTATAGTAAAAGGGCTCGGTTGAAACCATACAGAATAAACAATACACTTCAGCCAAAGAATTACAGACTCTCGCCTGTAAATTTAGGCTTTTCACATTGTTCTACACAAATTAAATATATTTTCAATCAACTTGAAGACTGAAGACTGATCTATCACCTTTATTTTCAAAATGCATGGTTAGTTATACATTTTGTTTCTGATTTTGGATCAAAATAGTAGCAAAACCAATAATATGTTTCCTGCCACATAGGTATAGTTTTATTTACCTGCTGTAAACAGAAATGATTAATATACTTAGTATTAAATCGAAGCAGGTTTTAATATAACAATATAGTTGAAGTCTTGTACTGGAAGAAATTGGAGCTACACTGCGAAAAAGGAGCTCTTCTGCCGCAGCTTTAATTGGTAGTTGCATGACACATACTATTCAAGGTAAGTCTAGTAATATGAATGAAGTCGACATACAGTATAACTTGTGTAATTGGTCACCTGCATTCCTTTATGAAGCCATTATTGAAGTATTTTCCCAATTTTCCATTTTCTTATTAAATTACCACATGCTGACTGGCTTTTTAAGACATATTTGACTACATGGCAAATAACTATATAACACACTGGGTTTTACTGTGACATCTAGTTGTAAGCATTTTTTAAAAATTTACATAGGCAGGTGTAGGAGCTCCAAGAATGATGGGATTGTCTCAGCTTTTTCATTGAAAGTGTATGTTTTGATAATTGTACAAGATTCCCGCCCCTGGTCAAAGTTTTTTTTCAAGATCTATTTAATATGAGTTAACTTTGTGATTTTATTTTTAATATTTTATGAATTAACTATTGTTAAATAATGTATGGATGGAATAACTTATTTAAATGTTGATTTTAAACCTGTGAAATGCGTTGTTCATTTTTGCGACTTTCGATTTCGAGGGTAGCGTACAG
Organism: Saxidomus purpurata; assembly: GCA_022818135.1. Lineage (NCBI taxonomy): Eukaryota > Metazoa > Mollusca > Bivalvia > Venerida > Veneridae > Saxidomus > Saxidomus purpurata. The sequence continues at coordinate 38,839,566 of JAFMSR010000002.1, forward strand.
TACACGCGCGGTAAATTGGTATTTACGCAACCACCAAATAATGTATTAGTTCACTAGCAGTGAAAGACAACAGTCCACATGTTGTTAAAATTTGGTTAAGATTTCTGGTATAAAGTTTCTGAGATATTCAAAAATATTGAAAGGTAGCGTTAAAAGTTCCTTTAAGTGTACATGTATATCTTTTCTTTGAAGGCATTTTGTGATTTTCCATTCAATAGGAAAGAACGGAGGTCTTGCTGCTATCCTCAAGGAAACACGGTCTTATTTAATCAGTGTGCACTACCTTGCCCGAAGACTTGAGCCCGCGTTCAAAGACACAGTAAAAAAGACAAAGTCTACGACAGAGCTTTCACTCTCCTACTTGGACAATATTATATGTATAGAAAATCAAGTTAAAACAGGGCCTCAAGAGATCTTTCGGGTAAATTTGCGACTATATGTTCTAAAATATGTTACTAACATACAGTTTAAAGAACTTTTATGTTACCAAAATCTGAGAGCGATCAGCTTTAATTGTTCGTTTTGTCCTCGTGTGTTTGCTTTGTATGCTTGTGTGTGTTGGTAGTGTATGTTTGTGTGTGTACATGATTGTGTGTGTGTGTGTGTGTGTGTGTGTGTGTGTGTGTGTGTGTGTGTGTTGGTGGTGTGCACTTCTGGGTGCTGTGGGGCTCGTTTTGGGGAGGCTGCGTTTTTGGTACGTGGCATTCCCTGTTTGATATTATTTTTGTTTTTAAAGTGTAAATAAAGAAAAAAATCTGAAAATTCACTTTGACTCAAAATATTGTGTCTATAGTTGAAACCCACATGCTCATTATTTTATTTTTAAAGGTGGTTCTCTGTTTATTTTTCAGTCCCTTGGTATAAGACAAGTGCTGCCAAACACGCGTCCATGGCACTAGATGGATGCCTCGTCTATAACGAGCAATTGACAACTTCTTCAAGGCATATGTTCCAATACGAAACCATCTGGAGTCTGCATCACAAGGAAATTCAAAGGCGGAAGGGCTAGCCATAATTGCAAGATATGGCAATGTTATAGTGTTTCTATTATCACTTAATGTATGTTTAGTGGAACATCTCGGCTAACATGTTTTCCAGTGGCAAACTTATCTTACCTGTACAACATCTACATGTACCTATCCGTAAAAGCCAAATTTATAACTGTACCTACTACTTACTGTCAACTGTTCACCATTTAGAATGATTATTTTGTGAATTGAAACAATTTGATTATTTCTATAAATTGAAGATACAATCACGTTCTACATGTTAACATGAATTTTAAAGTGGCACTACCTATATTTAGCAGATTATATTCTCGAAAATGATAACAATTTCAAAGAAGAACCTATGGCGAAAAATGCCTTATTTTACCATAATTGATATAAAGCCTTTCTGTAATAAATCGCATACACCCATTAATTGTACAAAAACAACTCTACATAGATTATTGAATGGTTTACGGTACTGCTACTGCAGAACATTTTAAACAGCTGATATTATCTATAATAATTGGAAATGCATAGCTGAAACTTTTAGGTTAAGCTATAATACTTTCAAATATTGGATTATTTATGTTTTGGAGGTTATTTAGTTTGACATCAGTTAAAGGTTGTGTCCCTTTAACTGGCATTCACTCGAATAATCTATAATTATTAATTGACAGGAACTTCTCATGCCCATGGTTCGTCTTAGTTTGTGTCTGCAGAAGGAGAACATCATATTTGCTGATGCATCAACCCACCTGATTGTCACTTGCTGATGCATCAACCCACCTGATTGTCACAAAGTCCGTACTCGAAAAGTTATGTACAGAGTGAGTAAGCCTGTTAGCTTATAATTTCTAATAAAGGGGCACTCCCTATATCTAGCAGATTTTATTCTCGAAACATAGATTATATGTCCAATGAACGTAGAATGATAAACGAATACAATTTCAAAGAAGAACTTAAGGCGAAATAATTCTCATTTTTTTACCACAATCGATCGTTATAGAGGCTTTCTGTAATAAATCGTATACAACCAGTAATTGTACAACTCTACGTAGAGTTTTGATTGGTTTACGGTACTGCAGTATATTTTAACCCGCTGATTTTATCGATAATGACTGGAAATGCATTGCTGAAACTTTTAGGTTAAGTTATAAAACTTCCAAAGATTCTATTATTTATGTTTTGGGGGTTATTTAGTCGACATCAGTTATAGGGTATGTCCCTTTAAAAGTTCCACCGATGATTTTTGCATTGACGGACAAGTTCAGCGATGGAACATTATAAGCGACAAGATTTGCAGATTGGATCATTTGACACAGATTGCAAATGACATTCAACGAAAGAATTTACAGATTGCTGGTTGTTTGGACCGGACAATAGATCAGAGATCCCCATCTGCTGATTTTACAGATCCCTGTAATAAACATGGCCCGTGTGTCAGGTACTTTGCTCTGTAACACTTTCTGACCAAGATGTTTCCGGACATTCGCTTTGGTGAGACGTTTCCCGTTTGCTAAGTCAGGGAGATTTGCACTTTTTGCCGAGACTTTCATGAGATCCTTCAGTTTGTTTAAGCAAATTGTTTGTGATAGAAACAAAAAAAAACAAAAATAATATCAAACAGGGAATGCCACGTACCAAAAACGCAGCCTCCCCAAAACGAGCCCCACAGCACCCAGAAGTGCACAACACCAACACACACACGCACGCACGCACGCACGCACGCACACACACACAACACACACACAATCATGTACACACACAAACATACACTACCAACACACACAAGCATACAAAGCAAACACACGAGGACAAAAAAACAAAAATAATATCAAACAGGGAATGCCACGTACCAAAAACAATTAACGGAACACAGTGGGGCACCTCAAATCACCATGTAGACTTTACAACTAAAGTAATACCTGCAATATATATAGTCCCTTGAAGAAAGGTAGCAACCAGTGATCCTTGAGAATACCAATACAGGCCTGAAACACTTCAGTTTTATTGCAACGATGTAATCGTGACGTGTGCCTTGTAAATGTTAACGTATATAAAGCCTTGCGCATGTGTCTCCTAGCTAACTACCAGTCTCTTTCCGGGGTGCCGTACTGTAAGAACAACACTTTTCTCCATCCTAAAAACACTGGGGTGCCAAATTTTAGGGAAGCTAACCAACGCTGCTCAACTGGATTCCAAACTACATATAAAATGACAAACCTCTTTATAGCTATCGCTGTTCTTTCTAGTATACACTCAATATTACACAGTGACCGTTGATTTGTTAGAGGAGCTTAACGCGCTCTTCTTTTCATTCTGCGGTAAGAATAACAAAATCAATCCTCAACTTCTTTGCAGCAACAGACTCCTCCGCTAACGCTGAGCTGAGCTTCAAACTTCTTCAGCTTCTTTGCAGCAACAGGCTGCTCTACTAACGCTTAGCATAACCTTCATCTCTCTCTTTATGGGAGTACAGATTCCTGCTATTCTTCGTAGTCAGTTCCATGATGCTTAACAGAGATGTACCTTTGTTTTTACTGACCAATTTTCAAATATGCCCAAAAGACGCTTGAGTACTTGCTTTGGCTGTTGCTTTCCTGAAAGAAGGTGCATCTGTCTCAAATAAGAGTATGATGTCCGTAATCATCTGCAGGGCCACCTGGTAATTGTCAAAGGAGGATACTCTCTCGCTGAAACAGAAGTAGCAATTTGGAAAAACCTCAAGCCAGCTGACAGTGCCTCCAAAAGAATGTAGATGAATTCTCCGAGTGGGAACTGCATTGACCTTCAATAGTTCGAGACGTTTAGCGCTCATCCCTCCCTCATGTTGGCCTGATTTGTCGCAAATGCAAGATGTCTGAGCGAAGCAGTACAATGTATGCTAAACTGTAGAAGCCTTTACCAGTTTTTCTTGCAGTTTCGTGCAACTTTCTGGCCTTCATTAGTTCGATACGTTTAGCGCTCACCTCTCCCGCATGTTGGCCTGATTTGTCGCGCAAATGCAAAATGTCTGAGCGAACCGGCATGCTAAACTGTAAAAGCCGAACCAGTTTTCCTTGCAGTTTTGTGCAACAAAAATATATTTATTGATTAAACAAGTGCTTTTTAACTGAAATCACCTCACACACAACACTATTTAAATTAACCTTCCACTAAATAAAACAATATGTTGATATTGACTCGCGACAAACGACACAAACGGGATTAATCAATGCTTTTTGTGTTGATTAAACGCTATGATTAGAAGAGAATGAAATACGTGCTCTTGGTAAATTAAAAATGGCTCTACATTATTTGCACACAAACCTAATTCAGGAATCATGATTATTGTACATATCAAGCTGCGACTGTATTTCCACTTCCGTTCAGTGACCGCTATTGATAAGTATGTAAGCATATTTGTGACATGTAGTGCTGAGGTCTGTGGCGGGTTTCATTACAACAGTATTTAGACAATGTTTAGGCCATAGTTTATAGCATGTTTAAAAAGACACCATCTTAATTTCAGCAGTATCTGATGCCTCACAGTAAAGTGATAATATATCTGATGTATTCTTATCTGATGGAAGAAGAGTATCTTTGATGTTGTGGAATGTTGCCATTAACACCATTCTGAGCAGTGAAAGTTACCAAATTTTTTTAACATTATTGACATCATCAAGTTTTAGTGCATGTTTAGGAGTATTATATTATTGCCATGTACCCTCTCCTCAATTCCTACTTGATTAATTGATCTGCAGATGGAATCAACATTTTTTAGCTCACCTCGCACAATGCCAGGTGAATGAGCTATTAGAATCGCAATCCGTCCGTCGTCTGTCCGTCTGTCCACCATTTCCTTCAAACAACATCTCTGAAACCACATGGCCAATTTTGATGAAACTTTGCAGGGATATTCCTTGCATAAAGCTCTACCAAATTTGTTCAAATAATTCCATTCCATGCATCACTCTGGTTGCTATGGCAACAAATAGGAAAAACTTAAAAAATCTTCTCTGAAACACCAGGGCCTAGAGCTTAGATATTTAGCATGTGGCAATGTCTAGTGGACCTCTACCAAGATTGTTCAAATTATGACCCCAGGTCAAAACTGACCCCGCCCGGGAGGTCACTTAATTTTACATTTATAGGCTTATATGGGAAAAAACTTTAAAAATCTTCTTTGAAACCACAGGGCCTATAGATATTTAGCATAAAGCATTGCCTAGTAGACTTCTTTAAAGTTTGTTCAAATCATACCCCTAGGGTCAATATTGGCCCCGCCCAGGGGTCACTTGTTTTACAAAGACTTGTATAGGAAAACCTATGTGGTATGTAACATTGTCTAGTGGTCTTCCACCTACTTTGTTCTAATAATGCCTCTTCGGTCTAAATTTACCACACCCATCAGGCAAGTGGACTTGTATTCAGGTGAGGGATATAAGGCCATCATGGCCCTCTTGTCTATGGAAACCGTGAGCAAATGCAAACAGTTTCCTACATTCTGTCTCGGGGGTTGCTTTTCTTATCCCCGGTTACTTTTACTTTCGGTAGCTCTATGGTGAAATAGTTGTGATTTTATAATAAGATCGATCTCTGACTTTGTTTTCTCTTGCATACCGGGGCGGTCATCACTGAAAGGCCCTGCTCAGAATTTATTGTTCTTTATTATACATATTTGTTTCCCACTTGGCATTTATTCCACTAGAATAAAACTTTCCCCAATCATGGCTTTAAAGTGAGTTATCAATAAAGGCCATGCTCATTCAACTTAGATATAACATGTAGTAAGATATGTGTTTTTGGCTATATACTGATCCCTAAATCACGATCAATACTGCCATCATACAGTCAGGTACAACCGCACCTATTCAGAACAAAATCTTTCTGATTGGCAAATTCATTATCTCGTTAAGCATCGTCTTTAAAATTCAAAGCAACATTTAAACCGTCAATATCGTGCAAAATAATCTCAGAATCAGACTCATTGTTTAAATCATGCCTAAAAGTACCATTTACATCCAAAATTTCTGCGTCCGAAATAAGGACTTTTAAAATATTCAAGCTCATCCACAACGTCTTCATCACAATTTAAAGATATCTTACTGCAGATTTCATAATAGCGTGCCGTTTCAGTGTTTGTTGCGTATCGATTGAATACAGGTAATGAATGACTAAAGCGTCTGTGGGCGGAGCTACATTTTACACAGTACGGAGAGCAATCAGATAAACTATGTCCATGGACACAACAAAGGACAAAAAATCGGTCATATTATTTACGGTATTCAATAGTGTTTAGTCGGTCTTTACGTACATGTAGATCACTTATGTGATAATCTAGCGCACATTGTCATCAGAGTCGTTGCGTAAAACTGGAATGTACCTATACCGGTAGTCCAATTATTTAGACATCATGCTTGTTTCTTATTTCTAATTTTTGAATTTTTTATGTTTATTTTTTAACATCTTTGTTAGCATGACTTTCCTCAATGAATATAAAAAAGAAAATATCATAAAAGTGAAAACTGAAAATAATAAATGAGAGGTCTTATTTCTAGGACAACCTGTACTGGTAGACAAGTACATCACATTGCCAATAAGTTGACATATCGCCAGTACAAATGAAATTTACGTTGTTTTATATAAAGTAGTTTCGTTCACTTTGTTGGTGACGATAACATGTACAAGCGTGCCAAGTTTTGATGTTTTCAATTTGTGTTTATTTTATCGACATACGATTGATACATTTACCTGGATCTGAGATGGTACACGGAAGTTTGCTATACTCAGAGTGCATATACAATTTATATAATTTACCGTAAGTTTAAACTGTGGTCACTCATTGATCTAGACATTTTTTTATAAATTTTACGAAGGTGAATTTCGGTTTTCTTGTAAAATACAATCGACGATGATGCAACAAACAACTATATATACATTTCTAATCTCGCTTTAGAAAGGATTCCCCCGTATGAAAAAATATACAGGAAAGATGATTAGGGGTGCTGTATTCTCTGCAGGTTCAACAGTGATATACGAATATAAAATGTCTTAAAACAGTTCATTCGAAACATCCTGCAAGAAATGTTCTTGGAATCATGTTTGTAAAAACGTACGTTGTAAAAGTCAGATTCTATACAAACGTGTCTTCTTAGCACAGCAAACGTTTCAGAGACTTAGCCGAGAATCAACATTTTATTACATGGACTATATTACATAATAGTATAAAATCTTTGTTTCGTATTGATTATAGAACACGCGCAGTACAGTTCGGTTTCGTTTGTAAAAATTGAATAGATATGTTTGTATACAGGTAATAGTTTCAGTACAACTGTTTTAAGAAATAAAATCTTTGTTTCGTATTGATTATAGAACACGCGCAGTACAGTTCGGTTTCGTTTGTAAAAATTGAATAGATATGTTTGTATACAGGTAATAGTTTCAGTACAGCTGTTTTAAGAAATAAACTTTCGCGGTTTAGACTTAACCGATTTTATCCTAAGAATACATAAGCACTAGATTTAGATAATGTCGCAATTGTATCCTGAATATGTGTAAACTTGAATATATAGTTGTACTGTCAGTATAGTAGTCAGCGTGTACGATAGGTATCGATTTGGGCGGAGCTACATCTACGTTATTTACTACCTGTGTGTAATGCAGAAACGGCACGGTATTATGAAATCTGCAGTATATGGGACAGTACAGACTGCTCATGGCTGAATATTATCCATAGCTCTATATTTACATTTTAATTACAATATGAAGATATAAAAAAGAACTGTTCGGTGTTATATCTTCTGTCAAATACTAAGTTTAGGTCTTCCAAAAACAAACCCCGGATGATTGCTTAAATTGCCAAATTACTTGAATAATAATCACTGTATCGAAAATTGCTTCAATGTGTGATAAAACAAAATTTGCAGCTGCTAAAATCTCCCAGATTCTTGAAACGTTTCTACGGAAGCCCAATAGTGACATTTTTTGTTTAAATTGATGTTTTCAACATAAACAAGCTTAAAAGTAAAGATAGTAAGTTGAAAAATCAAGATACCCAGTTGAAAAACTAAGTTGAACATTCAAGATAGATACAATTTTCAACAATACGATCTTGAATTTTCAACTTGCATGTGCTATCTTCAATTTAAAACTTAGTATATTAATTTTCAACATAGTATCTTTACTGTTGAAATAAATAAATTAAAAAAAGTGGCACTATTGGACTTCCGTACGTTTCACTGTTGTAAAATGACAAGATTGGCAGTGACACTAGACAAGTTAAAGTCCCAGAATCTCTTCGAATCCTGCGATACTGTAAAATAAATATACTGTGGGATAATGATAGCACTATGCTCTATCCACTCTATAACAATGTTAACATATTGATTACTTTGGTATTCAAGTCGCTTTTTCACGAAAAAGAGTTGCCAGAAAGCTGTTTTATTTTTTGCAGTTACTGCTCTATATTTCTAACTTGTACATCGATTTAAAAAGTAAAGTTATGAATGATTTTGATACAAATAAAGGTCATTTCCACCGGTAAGACATCTTTCTTGGTAAAATAAGAGCTACTTTTCAATGTGGTCCCGGGACTTTGAACGAAGGGAAATAACCTCTTCATAGCACGAAATTGGTAAAATATTTAAAAAATACAAATAGAGAGTAGACAGCTAAAATATGTATCTAAAATGTTATTATTGTAGCGTGTAGGTCTATGAAATATACTGTATGTTTTCTTCGAGGATATTTATAGATGGCCAAAGGGGGAGCTCTTTAGGTAATTAGAAACAATCATCGAGTAGTGTTTAATAGTAATTTCTCATATTACACCAGGCTATAATTAGGAAATAGATTTTACTTTTGATTGATATACCGGTTAGTATATCACTGTGTGGACATTAGATGCGTAGTAATCCAATGATGAGGGCAAAGGCCTGAATGATTAAATACGAAGAATCTTAACGACAAACCGGTATATCACTCAAAAGTAAAATATATTTCCATTCTAACACGTTTACTTAAAGAAAAAGTTCGAAAAGACACTATTTACTGCGCTTACATGACCTCGCATCTATGATCTCGTAACATTCCGTGGAATTTTGACTGTTCTTTTTACACCTCCATTAAAACCTCATTCGTATTATCTTGTTGTTGATATTACAGGCGAAACCGGAAGTGTAGTACTTTTACAACGATTTGTTTTAATCACGTGACTTCATTCATAACAATGTCAATCCAAGCGTATTAACTCATGTTGACTCGTAAATGTTGTGTGAAAATTACGCGGGAGGGGCTTTCAGCAGCTAAAAAAAGTTCTTTCTAAGGTATACCACACTTTCTAGGAGAAATTTTCAATAGTGTTAGAATGATCCTATTACCCTTGTGCGGATGAATGTCAAATAATATGTTGAACGATTTTTGTTGAACAATCACTGATGACTTTTATGTGTAATACTAGTATTTCTAAAGAATATATTCTTTGAAGTGGCAATGTTATTGTACAAGGAAGTAAAAGCGCAGTTTCATATGTTTGTAAATTTCAAGGAAAAATGTACCAGTCATTAATCAAAATCATTATTTTTATTTGCCTTAGCAAAAGCATCTTAGTGTGCTTTCAGTTTAATGTGTGCAATTTTAACACTGTTCCGTGTTGGTCGGTGACCAACATCTTTTCAGCCGTAAATCGTACCAAACATACTTATTATGTGTCTGCAAAATAAGAGAAGTGTATGTCATTGGTATATACACTTATTTACTAATTATCAAACATACCCTCGTACATTTTATTCAGTTATAACCCCAACAGAACGCATTTGGGTTTCAAATCAATGCGTACGACACGAATGTCAAATTATCTTAAGGTTTTCTTTTAAATTTTAAAACAGCGATCACTAATTTCAGGGTGGTAGGTGGATAGTGAGAGCAAACTTGGTTTAAGTGAGACAAGTGAGAGCAAACTTGAGAAAATTGCGGAAAACGAGTGTTTTAACTAGGTCAACCGCATTCATACCAGGAAAAGTCGTTTTCTGTACGCTAGGAAGTTATTGCGGGCCGCTGCTGCAGCGGCCCGCTATATTTAATACGTGGTGAGTAAAAGGTGCATGGAGACTTCAGCACTAGATCGAATATATGCGTCTCTCTTCATTGAAAAATTGAGGTACTTTTGAGATGAAAACTGTAGACACAGTCAATTTTTTTGGAAAGGCAAGAGTTGTCGTTTGTTATTGAGTTGTCGTTCTTTTGATCACAACTAGTCAGACCGGAGAGGATCTAAAAGGCAACTAGTCAGGCCGAATAATTTAAAGTCTTTTACCCGATATTTCCGTGTAAGCCGCAAGAGTATTGTTTTTGTGACATAAACTATCGAAACATCGTAATACATTATGGAACCAATAGATACTTTTGAATTTTGAATTACAAAACTCGGAATTCAACATAAAAAACAACGAATTTTAACCTGCTAACGCCTCTATCATCAAAAATGTACATACCTTTAAATCGTCCGTTTTATTATATGCGTCTGAAACTAGTCTAAAATACGCGTTTAGGTATAAAACTGAAACTTATCAGCAAATTAACTTTACAGAGATATTGATAGATATCTTTTTGAAATATGACAACATATTTTTATGCTTTAAACACGTTGTAATTGTTGTATTTTATGTAAATGCGTGGTTCGAAAAGGGTACGAAAATGTCTGCATATTTCCGAAGTCAGTTCGTACTTAGGTACGAATAACTAAGAAATCACATAGATCTACATATCTTAAATACGATTTATAAATGTAGACAGAAATGCAATAATCTAAAGGGAAAATCAAATTCATTTCCCTAGACCATGCTGTCATTTACAAAGAACAGATATTGATTCAATATATAAATACAAATAAAAGTTATCGTATTGTAACTAAAACTTTCAAGCTTTACCATGATTCTTTTGATACACTTAATTTTGGCGGAAACATTCATACATACATTAATGTTATTGTATCATAATTATCATTATTATTATTATTATTATTATTATTATTATTATTACAAAATACTACTAGAGTCTAATATGTTAAGTATGAAAGGTAATAGCCTGCTATTTAAACATTCAGTTGTTGTTTTAGACAAGTTATGAAATTTTAATACAGCATGGTAGAGAGGCTCGTAATGACTAGGGGTGGGTAATAATAGACCCGGTACATTGCAATTCGCAGTATTTTGGAGTAAATAAAAAACTGCAATTCCTCCGCATTTATTACATGTAACTTGAATTTGATATAATGCTTTGTTGTTGGTTTCCAAATAATAAATTTTTAGCGCATACGTATATTTCGGAATTCACGCGTGATGAATAGCCATTGAATTCAATATATCAGACCCTGGTGATAGTGACTGATTAAAAATTTTATAATATCTATCTAATAAGATTAATGAAAAAAATCTGAGTATAATAATACAAATGTAAATCATTTAAAAAAAACACAGTTAAAACTTGCTGTAATTTTGTTCCGTGAAAATTAAGACATACCAGGAACGACCTATAGAGGACATACTGTATAAATATTATTTGATAACAGTAAGGTTTCGATACTAAATGTGGTGTCGTGTTAGGTTTTGCAGGTTCAACCAGAATTGGTTTCCTTGAGTTCTTTTGGGGCCATGCCTCAACATCAACCATCACCTATTTCCAAAATATTTACATGCCAGTTTTGTTTGTGGGCCCGCTGTGATACTTTGTATCACAGTTTTTCTTGTATAAATATGCCGTTAGTCAAGGGTTATATGTTACCTTCAATCGGTTCTTTGTTTCCATCCGAAATGATTCTCAGTTTTGAAGTTATTGAAGGTTGAATCTGGTCAGGTGGAAGCTTTCACGAATAGAAACCGGAAGTGTTTCTGCCATTTATCAAAATTTTCACCAAAATCGATAGATTTTGAGGCCAGAGATCGATTGTTTTACGAGAAAATATATAGGAAATATTTACCTGCACTTCACTGCGAGCGTGGATGTTTTCATACCCCAATATCTTCGTTTAAACATATTTTGGAGACAAACTTTATACTTTAATACTTTTTAAAGACAAACTTGTCACGCACGATTCACTTAGTGTACTCCAAAAAAGAAATGGCTGGTACAAATGAATGGAATGAACTGAATACCTTTTAACACCGCATTTATTATTCACAGACCTGTACACATGTACGTGTATATAGGTCCGTGTATAATTGTATGTGATTCTCCTTTGAACACACATACACCAGTGTTTGCTCTACAGTTCTACCTGAGACTACCCCAAACAATTTATTTCTGTCTATTTTTTTTTTTTTTTTTTTTGCTACAATCAAATCATTATATCGTCGATGTAATTTTAAAGAGCCAGGTCATATGCATCTAATTTGTACACGTGCAAATAGCCTCCTTGTATTCTAAATCATATTTTATTAAGTGAAAAATGCAGGATGTCAGCCCTAGCTGGACTAACGTTTCAGTGGAATCTTGCACATTTTTTTCAAGTAAAAATCCAGCTGAAATAGGTGTGTTTAAAAAGGGTAGTGGAAATAATAGCTTTTAACCCAATAAACCAAACTCTTCCTGCTACAAATACGAAATAATAACTTCCCAAATATTCCTTACCCTATTTTGACTGGGAGAGTCAATTTAAAAACACTGCATGCAGGAGTTGCTTCCCTTCCACTGCCGAAATCTCTACCAACAATAACAATAACACAAAGGGAGATCACTGCCAAGAAAGGAACTATTATTTTATAAGTCCATTTTTTATTCTTAAAGCACCAACTTCCAAATCCAAGAAGTGAATCGCTTTCAGGTAATTTGCACGTAGATGAACAGTATTTTAGAGTTTCGGGGTTGATGCTGATATAATGTGGAAACAGAAAATCAACGCATTAATAGTTTCAACATTTATCGACATGTTGCGACCGTAAAGCCCTTTTTAGAACAAATAAATATAAATTTTTATTGATGCTGAATAATTCACATAACCAACGCATCTAGAACGAGGGTACTAGTAATTGTTTTAGCATTTAGATAAAGTACAATATACAATCTCTGTTCCGGAGGCATCCTTTTGTCCATTCACAAGTCCGGCGTATATCACAGATACATAAATGTAGGACACAGGTTTAAGGTCTTACACTTATGGTCCATGTATTGGTGCTATACACCTATCAGTTAAAGAACCAGGGGTGTCTCTGGAATTGGGACGCTTTCTGTAGTTTGCACTGTCCTCCGAAACCTAAAATAACTAACCTCTTCTTGGGTCTTGGGAATCCGGTACCAGCGAAAGAAAAACTGATATACCATACGACATATCTTGGTCGATAAGACTTGTGTATATGTGACATATATACCGTATTAAATATCTTTGACTAGAAGTCAATTCAGTGAACGGATAGTGTATCATTTTTTTAAACATAAAAACACCCTGAACATAGCAGTGATATAAACTGTGTATCAGCTGTTAAAATAGCGACATTTAGAGCGACATAGAAAACAAGTAATTCGCTGATGCCGTTGGTTTTCTAAACTGTTTCAGCTTTTAGCCTAACATGTCAGCCCACAGCTAAAAAAAAAAAAAAAAAAAAAAAATAATATCAAACAGGGAATGCCACGTACCAAAAACGCAGCCTCCCCAAAACGAACCCAACAGCACCCAGAAGTGCACACCACCAACACACTCACACACACGCACACGCACACACACACGACTCCCACACACACACACAATCATGTACACACACACATATACACTACCAACACACACTAGCATACAAAGCAAACACACGAGGACAAAACGAACAATTAAAGGAACACAGTGGGGCACCGCCTTGGAACGGTCAGGGGCAAAAACACCACTGGGCCCACAGCTAAACCTTGTTCATTTCTTTTAGATATCTTAAAGAAGAAAGAATCTAGATATAAAATACAATAAACAGGGAATGTCGACAAACTCAAACAAGTCGTATACTAAGTGAATCGCGCGTGACAAGTTTGTCTTTAAAAAGTATTAAAGTATAAAGTTTGTCTCCAAAATTTGTTTAAACGAAGATATTGGAGTATAAAAACATTCATGATCGCAGTGAAGTGCAGGTAAATATTTCCCATATATTTTCTCGTAGAACAATCGATCTCTGGCCTCAAAATCTATCGATTTGGGTGAAAATTTTGATAAATGGCCGAAGCACTTTCGGTTTCTATTCATGAAAGCTTCCACCTGACTAGTTTCAATCTTCAATAACTTCAAAACTGAGAATCAGAATCATTGCGGGTGGACACAACGAAAGGTAACATATAACCCTTGACTAATGGCATATTTATATAATTTCCTAGCGTACAGAAAACGAATTTATTTCCTGGTATGACTGCGCTTGATCTAGATCTTGTCAAGGCAGACATTCTGACCAAGTTTCATGAAGATACAATAAAAATGCAACTTCTATTGCACACACGGGGTTTTTCTATGATTTGAAACTATGACCATCTTTCTAATCAAAGATGTCCCATATTCGAACTCGACCTTGATTTTATCAAGGCAATCATTCAGACCAAGTTTCGTGACGATCCAATGAAAAATGCAACCTCTATTGCATAAATATTCAATGATTTGACCTGGTTAGCTAGATTTTGATCTATATTACCTATATTCAAGCTTGACATAGACTTGATCAATGCAGTCATACTAACAAAGTTTCATAAAGATCCAATGAAAGTGCAACATCTATTGCATACACAAGGTTTTTCAATTTGACCCCTTGACTTAGTTTTTGACCCGAGCATTCAGACAAAGTTTATGAAATATTCAATGAAAAATGCAACTTATATGACATACACAAGGTATTAGTATGATTTGACACTGTGACCTATTTTTTTTACCTACGATGACCCTTATATTAACTCGACCCAGATTTTTTCACGGCAGTCATTCTGACCACGGTTCGTTATGATCAAGTGAAAAGTGCAACATCTATCAAGGTTTAAGTGTGGACAGATGACAAAAGATAGACGACGAACAAGAGGCGATCACAAAAACTCACCGTGCGCACTTCGTGCTCTTGTGACCTTATAAAAGGTGTCATTCATCATTCATTCGTAGGAACGTGCGTCTGTCCTCCTGTTAGTCCATTATACCCTTTAAACATTAACGAGTTAGAGAAAAAGTAAGCATTATGATTTGCTTGAGTTATTCTGTCATTAGAGGGTCAAAACAGTATTTGTTGGGTGTATCACTCCTTTCTTCTGCCGACATGTAAGGCATGGATTTTAACCTGGGATCAAGGCAAGAACTTTCAAGAAGAAACTGAAGCACATCTGGATCTGCATACCTGAAATGGTTTTTAACTTTAAAAACATATTATTACTAAATAGTCAGCTTTGCAATGTTTTCATGTTATAGTATGTGCCATACGTTTAAATAAGCTTATTGTTTCGCACCAGTTGTTAGTTCTATGTTAATTCCATATCATAATAACATGAGTAATGTCAATGTCACTTAGAGTTCATAGGTAATGGAATCCTGTATGTGTGCATGTTCAGCACATCCTGACAATGTGTTCCATATAGTTTAAAAGTAATGGAATACTACCTGCATGGTTACTTTGTCATGCATGGAAGGATTTTAAAATTACATGGAACAATTGTTGAGCACAGTGAGAGGGAACAGATTGTGAGACACCTCTTTTCGGGGCACCTGTCACTTGTGAGGGACAGCTCTTGGTAATGTATAAAATTGTATATAGTATAATATAATAACGTTGCCTCCGATCCTGTGCAATGGCTGTTTTTTACATTTGCAGCGTCGTTCTCATTAAGTTGTAGAGCAATAAGCGTATGTTCCTTCAATGGATGGATCATTGAAAGGGTTGGAGACTTTGAGTCAGATAAAACTGTTGTAGTTGTCTTTCAAGTATATCACTTTCATGACTTCTTCAGCACAAGTAACAGCTTCTTCAGACAGTAAACTTACATCTTTAGCGTTTCTTTTAACGTCTTTGGTCAGAAGTGATGCCTCTATTGCAGGTTGTTGCTCGGGATATCTTCCAATTATGTCATAGCTAGAGTTTCACCTTGTCTGAACATCATTTTTTTAATTAGTGACCGAGGTGAAGAAATCAAAGCCTGCTTAGTTTTAAGAACAGATGTTGCAAAAGTGCCCCATTGAAAAAAACTGACTATTCTACGAATTCTTCCGAGTAGTATATCCATCTGCTGAACACGAATGCCTCTTTGGCTTTGCTCAAAGCATTCCATATGGGTCAATGCCGCTAGTTTTGCAGCATTTATAACATTTGTAGCATTATATCTTGTCAATGACGGATTACCACCGTTTTGTTTTCCTACTTTGAAGAAAAGTAAGTTAGAAAGTTAGAACTATTTTCAGCCGTACGAGATTCCGTCGTTGCTGTAGTTTCAATAAAATAGTTGTTAATTTCCCAGTTTTCATAAGTAGCATGAGCAGGGATTGTATTTGAGTTGCCTAGAAGTCCACGAATCTGAAGTTTATCTGTAAGAAATGTCTTTTTTACTAATACAATGTTGGAATTACTTTATCAGAAAATGTATACAATTAGGAATATCATATCTGGAATCTAGCACATTTATCATTCTCGTGAATTTTTCGTTCTGCACGATTGAAAAGGGAGGAATATCCTATGCAATAATATAGTTATCCTCATATGTCTGTTCGAGGACCTTACATATTTACTTTTTATCTAAAATACATTGGTAAGACGCATCTGACCACTACATGTAGGCGCGAGCTGGTTGATCAAAAAACGAAACATCGAGAGCCAAAGACAGTGAACCGAATCGAAGATATCCGATAATCCACTAATTGTTGCACCCCTATTGGTATTGGTATAAATTCCTGTCGAATATATGTACTTGTAAGTAGCTACGTGTTCGCCAGGAATATATCCGGGTTTTCTTATAAATCATTTTACACGTACGGCATTCTTTTATTATGTCAATTCTCGAACCAATTTCATAAATGTATGTCTGTGGGTCACGCTGACTCGTTACGCTTTTACATGATTGTAACTTATGTGACAAGAATATTATTGTTGCTTAAATTTTTTTCTCAAAACGGAAATTATTGTATCAAAAATATAGTGCAATCGTCGATCCGCTTTATGTATGCCTTGCCAGTACTTTCCAAATACAGCGGAAATGATTGTGTAAATAAATGTCTTATGTAGACAAAACAAAGTATTAGACAGTAAGATGCCAGTTCTCTATAACTTGATTGAATATCTTAATTCATGTCAGATATAGCGTTTTATCGATTTTGAAAAATACTGAAGGTTTTTTCGATATTGTTATGCCCCTAAGGTAGACATATTAAAATGGCGTTTGTCCGTGCGTCCGTCTCTACAATTTTTCATGTTAAGTCTGTAACTTTGTTATTCATTAAGGGACATACCCTGTAACTGATGCCAACTAAATAACCTTCAAAACACTAATTTTAATAGAATCTTTAGACATATTATATCTTAACCTAAACGTTTCCGCTACGCATTCCAGTAATTATCGATAAAATCAGCGGTTAAAAACATGGTGCAGTACCAACGGTGGGGTATCACGGGATCAAAATTATCTCTAAACAAAAGTAGATATCATAAAAATGTTAGAAAATAGTGAAAGCCGTTTAGCTGTAAATTTAAAATGTAGCCTATCTTATGGAAACATAGAAGTAGTAAAGAACTTCACAGGTATCAATCAACGTCACCTCCCGATTGTGCTGAACACTTCAAGAAACTGACATAATTTATTTTTGAAGTGTTCAACACGATACGAAGGTAACTGTGATTGGGGCCTGTGTAGTTCTATAATAGGTTTTTGTTGCCATAAGAGAGGTTAAAGCTGCTCGCTCTCAGTTACAAAAAAAATGACATTCTTATTTATAAATAAAAAACTAAAGGCTAGAAAAAAAAAGAAGCAAAAATCTAGGTAGGAATTTGCAGAAATCGATTGAAAAGGTCGGTTGCACGGCACCGCTACACTATATGTTCGTATTGAAATTTCAAAGCGTTTGCAACGCTTTTGAATTTGGTAGCGTATTTTTTTTAATTTAGAGACATACGTGACATGAATTAATACTGGAGCCTTTTTATATGACCATATATTCTTAAATACGTTACTTACATACAGTTTGAAGAACTTTATTTTTTTGCCACCCGCCACCTCTGTCTAATATTAGCCTTTCAAACTGAGATACAAATATTCCGTAATCTTTAACAGTGACTTATTTTCTTTGTTCAGAATTGATTTTAGAAAAAACCAATGTCCTTTCAACACGTGTATGTTGATTTTCCGTTTGGGAGCTTGTTACTTCTTCGTTTGTCATCGCATAAATGCGTTAATGCACGAACTAAATAAATGGCTTTTATGAATGAAAACAGACAATTAGTTTGTTGCATTGCATAAAAAAATACCGATCTGTTTTCGATGTTTTGCTATGTGCTTAATTTGTTTTGCTGCATTAACGTAATTAGTAAAGACATAAGGGAGTTTTGCACAACACTTAGTTTTCATCATGAAGATCTTCACGAAATGAAAATGCCGGATAAAACCACATTGATCGTAAATCACGAAACTTAAACGATGCGCTTGGTGGCATTAAACTGCTGGGATTCCTTTCCAATACTGCAATCTATCAACTTAAAACCCAGAGGAAAACAACGGGCAGGCCAAAGAAAAACAAAAACTAATGCCGAGCTTGTTTAGGTAGCCAGAATGACATTTTGAGAATCCCAATCACCCCAAATTTCTTTAGTTCTTTATCGCTGATTTTTTCAAATAAAATGAAACACCAAGCTCGTCTGAACGCAGTTCTTAGAATAAAGTTTAATGACTGTTTCCGTCTTGATGTCCGTGCAGAATTTCTGCAATTTTCAGAATCAGTGTCCGCTAACCATTATTTTTATATAAGTAGTATGGATATTTACATAACTCATTAATACGTTCAACTTCATTACATCATGGTAGAACTTCGAAAGATTGAAATACTTGTCTTGAAACGGCTATTAGATTATATTAAATAGAATAAAAGCAAATTTTCAAGGTTTTCCTGTGATTGAAAATGTTCAAATACATAGACAAGCAGACAAAAACCACTCTTAAGTCAAAATAAAATTGATAAAAAGATAAATTGTTTCGAACCATTTAACCTAGAGATAGAAATAAAAACAAAGCCTAGGGTCACGACCGTACCTCATATGACACCAGAAAGCGGACTCGAGAGTGACACGGTAAACTCTCAGCTTTCTTCACAATCTTGGTAAAATAAAATAGTATAAACTATAAACTAAACTTTTTAAGTGCTTAGATACAAATAGAGAACACTTCGAAAAAGAGGAAAACGATTTTTGAAAACTATTTGATACTCCCCGAATAGAGCCAAAATTCGACATACATTTGTACATTCCGACCCCTGTCGTAGGTTAACATACATTTGAATTTGTTGTTAAAGTGAACACGGGGAAGTCAAATTCTCAGTACAGATTCAATATTTTAGTCTTTTATATTCCAAAAGACAGTAAACAGTAACGTGGTTACTAGTTAAAGCTGTATGACAGTACATTTGTATCATTAATTCACTGAAAGTAAGCTTGTATCTTTATTTTGAAGATTGCAATATTTCTGTAGCTAATCCCAAGACTACTTTATTATGTGCACCGAAACTGTAATCAGTGTTCACCTTTAGAGTTGAATAAATCAGTAATGATAATTCACAAATTGATATGCAACTTCAAAAACAAAATATAAGTGAGAAATGAGTGATACATTTTTCCATTCTTGAAAACAGACGTAGGTGAACTGTTCGGTTAATTTTTGAAACCTTAGCTGTTCGAGAGATGACATGGCAGGCTGAGATATAAGACTTTGAAACGTTTATATGCAAACCCTGTTGTCTTTACGTTTGATATATAGCTATTAAGTTTCAGCATATATTTAGCTGCCTATCCGATATATTTCCAGGTCCTGATCTTATTCTTTATTGTTGCCAGTTCAAGAACTTTAAAGGATATTTCTGCACGATTTGCTGTTGGAATCCTCGCTAATTGTGTGCATGACATGACGTAAATACGTTAGTGGCGCAGCGGGGCGCACTATACTTTCCGTATAATATATTACTGATCTGTATTTGCTGTTTTGTTACTTATCTCATTTGTTTTGTTGCATTAACGAAACTTATTATTGCAAAAGGGATTTCTGCTCAGCACTTATGTGTTCATCTTGAATACCTCCAAGATCTGTGAAAATGAGATAAAGACCCGCTGATCATTAATCAAAATATAAACGATGCCCTTGATGGCATTAAGACTACAATGATTCTTTCCTAATGTCGAATCTATCAATATTGAACAGAGAGAAAATACGAGCTCGTCAAAATACAGTATATTTAATAGTAACGTTGTTCATGTCGAATAACAGGCTCAATAATAATACCTATCTCTGTCTTAGTAACTAGAAAACTATAATATGTTCCGGGATGAATATCCATGATAATCTTTTGTGACCTTTTTCTTGTCTGAGTGTCCGTCAATTCAACTGTCTTCCAAACCACTTTACAAGTATCTCTGCTAACTTTCAGGGAAGTAATCAAAGGATGGTGTTGTACAGTGGTATTTTACATTGTCTGTTTCGTTGATTATGATAGACTTTTCAGTCGTATCAGACATTGTAAACAAAATGGCTTTAAAGTTTTTTTGGGTGGGGTTTTCCTTTTTTTTTTTTTTTTTTTTTAAAACTTCATACAATCACGTATAGAAAGACAAAGCTGAAACAAAAGAAAACTTTTTTCTTAAGGTAGCGATCTAGGGTCGGTTCACTGGAGTTAAATTACCCATTTAGGCAATAACTGAGTTTTTTAAACTTTTTTTTTTGGTTTGTTTGGGTTTTATATTGTATGATTTTATAACTTTCTTAAATTTTGAACGCGAAATAAAGCCATTTTTTGGATTTTTACGACATTGTATGATATTATTATAAATTAATCGTTAAATCTCTTTGAACTCAGTTAATCGACCCCAATTACAGAGCAAGTTTCAAAACGCCGAAATCTAACGACAGTCATAATTTGATTGGGTTATGTAAAACAAAACCCGTTTAAATCCAGCAATTATACGTAAGTACAATTATATGATAATCCATACAATACTAAACCCTGCCAAATCAGAAAAAATACCAGATCCGCCCACAGAATCATTTTAATGCGAGAATTACTACTTTTCCTATGTGATTTATTGCCACTACGGTATTTCGACAAGACGGCCACGTGATATCTAAAGTATTTGAGGTACACTGCGGAAAAAATGGAGAAAGTTGAACGAGATCTTACATCTGCAGTAGAGTCAGCGGGGTAATTGATAATTATTACACTCGAAGCTGTTGTAAACAACTTAAAAAGATGTTAATGGTTTTTAAGCATTTGATTTAGATTTAGACAAATTTTAATCAATTAGTTAAAATTCCGATTTTATCAAAAAAAGTAATTCATTTAGTAATCTGAGCTAATAAGGCGATGAATAAAATTTGACAACATCTGTAAATAATAAGCACAATTATCATGCACTGGCCTTCGTGCAACTGTTCTGTACAAATTATTAGATATAATATACATTTTGTAATAAAAGGTTCTGAAAATTGTTAAAAATGGCTTTGTGAAGAACGCAAATTCATTTCAATACAGTAACTGTGATAGTTAAAGTGCACTGCTGCAAAAAAAATTTTTTTGACCAGAATGATTTCAATAACATGTATTTTGCTTATCAAATCTGTTTAAACTTAAAACTGAATTTAAACTTATTTAAATAAAAGATACCCATTTTTAATAGTATAAATAGTTTTTTTTTAGGTCTGACGCAGACCTTTCATGTATGTTCTACGAATGACTGTCGACATGAAACAGGGGAAAGAAAGACTGTTTACATTCTGCAATAATAATATCTTAAGTATGGTCCTCCGTAGAAGTCTTAGTATGGTCCACTTTGCTGCACATGTCCAGTTTATATATTTTGTGCATCACCTGTGATAACAATCTCCAGATCTCATGAAACTGAAGGACGATGACATTAAAATAGTATGCTTGTCTGGAAATTAACTAAAAAGGAATGTAAAGGAATATTTGGACATTTCATACAACGATAGTGGTCATTGAAAGTGCGGTAATGTAGGAAACATAACTACCAAATCCCATTTTTAATTATCTACATTTTTATGAGATAACGCTAGTCAAGAATAAAACACCAAAACCATTTTATAAAAAATGTGCTTTTACTTGATAATTTTTTTTTATTATACTGTTTTCCTGGATTTGTGTAAAATTTATTACAGTACTGTCACACCCTTACCCCCATGTTATTGTACCACCTCTACATTCCACGTCGTACGTCGTCCGTCCCTCCACCTATTCCTTCAAAAAACATCTCTTCTGAAACCACTGATGAAACTTTGCAGGAATGTTTCTTGCATAAAGCTCGTACAAAGTTGTTCAACAAATTTCATTCCATGCAGAACTGGTTGCTATGGCAACAAATAGGAAAATATTTTCTTCTTTGAAAGCACAAGGCTTAGAGTTTAGAAATTTAGCATGTGGCATTGTCCAGTGGACCTCTACCAAGATTGATAAAATTATGACCCCGGGTCAAAATTGACCCCGCCCGGAGGGTCACTTGGTTATACATATGTTTATATAGGAAAAACTTCAAAATCTTCTTCTCTGAAACCGCAAGGCATAGAGATAAAATATTTGGCATGGAGAGCAGCCTAGTAGACCTCTACCAAGATTGTTTAAATTATGACCCCAGATCAAAATGTTCACCTCCAGGGGTTCAATTAATTTTACATAGGCTTATACAGGATCAACTTTTTAAAATCTCTGAAATCACGAGGCCTAGGGCTTAGCTATTTAGCATGTAGCATTGCTTAGTGGACTTCTACCATGATTGTTCAAATCATGACCCCTGGGTCAAAACTGACCCTGATCGAGGGGGTCACTTGATTTTACATAGGCTTATATAGTCAACACCAAAGGTTCTTCTCTGAAACCACAAGACCCAGAGCAGAGATATTAAACATGTAGCATTTTCTTGTAGATCTTTACCTTTACGGGGGGGGGAGGCGGCAATTGATTTATTTAAATATAGGGACATATTTAAAAAAAACACAAGGCCCAAAGACAGAGCTTAGATATGTTCAATGTTACTAAGCATTGTTTAGTGGACGTCTACGAATTATGTTAAAAGCATTACCCCTTGTATTATAGCCAATGGTAGTCAGGTGAGCCTTCTAGGGCCATCTTGGCCCTCCTGTTTATCGAAAGCCAATCGCAATGGAAATAAAATCAATTAAATAATGCATGTGTCATAATGCTGGTGTTGAAACATTTCAAAAAGTTTAAACCTCTCTTTCTGGTCTAGCTTCTCTGAAATAATTGTGATTTAATCCAAAATCACGAATTATAAGTATACCCTAGGTGCTTTGTTAAGAATAATATACTGAGGAAAACATTTTTTACGCAAGGCCACATGATTGGCGACGTGTTGTTCATTGTGGGATTCAGAGAAACTGAAAGTACTGTATGTTAAATTAAGTTGGTTTCCAGTTGTATATTAAATCTAATTTTACTAACAGCCATACTAGGAAAAACATTATATTACTCAGACGTGAATTTCTTTGAGTAAAAAGTTGAAATTTCCTCTAAGGACTTCAATGTTACTGCGCAAAAGGTTTCACTTAAAAACAAGAAATCTGTCTGGCTTTAAAATGTAAATTGAAATACAATTTTGGAAATTTGCCTTATCGCTTTTCTTGATAAAGAAAATGCAATATCTGTGTTACATTTTCAATATCAATAGAAGCTGAGAATAGGACCCAAAGGAGCATGGGAATCTCTAAGATGTAATCTGTTCCCAAAATGTAGAGATTTCAGTTTCAGGACTGGCCTAAAATTGATACTTAAATGGACATACCCTACATCTAGCCGAGTATATTCTCGAAACAGAAATTATGTGTTCAATGGACGTAAAATTATTTTTTAAAAACAATTTCAAAGAAGAATCTATGGCGAAAAAGGCCTTATTTTACAACAATTAATCAGTATAGATGCCTTCTGTAATAAATCGTATCCACCAATTATAGTGTCCCTTTAAGTTTGCGAAAAAATACTATGAATGATACAAATACGATCGAAGATAGCTGTCTGAATATGATACAGATCAATTCGCATCAAAAGCAAAACATTAAAGCTTTGCAGTAAAATACCATCTGATTTTCAGCTTATTTAATTTTGTCATGTTATATAAATGATATGATATATAATGAAGTACAAACTATTTGCTGTTTTGTACTTTGAAGTCTGCAGACTGAAATTCAAAGGCTAAGCAAGCAAGTTGCAATATTCTTTTGCGAGATATGTGCATATTATTCATACTGTATGAAAGTGTCACACAATTTGTGCTTTACGACTCGTCATAAGTTATAACTACTGTAGTAGATGGAAATGTAAAATATTGTTCTTTACATCGAAAGTTTAAATATTTGTCATTGTCCCAGTTTATTTGCATTGACCATGTTTCTCTGAAACTTCTCGTATTTATTTCGTTTAACTGTCTTATCTAAGCTTGAAATAAATATCTGACCAGACGAAGTAAATAACCAACCCACTTCACTCTGTAATGGCTCATAATGTTGATTTACGAGACCACAATCTTATAAATAGCAAGAGACGCCATATGACTTATTAAACAAACACGATACTGCGACTTCTTTCCACTAAGTTATGGCCGTCATATTCAAATGTTATCATCTGTTCTTTTCCTGTTAACAGAATGTCTATCGTCCATAGCGTATGCGCCAGGTCAGTGTATTGGTTAACAATTACTTTGCAGTAGCTTTGGTGCATATTTCCTTTCGACACTTGTAACGTAATAAAACATACGCGGTTTAAGATATGCACCTGTTAATAACAGAGGGTGACTCTACGCGTAACCTTTGTAGGTAAATCATACTTCATTTTCCTCGCTAACTTATAAAAAGGATGTGATGAAATCGAATATAGCAAATCGTAATGTGCACAAAAACGTATGCGTGTTTTTCGAGTATGTATCATAAAATGTCGATGTAAAATGCTACAATTGAAATTATATCAGCTAGTTTGATGTTGCAAATTAATGCTACCATTTTACAGCTTATTTATATCTGGCACGAACCAAGAAATTCTACACAACAGAACTATTTAAGTCGCACGGTTTCTGAAGACCATTCACAAAATTTATTGACCTAAGTGCACCATTGTTTGTTAGGTTGTATTTGTTTGAATATCAAAAAGGCATTTACAGACTGGTGCAGGTTTACGTTTATTCTATTCATAAAAAGACTTATATAACACGTGCAGAGGACTAGATTCGCCAGTTTTAAACATTAATTGCAAGAAGAGCTTTACACATTTTAATGTGTTGTTTGCTGTCGTATTGTTTTGAAAAAAAAGATCAAACTTCTTTCGGTTGAAGTCTGATGCACAATGCTTCTCAAATTTAAAAAGTCCGTAATATGTCCGGAAACTGTATATCGTCAGCTATAGATCTGTTGAGTTTTGTTTTGTTTATAACTACATTTTGTATAATCAGTAGACCCAAATATGAATGTATAAACTGTAAGTGACATAATGTCACATTATACTACAAATATACAGCGTGAGGTACATGAGGTATACATTAATTATAATAGAAACAATATTGGTTATTAATCACAGAAGCTTTATGTACGAACATAGCTAAATTCTTGTTGATAGCAATTTTATCAGATTTCATGAATTCAGTAAATTTCGGTATTTTTGGTCTTGACCAATAATACATGTATATTTGTATACATTTTTCACAGATCATTGTAAAGTGAACTTCTAGTAAAAAATGAAATACATCTTTAAAAAAACATTACCTTTGTGACATTTTCTTTCTTCATGTGGTATTGCGACAGGTTTATGCCACCTGCCTGCTTTAATTACTAATCTATGTGATTAGACTCTTAAACTACACAGTGTAGCTCTAAACTTCTCTTTAATATTAATTAAATACAAACAGGGTTGAAACTGAAAACTTGAAAACAAAGTATATATTTTAGCACTTGATGAACATCCAATTTTGTATAAATTCATCATTTTATCTAGTTTTTAGTATGTCTATAAAACATTATTTTCACCTTTAATAAACAAATTTACCATATACATGATTTTCCATTTGTACTACCTTTGACCAATTTAACCACTTAGTTTAAACAATATTTTATTCATCAAATATCATGTAAGTACAATAGATATTACAAAGACAAGGGATCGAGAAGTAAGCTAATAAGTTTTTTTTGAAACTCTTTCCCGTAATTTAACCGCTTTACAATCCCTCATTAGTAAGCATCAAATAAATATGGATACTTAACAAGAGTTGAATTCAATTTATACATTACCTTCATTGCTTGTCCTGCTAATGTATCAAATTGTGTTCTAAAAGAACCTCCTGTTGTAAAAACAATTCCAAAATATGCGAATTATTAACAATTCCTAAAATCTGACCTTGAAACAGAAACTTTGAATTCTTTTTATTTGTCCACCTTTTTTTAAAATCATAACCCCTGTCTTAGTTGAATTAAAGCTGCTCGCTCTCAGATTTTGGCAAAAAAATAAAGTTTTTCAAACGGTATTTAAATAACGTATTTTTGAACATATAGTCATATAAAAAGCTCCAGTATAAATTCCTGCCACGTATATCTCTAAATTTAAAAAAAATACGCTACCAAATTCAAAAGCGTTGTAAAAAATTTCAATGTAAACATATAGTGTAGCGGTGCCGTGTAACCGACATATTCAATCGATTTCTGCAAATTCCTACATAGATTTTTGCTTATAATTTGATTCTAGCCTTTAATTTTAAATTCATGTATGATTATGTCAATTTAAAAACAAATTCAACGGTAACTGTGAGCGAGCAACTTTAACACTTAATTTCCATCTATCACAATATTCTTCCATAAGTACAAAAACGTATTAAACCTTTTTTTAAGTCTTCCTCTGACTCAGACATAATTACAATAGCATCGACATATAACAGCAAAGACAGTTTAAACATTCCAACATATGTACCATTTAACCCATTCACAATATAAGATATTCTTCAAGTATATAGAAAAAAGAAACGGGGATAACGATTCACTCTGAAGCACCCAATCATACATTGGAAATCTTCATTGCTTAATATTTTGTTGTTTTTAATTTTTGATCTCACATTATTTAAGAAATAATAAATGTCTCCCTGTATTTTATCGTTGAATAAAATATAGTCAGGAATTTGGATGCGTAGTAATTTAATCACGAGTGCGTAGCACGAGTGATTTAATTTTACGCATCCAAATGACTGACTGTATTTTATTCAACGATAAAATATAGGGAACAATTTATTATTTCGATTCTAACACGTTATTTTCTTTGAAAACAATCCCGAACTTTATTTAACGCGTAGTAGCATATCATTGTAACATTAAAACGCGAGATACGATTGGGACGCGCTGGTTTAAATACGTCACGTCGTTACGTCATTTATCGGCACGTCGTCCTTGGAAAAACGTGCTTTTTTGTTGTTTAGAGTTTCAGTGAATAAAAGGATACCACGTTTTGAAACAGGGATTACCATTTTTATTTTTCACTGTTTTGCAATCTTACCCGGATTAGCGTCAAAGTTACCGAGCGTAATGTAGCTGGAAACCAGCGACGTGACGTCGTTAAAATGACGCATTGCTCTATGTTTTCAATGACGTTTCCGCGATTTTGTATTTTTAGAAACAAACTCAAAAAATTAGAGTTTACCATAAAAAAACAGAAAAATTGTAATCGGTGAAACACGAATTCCTCGGAACACCAAAGTTGTATTTTCACTCTGGCGCCCACTCTAAAATATCACTTTGTGCCCACTCGGTGAAATTATAACGTGATCTTACACGGAAACCAACAATTATCCTCTATGTATTTTATCGTAAAATAAAATACAGGCTTTTCTCTATATGTTTATATAGGAAAAGCAGCCGCTTGTGTTAGAATATACATTATCACATAGATTTGACAATATCAAGCATTCTACCGCTAACCCCTAGCTTAATAAGCTCATACCAGATTATCATTATTCAATAAATGGTTAATAAGCCCATATAACACAAATATATCATCTATTGTTTCCATATTTTGTCCAAGACCTGCCTGGGCTTCCATATACATTTGTACACATGATAATGTTCTGCCGCAGAATTCAATCTATTATTTATAACTTTAAAAAACAACTTACCAAAAGTGCTTAGTAAGGTTATGCCTCAGTAGCTAATAGCTGTATCAATGTCACCGTTTTATGCAAAGGAACTACAATACCTTCTGCCATTGCTTGAGGAAAATATCTGGTATCGAACTGTTTATTGAACAATGTATATATGATATTCACTCTCAATTCCATATCTAAAAGGTTTATTTAACAAGCAATCAGGTCCAGCAGACTTGCCATTATTCAAGCTTTAACAATTTTTAAACAATTGAGTAATTGGCAAGTTTAACTCGTTAAACATTACGTCAATTTCTCCGTTAAAATATCGCTCATTAAATATGCTTTGTATATAATCAATTTCATTACATTAAATTATATATACTGCTAAGATATTCAAAATAAAATATGTAAAATTCATCTGAACAACAAGTCCATTTGCATTGCATTAAACAAACGTAATTGTATTGCACATTTAAATGTCAGAATAAATATTCTAAAAATGTCTTCAACGCGATTCTATTAAGATAATATGGGGTGTTTTTAAATGCACAATGCCACAAATGATTTAAATATCAGACTAAACATAGATCCCCTTTAAAATAGACGCATATGAATGCAAATTTAAGAACCTAATTTTGAATACCGTATCAAAAATTGGCGCCTTTTGTCTCCATTAGAACAATGTTTCTTGCGAGGGCTTGAAACATTCTATTTACGATAAATTGTTTAAGATTTTTACAGCTACATTTGTGATTCCTACTAGGAAACTTCCACTTCGTTTGAAGAACTGCTTACTACGGTAGATTGAGTAGATTAAATATTGATGAACAAAGATATGTTTAGTTTTAACTGAAACATTTGAAAATTACATTTGTATTCTAATAGTGATACATTAATACCTGTCGAAATTGACAGCTATCAGGAATGTTTTAGTTTGTAAGTAGAAAGATTTTAATATTCTATACGTCAAGATGTATAATTATACTGAATAAAAGGTATTGACAGTTTTGTTATAGAAATTCCCACAAATCCTCACTCTGTGACAATATTTATAAACTTAATTAGAGTAACTGATTCTTAATTAAGATTGATTTCATAGTATACACTGATTTTAATATATCTATTTACGTTCATTTCCCGAATAAATATTCACAACTCGTACATTTATAAAATTTTGATCCACATTTAAGTTTAATGGAACCAATTTGCAATGAATACTTTTCCTACAGTCGTTATACAACGGTTAAATTTTTCAACTTAAATTACCGTTTCCTACCATTATACGCTCGTTTGATACTTTGTTACAGTTATGCAATATAAAACATTTTGATACATTCTCTGTCAAAGAGATAATTTTAAATGATGGCGTTTCTACACTCGCCGGATATGAATCAAAACTTAGTTTGCACCCGGTTCATCTTTAATAATAGTAATGAAAACAATAATTGCTTGATAATCTTCTGATTAATTATGAAAATATGAGGGCTCACATTATTACTGAATATACGGTTTTTAATGGTCGCAAACATTTTTAACGGCGACGGCGTTAGCCGGAGCTGTTAAAACTGTTTGCGACCATTAAAACCGTATATACGGTCGCAAATATCAAAATCACTAAATAGTTACATTGTGTATCCCTTTTCTAACGCACAATGTGTCTAAATGCGATAAATACTATATATACGTTATTATAGTCGCAAATTTAAACGACGTCACCAACCGAACGTTACATCAGTACTGCGTTAGAATACTGAATAACGCTATTAAATCAAGGATATAAAATGCACTTTTTGGCTGCAGACAAGCCGTATTTAGCGTTATAGTTTGCTTCATGAATAAAAGCGTGTTGAGACAGAATATAAGTATGTGCGTATTTTATTAAAAATAAACTTGATTTTTTGGTCTCATTTTAACTTTTGTTCAAATACAAAATAACTAGCTGGATAGCTTTACTTTACAAAACAAAGTAAATTGACCTATTTAGTGCAATGAGTGCAACATAACTGGTGTATGCATCTCGAGCCATGTACGCATTTTATCCGGAGAGGCACTTACAACGTCCATCTGGAAATGTTCCCAGTTATGCTATCTGAACATATCTAGATGTACATTGTAAAAACCCGTATAACTAACTAGTACATGTATGTACCCGAACTGTGTAGTAGTATCAACACCATTTTTAAATTAGTATCAAATACGTGTCAAACGACAAAAGGGAAATTAAAGGGACCACTATGGAAATAAGAGGAAAGTTTCCCCTTTGTTGTGTTATCCCTGGTATTGGTGTGCTCTACATGGCTCAATTAGTATGTCACTGTGTTTGTTATTTGTTTTAGCACATGCATCTTATTGATAATGCTATATTTTATGTACACTTTTACTGAAATAAATCTATCTATCTAAGGGGTGTTTCGATTGCAAAACATTATGTACGCTTGATTTACTGCATTCCGTAGTTAAGTTTTCCTATGTAATTCAAGTACCACAGTACGGAACTCTCCTTCTAAGAGCTAAATCGAGTCCGTCACCTTCAAACAATATCAAGTGAATGTACTTAAGTTCAGCTACACGGGTGCGGGGTTCTAGGTCTTAGGGCCTTCGGTCCCCACCAGCTATAAATCATAATGTTCATAAATGAGGTTTAAATTGATGCAGTGAAAAATACCAATATATTACAATTCAATTTAGAAATAACTTCCAAGGTGTAAGAACATAGTCTTTGAAATAACTTCCAAGTGTAAGAACATAGTCTTTGAAATAACTTCCAAGTGTAAGAACATAGTCTTTGAAATAACTTCCAAGTGTAAGAACATAGTCTTTGAAATAACTTCCAAGTGTAAGAACATAAAGTCTTTAAAATATTTTGTGACGATTAAATTTAATTTTTCTTTTGACAGGTGAAGTCTAAAGGTTGTATTTTCATCTCTATGTTAAAGGGACATACCCTATAACTGATATCAAACTAATTAACCCTAAAACATAAATAATAGAATATTCGGAAGTATTATAACTTTTATTTACCAGTCATTATCCATACAATCAGTGGTTAAAATGTGTTGCAGGCAGTACCGCAAACCACTCATAATATATGTATAGTTGTTGTACAGTTAATAGGCGGAAAGCGTTTATTACAGAAGGCTGGAATGAGTCTCGATAGCGATTAATATAAGCTGTAAGAACTTGTTTTGCAATCGAGAATAGATAAATTAGTATAAAACTATATTGATTAATTTTGGTAAAATAAATAATCTTTGTTTCGAGAATATAATCGGCTAGATGTAGGGTATGTCCCTTTTAGTTCAAATCAATGACATATCAAACTTAATTAAAGAATAACTATTTACACCATTCGTCAGATTTAGGTTTAGATATAAACAAAGAATATCTAGTCCAAAGGCTATTCACTTGGGCATTATTTTAGACCTATAATTAAACTGATTAAAGGAACAAAAAATGTCTTCATTAGTTTTCTTCAAATCTTAAGTGCATGAGAATTTTAAAGCTTTAGAGGATTTAATTGTTTTTTAATAGTTAAATCATTTTTATCACAATTATTGAAACGGTGCAAGAGGATTAGTAAAAGTGCTCTCAAATTTAACGCATTAATCAATCTAACAGAAAGAAATCAGACCATGTTCATATTGAAAAGTGTCGCAAATCCTACAAGAAAAAGTAAACGAATGGTATTTTATGACAAATCAAATATTGCATAATTTTTAAGGAAATGTTATCTTGTGTGTTGTAGCAATTTATAGACATTGGAGGTAAAATCGGCTTCATATACTTGCACGTTATAAAACACATGCAATTTTGTTTTACTTTCAACTTTTAGATGGCCGGAATCAGTGTAACTACAACTTAAATCTTTCTTATGGAACTGCTCGAACAGGAACATGTCAAAATGTCATATTTTGGATTCTTACGTTTGTCTTATACTAACCAGCAATCAATAAATGTTATATCTTGGGATGATGAACACAGACATAGAATCGGAGTTGTTTCAAGTGTTAAGAATATTTATCTTATTTCTACGGCTTTGTCCTGCGCGTGCGCAGATCTCCCTAGTAAAGAACTTACCTAAAGGGAAAACAGGCTGTAAACATATTGCAAAGTTAACACTATTCAGCTTCTAAAAGAATAATTAAATATGCTACAATAGCCTAAACGCAGCCAAACACCCAACCTGGGCATTGTTCTTATATTTATAAATAAAAAAGAAATCTACAAAATGCAGTCCGTAAAACAGTTGATTGTGTCTCAGTACACCCAAGAGGGCTCGCTTTTACGAGTAACAAACAAAGCTAGATTTGGGCACTGGTCTGACAAATATAGTACTGACACTATTAAATATCAAAATGACAGTTTATCATAGGAAGCAGCAATACAATTATTTCCGTATGCTTCATTTTTGACTGGTATATTCACTTACTTTTTACAGTTTGACAAATTAATGTTCTTTTAATCAGTATTTTCAAACAATTTAAAAACTGACTGAGGTTTTGTCACACTTCTACAAACAGTTAGTGCGCACAGAGCACAGTTCTTAACGGAGTGCTGATATGCCTTGAGAAATTCATGAAAACTATTAAATATAAGAAACATATTTTGAAAAAGGTTAGCCACACAGCAGAATTAAAGGATCTGTCTATGTATATATTATTTATGTAATGGTTATCAATAAAAATAAAAAAGTAGCCATTTCAAAATGCCTTTATTTCTTTGAAAGCTAGAAGTTATAGTAACAAAATCAGATCAAATGATGTACGTGAAATAGCACTGCTGTTGAAAAATTAAAACAAGTTCAAACTATCTACCCTGAAATAATAGTGATTGAATCCAAATTCGCGAATTATCAATATACTCTCGCTGCACTGTTAGAACAGTATACTGAGGATTGTTTAGCGCAAAGCTAGACAATTGGCGACATGCCATTCATTCCGTGTTTCGGAGAAACTGAAGATACTATATTTTAAAGTGAGTTTTAAGGTGTAACTAATATTTCTTACAGTCATTATAGGAAAAACATAGATAACTCAGACTTGACATTCATTGAGGGAAAACGAATGAGGTGCAATTTTCTATGAGGATACCATGTTTTACTGCGCAAAAGGTTTTACTTTAAAACGTGACATCTGTCTGGCTTTAAAATGTAAATTGAAATGCCATCTTGCAAATGTGCGTTATCAATTTACTGGATCTAGAAAGTGCAAAGTCTGTATTAAATTTTCAGTATCTCGGAAGCTGCAAATAGGACCAATAAGAGCACTAGAATCTCCAATATGTATTTTTCTTACTCAAAACTGCTTACCAGTTCTCAAACGGTAGAAAAATATCAGTTATAGGACAGGCCCACAAATGATCAAATGACATTCAGTTCGTGAAAAAATACTATGAATGATGTAAATCCCTACAAATATAGTTCTTTCAAAATTCTAAAGTTTCACAAAGTTAAATTAGCATCTCTATGTTGTTAAAGTAGCAAGAGACGCTATAAGGCTTTTTAAACAAACAATATTGTGACTTCCTACCACTTAATTCAATTACTTGACGGTTGTAAAGGAGCAAATATTCTTTCGACACCTGTAATACACGGGCTAAGACATGCGTATGTTAATAGAGAGGGTGATCCTTACGCATGGCCTTTGTAGGTACCCTGCGGAAAAAACTCGTGGACAAACCATGGTAGAACCATGGAAAACCATGGTTCAATCATGATCAAAGACCATGGTCTAGCCCTGTTTTAGATGTAATATGACCATTGAGGAAACATGTTATGACCAGGTATGTCAATTGTAACACTGCCACATTAGGACTGGACCATGGTCACAAATTACTCTGAAATGACCATGATATGATACTGTTCTGTGGGACTGATTTTGAAATGAAATGGTAATGGCCGTATCAGTTCCAGAACATTCACTCAAGATCATAGACATATCATGGTCATAGCAGACTTTAACAAACATTGATTTAACCTTGATGTGGCAATGTTCCATTTGACAAACCTGGTCAAACCATGTTCCAGACATGGTCAAATTGCAGCCATTTGATAGCTTATTAAACATAAGCTGATATGACCACACTATAACCATCATCTGACCATGTCTTAAACGTGGTTTGACCAGGTATGTTAAATGGAACATTGCCACATCAAGGCCAAAACAGGCAGCCCGTGATCTGTTTTGACTATGATTTGTCTATGATTTGTGGTCATGGCCAGAATGATTCTAGATCACTTCGAATCCACAGATCATAGACAAATGACGGTCATATCAGATTTTGAGGAGCCTGTATTGACCTTAATGTGGAAATGTTCCATTTGACATACCTGGTCAAACCAAGATTCAACCATGTTAATTATCTGTCTTAAACACTGCCAGAACAGGCTGTTAACAATGATTGTACCATGTTTCAACTATGGTTTGTCCATGAGTTTTCCACATGGTCCTAAATTGAAGTGGCAATATTCCATTTGACACAGTCCTGGTCAAACCATGTTTTATCCATAATCATTATGTATGATAATAAAACACAAGTAGGATCTGGTCACTGACCAACACTAGAGTATTTTTTATGAGTTTCTTGTGACCATGTTGACATACTCTAAGTAAATACACATCCACCTATTGCTAGACAATAGACCAATTGAAACATCCTAGCACATGTTTTAATTAAAGTCGCGAAAATTAGTGACAAATACACCAGGCACAATTTCTTTGTTGTATTCAGGTGTTTAATTGTTTATAAAAAGTCATAACTAAAATTAGTCAATAAAGCCACTAACTGTTGCCAAAGGAGTGTCATAAAGCCTCTTACTTTTGCATAAACTTTCTTTTTTTATCAGATAAATTCCCTCCAAAAATCTGCACAGGGTGCACATAATATTTACATGCCGTGCGAATTGTCAGTCCTAGTTCTGATTTGTTTCTGATTTGGCCATGATCTTTTGTAAGTCATTTAAAACTGATCTTAACACCTCTAGATCTGTTCAATGTTCATGAAGTGTCATTGACTATTCTTTTATCTTCAGATCATGGACAGTTCAAGAACTCTGTTTGGTTTATCAGTAGTTCATAAACTGTTCATGGATTCATTTTAAGAACAGTTCTTGTCCAATGTTTCAATATCAAGAACCGATGATGGTCAGATTATGTACAGCTTATGAATGGCTTGAATTGTTCATGATTTAATGTGCTGCATTTCACAGGGGATGTGTCGTCATATTTGTATGCACATGCATAACTTGAAGTATGTATTTACATGTACATATGCATAAAACCTAAACATAATTGGCTGATTTATTACTTGTACTAAATGATAATGTGCAAAACCTCCATTAATATAAAATAGGGCCTAATAATATTGCAAATTATCTACGGTAAGTAAACAAATGAGCAAAAATGATCAAAACAATGCCACTGTAATTTTGATTCACCATTATAGGAAAGTATTATTTTGCTGCTTCATTTATTTGCCCGCAGTTTGACCATGCCAAATAAAAGTCCAATCTAGATCAAATTATGAAGGAGATGAGATGACTTTGATATAACCATTGCAGTATATTAAAACGGTGTCAAGAGAGAGCCAAAACAAACATTTATCTATTCGAAGATGAAATTGAAGTAACAGTTTTTTTACATTCTTTTGACCTTAATTCGACCATGGCCATAACAAGTTCCACACAGGTCAAATAATGAAAGACATGAGATGGATTTAATATGACATTGCATTTCAAACATAGTCATAACAGTACCAATTAATCAAAATGATATGACTGTGATATAGATGTAACATTTTCCCATGGAAATGTTTTGATCTAAGCTGATCATGGCTGAATCAGGTCTACAACATGTCAGACTATATCGATTCATTGCTAATGTTGATTATTTTACATAACACCTACTTTGAATAAAATTTGTGTTCTGTACAATGTTTACTTTGATAATTATTGTTATAGACATAATCAAAGTATTGTCTCTACATGAATATACCATGGTCTCATTTTCTATTTTTGAAAAACATGTACATGCCATTGATATGGCTTTAATATAACCGTGCATTTCAACATTGTCAAAATAGTGCCACTTTAACAAACACGTCTTGATCATGAAATGGAAGTAACTTTTTACTTGGCATTGATTTGACCTCAATTTGATCATGGCCAAAATCGGTCCGATAAAGGTCAATTTGACGAAGAGCATGAGATGGCTATAAAACGAACATGAATTCGAACCATGTCAAAATATGCCCCTCAAACAAACACAATTTGACAATGATATGGAACTAACATTTTTCCATGGGATTGATTTTACCTTAATTTAATCATGGCAAAAACAGGTCAAGAACCCTGACTGTGATTATTATTGATGTGGACATGGTCAAAACATTGTTGTAACATGGACATTTCATTGCCATCAATTTTTATGATGACAAAACATGTACATTTCATTGGCGGCCATGGTCCAAACGTGGTCATCGTTGATTTGGCAATGGTCATAAACGCAGGGTAGGTCAATGAAAAATATGCATCTCAATACAAGCGATAGTTCGATATCTGAAATTATGCCATGATACCATCGTGCAATTATTGATGATTTCATGTTCTGCGTTAAGTATACACTACCAGTACAATTTGTAAGCAGCACGTCTTCAAAAATTTAGTATGTTATAACTACAAAGAGTTTGAAACAAATTTACACACACCAACAAGATGTTTTATCAATAAACACTATTTCTGTGAATAAAATAAACGGATAGTATTATCAAAAACAGATACTCTTAGCGAAGTATTGACACGATTTTATTCGTTTTTAGAGAACTACAAAGTCGCTTTTATAACGATGGGAGCTTTTAGCAAACTGCGTAGTGTAATATATTGGTAGATTTCATTTTTTTCGGTCAAATCCTATTACATTTTCAATAAGCATATCATATATGGCACAAGGTTAAATTTTGAACATAGTCAATTAATGATCTGTATATACAAGATGATGAACAGCTGTTAGAGTACCTACAGTAAATTTTACTATTTAAGTATGTGTTATTAGATATTTTAGAAAATGCATAATGTTAGGACTTTCTGTGCATATCATTTAATTTTTAAGTGGAATCTCATTACATCATAAAACCGGCAACAAAACTCTACGGACCTAGCGTATTTTTTAAAATTTCCATGACCAATATTTCTGATTTTCCCCTTCATTGCTTAGATTCAGCAAAACCTAAAATAGCAGAATTATACTGATACCGTGTCATAACGGAAAGTGATACGCTGTTGACCAAAAAGAAAAACAACTGATAGGCTGCCATATACAACGTAGCATCTTGATATACGGATTCGAAGTGTCGAAAGCTAGCACTCAGAATGTATTTATCTATTTGTATTTACATCCTTTTTTGTGATATAGTGTGGAATGCATTGTCGTAATCATTCTGATTTACAATAAAGTTAGCTTTCCGGATAACTGTGATTTACACGGCATTAAGTGGGTTTTTCTTATGTTTGTCATATGTCTTGTGTTGTTTTATTCTCCGATTTTTTGCCATGTGTTACCCATGAAATAAGGGAGACTATAAGCACTAGGAACGTAACACATAGCAAAACAGTTTATATATAAATATAGGCTAAGCAGACAAGCGGCATATCTCCATATTCAAGCATAATAAAGCGACATTGTAACTACAATTGAGGAAGAGTTTGAATTTAAACATTTTGAGTTTCAAGTTTTGTTCAATAGAAGGCAAATGAAAAGGACGAGACCTTACGAACGAACATCTTATTTTAATTATCACAGCCAAATTAGGTCTATTAAGAGTATGTTTTTTAAAATAGCCTGACTTTAATGAAAAGTGTCAAACTACCCCGTGTTCTTGACGTAGGCATATAGTTTGAATTAATAATTACTAAAAGATTCAATTGTTGTATTAGTGCATAGTAAGAACCTTTATTTTCTAGTTTGAACCAACAGTTCCTAACATGTCCGGAAGCCTTTTTTGTAAAAAATGTAGTTTGCTTTGTACTAATTCACTAATTCCATCACATATGAATATCTGTACTGCTAAGACATTCAAAATGAAGTCAGTATATCCCGAGGCAACTTCATCTGAAGAAAGATTCCATTCGCAGCGCATTAAACAAAATTACGCGTGTAGTGTCTTTAAATGTCAGAATAGATATTCTGAAAAATTCTTCAAAGCGATTCTTTTAAGAAAATTTGGTCGTAAGGACACAAATCATTTAAAAACACAGACTTTACTTAGGTCTTCTTTAAAACAGACGCAAATGGATGCAAATTTAAGAACCTAATTTTGAATATAGCATCAAAAATTGGCGCCTTCTGTCTCCATTAGAACA
Source organism: Saxidomus purpurata (assembly GCA_022818135.1). Lineage (NCBI taxonomy): Eukaryota > Metazoa > Mollusca > Bivalvia > Venerida > Veneridae > Saxidomus > Saxidomus purpurata. The sequence goes on from JAFMSR010000002.1 coordinate 38,878,196, forward strand.
CTGTTCTTGCGAGGGTTTGTAACATTCTATTTACGATAAATTGTTTTAAAGTGTTACAGCTACATTTGTGTTTCCTACTGGGAAACATTCAGTTTTTGTAGAACAGCATATTTCGGTAGATGTAGAAGATTAAATATTGATGAACCAATGTATGTTTAGTATTTATTCAAATATAACTGAAACCTTTTTATTTCCGCCTCATAATATAACATTTGAATTCATATGATACATGAAAACTTGTCAAAATTGACTATCAGGAATGTATTAGTTTGTAAGTAGAACGATGTAAAAATTGAAATATACAATTTGTACATACTGAATAATATGTGCTGACAGTCTTATTATAGAAATCCCAACAAATCCTCATTCTGTGACATCATTTTATGAACTTGGGTGAGTATCAATTGATTCTGAATGAAGATTGTTGTCATTATCGATATAATCAGCGGTATAAATATACTGCAGTACCGTAAACCATTCAATAGTCTGTGAAGAGTTGTTGTTGTACAATTAATGGGTAGATGCGATTTATTACAGAAAACCTCTATATTGATCAATTGTGGTAAAACGAGGCATTTTTCGCCATGGGTTCTTCTTTTAAAGTGTGTTAGTTATCACTTTACGTTCATTGAAAACATAATCTATGTATTTCGAAAATACTATCTGCTAGATATAGGTAGTGCCCCTTTAAGGAAATGCTATTGTGATGTGCTGTAGCAATATGTAGACACTGAAGGTAAACGCAGTTTAATGTGCATGCAAGTTGTACAGTAAATGTATATCCGTTTGCTTTCACGCGAAGTGTAACTACGCTGGAAGGAAATGAATGTATAGCTGCTTTGATCGGGAAATTTTATATGGCGGTTATAACACGTTATCTATTTGAAATATGCGTTTCATGTTTTTACGAGTTAAAGGACATTGTTTACTAATAGCTGTTGTCCAAGTGTGTACTATGTTGCACTTATATGACAAAATTCGAAACGAGATGTCACTTGAGAGGATATTCACAGTCACAGCCTATGGTTTGTATTGACGTCAGTACACAGAGCGCAACAAAACACATATACACCATTTGTTATCAAGAAGCAAAAGACCATACATCCTTGAACATCTTATCTTCTTTACATGCTCGACAAATCGTCAGTATTTTCTTTTTAATGTTAATTTGAGGCAGCATATTTGCATCCCTATGGATATTTTTTGGCACATTTCACAATCAATATGATCTAGTTGAACAACAGTGTCGCCATTCAGACATTCAACATATCTGCATGCTGTCTTGTCTCCTTTATTCTGCTCCAGACGTCTTGTCGAGATGTATTGCTTAAACCCCCTTATATTCTTAGCGATGCTTTCGTGTATGCGTTAAATCACAGTCTGGTGTGCTCTTATGCGAGGCAAAAATCAACAAACATTTATGGTGGGTGTATTTTATCGATCCCTACCATACTCAAATAAGTCCACATTGCCTCTCTCTCTTTGAGGTTGATTCCATCTGGAATGAGTCTCGAGAGCGATTCATCTAAGTTGTAAGAAATTGTTTTACAATCGATGATAAATTTATTAGAATATACCTTATCTATGCCGGTTTTAAATGTTTTAATTGACAATAGATCATGGTCTATAATTAGAAAACGATTTTAACAAGATATAAAAAAACACTCACCTTGAAATAAAAAGTAAATAATTGTTTTTAAGTAACAGTGTTCTGTTTAAAACAATTGGCCCTAGTGATTCGCTATGCAATCCAAAGCTTCCGCTCCAAGCAAGCTACCTACACACCAAGTTTCATTGCAATTGGTCACTCCTTACTCGAGTTATTGAGCGGAAACATTTTTTTCTATTTTGAGTAAACGTGACACTGACCTGGAACCAAGGTGGTTGTACATGGAACATGTCTGACAGCATATGGTGGACATTTGTGCACTAAATGCCTTCAAGGGGGCAGACACAAATAGCGTTTGAATTGATCTCTTAATTTACTTGACCTGACCAAGTGGGAACATGCGCCTGCACAGCATTATGGTGAACATTTGTGGTGAGTTATTCTAAATCCCTTCAAGGGGTTTCATACGGAGCAGACACGAAATATAGTCATATGAACTTTGATCTCTAATTGTGACCTTGACATTGAACCAATGTGGTTTATGTATGTATGTATTTTTCAGTACCAAGTACCAAGGATAACACAACAAAAAGCAAGCTCTTATATCCATTGTGGTCCTTTTTTTAAAGACAGAGAGATACAAGGGAAACCGGGTACCAGACCCTAGCTCTTTGGTTTGTTTACATGCCCGGTGTATAGCACTGATACACGCGAGACTACCTCTGGGTTTCTAACCAGTTCATCTCAGATAAGTGGGAAACACTGAAAAGCATTTCTGATATTTTTCAGTGCCCCGGTCGAGAATCGAACCGGGGACCTCCGGGTTGGTAGTTCAGAGAGTTAACCACTCGACCACCGCACCACCTATATGTGTTGTTGTAACATGCGCTCTGGACATCGTCTCATCGGTAAGTTATTCTAAAATCCTTCAAAGCCATAAAACTAGCAGTTTCAAACAAATTTTGCAAATTCCTATTTAAACTTTTTGTTGTTTTAGCCTGGCGCCGTATGATTAAAGGAATTGTAATCTTGAGTCAATGCGTGCTTTTGTAAATATATTTTGAACAGTATTCCCATTGATTTTGCATCTTTTGAATTCTTTACTAGATTTTTACTTTTATTGTTGATTATAGCTTTAAGATTTATGTATTAGTATGTCATTTTTTTAAAGTTTATTTTTTGTCAACGGCAGCTAAGAGCGACGAGCTTTAACGTATTGAAACCTGGCGCCGTATGACTAAAGGAGTTGTAATCAAGAGGTTTATGCGTGCTTTTGTAAATATATTTTGAACAGTATTCCCATATAGCTTGTGCTATTCCTGCTGAAATTTCCGTTTAAATTCGTTTTACTGCAGACTAAATCTCGATGGTATTGGTTAAATGAGATACGTACGATTATTAACTAGTAATTACATATAGCAGGGCTCTTACTGGAATATAACTGTACATTTGATAGCTATTTTATTATAATGTATAATTGATTACTGCAAAATTAAATCCTATGTGGATGCAAAATCGTTTTGAAGCAGATTTATTGAAGACGTTGTGATGAATTGAACTGTTTTATTATAAAAAAAATCCCTACAGCTAGCATTTTTATAGCAAAACTTAGAAAATGTGTGCAGTGGCTGTAAAATTATAAATAAATGCAATTTTAAAGAACAACATACAATTTACCTTGAAAAATTTAAGTCAGTGACTCATTTATTTTTTTCCTGGAGCTTTCACTTGCGTCAGAACTGTTGTTCGAAACATAGCTATGTGTTTAGTATTACAACGAAAACTAAGAAAGTCAAATAAACAATTATTTTCTGTATCTACCTTAAAGTTTGCTTTACAACGTTGAAAAATATCGTGTAACCGACTAGACTTGCCAAAGCAAAAAACTTACCTTGGATTTCTGTGCAGATTATAATAACCAATTGATGCCGTTCACTGACAAAAGATGCATGCAGACTATTGCGATATAAAGTTGGTGATAAAAGATCTAAACGTAGACTTGAACCTTCACTGCCATGCACTGAATAATCACTAGGAATCTTTCTGTCATCATGGGTCTTATTGTAATGTTCGGAGTGACAAGGATATCTTACATATTTTTGCAATGTTTCGAATCTTAGAATGCATTAAGAGCTCAATGCCCAGGCAAATAATTCAGATTCACAATTCTGCGGTGCTCTCAAAATGTCAATTCCGTTGACAGAAGAAACAAAACGGGTCTTTCGTGTGGGAGAAGTGTCTAGAATCTTTTGGATAATTTCCCTCAAATCACACTCAATTAATTCCAAGAAAAACTTTGATAACAAGATTTTTTATGTAGCAACAATACACGCATCTTTGTTATATTATAGGATTTCAATATGAAATTTTCGTTTTTTCGCTCATTCCAAGGACATGGCAAAAGTATCTTGTGATTCGTATTTCCCCGGGATATGGCACCTTTCCATGGTGACGGCGATGCTATATTAAATGTGAAATTTCTACACTTTGACAGATTCTTTCTTTGAAAAGAATTTTCCGTCATTTTCCGGTTTAAACTGTCCAAAACATAAAGAAAAGTATCTTTAAAAAATCACAAATAAAGAGTAAAATATATATATAAAAAAAAAAATTAATTTAAACATGCGAATTGATGTATATATACAATTCGCATGTTTACCTTAAGTTTGTTTCTTATTGTGGATGCGTATATGTATTTGTACATCTGAATGAAAACAGTTCTACTCTGAATATCATTGTAATTCATTATAATTTTTTTATTACTTAATATATACAATGTATATTCATTTGTGTAGGTGTCACTCTACTTTCAATTGTGTATGTTTAAATGACTTTGATCATATGTATGTCTGTATATATGTTTGTATGTTATACATTTATCTAAATCACGTAAAAGTGAAATAAAGAGTATATATGCGAATCGTTTGTTATTTAAACCTGGCCATATTTGTGTATGGAACACGGCTTTTGAATTCTTTCCGGCATACATAGACTAAATAAGTGATGCAAAGTATTAGCTTATTTTAATAAGCCTTAGTTCTAATACATGTACACTTGTGTTATTGCGACTTATCAGAAATAAAGTAACAAATCACCATGACGTATCTGTCTGTTTGTAGATTTAGGCTTTCATGAATTTAAGTTCATCATTTCTGAAATTAAAGTCTACAACTTTATTTTCATGGACTTCAAGGAATATGACATGCTGTCGGCGGCAATATCGTTATCAACAACCACATTTATGGTGATAATTAGAAATATGCAATGACGTATATGTAAGCTTAACTTAAATGGTATTGAATTATATTGAAAAAAAAAGAAGAAAATATTTGTCAATTTGAACGACGTTCTGTGGGATATGGATATAGAGTTATTCTGTAGTAGTTTACCAGATCCATAATTTAGAAAAACAATTAACAATATCTCAAGACTAAATGCTGCCTTGTTCAAAGAAAACACATGATCCGGCACTAATTGTTGGGTTATAGATATACCGTGTTGAGAGGAAACATAAGAAACATAAGTTATAGCATGCGATAATATTGCTTGCTAGAAAGTTAAGTACGTATGTCCAAAAAGCGTTAATTTTGACAGTCTATAGGTTTGTATATTTTTTGGCAAGTCTATAAGATAGATGGGTAAGAATGTAAGTATAGATAGATAGATAGATAGATAGATCGATAGATTTATTTTAGTATATCCCAGATGTACAAACATGGTTAAAACAAACATGATGCATACATATACAGATAATTAGATGTATACACAAGTTTATAAACCATGATATGCACATCAATACCAAGGATAACACAAAAAAGGGAAAAGCGATTCTCCATTATTTTCATTGTGGTCCTTGACATTGATGGCACACCACGGAAAGGCACGATTATTTACTTCAAATGAATCAATGGTATCACATTTGTATAATATCACAGACCTAGGTTATTACAACATCAATTTATGGATGAGATCAAAGTACTGTATAACAAAAAAAAAATCAGTTATATGAGCATCAATCAGTATTATGACACTAAAAGCACAGACTAGATTAAAAAGTAATATACCAAATATACCTATTCAAGCATTAAACTTAAAAATGCAAGGAGATCGTTAAGAATGATAAGACACTAAAACAAAAATACAAAGATCGTTAAGAATGATAAGACATAATGTTAAAAGTAGGACAAAAAATGAAGTTTGACGGCTTCCTTAAAATGCTTAAAAACTGTAATATTACGTATCAACTGTGGCAAGTTATTCCAAAGGACACACCCCTGATAAGCAAAAGACTTTCTATTAAATAATAATGTTTTTAAAATTATGTCTTGAAGATTATTTGTTTGGAAAATAAACAACCTGTTTAAAAATAAGTTGAGATCTGACACTGGAGATTCTGGTCTGATGTAATTGATATCGCTACTTTTACTAATTTATCTGATATTAACATTGGTTAAAGGGGCACTCCCTACATGTAGCAGATTATATTCTCGAAACATGGATTATGTGTCCAATAAACGAAAAAAAAAATAAAGACAATTTCAAAGAAGAACCTATGGCGAAAAATGCCTCATTTTACCACTATTAATCATATAGAGCCTTTCTGTAATACATCGCATCCAACCATTTATTGTACAACAACAACTCTAAATGTAGATGAATGGTTAACGGTACTGTAGTATATTTTAAACTGCTGATTTTATCGAAAATGACTGGGAATGCATAGATGAAACTTTTAGGTTAAAGTTATAATACTTCCAAAGATTCTATTATTTATGTTTTGGAGGTTATTTAGTTTGACATCAGTTATAGGGTATGTCCCTTTAACATCCGCATCCGCAAGGCTGAAATTCATTTGCATTCCGTTAAAGCTGCTCGCTCTCAGTTACCTTTGAAAAAAAAAATGTTTTAAAAAGATTGTCATACTTATACATAAATATAAAACTAAAGGCTAGAATCAAAATATAAGCAAAAATCTAGGTAGGAATTTGCTAAAATCGATTGGAAATGTCGGCTACACGGCACTGCTACACTATATGTTTATACTGAAATTTCAAAAGCGTTTGCAACGCTTTTGAATTTGGTAGCGTATTATTTGAAATTTAGAAATATACGTGACAGGAATTTATACTGGAGCCTTTTGTATGACTATATGTTCTAAAATACGTTATTTAAAGGTCCACTACTAAGCGAAAATTAAGCGACAGTTATTTCAATGGCAAGTACATTACCTTATACAAGACACTAAATAATGAAGATTTCAGGTTAAAATTTACAGAAAGTGTTTGGAACACAAAGAAAAGTATGTGTATTATGTTGAAATCTCAGTGAATCGACAAAATGACTACCCAGGTCTTTTTAACTTTCTTCATTTACAGAAAGTGTTTTGAACACAAAGACAAGTATGTGTATTATATTGAAATCTCAGTGAATCGACACAATGACTACCCAGGTCTTTTTAACTTTCTTCATAATGCAAAGAAAAATAATTGTACATGTACTGTGATTTATTTAGAATTTCTTCATACCAACTTTCATTTTTTATTAAAAATAACACATTTCTGTGCTTTTAAAATTATTTGATTTTTAGCTTTCCTTAGTATTGGACCTTTAAATACAGTTTGAATAACTTTATTTTTTTACCAAAATCTGAGAGCAAGCAGCTTTAAATCTTGGTTAAAAGACTAGACGGAAAGGAAAAGCAGAGGTGAGAATATCATTAATTGTAATAATAGTAATGATGAGTATGAAAAAATAATGAAGACAACACTTGCAACGAGTTTGATAATGATGATGAGGTTGCAGATGATTAAGATGCTTTTTAAGTATTGGTAGCGATGAAGATTGTTATGATGATGATTGTGAGGGTGTAGACGAAAATGATTCTTAAAAAGATTCATATGCGGTGCTGAATGGGGATGATAAAGATAGGAAATCAACAAGGATAAAGGCATTGTTCCAAGTCCTACAACGGCAGAAAAAGAACACCATTGCATATCATGAATGCCCAATCCATCCACGACAAATGCAAAAGAAGAGAGTTGATTACATGTTTTAGCCGCATTCGCAATTAGTTACTACTATAAAGGACCACAGAAATATCACAACAATATGGCAAGACTTGTAGTTAAATCTAGTTGGGAAACAGTTTTGAAGCCAAGCCAGTTTAACAAAAGAATGGTCACTATGGCGGCATTTGACAATATTGACCTAGAAGAGGCTATACTGTTGGGAATAAATGGAAGTCATGATAGTGTTTCTTTCAGGAGAAACCAACAATTGTTAACGGAAAACTTTCAATTTCAGAGATGGATATAGTTCTTGGCTCGAAACCGTTTTAAGAACAACTTCAATGGCAATGTTTACAGCCATACACAAAACCTGCCCAAAGGGTCCATCTCCACTCTGATTTCAACGTCATTGATGATCCGATCATAGAAGATATAGAACAAAATCTGTCCCTCACAAGTGACGAATGCCCCCGAAAGAGGTGTCTCACATTTTTTTCCTCTCCATGTGCTCAATAAATGTGGTATGTAATTTTAAAATCCATGCGACACATCTGCTTGGTGTCATAGACATGTGTGCAAAGTTATTTTTAAATCAATCCATGCATGACAAAGTTATAGTTCGGACACGAATGTGTGCATATAAACAGGATTCCATTACTTTCAAACCCTAAGTGTGACTTTGACCTTTGAGGTAGGGACGTGGATCTTGCCGGCGACACGTCGTCTTTATGTGCTAGACATTTTTGCCAAGTTATTTTAAAATCCTTCAATGCATGACAAAGTTACAGTCCGGACACGAATGGGTGCATATATAGAGGATTCCATAACCTTCAAACTCCAAGTGTGACCTTGACCTTTGAGGTAGGGACGTGGGTCCTGCACGCGACACGTCGTCTTGATGTGCTAGACATTTGTGCCAAGTTATTTTAAAATCCTTCAATGCATGACAGAGTTACAGTCTGGACACGAATTTGTAAGTGGGGACGCACGGACGGACAGACGGACGGTGCAATTTTAAATACCACCCTTCGGGGGCATAAAAACAAGAAAAAATTGGCGTAAGGATATAGTCTTGACTTCCGCTATGATGAATTTGAAACAAAATGACGACATTTTACATGTAAATAAAAATGTCGAAGGGGTACCATTTTTTTAGCGCTTTCAATTCGCTAGTATCAAGAGGACGTACCAGAAAAGATACTTGGATTTCTACCAGTCATACCCTACCTGCAACGGATTGTTCGACAGTATACACTACCCTGATCAATTTACTAGACGTTTTGAAACAGCTGTTAAAAACAGATCTCTCAGTTGCATGTGATGAAGGGGTGTATAACATTGCTAGCGAAATTACTATAGAAAGTCCTAAGATATTTGTAGCATTGTCCTTGTTCTTGGTTCATTTCATGTCCCAAATTCTTTCATGGTTGTATTGCACGCTATCTTAGAAACAGCGGCGCAGACAATGTATAAGCCGAAAGTATTCCGTGTTTGGTACAAATGTAGATCAATTTGTATTTGCTGGTTCACATAATGTACTCTCTTTCAGAGGCATGTTGTTGTTGGATGAAGCTTTGGAGAGACTTCGGTGAAAAAAGTTTTTAAAGGAAAGAGATATGACAGATAACAGTTAAACATACTTGTCGATCTCCAGCAAACAATTGCCTAAAAGGATGTCAAAGAAAATATGCAGTTGATGGAGAGATTCATGGCGTCATCTGATAGAGAAGAGAGAGGTGTGAAAAGTAAGACATCCATGAATCGGGATCATTTTTATTGAGCTTGTTCGACTTCTAAGAAATTTTGTTCGATCAGATCTTGAGGGAAATTGGACTTTATATCACTTCGCGGTTTAGTCGACATCGCCCTACTTTACAGTTTACGAATTGTAGATTATTTCAGATGGTGCTTGCTTTACTTGGAAGATACGAGACTTCTTCTAGAGACTGCCTCGATCGTGTTTAGGAAAATTTGTTGTTAAACGAACGTCCGAGAACTTTAGGGCAGTTGCAGCAGACCAATTTTTGAAGCAAAAAAAAACAAACAGGGAAGGTACCAAAAGGGGGGGGCACCGCGGCCTCCCAGTTAAACGAACCCCCATCAACATGTCACAAAAGAGCAGTGGCGAAATTTTAAGTCATTTCAGAAAGAAAGATGTCGTCTCTGAATGTGAAATTATTTATAACGAGATGGTATCAGGAACTAACCTACATAAAGAACTTGGAAGGTCAAAACCATTTTTTCACGATCTTACTATGAATTTACAAAATCGGAAACAAAGAGGAAATATTAGATATGATGGAGTACACTTTTTGAAAAACGTTTCAAAGTCAACAGTAAAACGGAACAAAGTTGCACAATACAGTGACAGAAGAAGGGTGAAGAGCTCTGCAGATATTTTCGACAAGAAAGAAACAACATCAAGACCCTTTTTTCAATCAGTGCATGATCTAATTCAGAAATTACGTTAAAGAGGCGTCTGGGCGCCGAATGATAAAAATTCGCCAAGCCAGAGGTTATTCGACTAAGGAATTATTTAAATATGATAAAGTCTCAACAAACTGTTTGTTTGATGCAGAGGGTTTACTGAGGAAGACGCAAAGTCACTAACTGGAAAAATACGTAGATGAAAAGCATTTTACACCTCCTGTCTTGCAGCAGCTACCAACAGTTTTCCTAGTTGACGTTATGACAAATGCTCGTAAACGACATCTACGGAGTATATTTTATAAAGCTTCTATCACTTACTACTTTTCCATTTCTTTTTGTAAACCGTTTACTTTTGTAAACAAAGCTTCAGTTTTTAAATGTCTGTCTTTGTAATAGACTAAAGTGCTTTTGAAGGCCACATAATGTCGTGTATTCCTTATTACAAATATCCGTTTCAAGGCTTACCAACTTCGACAGCAATATCGTTTTACATCTCCAGAAAAAGGTGCAATATTATATTATAATAAGTCGATATCTAAGATGCATGGACTTCCTGCTGATATTATGTTTTAAGTTATCTTTCGTAACATATACTGATAATTGCTTCCAAAGAAAACGTTGAAATGCGGTCAAAAGTTATCTAAAAGTAACATGATTTTTGTGTTAAATAACCGAAATTGATCTTGCATCCTGAAAAAAATTGTTGTGTTAAAGCTGCTCGCTCTCAGTTACCTTTGATTTATTTTTAAACATTTACATACTTATACATAAATATAAAAACTAAAGGCTAGAATCAAAATATAAGAAAAGATCGAGGTAGGAATTTGCAGAAAGCGAATGAGAATTTCGGTTACACGGCACCGCTACCCTATTTGTTAATATTGGAATTCCAAAACCGTTTGCAACGCTTTTGAATTTGGTAGAGTATTATTTGAAATTTAGAGACATACGTGACAAGAATTTATACTGGAACCTTTTTATATGACTTTATGTTCTAAGATACGTTATTTACATACAGTCTGAAGAACATTTTTTTACCAAAATCTGAGAGCGAGCAGCTTTAAACTTCGTAGTGCCATAATGGCAGGTAAAATAATTAAAATAATCCAGTGCAAACTATATACGTATATCTATAAATTAAAAAAAAATACGCTACCAAAATTAATAGCTTTTGAAATTATAATATAAACATATAGTGTAGCGGTGCCGTGTAACCGACATATTCAATAAATTTCTGCAAATTCCTACCTAGATGTTTGCTTATAATTTGATTCTAGCCTTTATATTTATATCTATGTATAATTATGTCAACCTTAAACAAGTAATATCTTTTTAAAAAAAAGATGGTCGACGTAGGTGACGTAATAACTATAATATAAAAAAATAAACACATTTTGTGTTTCAGAAGGCTCCCGGGCAGTACACTGCTTATTCCGGTACCGAAACGCTAGCCAATAATCAATGACGCTAGATGTCCGGCCCCGGACAACACCTCGTTGAATACAAAAGTTGATCTTCGTACTGTCCAGAAACCTTGACATAACGTGTTCTGTTTTTTCTTTTTTTGCAACATGATTTATTATAAATAACTATAATATAAAAAAATATACACATTTTGTGTTTCAGAAGGCTCCCGGGCAGTACACTGCTTATTCCGGTACCGAAACGCTAGCCAATAATTTGCAGATTCTGATTGGTCACATTATAACGAAGTTGGTTAGCAACGCGTCCATACCAACGGAAGTTCAAATCAAAAGTATACGACTACGTCGAAAAAAAAATTTCAACAGTAACTGCGAGCGAGCAGCTTTAAACAGCTGATTTTTCGATAATAACTTGGAATGCATAGCTGAAACTTTAAGGTTGAGTTATAACTTCCAGATTCTATTATTTGTGTTTTGGAGCTTATTTAGTTTGACATCGGTTATAGGGTATGTCCCTTTATATAACTGATGTCAAACTAAATAACCCAAAAACATAAATAAATTCTTTGGAACTATTGCGAGACAATATTAGCCTGGCACTCGTTAATCTTCGCCAATATCTTCGGGTACGTTCGTGTATGTTTTTGTTGTTTCAATAGACTATCATATCGAACAGCTACATTTCGCGTCTGATCAACCCGAGAGACAGTGGCGTAGTGATAAGATGCCTAACTTGTCTGCAATGTTCTATGGGTTTGAATCTGCACAGTTTTTTTTTATTTTTGAGTTTGGCTATTTCTCACACTGTCTTATGATTTCGCTTTATATATTCTATGATTTCTGTTTTTCATTTTAATGCTGGTTGACTCTTCTTTGTTTTCTGTGTTTTTATATTTTATGTCTTAAAGGTATATAATTAGAATTTGGCCATGTAACAGATTTGTTTGAAACTTTAACATCTGATCATTTACACTCATTTATGTCCACTTAGCGCTCAAGTAAGATTTTCATTGGAGGTATTTTTAAAATTTGATTTCCCTATCCTGGTTGCCCAACCAAGATAGAGTTATTTTATCATAAGTAAAAATTTGATACACATACTTTGCCTAAGGAAAGATATAAATATAAGACCTATTGTATTATGTTTGTGAAATATTTGCATAAAAAAATTATATATTTAGATGGAATTCATTAGAAATTCAAGTTTGAAAAGATACTGTTACCTCCCTTTACCTATCTTGGGTGCGCACCCAAGATAGTTTGCAAATAAATGAATCCAGAAGCTATACGTAGGTTTAAAATATCTATCCAATTCAAATGCAGCAATAGAAATTATATTGAAATAAAAAAGAAATACTCAACGTTTTGAATACTTTCATATTAAAGGGGAGTAATAACAAATTTTTATAAAAGTTAATAAAATGTAAATTTCTGATAGGGATATAACTCTTTGTAATGGGTCTTTTTGATCATTAAATAATTCTCTAACAGAATATACAAAAAGTAAAATTGTCATAAAATGTTGCTTAAAAGTAATTGACCACCTTTAGTACTTATTTTTGATATTCATGATATTTCAGGAATTATATAAAATTACATCTTCCGTTGAATGAAGATTTTTCCGTCTGTCTCCGGGTTATCCTCGAGATCCTTCGGAATGTTAGCCAAGGCAATCTTATATTTAGAGCGTAGCTATTTTGATGATTTGCTGGTCGGCATTTTCAGTTCTATATACAAATGTATGCGGGACGACGAAGAAAGAATGCTCAAATAGTCATTAAACAAGAGTTGTCCCTCACAAGTGACAAATGACACCGTAAAAGGTGTCTCACAGTCCGTGTCCTCTCAATGTGTCCTCAACCAGTGTGCCATATAACTTTAAAATCCTTCCATGCATAACAGAGTAACCATGTATACAGAATTCCACTACCTTCAAACTCTACGTTTGACCTTGACCTTTGAGGTAGGGACGTGGGTCTTGCACACGACACATTGTCCTGATGTGCTAAACATTTTTGCCAAGTTATTTTAGAATCCTTCAATGCATGACAAAGTTACAGTCCGGACATGAGTGTGTGCCTATACAATGTAAAAAGGATTCCATTACCTTCAAACTCTAAGTATGACCTTGACCTTTGAGGTAGTGACGTGGTACTTGCACGCGATACGTTTTCATGATGTGCGAAGTTATTTCAAAATCCTACAATGCATGACAAAGTTACGGTCCGGACACGAATGTATGCATATACAGAGGATTCCGTTACCTTGAAACTCTACGTGCGACCTTGATCTTTGAGGTAAGGACGTGGGTCTTGCATGTGACACATCGTCCTGATGTGCTAAACATTTGTGCCAAGTTATTTTAGAATCCTTCAATGCATGACAAAGTTACAGTTCGGACATGAATGTATGCATAATTATACAATGTAAACATGATTCTATTACCTTCAAACTCTAAGTATGACCTTGACCTTTGAGGTAGTGACGTGGTTCTTGCACGCGACACGTATTCGTGATGTGCGAAGTTATTTTAAAATCCTACAATGCGTTACGGTCCGGACACGAATACAGAGGATTCCGTTACCTTCAAACTCTACGTGTGACCTTGACCTTTGAGGTAAGGACATGGGTCTTGCACGTGACACATCCTCTTGACAGATAGACACACAGACGGACGGACATACGGACGGTGCAGTTTTTATATGCCATCCTTCGGGGGCATAAAAACCGTGAAACTCCGTGTTAAACAAATACAATAGTGAATACATTTAATGCAACGAAATACTTAAAAAATGTAAAATAAACAAGAGGGCCAAGATGGCCCTATATCGCTCACCTTGGTACAAGTCCACTTGCCTGGTGGAAGATCACTAGATAATATTATATACCAAATAAGTTTTCTTATATACGCCTTTGTAAAACAAATGATCCCCCCCCCGCAAGGTCAATTTTAACCCCAGGGGCATAATTTGAACAAACTTTAAAGAGGTCTACTAGGCAATGCTACATGCCAAATATCTAAGCTCTAGACCTTGTGGTTTCAGAGAAGAAAATTTTTTAAGTTTTTCCAATATATTCCTATGCAAAACTAAGTGACCCCCGGTGCGGGGTCAATTTTGACCCGGGGCTCATAATTTGAACAATTTTGGTAGAGGTCCACTAGACAATGCTACATGCCAAATATCTTAGCTCTAGGCCTTGTGGTTTCAGAGAAGAAGATTTTTAAAGTTTTTCCTATATAAGCCTATGCAAAACTAAGTGACCACCCCCGCGGGGTCAATTTTGACCCGGGGGTCATAATTTGAACAATCTTGGTAGAGGTCCACTAGACAATGCTACATGCCAAATATCTTAGCTCTAAGCCTTGTGGTTTCAGAGAAGAAGATTTTTAAAGTTTTTCCTATATATGCCTATGCAAAAACTAAGGGCCCACCCGCGCGGGGTCAATTTTGACCCGGGGGTCATAATTTGAACAATCTTGGTAGAGGTCCACTAGACAATGCTACATGCCAAATATCTAAGCTCTAGGCCTTGTGGTTTCAGAGGAGAAGATTTTTAAAGATTTTCCTATTTGTTGCCATAGCAACCAGAGTTCTGCATGGAATGGAATTCTTTGAACAGTTTTGATAAGCTTCATGCAAGGAACATTCCGGCATGGCTTTATCAACATTGACCTAGAGGTTTCAGAGGAGATGTCATTTGAATCAAAATGTTGACGGACGACGGACAATCATCGATCAGAAAAGCTCACCCTGGCATAGCCAGGTGAGCTAAAAACTAAGCAAGACTCGAACCTTCATTCGCTGGATTAGTAGTCAAATGTCTGATCCACTACACCATTGTTGAATGCGATATCCGGTACAGTGCGGAATTAATATTTTATATCAATCGCTTGTTATATGTCTTTCCAAAGATTACAGACCACATACAAAATATTCATCAGTGCCAGTTCGATATTGTCGCATAAGATTTTTTCACCTATGCATTCCAGTCATTATCGATAAAATCAGCGGTTTAAAATATACTGCAGTACCGTAAACCATTCAATAATCTATGTAGAGTTGTTGTTGTTGTACAATTAATGGGTGGATGCGATTTATTACAGAAGGCCACTTCATTTATTAATTGTGGTAAAATAAGACGTTTTTCGCCATAGGTTCTTCTTTGAAATTGTATTTATTCATCATTTTACGTTCATTGAACACATAATCGATATAGAGTGTCCCCTTTAAACTAGATTAAAGTTTTATTTATGCCTGAATCAAATTGCATGTAATTATAAAAATATTCTTAGAAGTGCGTATATCATAAATGTGCTATTCAGGCTCTTTGACGTGACAAAGACCCATGGAAAGAAATCGCTACAAGTTAACATTAAAAAAACAAAGGCTATAAATAATCATTCCCACCGTCCGTTTATCTTTTATAGCAAGATATGTCGTAGAATGCAATATTAATTTAATTTTTATTCTTCAAAAGTAATAATCTGTGATCATAAAACAAAAGCGGAGACAGACAGGAATTCTTTGCATCATATATTTCTCGTAAAAACTCTATAAATGCAAAATAACTCAGATATAAGGTGTATTATAATTAAACTCCATAAAATATATTTGCAGTGTTTTACTGTATCGAGGGTCATGCTGGTAGGGTCTTCTATCACTATCATCTTTATGTAAACATTTTAAGACGCCGCTAACTCAGAATAGTTAATAATAAGCATTTGTAAGGATAGTTCAACCACAAATTACACAGTTGATTATTTTCACATCAAAACTGGCTACTAGTAATCAGATCGCTTACGTGATACACCAATTTTTCATTCGCTTGTCAATCCAAAAGACCTTGATGCAATCCAAAATCCAACCAGTCTACTGAAGGCACGTCCTTGAGCAAGAAATGTAACGCCAAACATTGCCCAGTCGTGAAAGCTGTGAAATGATAACCAGTAGTTTTCTAAAATCGTGTTGTATCTAGTGTTGCGAAAATAAATTTTGCAATTGAGCTTAAATTTAAATCTAATGTGCAATATCTAACTCAAAGTATTTTCGCTCCAGAGTATATTTCAGTCGTAAAGAATACATAACTCTAAAATCGTTCATTTCCTCATTGGATCTAGCCTCTTTTTTTTAAGATCCTGTAGGAAAGGAGTTATACACCTAATACTCAATAACACGAAGCATAAAAATAAATGGCCTGAAACTTTCGGAAGCATCAAGTATACAGTAGCTATTATACATGTACAGTAGAAAAAAGTGCATAGATACAAATGAAGAAAACAAAGATATAGAGTAAAATGAATTTTGTTGGTTTTATTTGGTCTGCTATATCTCCTTTCTCCGGCTTCCTAACTTACCTATGGTGTGGCTGTGCCACTCGTGAAAATATCACTTTTGGTGCCCACTCGGTGAAATTATAACGTGATATTACGCCGGAACCAACAATTATCCTCTTTATATTCTCTTTCTACTGCGATTTTCAGTTTTCAACTGCTTTTCACTTGCATTTCAATTATTACATTGTAGTTCATCCTTTCTCCGTTGTACTCCTGCACTGTCTGTTACACTACTCACTTGACTCAGTTCGTGCTCTTATTGGCATTGGACAGTTTTCCCATGGTACTCATCGGTACTCTTCCACCATCAACTTCGCTGTTACTGAGCTATTACTCAGCCACTATGTCAGACTTTGGTACAAGTTAGCAGAGACGTACTCGGTACTAATGGAGAAACTTTTTAACAACTTTAAGGCAGTTGTTGCCCAACGATGATGAGAAATTACTAGTCATATATGAGAGATGAAAGGAAAATGAGAGTCAAGATTCCGGCGGGGTTCGAATCCGTGACCTTGCGTCTAGTGCACTAAACACTACGCTATAGAGGACTCACTTTTTAAAACAAGAGGGCCATGATGGCCCTTTATTGCTCACCCGAGTATAACTGCTTTTAACAAAGTTGCTAGAAATTCTGACATATTTCCAGGATATTTGTGCTGAAAATGTTACCTCTAGAGTGTTAACAAGGTTTTTCCATATTTGGGCTCTGTAACCTAGTTTTTGACCCAAGATGACCCATATTCGAACTTGAGCTAGAAATCATCGAAACAACCTTTCTGACATATTTCCAGGATATTTGGGCTGAAAATGTTACCTCTAGAGTGTTAACAAGGTTTTTCCATATTTGGGCTCTGTAACCTAGTTTTTGACCCAAGATGACCCATATTCGAACTTGAGGTAGAAATCATCGAAACAACCTTTCTGACAAATTTCCAGGATATTTGGGCTGAAAATATTACCTCTAGAGTATTAACAAGGCTTTTCCATATTTGGGCTCTGTGACCTAGTTTTTGACCCCAGATGACCCATATTGAAACTTGAGGTATACATTATCAAAACAATCTTTCTGACAAATTTCCAGGATATTTGGGCTGAAAATGTAACCTCTAGAGTGTTAACAAGGTTTTTCCATATTTGGGCTCTGTGACCTAGTTTTTGACCCCAGATGAACTATATTCGACCTTGGGCTAGAAATCATCGAAACAATCTTTCTGACATATTTCCAGGATATTTGGGCTGAAAATGTTACCTCTAGAGTGTTAACAAGGTTTTTCCATATTCAGGCTGTGTGACCTAGTTTTTGACCCCAGATGACCCATATTCGAACTTGAGCTAGAAATCATCAAAACAACCTTTCTGACAAATTTCCAGGATATTTGGGCTGAAAATGTTACCTCTAGAGTGTCAACAAGGTTTTTCCATATTTGGGCTCTGTGACCTAGTTTTTGACCCCAGGTGACCCATATTAAAACTTGAGCTAGAAATCATAGAAACAACCTTTCTGACAAATTGCCAGGATATTTGGACTGAAACAGTAGCCTCTAGAGCCTTAACAAGATTTTTCTATTTTTGGGTCATGTGACCTAGTTTTTCATCCGAGATGACCCACATTCAAACTCGTCCGAGTAATTACTGGGACAAACATCCTGACCAAGTTTCGTGACAATTGAGGCAAAAATGTGACCACTAGAGTGTTAACGAACTAAGTGTGGACGGACGACGGACATTCATCGATCCTAATAGCTCACCCTGAGCCAGCTCAGGTGAGCTAAAAAGATTATTGATGCTTTCCGAATAGTACCAAATATCTAGATATTTCGAACGTTCAGCGTATACAGTAATTTTCAATAATTTTGGGAGACAAAATACATATTAATAAAATATACTAAGGTTGCGTATTTCTGCATATCATAACCGAGAAAATATCTCACTTATTTCTAAAATTATCTTGAATAGAACATGTCATGAAATATGCTTTCATCGAAAAGTTTTTATATTCCACTTCATGATAATTTCGTTTTAAAAGAAAAACAAAACGTTAAAGGGGCACTCCCTACATCGAGCAGATTTTATTCTCGAAACATAGATTATGTGTTCAATGAACGTAAAATGATAAATAAATACAATTTCAAAGAAGAACCTGTAGCAAAAAATGCCTCGTTTTACCACAATTAATCCATATAGAGGCTTTCTGTAATAAATCGCATCCACCCATTAATTGTACAACAACTCTACATAGATTATTGAATGGTTTACGGTACTGCATTATATTTTAAACCGCTGATCTTACATGTACCGATAATGACTGGGAATGCAAATAGCTGAAACTTTATGGTTAAGATATAATACTTCCAAAGATCCTATTATAATTTATGTTTTAGAGGTTATTTGTTTGGCATCAGTTATAGGGTATGTCCCTTTAAAAATACGATAATAAATCAACGACTTTGCGAAACAATACATGTTTGCGAAAATCTTTATTTATATGCAGAAATGTTTTTTATTTTACTAAATGAAAGATTTGTGTTACTCGAAATATTTCATTTAGTAAATGTCAGCAGAAATTTCTAGAAAAGTAACGTTTAGTTTGTGTTACCATTTAAAAGTATTTTAATTAAAAAACGACATTTACTTATAGAAGTGTTTCCACATAATATGACAAAATTTTCAGGATAATTATTTGGTTAAGTATTTACAGAAATATGCCACGATAAATACGGATTTTTCTGAGATCAATCACTAAGAAATTTTGATAAAACCCATAAATATTCTTGGAAACAGAAATGATAATAAAACATGTAATTTATCCTAAAATTTGAATAAAGATACCAAAGGGAAATTAGGCTTTTTTATTAAAAAGAAATAAAAGATCTTATCAATTGCGTTGTATCAAATACATCTGTTCACAAGAATTTCAACAATATCAGACAAACATATCCAAGAATGATAAGAGCCTGGTTCTTTAAAAACCAACCATCATTTCGGAAATATCAAGATGCAAATTCTCCATGCTTTTGAGATTGGCATTTAGATTAAATACGTATAGGTTTACTTGTTTAGAAATGTACGAAAACAAGACAGTCGTTCGGTACTGTATAATACCCTAAAGTCCTTTTCAGGCAATAAGTAGTTTTTTACCAGAGGGCTATTATTATTCTATATCAATTATTAAGCTTCCACTAGTCTGACAACTCCGAACTGAGATGCAATATGTTGTTATATAATTTCGTTGCAGTTACTAGTAACCTGAAGACATGGTCTATTTCCACTGACGTCTAAAAGATGTTCCAACCAGGAGCGACATTTATTCGTTTTTGAGAAAACAGTATGTTTTCATAGTTCTAGACAGTGTAGGCACAAATCCTTGCAAACTGAAACGATGTTTGTTTTTGATATGTCGTGGAATTAGCCACGACCTTTGATGTTCAAATTCCCTAATAAATAACGGTTTAAACTTACTAGATGGTCATAAACACTGCGGATGAACGACCACCGGATATTGGGGCGAAAGTGAGCACAGATAATTAGTTTTCGCGAGGAACGTGTTACAACCGGGGTAAGTTAAAACCCGATTTTCACTCTGATGCATATGATATTGTGTTTATATGAGTTTTTTCATATACGATAATGACTGTCCAATCCGAAAATATTCTCGATGTGCAACATAAATATGTTGAAATGTTGAAAATGTCCAAAACAGATAGCCTGCTCACTCGAAAAATCTCGACCGTTTGCAAATTATGCCCTTTTATTTGTTAAATCATTAACATATTAATAATCTGACAAGGGCATATCATTTGCGTAAAGACAAGATAATAATGTTCAAAATTTCATCATTTTAGACGAGAGTATAGCAAAGATACGGTTCTCGAAACATTTCAATTACTGTACTGGGTATTGGTTAAACGTGTACTGAGTATTGACGGAGTGAGAGAATTACTGTACTGAGTATTGCATCAAGAAATGAGTAAAAAAATAATTTTTGAAAAGAGAAATGTATATATTTGTTATCAGTTGAAGGTATTGATTCATAAAGTGTCTTGTTTTGCACAAGTTTTATTAAACGTTCTTATTTCAAACCATAAAAGTGTATAATAAACTGTTTTGTCCGGCGTTTTGAGTATTAGACACGCATGTAACAATTACATTTTTTTTAAATTTCACCAAATAATTATACAGTACCGCACCAGCAATTTAATTACTCGGACATGAAGTGACTTTAAATGCTCGCTAGAACTAGTAAACATTTGTCTAAATACGTATAAGTTGTAAGATAAAATGCAGTGTTTTGTTCTAGGTAATAAAAATAGCGGAAGTTTCTGCCACATCTGCATTGTGTGCGTGCGTGCGTGCGTACGTGCGTGCGTGCGTGCGAGTAACGCAATAAAACAACATTTTTTACGAATTCTCCTAAAGTATCGCTACAACATTCATTTTTATCGAAATGTAGATACATATTTGACCCTATGACCTAGTTTTTTACCCCATATAACCCATATTCTAACTCTATCAAGATTTTATAAGGTTATCAGTTATTTTCGCGTGATCTTTATTTCGCGAAACGCATGGTCCTGGTTTATTTCTTTGATTCATGATTCACGACCTATTGTCCATTACTTTAATCTCGCGAAAACCAAATACTAAAATGAAATAAATAGATTCAATATACTACTTAAAATTGGTACAATAAATACATTTAGTAACAAAATTATTAAAAGAATATCAGTTTTTGTGTTGAAGATTTACCTTTACATCAGGTGATAATAATCCATTCTCAAACAGTTTTAAAATGATGAATCACACAATTCTTTGAAAAATGATCCGTTAATCCCTACTTTTATCTAAACAATTACGTCAGATTGTTCGGTTTGTACAAAATATCATTATCCCGTGTTGATATTGTCAAAGCTGAAATGGATCATCCTTCCCTCAGACATCACACGCTTTGTTCGATATATACAAGGGCATTCAACGTGAATATAAGCGCGTTTAAACACATGCCCGTGATGTGAATATTAAGTTTTCCGGGATGTGTAAATTCAAATTATTTTGTAGAAATAGAATTGATTTTGGATATGCAGCATATCATACTGTAACTTGAATTGATTTGATCAAAACATTTTAAAATTAATTCAAATAGATACACCAATTAACATAGAATGTTGCATACACAAAGTTTTTCTGGGATTTTATTTGGACCAAAGATGATCCATATGCACACTCAAACTAGAATTCATCAAGTGATTTCGACTAACGGTCATGAAGATTCAATGAAAAATGCAACATCTATTGTATACACAAGGGTTTTCTATGATTTGATCCAGTGTCCTAATTTTGATCCCAACATGATTCATATTCTTACTCGACCTAATTTTCATCCAAGCAACCATACTGACTGAGTTCATGGTCGAATGAAAAATGGAACCTTTGTTGCATACAAAATGTTTTGTCTATGATTTGACCCCGTGACATAGTTTTTGAAACAATATAACCCATATTCGAACCGACATAGAATACATGAAGGCAGTCGAATGATCAGAATTGATCAAGTGTCCTGAAGATCCAGTGCAAAATGCAGTCTCTTTTGCATACAAAAAGTTAAATGTGCATAGACGACACGCAGACGATAGACAGACATACATACGACGGACACCAGGCGATCACAATTACAAACCTTGGGTACTTCGTGCTCTGGTGAGCTAATAGAACGCTTTTAAAGGCAGCAGAATATTTCTATTACTCACTTTTAATGCCCAATACTCAGTACACGTTAGTATCAATACTCCGGTACACCAGAAAACAAAATAAACAATACCCAGTACACTAAATTTAGTTACATATGTATCAATATTTTGGCCCCAAAAGCACGTTTGTTGATAAAATCTTGAACACTTATGTCTGGTACTTGCGCAAATAAATTGCTCGATTCAGGTTATTCAAATCTAAGCACATTTGCAAAATAAAACGGTAAACATTACCAACGGTTGAACTTTTCAAGTGAGCAGGCGATCTTCTTTTTGATATTTTTACATATTAACCGACATTATTTACAGCTCGGGTACACACTGGACTAAGATAGCCATCGAAGTATCCAAAAACACACAAAGAAACACTAGATAGTGTGTATTAGATTAAATATCGGATTTTAACTTACACCAATTGTAACACGTTCCTCGCGAAAACTAATTATCTGTGCTCACTTTCGCCCCAATATCCGGTGGCCGTTCATCCGCAGTGATAAAGCAGTTTAACTAAATGGTCTGCACGATATTTGGTTGATGAAAGAAATGAGAAGCTAGATTTCATAGTTGAAATTCCTGTCAAGTTTAAAGGGACATACCCTATAACTGATGTCGAACTAAATACCTTCAAAACATAAATAATAGAATCTTTGGAAGTATTATAACTTAACCTAAAAGTTTCAGCTATGCATTCCCAGTCATTATCGATAAAATATACCGCAGTACCGTAAACCATTCAATAATATATGTAAAGTTGTTGTACAATTAATTGGTGGATGCGATTTATTACAGATAGGCTCTATATTGAATAATTGTGGTAAATGAGGCATTTTCGCCATAGTTTGACATTGTATTTTTTATCACTTTACGTTCATTGAACATATACAGTACAGCACAGGCGAAACCCCACGCATATGCGTCCATGCGGCATGTAAATAAGAGTCTGAAAGCATGGAGATGCGGCGGGAAATCAAACGCGTGACGCGACATCGCAAATTGTATGCGGCATTCAATTGCCGCATCTGAAAGACAAAATAGCAATCAAGCGCATTCAAGCGCGACAACGAGTCCCGCCGAGTGATGCCGCGTGTCGCGACGTTATGCGGCATGTCATTTTCTATACAGGTAAAAGCGATGAAATGAAAAATATGTACTATATTGTATTGCACACATGTATAAAACTGTGTTTTTCAATAATGATGTACAATGTATTCCATATTGTAACCAATAAAATTTCAGTCTTAAATGTTTTTAGTAATTACATGTTTATACCAGTAAGATTTAGTAACCATAAAAACTTGTATGTAGAAACGTGTTTTAGAACTGTGAGATGAAAAAGAAATACCTCAACCCATACGATTATTTTGAATGAATTATCTTAATGCAGCGATCGACAAATACTACATTGAATGACAGGGTTCGACCAAGAAGACAAATGTTAAGAATAATATTAAAGCATCGTGATAACTTTAAATGTTGATAATTGAAAAAAAGGATGCTTAAAAGAATCACGACAGAACTAAGTATTTACTGTAAATTAACGCTGAAATACATGAGAATGGGATTTACTTATCCACTACTTAATGGACATGGTAGATTTATTTTCACGCAAGTAAGCAGAAATAAGTGTAAATACAGAATGGGGATGAACAAATTATTAATCAGCTTTTTCTTGAATTCTACTTCAAAACTGCTATAAATGGATAGAAAATGATCTAACTAAGAAAAAGAATACCCACAACCCTATGTTTATTTTTTTAAATAGTTTTACAGTCATTTTTTCGTATGTATGTGATGTGCTTGCTGCTTTTAATTTACGTAAAAATAGCCCGGCAGCGCAGCAGTTAAGTATAAGGTTATCTATCACCGGCATTGGGTGGAAATTTGTATCTCGTAGAATAAAACGTAGTACCGGTGTACAGTAAATTCTGCTTTTAACGAACTCTCCGGGATCTCTCAAATGTGTTTCTTATATCCTTGAGTTCCTTATATCCATATATCGACGTTCCTTATATATATCGAACTAAAATACATGTCGAACAAGTATTTTTATAGTCAAATCCCAACCATCAACTTACAGTTGCTTTTGATTTTTCTACCACCTTTTGAACAGTTATAAATATCTATAACTGTTATCCTTTTCTATATCCGTATGTAAAATAATTGCAAAGATTAATTAAACATAAAAAAGACGGTTTATGTTTTCACTGGCAATACTGAAACAAAATAATTTTGTATTTGATACAATTGAATGAAGCCGATTTTCGCTCAATAGCCAAAACTTGAATATTTAACATGTTTTTTTTTCTCCCAAAATGGGATTTCACCCAGTCTGCATGCTTTTAAAGAAACGCTCATAATTGTTTCCCAAAAATATTATCACTTGAACATCGTACTTAGCAATTGTGTTGGTATTCTCTTTTAACTAGTTTATCAAAAGGTTATACATGTGAAATGTAGAAGACTATATCCGAAGTTTCCTTATAAACTGAGTACGATATAACCGCATCTTTTTACATTTAACAAAAAAAGAGGAAAAATCGGGCCCAAAAGAACTGTTTGTTATAGCCGAAGTTACGTTATATCCGGAGTCGCTATATACGGATTTTACTGTAATAAGGTAAACTGCCCGTCTGTTAGAACGACCAAAATACGGCTAGAACGGATGTACTTTCCTTCTTGAATTGTAATTCAGTTCAAATCAAATTTAACTGTTTTGAAACCAAACCTTAGCACGAGGTGTTAATGTTACATGTGTGTATCACAGTTGTTGATGTTACGTCACTAAATTCTACTTTCAACAGTGCGATCTTTTAAAAAAAACATTTTTATTATTTTCATGAAACATCAAACACCTATACGTACAACAGCCGGTTGTGATCCCGGTTCATAGCTCTTAGGTAGTTGGTAAAATGTTGGTGTCTAACTCCGAGTGTAGGAATCGATATGCATGTACGTACAGAAACCGGTTGTGCCCCCGGTTCGAGCTCTCACAATGTAGGTGGTTGATAAGTGGACGTACAGTATTTAGGCTGTTACTTGTATTTTTGTGAAGTTTAGTTCTTACATTTATCTACTGATTGTGTGGATGCAGTCAGCGCTGAGAGATTGTTGTTTTGATAAAGTAACAATTTTCATGCTAGCAGCAATTGTTCTGCATGAATTTTCAATCAGTGCAGATCATGACCAGTTCTGAACCGTACGAAATTCACCAAATTGAAAGCTGGAAATGTCTACTTTAGAAACTTAATGTAGTACCGTACATTTAAAAGAGTTGATGCCGATTTGTTGTACATTCAGAAGGCAAATAATTGTCAGTTTTTATATTTGTAACAAACATATTGTTTTTGTCGCAAAGTATGACGAAAAAAAGGAACATACGTATACATTGTAATAATTCAAATGCAGTAAATCGACAGTTTGCGGTTATCATCTGTTTCAGTATTTATTTAAGATTATTGTGTCTTTGTAGCTCAAATCAGAGTCCAAGAACGAATACCTTATTTAGTGTACCTCGATCAGTTTCTACAATAAACTTATTAATAAAAGAGTTTTAAATACTTGACACTAAAATAATCCTGTCTTAACTACTTCGACAGTAAATTGCCAATGATATCTGTTTCAGCCGATTATCTTACTTTATGGTTCATTAAAATAAAAAACATGCTGACAGTACTGTAGACAATGGCAATCATCACCCTTTGTTAATATTAGCAATAAGTGTCTACTCAATTAAGATGTGACACTAATTATCCCCAACTTCAAGGCAAGCGTCGGAATCAATTTTGTTTAAATACATACATCAAAACGACGACAAATTATTGATAAGCAATAATATTATAATTCTTGCGACAAACAACGATATCTGTAATAAAAAGTTTAGAATAAAAGAACAAAGTCATGAAAATGTTACAACTTTTAATTATATACAATACTTATTTTTTAAACATACTCGAAAGATAGTAAACTGCAGTAACTCATGCAAAAAATTCTATAAAATTATATCTTATAAAACCTTTTATAGAATTACATGTACATTTTGTACATTGTGCAAAAGGCATTAATTTTTAAAGGAAAAATTAATCCTTTACGCCGAGTCACGCGGCATGGTACTTGTCGCATATCGCAAATGACACGCGGCATATAGATGCCGCATATACAATCATATGCCGCGTGATGCGACATGGTTTTATTGCTCCCGCGTTGTAAAACCTCCCGCGCTATAGCGCGGCAAAAACGGAATCCGCCTGTGCTGTACTGTAATTTATGTTTCGCAAATATAATCTGCTAGATGTAGGAAGTTCCTGTTTAATCTTTATACAGCCAGAAGGCGTCAAACTCACAGTGTGAGAAAAATGTGCATCCTGACCGGGACGCGAACCTTGGACCCTTCGCTTCCAGAGCATATTGTAACCCGCCGCTTACACATTTCCTCTTATCCTTGTTTTTCTTATTAAATATGTTATTCATGATATTGAGTTATTCACTTATTACTCTACACTCATAATAAACATTAGTTTCGAGGTAACAATATATCACACTGATATGAATTATTTGATTACTTAAATAACAAGAGGGCCAAGATGGTCCTATATCGCTCACCTTGGTACAAGTCCACTTGTCTGGTTTAAGATCACTAGACAATGTTGTATACCAAATAGGTTTTCCTATAAACGTCTTTGTAAAACAAGTGCCCCCCCCCCCCCTCCTCCCGGGCAAGGTCCGTTTTGACCCCAGAGGCATAATTTGAACAAACTTTGAAGAGGTCTACTAGGCAAAACTACATGCCAAATATCTAAGCGCTAGACCTTGTGGTTTCAGAGGAGAAGATTTCGTAAGTTTTTCCTATATAAGCCTATGTAAAACTAAGTGACCCCCGGGCGGGGTCAATTTTGATCCGGGGATCATAGTTTGAACACTCTTGGTAGAGGTTTACTAGACAATGCTACATGCCAAATATCTAAGCTCTAGGCCTTGTGGTTTCAGAGAAGAAGATTTTTAAAGTTTACCTTTATAAAGCCTATGCAAAGCTAAGTGACCAACCGCGCGGAGTCAATTTTGACCCGGGGGTCATAATTTGAACAATCTTGGTAGAGGTCCACTAGACAATGCTACATGCCAAATATCTAAGCTCTAGGCCTTGTGGTTTCAGAGAAGAAGATTTTTAAAGATTTTCCTATTTGTTGCCATAGCAACCAGAGTTCTGCATGGAATGGAATTCTTTGAACAACTTTATTAGAGCTTCATGCAAGGAACATCCCTGCGTAGTTTTATTATCATTGGCCTAATGGTATCAGAAGAGATGTAATTTGAATTAAAATGTTGACGGAAGACGGACAATCGTCAATTAGAATAACCAGGTGAGCTAATAAACCATTCATGAAAGACTGAAATCCAAGAGTATTTTACTGACCTTTTTCGTGTGGTATTATCCAACTATAATACACGAAGGTGCCTTACAGAGTAAATTTTCAATCAAAAAAGTTTATACATTCTTCTTTTCGTTTTATTGGCGTTTGAAAGGTTCCAAACTTCCGGTCAAAAGCGAGCGCCGAAAAAGAAGTATGCTTCTATAAGAATCTATAAAGCGTTTGCCATGGCTTGGTGGATCCAAGATACTATATGTTGAACAGGAGTCAAATTGTCTCACCTTTCATACAACTGCCCTTTAATATTATTCAGCGTGTGGTCTAAACTACACAAATAATAACGACCATGGTATGATACATTGTATATCGACTGACTTTGCATCAAACATTGGAATCATAATAGACTATTTAATGCTAATTGAAAATTTGTATCAATTTTGGCAGACTTGGAATTTCACAATTTAGCTTAAATGTGGTACCTTGCGTTATGATGATTAATCACTGACATTACACTTTTATCAAATACGAATGTGACAAACCATGAATGGCATGGATTCAGGGAACAATAATCTAAATTTTAAACAAGATTTTATGTAAATTGGAGTGATTCTGAGTTCTAAAGGAATGCACAATTGATATATTTTGATTGGTTTCTTTGAGTCGAACTGTGAGTCAATTGTGAGACACTACTTTGTCATCAATTGTATTCCATAAAGATTTTGTGACTGTTTTTGTAGTTGGCCAATACCCCTTATACTAATAGAAGGCAATATATACAATGACTGAAACAGCGCACTAATCTTTCCATATAGCATTATTCCATACTCGCCAGGTAACAAGGTAAAAGACAGACAATAAGAATTATTACCGTACCAGTGATAAGGCTAATCAAACATGATAGGAAGGATAGAAATTGGCTTTTTTGCCCAAACATGAATCCTCTTCTCGTCTTTTCTCCTTGTGACACAGCACGAGGGTTAATGTATTCAGAATGTTTGTTTTTCAAGTGACCAAACAGTAAACTTCTTTTGTCTGGCAAAAATATGTCAAGTTTCTTTTTCTGTCTTTCCACACATTCATCAAGAAGCATAAGTTCTTTTTTATTAGCTCACCTGGCACAAAGTGCCAGAGTAAGCTATTAGGATCGCTAACCTTCTGCCGTCCGTCGTACTTCGTACGTCTGTTGACATTTTCCTTTAAACGACATCTTCTCTGTAAACAACTAGGGCAATGATGATGGAACGGGGAAGCAGGGCTGTTGATATAGACATAGGCATAAAGCACTCTCATAGTTGTTCAAATCATTCCACTCCATACAGAACTCTAATTGTCATAGCAACGGAAAGAAAACCATGATTAAATCATCTACTCAATAACAGGAAGGCCTAGAGCTTAGATGTGTGGCATTTCCCAGCGGACCTCTACCAAGATTGTTCAAATAATGACCCCCGGGTCAAAACTGACCCTGCCAAAGGTGTCACTTGATTTTACATGGGCTTGAATAGGAAAAAGTTCCTCTGAAACCACAAGGCTTAGAGCTTTAGCATGTGGCATTACCTCATGGACCTCTGCCAAGATTATCCACATTATGATCCCATTGTTAAAATTGACGTGCACGTTAATTAACGTATGCGAACTCAGACTGAAAGATTTTACATGGCGCGAGACTGAAATGTTCGTGATCTGAAGAGCGTATTTGTGTACCATACAGGTAATTCGAAGTGTTTGCAATGTCGGTGAATTTATATTTTACTTTAGTGCACAGTTTCTGAAAAAAACTACTGTCCTCATTGGATCATTGCGTGTGTTTAATCAAATCACGATATGATAAAAAGTAGCTTATTAAATCCTGAAAATAAAATCTTTGTCTTAATCATGCACAGAGAAAACATTGTCCAATTACCGTCATTTAATTACATGCATAAACTAACTGCTTTGTTACAAATGACAGTCATATCCGTCTTATTCAATAATTTCATTTTGATAAAATGTGGATTCTCAAAAATTCGCAAGTTAACAAGTTTCATAGTCTATGCACAGACATATTAAATATACAACCATTTGCTAATACGGCGGACGGCCGAAAAGGTATTCTCCATCTGCACCTTTTGCACATTATCCATATCTGTGGTAGCTTTTGTATTCCTTGTGAAACTCATAAAACAGACCTTTGTCTAAGAAGCTGTGTAACAATTTGGTACCAGCAATCATTTTTCAGTTTTGATAACAAAACAAAATTCACAAGGGGCGAGGGCGGGGATCAAGGTCAAGGCATGGTAACAATATTGTCATTTAAAATAATTTAACTTCTACTGTATACGAATCGGTGTAGAAGGGGGCGTTGTCATGAAGGATATTTTTCTGTGCTAGCGTCGGACGTAACTGTTTGAGTTTTAGCTTTTGTAACATCCTGCAGTGGTATTTGACGACACCGCAGCAGCATAACTGCCTCAAAAAGACCTCAGAACTAGGCTTGTCACACGTTGAGAAACTGAGAAACCCAGTTGTAAAACGAGGAAATTGACATTCAGACATCTTCAAATACTATATTTTCAGTCTTTTGAAAATATGCAAGCAGGAATGTTATAACAAAACAATGTTCAAAACTAAACTTTTAATTCACCGATTCGGAAATATTTACGAGAGACAAATGATGAAACTAGATAAGAAACGAAATGCTTCACGAATGTTGGCTTATGTGCAGCAAGCAGGACAAAATGTGTCTAAATTATAATAGAAGAACATCTTTATGATAGTCTTGCAAAGTTTTAAAGGAGCATAACATACACAAGCAGATTCTTTTTCAAAACGCTAAAAAAGCTAAGTATACATAAAATAATTTCAAAATGCATTTTTCAAGAATAACATATACCAAAATCTATCAAGATCCATTTTTTTAACGTTTCCGCAGTAAAATGATAATTAACGGAATTAAAAGGGGCACTCCCTACATCTAGCAGATTATATTCTCGAAACATAGATTATGTGTTCATTGAACGTAAAATGATGAATAAATACAATTTCAAAGAAGAACCTATGGCGAAAAATGCCTCAATTTACCACAATTAATCAATATAGAGGCTTTCTGTAATAAATCGCATCTATCCGTTAATTGTACAACAACTCTATATAGTTGCTGATTGTATCGATAATGACTGGGAATGCATAGCTGAAACTTTAAGATTAAGTTATAATACTTACAAAGACTCTATTATTTATGTTTTGGAGGTTATTTAGTTTAGCACGATACAAGTATGGCATCGTCTTTTTAGCTCACCTGAGCGTGAAATGCTCAATGTGAGCTAATGTAATTGCTTGATGACCGTCGTCTGCCTACCGTCCATCAACACTTGTATAAAAGCGGCTACATTTCTCACTGAAACTGTCTTAATAACATCTAGGTTTAAATCGAATACGGGTCATCTCTAGTCAAAAAGTATGTCACCAGGTCAAATCATCGAAATGCCTTGTGTATGCAATAGATATTTTACATTCAACCATCAATTGTTTTCCTGATGAGCAATGTCACTCAGGTGAGCCATATAGGGTTATCATGGACCCACACACACACACACACACACACACACACAAAAAAACAAACAAAAACAAACAACACAACAAACACACACACACACACACACAACACACACACACACACACACACACACACAAACACACACACAACAAACACACACACAAAAACACACACAAACACACACAAACAACACACAACACACACACACACACACACACACACTAATTATATTTTCTCTGAAATCTCTCGTAATTGTATTGTATAATATGTCTTTCCGAGGCTTGAAATAAATACTTGACCAGACAAAGAGCATAAGCAGTCCATATCTCGATGTAATTGTCCATTATGTTGATTTACGAGTCTACAGTCTTACAAATAGCAAGAGTCGTTATAGGGCTTGTTAATCAGAACACGATATGGTGACTTATGGTTGTCTTATTTATATGTTTACAATAGTTCTATTCCTGTGACAATATGTCTGATGCCCATTCTTTATATGCAAGGTCATTGCACGGATAGCAATTTCCATTCGTCAAGTACATGTAATAGCTGATGCGAGAGAACTAATGTCCAGAAATGTTTTTGCTGGACATATATATGTCGCAACACATTTTATAGCCCGAGAACATAGTTACGTATAACATGTGCCCATTATCACTACAAATGAGCTTTACAATAAGGTAAATCTTATCTGAATTGGTAAATATAATTCATAGTAAACATAATTATTAGTATGGTTTAAATGTATTTGCTACCTAGGTAAAGGTAAAGCAACATTGAAATGACTGTCTGATACAATATGAATATATTAAGTTTATTTATATTCTATAGGAGAAGTTATGAATCAAACCTGATGTATTTTTGTTCTCGGATATATGTACTTAGTTGTTTTTGAATCATTGAAAATAACTCTTTGAACTTTTCCCAGTATTTCAATATTACATGTATATCCACTGCTACTTTGCAGGTAAAAAGCAGTGCTAAGACCATATCGTCCGCATGAAACTGAAACATTTCTGACAGTCAACCAAATCCGCCAATAATGGGGCTCAGATTCATGATAGAAAATAGTTTGACTTCAGGACGGTGTCGCCGACACGCATGAAAATCTTGCTTTGGACATTTACAAGTTCAAGTAGTTACCTTTCTCAAGCTGTTTTCATAAAATAACAGGTACTTTTGTCCAGACTCATTCATTTATTTTACTTTTGTTCTCTTAACCGCGAAATCTGCGTTCCGGTCTCTGAAAACTGGCATTAAGTCAGAATATTGTTGGATAACTTAATTTGAAGACAAAGCCCATTTGATGTATATTTAGCGTAAGATGTCCCTTTATCTAAACGCCAGAATGTATATTATCGCACATTCTTCAAAGCTATTCTCTTAAGTGCACAAGGAAACAAATGATGTAAAGGTCACACTTTACATATATCTTCTTTAAACAAACAAACGTATGAGAAACTTTTTTGTACGAACGTGTAGGAAGTTTGTGTTTTTTGTCTCAACCAGGACAATGATCTTACGAGGGTATAAATATGATAAATGTATACTGTACTTGTGATTCCTACTAAGAAACTTTCAGTATTTGTAGTATTGATCAGATATAAATACAGTCTTTTATGCAACATTCGTATTTATGTGATACATTAAAACCTGTCCAATTGATCACTATCGATAAGGGTTTAGTCTGTTAGAAGAAGTATTTATATAGAGTAGACTTATAAATAACGAACAAGAAATAATGTATTTTATTTCTTTATAGATCTACAAAAAGCTTCATTCATCGATAGGAAGTTCGGGTGGCATATCCCAATATACCACTTCTAAAACCAAATAACTTACAATAGCGCAGCGGTGCCGTTTTCAACGAAATCCCATCGACATTTTCGATGGATTTTTGCAAATCGCTGCCTCGATGTGCACATGTGTTGTTAATTCTAGCACTAACTTTTACATTTTATGCTTGGTTATTTAATTTTGGAAAAAAACACCCGACACTGTCAGCGAACACCTTAAAATCATTCCAAATGTTAGAGAATCCTCTAGAAAGGAACATCGTTCTTTAACCGTATTAAAGTATTTGGTGTAACATTGTAATCCATCGGATTCCTTAGTCAAGTTACACTCAGAACTAACAAAGCGGCCAAAGATTAATTTTTGCTACCTTCGATATTCATATGACTGGGTAATTTGTGTTTGATATAGGTTAAACTTCTATCAATACATTTCTGCCAATTAATAGGAGTGATTTTTTTCTTTTTGCTTTTTGACCAGTTCTTCCAGTTTCAACAAATTGCACGGTTCATTAATATTGTTCACATGCGTCGAATAAGCTAAAATAATACGAAGCATGTCATAAAATACTAGTGGGTAACATTGGATGAAGTAAAAATCAAATTCGGCAACTTACTGAGTATTTTGTGTCATAAAAACAATCAAATTTATATAAGACTTTGTTAAAAAAAAACTGCGCGTACTTGTACGATAACAGTTGCGAAATTACAACGGAAAAGGTCATTTCTGATTTATGACTGAGATTATTACCAAAGTGAACGCCGAACTTAACGAGATATAAACACTGAATAATGCTTTGTGTCAAGAATGGGTATTAACTGCACTTCTTGGCTGCAGACCAGCCGTACTTTCGCCATTATCTGGCTTCTGTGTATTAGCGTGTGGAGACAGAATCTTTTTTTTGCGTGCACTTTTATTTAGAATGATATACATAATGGTTACACATCATTTGGTGAGTAATAAAACGATCAACAATTCATTTGCAGCTGCTTTATTGATCGATTTATTGATTGACTGACTGTCCGACTGATTGTTTGATGATTGGCTGACCGACTGATTAATAGCTAGATAGCCTACTTGTTTATTTGTTTTCTTGTTTGCTTAATTCATCAATCAAATATTTAGGAATTCAACAAAGAAACAGTGTCCACATTTTGAAAAATGAAGGCAAAACGTAATTAGTAAATTCATATTGAATTTCTCTCATTTTCCCTTTCAAACAAAAAAACGTATAAAAGCTGTTTTGAAAATATGTTTATTTTCTATCTCCTGGATGTTTTAGGATTAGCTTTTTGAGTTACTCGATGAAATATACACGCATGCGCATCCTACATCTTGAACAGATTAAAGATTATTATAAGCGTACACACTGGCCTTACTTGATCCGATACTCTTGTACGAATATCTGCTGGTAGCACTTGGAAAATTTAAAATCGTGACATATAACTCGTAAACACGACTTTAAGCACTTTTGCTCTATTGTTCATCAACAGCCAAACAAGGGTACCTGTTCAAAATATTAAATAAAATATGTAAAATACCGTGTGTAACAATACAATTAAATCCGACAATCTAACTACGAACAATTTGTAATCTCACTTTTAAATTAGTTAATTAATCTTAAAAACAAATAATTCGCATCATATCATCTACTTTCTGAACGTTGCTGTTAGCATTTGAAATGTGCAATGCATCGTTAGTTAGTTTATCTTTAAATAGTCTTTGCTGTCAGTATAAAGTCTTCTCAATGATCCATTGCGATAATTGAAATGGATTTATAGTGTACCAAGAAGCAAACAGTCACATGAAACACATATAACATATGAAAAACCGTCCACAAACACCATCACACACACCATACCCACATTCCTTATTACAAAAAATATACATCACCTACAAATTTCACTATAATGGACAACACATTTGCCAAGAACAACAAATTAATTTCAGAAAATATAACGGTGAAAAGTATTGACATTTGGCGCCGTTTGTCTACACTGTAGCTGTTATTTGTCATTTAATGCAATGTCTTTTAATTATCTTTTCAGCAGAACTCAACTCAACTAAGTGTTTAATTGTTTGTGTCTAACTTAGTGCTCTTGGGGAACCGTTTTCAGAACGTAGGAATTGTTATTACTGCAGGCTCTAAATGGTACTACAACGTGATTCGTTAAAGTACTTAAACATGTTAAGCGTTTGCCAAACATAACTGTAAATGAACTGGGTTTTTTTTTTGTCAAATGAAACATTTAAAGAATCAATTCATTACCTTAGTTTGAAATGTTTGCAGGAAATAGACTTACTTTGGCAAGTGTTTGAAGTTAGTTGCTGCACATGTAAAAGGTTTCGTCTAAAAACAACTGCCAAAAGCCACGCCTTCTGTTAGATTTTCAAAGAAGTAAGTATAAGTAAAATGATACAAAAATATATGGAACAGGAATATGTCGCTAAACGTCCTCTGATGTAGTATAAAAGACACACAACTCAACGCATAAAAGGAATGTTTTATGGTTAAGGCATCGGTTTAGACATTTTTTCAAATTCGTGCACGTTAAAATTTGCCTCGCAGTTTTCCTACTTTTCTACAATCTTTGAAACTATAAGCTCCTAACAAAATGAGTCACCGCCTTCTTGAACGTATGAACGTAAGATTCATGTAATTAAGATAAGATCACATAAAAAATATGCTATTTTAACGTACATTAAAGGGACATATCCTATTACTGATGTCAAACTAAATAACCTCAAAAACATTAATAACAGAACATTATGTATTATAACTAACCTAAATGATTAAACTATGCATTCCATTCTTTACCGAAAAAATCAGCGTTTTAAAATATGTTGCATTTTACGATATATGTTGTTCTTTAGAATTTATTTATTTATCATTTTACGTTCATGGAACTCACTATCTATGTTTCGAGAATGTAATCTACTTGGTGTAGCGTATGTTCCTTTAATGGAGTTATTTTAGAAAACTTGTGATGAACAAATGAGTTCAGACGCTATTTTCGTCAACATCCAATATTGCACAATCATTGGGCATCTTCGAGTAAAATGTTTGGAGTAACTAAAATATCTTTATCTGAAATTGCATTAGGGTTTCGGTGAAAATTCAATTCAGTATCAGAATAGTAGATCTATATACTTCCTGTTTAAGCCGTATGATAATTATTGTCAAGGTGTCAACGGATTGATAACAATGCTCTCAAAAAAGAAGCATCAATCACTCAAAGAAGAAAGTCAGACCAATATTCGTTAGGAAAAGTGTCGCCAACCCCTCAATAAAATTCGAAAAGCAAGGTTCAGTATTAAAATGACACATTCAATTTTACAAAACCTTTCAGGAAGGGCTATCTTGAATATAATATTCTGTAAAGTATATGCGACTCCGTGATATTTACAATCTC
Source organism: Saxidomus purpurata (assembly GCA_022818135.1). Taxonomy (NCBI): domain Eukaryota; kingdom Metazoa; phylum Mollusca; class Bivalvia; order Venerida; family Veneridae; genus Saxidomus; species Saxidomus purpurata. Next base: position 38,914,854 of record JAFMSR010000002.1, read on the forward strand.
TATTTTTAGAATTAACTTCATCGGCGTGACTTTTATCAGGACTAACAGAAATTGTTTTGTTATTTGAATTCTTATGTTGATTTTATTCGTTCAAATCAATGATATCACATTACGTATTTACATATCTTTTGGGTTTCGGATCGTGATTTTTTTTTAATTTTGCGCATATTGTGGTGGAAAATGGCAAGTTTAACACATTTTTAGAATTTATAAGTGTACTACAATTTTTTTCAATGTAGATCATTTACGCTCTTAGCTGGATACCTATAAAACGTTATAATAAAAATATATGAGATCAGTAAGATTACGAGATTTACTAACTGATACAGCATTCCACACTAAGAGTAACTGTATATGATAAAAATATGGCGTTTTAATTTGTCAACATTCAAGACATGAAAATATTCTAATCTATAAAACAAATCAGTTGTCTATAATGTAAACATTACCATAGAAATGCAATAATTCGATACAGTACCGCTCTCAAGTAACAATTACAGTTGCAAAGCAAGTGGAAAAGATTTTAGTTTTATTTCTGTGAGAAGCTTCGGATTTGCTACAATACAGCAGAATTTTGACCCAACTAGTAGCACATACCTGAATATTCTATGCATGTTAAAGACATTTCAATTTCGCTCGGAAATGTGTATGTCACTTGATATTATACTTTAAATGTACTTAATGAATACATTAGGTATTCACAAATCGACACTATTTACTATATCCATACCTGTTGACTCAGTTAGAATTTCATTGCAAGTCTTATTAGTATGAACAATTTGTGAAACGAGATGTCACGATCAAGCATAACCATTATCAGTCGCAACCTATTGTTTCAGATTTGGTGATGCACAGGGCGCAACGAAAAACGTATGCAACAAAAAAGGAATAGGAAATTCAGATACGCACGCATGTTTTCAGACAGATTTACATTTCTACGAACCTTTTGACTTATATGATATTAGGAAGAACAAGACCATACAGACTGAACATCTTATCTTCCTAACTTGAGCGACTTATCGTCAGTGTTTCAAATTCAAAATTAATGTGAGGAAACAGTCTTGTATCCTAATATATATTTATTGGCATATGCTAAAATCAACATCATCAAGTAAAATGAAATTGTCGCCATTGAGACATTTGATTTACTTAAAGACAGATCTGTATGCACGCATGTCTCTTGTAATCTTTCAAGGCGCTTTGCCGAGCTCAATTGCTCAAAACCTCTAGAGATTCGTTGCGATGTTGTTGAGCCGTTATTTCCGGAGGGCATTGTGATGAGTTTCTTTCATCTATGGAGTTAAAGTTGTTCATATACCTAAAAGATCTGCACCTCCAAATGGCAAATATTTACGTACGATAAATTGCTGTAATGAATTACAAAATAATTAAATACTATAATCAAACTGCAATCTGAGTGTACTTTGTATATATAGATTTCATCTGTAAGTTCAATCTCGTATCAATATGTTTTCACGATCTAGCTATAGAATAGTTTTGCTACCAATGGTCAAAACCAAGCTCACAAAAAGTAGCATACAATTTGTTCCAGAATTTCAGAATTATCATTTCTATTTCAAAATGAACCTTTAAGTATAACAAACGACGTAAGTACACCTTTTTTTTTTCAAGTTAGACCAAGCACCGAAGCGGGGTTAATTCCGACCTGGGGGTCATAATTTTAACAATTTTGGTAGAGGTCCACTAGACAATGCCACATGCTATATATCTAAGCTCTATTCCTTGTGGTTTCAGAGAAGATTTTAAAAGTATTTCCTCTTAGTTCTGCATTGAATGGAATTCTTTGAACAACTTTGATAGAGTTTCATGCAAGGAACACCCCTGCAAAGTTCAATCAACATTGGCTCAGCGGTTTCAGAGATGTCGTTTGAAGGAAATTATGGACGGACTGACGACGTAAGACGGACCCCGGACGTTGAGTGATACTAATAGCTCACACTGGCACAAGGTGCCAGGTGAGCTAAAAAAAACAACATATAATATGCTTTATAATTTAATAGCGTATAACTTTTAAAATGTAGAAATATTAGGAATTTATACTGATACCTTTGTATCTAATTAGATGATTCGTTCTAAAATATGAGAATTTAAGACGGTTCAAATAAACTAATTTTTACAACAATCTGTGGAACAGAACAAAAACGGTTTTTAAGAAAATCGGTGAGAAGTCATATCCCAATTATTTTGACTATAGAGTAAGGCGTTGTGCAGTAATTAAAGGTTTTCGTGCGATTACTTCTGTTGCTTTACGTTATTAACATACGAGAATTGATCGAGTTCGATACACTTGTACATACTGCCTGCGATGCAGAGAATTAGAGCAACACTAACTGCTACATTTTGTACCACCACAAGACATATTGGGCCGTTGTATCGCGTATTTCTGTCTGTGACTTTACTTGCACCAGTAATGTTATTTGATAAGTTTGTATGAATTTTATGATAAAAAGCTACACACTGATCATAAGAATCACAATAAAATCACGGAACAATTACACACAACCTAGAGTTTTAGTTCAGAAATATGAAACGATTAAGTAACCAATGATAATTTTATGAGTTTCTGTGGATAAAACATACCAAGGGCTACTCTTTCACCGTAGTCACGAGTTTAGGAACAGTTTCACCCAACAGGTGCCTTACAAAAACAGGCTGCTTACATAAAATGGGATACCAACAAATAGCTGCTTGGCATGAACATGAACAGATGGCGACGTTACATAAAAAAACATCGGCTTTAATCTTCAGCCATGTCTTGAAAATATCACATGCATCTTCCTGTCTCTTAAATTAATGTGTTAGTTACATGGTTTCGAATTTAAAGTGCAACACGTCGAATCTTAAAGTGCATTAAGCGTTGAGGAGGAAGCAAATTCATCTAGTGTAATAATTGTCAAAATTTTTAGTTTTTGTAAACCTCACAAGAGAAATGGTAGTGGCTCTCTAATTAAGATGATATTAATCACTGTGACAGAAGGAAACGAGCTTTCCATCATTTCACAAAGACTTAGAGATATTTATCTTCCTTCAAGAACAGTATGATATGAGCAATATTTGAGATGAAAATAAAGCTGTTTTAGATGTTAACAAGATTGGTATTGTCGCCTGCTATAACATCTTGTTACTGAATTTGTTTAGTACTAGTTATGAACGAATTTATGACAGAATTGACTCATTTGAAATAGAGCACATTATAGCAAATTTGTGATATTCTTTTCTCCTACAGAGTATGATGTAATTGTTACATGCCAATGTTTTTACGGCATGTATTTACCTTAGTGGACTCTGTGGCAAACAAATGTAGAATAACCTTTTAATAGATATTAATACTTACTTACTGTAGCTATTCTTCGCAAAGTTGACTCTGGCTGTAGCACAAGTAAATGACAGAATCAGAGGAAATAAGGAACTAAATCATAGTTTACACCAATATCAATTAACTGTGGTAAAAATGTCTGTCTACAAAGTCATTTAAACGAAATTTTAAAAATCAGAGATTTACTGCAAGACACCCTTTATGTTTTTTACACATAAGTTTTAAATTATGTATTTGATACAGTAAAACGAAACAAGAGTTTGTTCACAGTGGTGTTAACTATGTTTCAACTGATCTGTGCTAGTCAACGAGCAAGATAATATGTCAACTGTATCCGTTCTTCGTTATAAATCACTAATTTTAATTGTTCTTCACACGAATATTCCAGGAACCACAATTAAAATAAGGTGAAATTCATTTTCCCTTTTTTGTGTCATCCCTGGTATTGGTGTGCATTCCATGGTCTAGAATATATGCATGATTATGAATAGTATGCTTGCCATTGGTAACTTGTTATATCATGCATTTGTTTATTGCCGTGTTTTATATGTATATGTACACTGTTACCAAAATAAATCTATCTATCGAATCTATAACTATTCGAGTAAGTATATTACAACATTATAGCATCCCAGCCAGGATAAAAAGTTTGCTTTAAAAGAGGAAATTAAAAAAATAAAACATGCATCCCACCCACTTAAGAAAATTGTGTGCAGCAAATCCGATGAACAACTTTTCATTTGGTGTGGCATAATGAACAGTATAAGCATAGTTATTACATATCAGTACGCATCAAACCTAAATGTAGCAACAATATGCAACTATTCAGTACTTTACGTTCGTAACACATGTTTCTTTTAAAATAATGACATAAACAAGTGTTCTTTTACTTTTGGATGCCATTAATTTATCAGATTTATTAAGATTTGGCCAAACTATATTGCTCAAATGTTTTATTCGTAGTCTCTGTATTTTGCACAGTACATGATATGCTGATCCAATTACATTTAACTAACAATTAAGACATAATTCTTTGTTCACATGGTACCCCAGTACACATCTACCTGTCTCGGTTGCTTGTCGATGCGAAGACAATCTAAAACATGTATATAACTTTCGTAAGTAAGCATTTTCTATTAGGCTTAAGTGTGGTTCTAATAAGAATGTGTTCTTAAAACGCACATTGAATTCTAATTAACAATGAAAGATTGTTTTGACAGCCTATTGACATTTCATATGAGAAAGTTTGTACTTTTGTAATGCCGTCTGCTATAGCATTAAGCTAGCGTGCGTTGGACAATAACAAAATTGCGTGCATTTCCTTGTTACAGACCTCTGTCTGATAATTGCTACTTTAATACAGGTTTGTTGTTTTATATCTAAAATTCGGTTGGTAATTACGTATTCAAAGAATATAATTTTTTACGTTAGATAACATTTTTTTCCAAGAAACACTGAATTATGGGCGCAACGTGCCGCTGTATCAAATTTCGAAACTGAAGCGCTAAAATACGACGCAAAAAGGAGAGACAAGTAAATGTTCATAGTGCATAATTTTCCAGTTCGCTCTTAGCACTACATCTTGCAATTTCTATTGAGTGAGGTTTTCTGCGGTCTTCATTGACCCTATACTGGTGTGGTGTTCGCAGCTGGTTTTAAATGCAAATATTAGTGCTAAGCCAAATTGCAAAGCCTCTTATTGAAATAATCTAAGGTAATTTGCAGTCTCATAATCAGTCACCAGATGGTGATAACGTATGTTCATATATTAATTTCATTCAGCCTTGTCTACATATTAAAGTGGTATTACCGTTCAAAGTGACCATCATAATTATAAATAAAACATTATTCAGTGATGTACATTCTTGGAATAATGAACTGGGCCATAGTTATAACAACAATAAAATGAAGTCGTATTACAGTTCCATTTACATTGAATATAGAAGAAATTTGAAAAAAAAATTTGCATAGGTTAAAAGAAAGCAACGCCCTTTCGATTATGTATATCTTAATTCGAATCTGTCAATAAGAGACAAAACTTTGCTTAAATGTTTTTAAAGCATCCGCTGTGTTTCAGGCATCTTTCTTGAATTTAACTCAGTATGACCATTTTGAAGGGTAATATAATTTTAAGCCTCTTTTGGACCTTTATGTACTGTATTGTCTGAATGCACTATGACGTATTAAAATTTTCCGGTACTTGCAGCAATATCATTTGAGATACAGCTCTTTATTAGCAAATATGCGTGTGGTACATTTGCATTAGCTTAATCCTCGTGTCTCCATTAAGTTTTCTTTTTTCCAAAAAGGGACAATGTTCATGTTTAAAATCATTTATAAACATTACCAGCTTAACTCAATATGTCTGTTGTAGTTAAGCCTTTGAGACACGGCTCGTTCCATTTATTTGATAATACGTGTTTAATAAATCCCTCGTGTGTTGTAACAATTATAGGACAGACATTAATAGCTTTGTCTATGTAATTAGGCGGTTTTTTAAATCTAGAAATCCGTCAAACATATTTAGGTTTACGTAAGCCGCTAAACTATTTTGCTCAAGAACTAAAATGTTCTATTTTGTCCTTGTTATTCTACAGTAAACTCAAAATATATTTTATTTAAAAGTAATCTTAATTGCTATCTATGAAAAAAACAACACTATAAGTGTACACCACGATACAGTAAGAAAGACCCTTTCAGTCAGCTCGAGTATATTGTGCATGATGGCATTGGACGTTAATTGCATGAAACTCTTCTTTACATACCATGCAGTATTTTCTTTGCATAATAAAAGGGTTTTCTTTACATTATTGCAGTACATTTCGTGAACAAAGGCTGTAACAAATCACTTTAATCGTACATAACGAGACAAGTAGAATATAATGTTAGTTTCATTTTTATTAACTGCATTAACTTTTGACTGTAAAATGAAACTGCAGGAAGACACAATTTCTTTGAATCATTTATTTCTCGTAAAAGCTCTATAAATATGTAATGCAATATCTTTCAGGAAAGAAGCAACATGATAAAATTGTCTATTTATTAAAACTCTTAAAACATCTTATACCAAGATGCATTAAATTAGTAATTCAGATCAATCACAGGTTCGCCTTCGCATTTTTTACCCGCCACGCCGATTGTGGTTCGCTAGCCACTGTCAACTTGAAATTACAGTCAGTTAAATTTCTCCTAATCTGACTAAAAGTGCGCATCCTTCCTGAAGTTGCATTTTTGAGATGATTTTAATCAGACTGAATTTTTCCTATTTTGGCATCAAAATTAATGTTTAAAGGTCTTAGGGGAAGTCATGTCAGGGTCGGTATGGCGCAAAACAATGCAGGCAAGGACCCGATAATGATGATGATGATTATTATTACATGTATGATAATGATGACGATGTCAATTTTAAAAGCGGAAACCAACTGTATTGCCGAAAATTTGAATTAGAGTTGTTTTAAACGAACTAAAATGAATTTGAATAAAAAATAAATTATCGCATGTCATGACCCATAAACTTTACATCAGACTCATGCGCTCTGTCATGTCTCATTAAAATCTAGCTTGGGATTCCACAAATTAACTTAACTGAACTGTGTTTATTAGGCCTAGTCTTTAACCATATAGGTTGTCGTTGACGCATAATGCTGCTTAACTTGAATTTATTGTCTGAAAGAAAATGTTTAGTGGGACGTACATAACATGCCACCCTACAAATTGTCAAAATTTTATTTTTAAATGCCAGATCTTGGGTAGAGTTTGTGGCAAACTCGGCTGAGATAGCTGATGCCCTTGAAAGGGTACAGAGAGGTGGACCCTGTATACAAGATCCTTTTTTGTTATCTTTATTTTTTGTTTGAAAATCCAAATTAATAAATGCTCAACTAGACTTTAAACTGATGTTAACCATATCATAATCAGTAACAAAATATAATTTAGGGAACGAGCAAACAAGATTTACTAATAGAAGATCCCTGTGGCCCTGAACTTTAGAATAATGACCCCAAAATATAATATGCACAACTAAAATCATACTGATGTTTTCTATAAAGTTCTATCAAAATCATGTAAGGGGTAAAGATGCAGCACGGACAAGACTTTTATCAGCAGCCGCGTAACCTGGTTTTAAGCATCAGAGTGGTGACACCAAATTAGAATTTGCCCATCAAGACTTCAGACTGATGCTTCCTGCCAAGTTTTATGGAAATCAAAGTAGTGGTTTAGGCAAAGAAGCTTTGGCATGTAAAACTGACAGAAGGCTAGCAGATTGTGAGCAGAAAACAATACGTCTGCCAGGAGGAGGGATGATAAACTCCATATAAGCTCTTTATGATTCCAGAGCATTTGTTGTTTTAAGCAACCTTTCAGACCATAACACAGTATGGTCAGTTTAAATAGAAATGTTATTCAAAATAAAGCTCCCATCCCCTTTCTAAGAAAACAAAATGCTTTCAAAGAAAACATGAGACTACATGTTTGAAATAGGCTGTTAAAAGTGTCCGTCTGACAATAACTTGGAGAGTTGCGTACATGTATTTACTACACGAATTACCTGTATCTCTCTCAGAGTACACTATGCTTTAACCAATAAAACACAGCATGACCAGTTTTAAACAGAATAATTAAGGTAGTTGATTCAGTTCTCAATGAGAGCTATAAGCTTTCTCCAAATATAATCAGACCCATTGATAGACATAAAATTTTATAACATTGCAAAATAACTCTAACTTTTTTAACTTAGTACTTGCATATCTTTTCTTAAAGCTGCTGGACCAATGTTCATGATTTTGTAATAAATGAGGCATATGGAGTGTTAAAAAGGTTTTCCTATCATTTAACATTGTAACCTAGTTTTTAAACCCAGGTGACCCAGATTCGAAAACCTTGTAAAAATCATTGAACACAAAAATTCTGACCAATTTTTATGATTGGGTCATAAATGTAACTACTGTGTCATACACAAAGTTTTTCTTTGATTATACCTGGTGACCTAGTTTTTAACCAAAGAAAACCCATATTCGAACCTTACCTAGATACATTGTATTATCAAGACAGCCATGCTGATAAAATTTCAAGAATTTTCATTGAAAAATGCAGACTCTATTGCATACAAAAGGTTTTTCTATGATTTGACTTGAAGACCTAGGTTATTACCTCAGATGACCCATATTTAATCTCGACCTAGATTTTCATTCTGCCAAGTTCCATGAAGATCTAATAAAAATGCAACCTATATTGCATACAAGGTTTTTCAAGGATTTCCCAGGGTATTCTGGTTTTTAACCTCAGATGACCCATATTTGAACTCGACCTAGATTTGATCAAGATATTCATACTGACAAAGTTTCATGAAGATCAAATGGAAAATACTACCTCTATTGCAAACACAGTTTTTTCTTATGATTTGAGCTAGTGAGCTACTTTTTGACCCCAGATGACCAATAATCGAGCTCGACTAGATTTCATCAAGGCAGTCATTATAATCAAATTTCATGAAGATAATAATATATAATATTAAGTGACCACTCAGGAGTCATGGTTTGAGCAATCTTTTATAGTGGTCCACTAGGCAATGCTACATGCTAAATATCTAAGCTCTAGGTCTTGTGGTTTAAGAGAAGAAAATTTTTAAGTTTTTCCTAAAGTCAAGTGACCTCCAGGGCAGGGTCAATTTTGAACCTTGGTCATAACTTAAACAACTTTGGTACGAGTCCATTACCAATTCTACATGCTAAATATCTAAGCTCTAGGTCTTGTGGTTTCAGAGATTTTAAAGTTTTTCCTATATAAACATATATAAAGTCAAATGACCCCCAGGGCGGGGTCAACTTTGACCCTTGGTCATAACTTAAACAACTTCGGTACAAGTCCATTACTAATTCTACATGCTAAATATCTAAGCTCTAGGCCTTGTGGTTTCAGATTTTAAAGCCTTCCTATAAGCCTAAATAAAATAAAGTGACCCCGCCCCCCTGCAGGGTCAATTTTGGTAGAAGTCCAGTAAGCAATGCAACATGCAAAATATCTAAGCTCTAGGTCATGTGTTTTTCAAAAAGTTTGTCTACACAAGTCTATGTAAAGACTCTGCTGCATGCCAATATAGAAAATAGAGAATTTGCATTATTGTTTCCCTTAGCTAATGTTATGAAATAGCTTGTGGCAAATGCTATTTTTAGTCATATTAGTTTTCTATGGTATAAGATCAATTAAAGTATTAACACAATCTCTGTGGGTCAAGATTTGAACAATCTTGGTACAGTGGTGCTTACGTGTAACATTGCAAAATTTTCGTGTATCATGCATTCCGTTTGCATTCATCGTGCGTTTATCATTCGTGCATTCATTGTGCATCATTCCGATCGTATATCGTGTAACGCATCGCATCGTTCATTCCGTGTGATGAACTTTGCACGATAGGAATTATATAAAAGTGGTTCGAGATAGTGCGGACAACCAATCGTGTAGAACGTTTGCATGTTAGCCTAGACCTAACGTGTATTATTTATTTTCTTGTTCAAAGAACGGATTAAATTATGTAAGAACTGTTGATGAAATAGACAAATTCGTTTTTTCAATTATTTAAACTATCTTCCTGTTACATATTTTTTTTCTTTTTCTCACAAGATATTTGTGGGAATCCGATGAAACTGAAAGTAGACGTTCTGTATATCGTGCAAGATTTACACAAGATATAAAGAACAATGTGTTATTCTACCAACGCAAATGATATGGGATTTCACTTATTTGAAAAATTTTTCTGTCTAGACATTCAGTAAAGCGCTCACTGTATTTGTAAAAATTATACGTCGAATCAGACCTTTCCGTCCTAAGATTCTTTACAAGTTTAGAGTTTAATTATAGATCTAATTAGTATGTGTGCCGCTATTCAACTAATAATTATTCCTATGATCTTTTTGCTTTTACTGTAAATTATCGATAATTTAGGATTTGAAGGGGTTTTGATGAAGGTCTTACATTTTAATTAGCCATCTATTAATAATATTGTTGTTAAGCAAACGAAAATGTCCGAGTTAATCAAATAATCATTTTTCATTTCGTTCAAAGGGAATCATGTATTGTTCTTATCTCTCATCATTCATGATTCATTTATTAGTTATCGTGTGTGCATCGTGCGTTCCGTTTGCGTGTATTGTGCGTGTATCGTTCATTCTGTGTGCAAAGTTATACGTAAGCACCACTGTAGAGGTCCATTAGGCAATGCTACATGCCAAACATCTACGCCTTGAGGTTGCAGAGAAGATTTTTAAAGTTTTTCCTGTATAAGCCTATGACAAATTAAGTGACCCCCAGGTGGGGTCAACTTTGACAGGGGGTTATAATTTGAACAATCTTAGTTGAGGTCTACTGGACAATGCTGCATGCCAAATATCTAAGCTCTGGGCCTTCCTGTTCTTGAAAAGTTTTTAAAATTTTTCCTTGCCATGGAAAGCAAGAGTTCTGCATGGAATGGAATTATTTGAACTATGATAGGGCTTCATGCAAGGAATATTTCATCAACAATGCCCTAGTGGTTTCAGAGGAGATGTTGTCTGAAGGACAATGTTAACGGACAACGTATGCAAACAGTGAGCGATCCTAATAACTCACTCTGGCATAAAGTGCCAGGTGAGCTAAAAAACAAGGTTTTGAACTTTTCCGACTCCATGCATTCCTTTCATACAACTGCATATATCTTCTCTCTTTGAAGTTTTGTACTGGCGTATGTTTATTTGAATTTAAACTTCCTTGAACTACTTTAGCTTTGCCTAGATTTCAGAATCTGATGCATCACATTGCAAAATGAATGACCTAAAACATCTAGAAGACTAATGTTGAAGGATGCTGAACAATCAAAATATAATTTCTGAAATACACTAGTGTGCGCAATATACTGTGTACTTTGCAAGCACGTCAAAGGGATGGAAATAGTACCAGTCAAGAGTAACCTGACTTCATGCTATGATTACAGAGAGTCCAGCTTTAATACAAGCTAGACATATTAAAGTGACCATTCAGGGCTAGCTCTGGCATTAGCCAATGCCAAAATTGGCTACAAAAAAGGTAAATCAGCTCAAAAGAAATTGAATTGGCTACAACTTTAAAAGAAAGAGTACGTTTTGTGTGCTAGGCATACAGCGCCACATGGAAAAACGGCTCAAAGAAAAAAAGGGCCAGTGCTGGCCCTGCCATTCCAGATGAGACTGCTCCTTCAGATCCCCAAAAAAATATCAGGAGGTAAACAAAACCGCTGCATCTTCCTAGATATTACTGAAACTGGAATAATCATTTATAAACAAGGATGTTTTTACTTTACCTTTCATACTAGGATATTGAATTCACCATTCATAATATTCCCAAATACGAAAGAAAAAAGCAACATAGGTTTTAAATAGAATTATTTTTACTATACATTTAAAAATTATGTACAAATAGTTTCAGAAGTTGCTGAAATTAGGCATCACAAATATATAAACATGACACAAAAATAAATTGTATACACAATAAGTTATACTTCTAATACAGTCCGTCTTCCCCACAAAGCCAACTTTCAGCACATATAAAGGTATGCAGTGAAACAGAAATGGTGTTACTTTATTAAACAGTCAAACTTGTGCTAATGGCCACCTGTTACTAGCAGCCACCTGCGGACAACGGTCAGTCTGAATTCCCCCCATCCAAATTTGCTCTAAAAAGGGCCGGGAATAGCGACCACCTGTCGTCCGCGGTCAGCGGCCAGTAAAAAAATCAGAGCATTTTGTTTCCTGTAAAGTTGTTTGCACCTCAAACGACGGGCACAATAATCAAAGATGCTTTTGGTGATGAAAAGAAGTGCTAACATTAATTGTCACCTTCACACGTAAAATTAATCCGTTCAAACTGTCTGGTAATTGCCAAAATTGCTTGATTGTTTATTTTATGCAGAACATCTTTGCAATCTGGAGTCGCAGTTTTCATCGTTTGTGCAACTAAATAATAATCGTTTATTTCAGCTAATTAATGTCTGCATGTTTAGTAAATTGTTTGATTTATTACAATCAAACTGAAAAACACAAACTTTAATCTCGTAAATTAGCCGTTGTATTTTTATTCACAATCGGCAATGAAATTAAAAAACGGCAAAAGGGCGTAATCCACGTTAATTTAATGATCGTTTCCTGTTTCGAAAAAGTGATCAGAGTCACAGATTCTGGCTTATTAAAGCATTTTAACTAAATTATACCATTGTTGATATGATACATAATCATTTTGTCATTTGATTTGTCATGTGCCACCGTTTGCAAAATTAAACCATATGCTCGAATTTCAGATAAATCGTTATTCGGATAATGCTTTTAGCATGTTTATCTGACAAATGATGATGAAACTTGATAAACTATGTTTAGTATGATGAAAATATATCAACTGCCCACACCTCCGAACAAAGGTCACCTGCAAACAACGGCCGTTTTCATGGTTTCCCTTGACCGGCCGTTGTTCACAAGTTTGACTGTACATGTTTCATCTCTTACTTTTTTTCAAGACTGAGGAAAAGTAAATGATCTAGAATTACATGGATATTCTATGTAACAGCAAAAATTCTTTCTTTACATGAAGGTACAATCATGTGACTGTGTGTGTGTACATTGGAACAAAGCTGGTTTTGTGCCAAGCCTCTGCTACATTACTAAACTCGTAACTATACTCAATATTCTCAAACATATGTCATAAAAGAGGCATTGTTGTGTAAAACAAATGTTATCAGTATAATCTGTCACAGTTTAATGTATTTATTGAAGATATAAATCTTTCTGACATATTCTTTATTCCTCCAGACAAACTGCAAGTGATCATCTCCACCTAAACATACGTCATGGTTACATATTTGAAATTGATATTTTATCTGACATTGCACTTCTTTAAATCATTGATAAATTAACATTTTTTAGACAATTTGTTCCTAGGGTCCTTCAACTTGTCTGGATTCTATTCCTTTTTATAAAGCATCCTTAGAGATAACTTATTGAAATTAATTAAATATATCACAGAAGTCAGTTAAAATAATTGAGATGTTTGGTTGCAACTGATTCTAAGTAAATCATGCTTCTGCAGTGGTTGTCATGCCAACATTTTCTGGAACGTTGACCGTGGAAACATCTGATGGCAGTACATCATATCCAAGTTTCTTCATATCTTTCATAACAACATTGAATGAGACTGTCACAAAACCTTGAGATCTAACCCGCGTCACTGTAAACACAAGGAAATAAAAGCATGGGTATAAATGAACAATTAACAATAGCTATCAGACAGGTAACACTTGACTACTCAAATCATAAGCTTAACAAAGGGGCCAAGATGGCCCTATATCGCTAAACGGAGACTTACTTATGACAATACGTAACCAAACTTCAACCCTAAACTATGTATCATAAACACAAAAATTCTGTTTGACCTTGACAAGACAAAAGTTCTGACCAATTTACATGATGATTGGGTTGTAATTGTCACCTCTATGGCATACGCAAGGCTTTTAACAGAGTGACCTGGTTTTTGACCCCAGATTACCCACATTCAAACTAGACCTTAATTTCATAAAGAAAATCATACTGACTAATCTTTATTGAGATCCCATAAAAATGCAACTTCTATGGCATACAAAAGGGTTTTCTATGATTTGACCCAATGACCTTGTTTTAGACTTCAGATGATCCATATTCTAAATCAGGATAGTCATTCTGACCAAGTTTCATGAAAATCCAATGAAAAATGCAACCTCTATTGCATACACAAAGTTTTTCTATGACACTGTGACCTTGTTTTATCCCCAGATGACCCATTTATGAACTCGACCTACATTTTATCAAGGCAGTCATTCAGACCAAATTTAATGAAGATCCGATGACTGCTATTGCATATTAATACCGGCCTTTGCCAAACATCAAAGCTAATTTTTTCCAGAATTATTTTTAGGGCATGGACCCTTCCTGCTCTGTAAAAAAAAAAACCTGTCCTAGAAGCTCACCTTAAACAGGTTGTACTCAGGTGAGCAAAAAATGCAGTGGTATGTAATATCTTTGATCCCTCCTTATGCAACAAAAAAATTCTAAGCACAGTCAGTGAATTTATATCCACCACTGAAAGAGGCTGTGGTTAGAGACATGGTACATGTACTGTGCCTATTTTGTTGAACATACAATAAGTACTGTAGCTTTCAAAATATTTTGGTTTCAACACAAAAGTCTACAAATAATATTTAGCTTTTAACTTTTTGTTACTGTTACAACACAAAGTCATCATCGTTGACTAAATGAACAATAACTTGAGAAGATGATATATATCAATTGAATTTGATTCAGGTCATGATTCACTGTTGAACAAACTCAGTTTTACTAGAATATTCAGCACAATTTGTATAAATTTCTACAGCACGGAATGCACAATTCAACCAAATTGTCGTAAATTAAGGACTGAAGTTTAATCAGTGATATTACATTTTCATTACATATGAATGTGACAAACCATCAACGGTGTGGATTTAGGGAACAATAACATGGAAATGAAACACGATTTTAATGTAAATTTAACTGATTTTGAGTTCTGAAGGAATGAAACTATTGATATATTTTGATTAGTTATACTGAGTCTATGCAAATGTAATAAAGTGTAAGTAAATTTTCAGATACTGTGTTGTTGTAAATTGTATTACAGTTTCAGTGATCAGCAACAATCACCTAAATCACAGTAGAAAATCAATAAGCCAGCACGTGGAACTCTCTATATGTTAGACCAAATGAAATAACATGTGACAAGGTAGCAGTCCGACCTATACTATAGTCATGATATTCCTGAACCATTAGTATAGCGGCTATAGGGGTAATTGCCTAACAAACATGACAGAAATGACAAGACTGTTCGCCTGTAACATCCTGCCACCTACCTTCTCTTCCTTCTCCTTGTGAAACAACCCGTGGGTCAATGTATTCAGGTCGTCTTCCAAGAAACCAAGCGGTAAATTTCTGTAGCGTAGAAGATGACTCTGGCACAAACATGGCAAGTTTTCTCTTGTGTCTGTCAACAAACAAATCAAATCATTTAACTGTTAACAAGCATTCAGAGTGATTTTGTAATTTCGAGAACCCACTGTAGCATTTTAACTCAAGAAAATCAATTAGAAAAATCTTTCAGGGATCTTAAATTCATTACACCCTTAACAGATCTTAACTTTAAAACAAAAACAGAATCATAATCACAGAACAAATAATTCCCATTGATGAGGCAATGGGCTCTTTGAAACATTTAATTAAAAAGGACACGGATGCCCCCACTGTGCAGATGTGCCTAAACAAGAGCAAGCATATCGTATGTAAGATTTTATGTGGAACTTTTCATTCCACTGTTTCATTTCTGTACATATACCTAAAATGATCTACAGGAACCTTATGTACAGTTAAATTAAATTACAAAGTAAAATTTATATGTTCAATTATTTATATGGTATATAGTGAAAAAATCAACAAAGGGCCATAATCTGTTAAATTTGGTCGCAACAAATTTATATGGTATATAGTGAAAAAATCAACAAAGGGCCATAATCTGTTAAATTTGGTCGCAACAAAAATTTCTTCCTTTACTACCATCTACACATTAAAGCTGTTCATCCCTGGAAGTTTAAGCAAAATCTGCCATCCGGTTTAAGAGGAGTTGCGTTCACAATATTTCTATATGGTATATAGTGAAAAACTTAACAAAGGGCCATAATTCTGTTAAATTTGGTCGCAACAAAAATTCCTTCCTTTACACCATCTACACATTAAGGTTGTTCATCCCTGGAAGTTTAAGCAAAATCTGCCAACCAGTTTAAGAGGAGTTGCGTTCACAAAATTTCTATATGGTATATAGTGAAAAAAATCAACAAAGGGCCATAATTCTGTTAAATTTGGTCGCCGAAAAATTCCTTCCTTTACTGCCATCTACACATTAAGGTTGTTCATCCCTGGAAGTTTAAGCAAAATCTGCCATCCGGTTTAAGAGGAGTTGCGTTCACAAAATTTCTACATAGTATATAGTGAAAAAATCAACAAAGGGCCATAATTCTGTTAAATTTGGTCGCAGCAAAAATTCCTTTCTTTACTACCATCTACACATTAAGGTTGTTCATCCCTGGAAGTTTAAGCAAAATCTGCCATCCGGTTTAAGAAGGAGTTGCGTTCACAAGATATATAGTGAAAAATCAACAAAGGGCCATAATTCTGTTAAATTTGGTCGCCGCAAAAATTCCTTCCTTTACTACCATCTACACTTAAGGTTGTTCATCCCTGGAAGTTTAAGCAAAATCTGCCATCCGGTTTAAGAGGAGTTGCGTTCACAAGATTTCGGGGCGTGGACTGGACGGACGGACGGACTGGCGGACTGGGACGGACTGCGGACTGCTTTGACGGACGGACGGACAAGTGCAACGCTATATGCACCCCACTTTGTGGGGGGCATAAAAAACTCACAAGAACTGCAGACAGGTATTTTCTATGACTACTTTCTCTAAAACAATGCAAAAACACATCTGAACATTTACAGGAATGCATTTATGCCTTTCCATAACTATTGTGGCAGAGTCATAATAAATAAAAAGGGTTAAAATACTAAACTGTCACAAAAAAAACCTGTCAAGTTTACATGTAAATCTCATACCATGATATAACATTTGAATAAACCAAATTTTAGCATACACAGTGGCAATATTTGAACTCAAGTTGACAATGGCAATGAGATTAAGTAAAACAAGAGCCATGTTACACATGGTTAATCCCCCCGCTGGGAAGAAGTTACCTGAAGGTTGTACTTTCGTACATTTTACTTGGTGAGAGGAAATCCTTAACAAGAGCTGTCACATGACAGCACGCTCGAATATTCGAAAGCTTGTTGGTAAAATGGGGTTTTTGTCTAAGAACAGGTCTGGAGTATTGTGTAATTGTCTATAAGAATTAAGGTCAAAGATATGAAACTTGTTCAAAGACCTTTGTAAATGTACATTGCATTCAAGGCCTTACTCTGGATTCTGCAAGCCAACTGGAGGGAGGATGGGGGGGATAATTTCAAAGAAATACATGACCTTGTATATTTGATCATGAATAATTTTGTAACTTTTCAAAATTGATATGTATAGAATTAAAAAAGCATGACCGCTTCATGCTGCATAATTATTCTATGACATTTCAAAAGAAAGCCATTTTGAGTATTTCCATTTTAGTCTGGAAAAACTGTGACAAAATTCTAAGTTAAAAAGGGGCATAAATATGTCAAAAATCAAAAACATTGGTGAAGATGTTGACAGTAAATACGTTCGATAGTATTCTATCTTTAACAAAACATTCAAAGTTAAAAAGGGACACAAATCTATCAAAAATCAAAACAGAGTTATGGGGATTGTTTCCTCCCTCAGGTGTAGATGTTGATGGTAAACATATATTTTGAGTTTCAAGTCAATACCTTATATAGTATTCAAGATATTTGAATTTACAAAAAAAAATACCAAAACTTCTAAGTTAAAAAGGGGCATAAATCTGTCAAAAATCAAAACAGAGTTATGGGAATTGTTTCCTCAGGTGTATAATGTTGATGGTAGACACATACTTTGAGTTTCAAGTCAATACCTTATATAGTATTCAAGATATTTGAATTTACAAAAAAAAAATACCAAAACTTCTAAGTTAAAAAGGGGCATAAATCTGTCAAAAATCAAAACAGAGTTATGGGAATTGTTTCCTCAGGTGTATATGTTGATGGTAGACACATACTTTGAGTTTCAAGTCAATACCTTTGATAGTATTCAAGATATTTGAATTTAAAAAAAAACTTTAACCAAAAATTCTAAGTTAAAAAGGGGCATCAATCTGTCAAAAATCAAAACAGAGTTATGGGGTTGTTTCCTCAGGTGTAGATGTTGATGGTAGACACATACTTTGAGTTTCAAGTCAATACCTTTGATAGTATTCAAGATATTTGAATTTATAAAAAACTTTAACCAAAATTTCTAAGTTAAAAAGGGGCATAAATCTGTCAAAAATCAAAACAGAGTTATGGGGATTGTTTCCTCAGGTGAAGATGTTGATAGTGTATAGTTTGAGTTTCAAGTCAATACCTTTGATAGTATTCAAGATATTTGACTTTATGAAAAACTTTAACCAACGCAGACGCCGACGCCGGGGCGAGTGCAATAGTCTCCTTATTCTTCGAATAGTCGAGCTAAAAAGCCATATAGTTATGGTTATGCTGAGTACAGTTTTCAAGTAAGTGGAAAAAGAATAAGGCAATGAAGAGAAGGTTTGCAAAATTATATTAATGTTCATTATCAGTATAGGTATGATATTTTTCTATTTGACTAAAAGTAGGCAAGGAAGAGTTATTGTTCTTGCACACTGCACTTCCTACCAATGTGCTATGTCAGTGTATTAAGTTTGAAGAAAATCCCTCAAGTACTTTTGGAGTTATGCTCCGGAAATTTTTTTTCAAGTTAATCTGATAAAGGGGAATAACTCTAAAAGTAGGCAAGGTAGAGTTATTGTTCTTACACACTGCACTTCCTACCAATGTGCTATCTCAGTGTATTAAGTTTGAAGAAAATCCCTCAAGTACTTTTGGAGTTATGCTCCGGACAAAACTTTTTCAAAAAATCTGATAAACGGGTATAACTCTAAAAGTAGGCAAGGTAGAGTTATTGTTCTTGCACACTGCACTTCCTACCAATGTGCTATGTCAGTGTATTAAGTTTGAAGAAAATCCCTCAAGTACTTTTGGAGTTATGCTTCGGACAAGTAAATCTGATAAAGGGGAATAACTCTAAAAGTAGGCAAGGTAGAGTTATTGTTCATGCACACTGCACTTCCTACCAATGTGCTATGTCAGTGTATTAAGTTTGAAGTAAATCCCTCAAGTACTTTTGGAGTTATGCTCTGGACAAAACTTTTAAAGTAAATCTGATAAAGGGGAATAACTCTAAAAGTAGGCAAGGTAGAGTTATTGTTCTTGCACATTGCACTTCCTACCAATGTGCTATGTCAGTGTATTAAGTTTGAAGAAAATCCCTCAAGCACTTTTGGAGTTATGCTTCGGACAAGTAAATCTGATAAAGAGGAATAACTCTAAAAGTAGGCAAGGTAGAGTTATTGTTCTTGCACACTGCACTTCCTACCAATGTGCTATGTCAGTGTATTAAGTTTGAAGTAAATCCCTCAAGTACTTTTGGAGTTATGCTCTGGACAAAACTTTTAAAGTAAATCTGATAAAGGGGAATAACTCTAAAAGTAGGCAAGGTAGAGTTATTGTTCTTGCACATTGCACTTCCTACCAATGTGCTATGTCAGTGTATTAAGTTTGAAGAAAATCCCTCAAGCACTTTTGGAGTTATGCTTCGGACAAGTAAATCTGATAAAGGGGAATAACTCTAAAAGTAGGCAAGGTAGAGTTATTGTTCTTGCACACTGCACTTCCTACCAATGTGCTATGTCAGTGTATTAAGTTTGAAGTAAATCCCTCAAGTACTTTTGGAGTTATGCTCTGGACAAAACTTTAAAGTAAATCTGATAAAGGGGAATAACTCTAAAAAGTAGGCAAGGTAGAGTTATTGTTCTTGCACACTGCACTTCCTACCAATGTGCTATGTCAGTGTATTAAGTTTGAAGAAAATCCCTCAAGTACTTTTGGAGTTATGCTCCGGACAAAGTTTTTCAAGTAAATCTGATAAAGGGGAATAACTCTAAAAGTAGGCAAGGTAGAGTTATTGTTCTTACACACTGCACTTCCTCCCAATGTACTCTGTCAGTGTATGAAGTTTGAAGAAAATCCCTCAAGTACTTTTGGAGTTATGCTCCGGACAAAATTGGGACGGACGGACGGACAGACGGACGGACGGACGGACGAAGACCATTTCTAATATCCCCTTCGCCTTCTGCGGGGGGATAAACACATACCATGACTACTACTATTATGATACAGTGTGGTCAAGACTGAATAAGGGTTTCCAAGATCAAAAAAAGTCGTCTGTAAGCCAGACTATTGGTAAAAATATATTTTGAGATTTTCCTATAGAAGCCTTTGCAAAATCAAGTGACCTCCAGGTTGGGGTCAGTTTTCACCCTGGGATCATGATTTGAAAATTTTGTTAGAGGTCCACTTGACAGACTGCTACAGGCCAAATATCTAAGCTCTAGGCTTTCAGGTTTTTATGGGTTTTCCTATTTGTCATCATAGCAACTAGAGCTCTTATTGGAACTAATTTTAATTATTTGTTTCAGCAATCTTTGATGAGAGTCACCTAAGGAACATTCATGTAAAGTTTGGTTGAAATTGATCCATCAGTTTTCACAAAAAGATTTGAATGGAAGCCTGATGGTGAGTGATCACAATAGGTGACCTTGAGTAAAAGTGCTCAGGTGAGTATAAAAAACAACCTGCCGACCCACCAACCTAAACATTTTGGCATAGGAAAATTACCCTCTTCCCCTTCCAGCAATGTTTTTACAAAAATCAACATGGCTACATCATAACACAATCATGGAAATATCCGTTTTAAATCTGTCTAATTGTTTCTATGTACAAGACTGAATAAGTGACCCACTGAGAGGCAGTAATAATTTTGACCAAATTTGTAGCTGACACTCCCCATGTGTATTTGTATATCTAAACTGCAGCTGGTCTTGAGTTTTGGTAAGGGATAATGAATTCAGATGATTACATGTGAAATTGAATTAATTTCTGAATCAAAGGAGACTTTTACTGAATTTCTATACCAGGAAAACAAAACTATCCCCCATGTCCTCGCTTGAAGATCATCTTCATTTTAGCGATTTTAATCACAACAGAATGAACAGGTTATCCTTTGGGCTGAATAAAATTAATCTTAACAAATTATTTCACACATATTTTTTTAAGTCTCTACACAAAACATGTGTTGGCTAATCAATTTCAGAAATGTTGAAAAGGAGCATAATACACAAAGGACCGATGCTTGACATAAATTGATGACAACAGCTCATTGTACACAAGTTATTATAAAGATACATACGTATCCTTAAAAAATCACCATTTGTAGGACAAGTATTGTCAGCTAATAGCATGTAGGTGAATCAGGTCATATTTCAAAGATATTCCAAAAGTATCAAGTCTTTTTACCAGACATTAATGGTATCTGTTATGTGGGAAAAAGGACTTTATTATGACTTATGATGGATAATTCATTCTTAATCTAATTTCATTGATTATAATAGTAGTTAAGTAGTGAATTTACTGGCTAGACACCATACGCTCCAAGCAAATAATCAGCCAGAATATTTTTTTCTGTATACTCTCTTATGTATTATAAGTAATACAAAAAGTACAGTGTCACATAAATCATCTTATTCTTTCTTGATTTGTAGAAGGTGACAGTTATTTTGAGAGTCTCTTATTCAATATTTGGTTGTTCCTCATGATTGTGTATCACAAGCTGCCCCTTGACAATAACAACCAGTACTAAGCTGACAAATTTTCTTGTAATTTTAAGGCATTATGACTGAAGTAATTCTAACAAATAGTAGTTTTTTAGACAAAAACATATATCCCCCCCCCCCCCTCGCAAAGCCTCTACCACCCCAATACCACCAACGCACATTATTTGGAGTTGAAAAAGCAAAATTTAATGCAAGTTTTGGAGATGGATGCACATGACACAAAATTTGTGACTGACAGAAAGATGGATGGACAGACAGACAAACAGAAAGGTCAAAAACTTAAATCACATGTTGATAAACATTCCTGTTAACTTTCATGACTCTAATTCAAATACTTTTGGAGAAATATTTGATGAACAGATACACAACCCTTGTTGTGGACAGAGAGGTAGATTGAGAGAAACAAAACCCAGTATGCACAACTTCACAATCATCATGTTGAAAAACTTTCCTGTATTCAAGTATTTTCCTGGCTCTAGCTGAAATACTTCTTAGAATATATTGTGGAACAAAATGAAAATTGCTGATTTTCTCGAAGTCAAGGGCCATAACTCAAACCCTTACTGGATGACTCCACAAACATTAGACTCTTGAAGGTGCACAAACATACTTGCTAATCAACACTACTTTTTTTTCAGTCCCTCAAATACTTTTTCAGCTGCGCATGACAAAAGCTGAAAATAGTATATATTGAGTCAAGGGCCATAACTCTGCCAATACTGGATGAATCTGCATGAGAACCCCACATGCACACTGTCATTATGCCGATTAACATTCCTCTTAAGTTTCATGGTTGTAGCTCAAATATTTTTTCAGTTATGTGCAACATAATTTGAAAATTGCTAGTTTTCTGTAAATCAAAGGCCATAAACATACTCCACCCTTACTGATCCATAATCACAAAAATAATCCCTAGGTGCACAGCTAAACATGCTAATTACCATTCCTATTTAATTTCATGTCTGTACCACAAATAGTTTTTGAGTTATTCACAAAACTATTTGAAAATCGCCAATTTTCACTAAGTCAAGGGCCATAACTCCACGAATACTGGATGAATCCACATCAATAACCCCAGATGCACAATTACACATGCTGCTAAACATTCTTGCAAGCTTTCATAACTCTAACTCTAAAATACTTTTGGAGAAACATGTATGTGTGACAATAAATTTGTGATGGACAGACAGCCCTGCCAAAAAACAATATGTCTCTCATCAATATAATTATAGGCTTCACTGGACAATGCTACAGAATATCTAAGCTGAAGGCCTTCCAGTTTTTCTTAGAAGATTTTTAAACTTTTTCCGCCAAAAGCTCACGTTGTGCTGCAAGTGCTCATGTAAGCTAAAAACTGGTGAAACATCAGCTCATAATTACAAAGCTTAGCATATCTGAGAAAGAGTAATTTAAACATATTAACAGACATAACAAAGGAAAGGCTTGTTATAATTTAAGAAAAAAGTATTAACTGTCATTGGATCATTGCGTGTGCTGTATCATTAGGACGTTCCCGCATTACGACAACATAAAAACGTTGCTTATTAAATCCTCAGAATCTCATTTTGGTCTTAATTATGTGAAGACAGCCATTGTCCTATTACGGCTATCTAATTACATCAAAGATAACTAACGACATAATAACTGCTTTCTTAGAAATGTCAGTCCTATCCCTAAAACAAAATGAGCATTATAAAATAATTTTGTCTAAATAAAAGCGTAATATACAATTAGGATTTCAGAGGGTCTGAAACCTTTTCTGTAATTCAAGGTTGGTGAGAATTTAGCACCTAAACTCCTGAAATCTAATTTTAATTTTCCGTGCATATAGGAATATCATAATAGAATTATGATGAAATTGATAGATATAGAATTTTAAATATGCACATAGCCATTTAAACAAGAGCTGTCAGTAGGACAGCGCGCTCGACTTTTTTAGTGCTTGCCAATAAAACAAATTAAACTTTGCCTGTTAAAACAAGGAGCTGTATAAACAAGGGCCAAAAGTAGCAAGATATTAAGTCAAGAGTTACATGTACATGTATCAAACCTAAATGTTTAATATCACTGAATACTATACAGCAAAAGTGTAGATAAATACTTGAAATGGTTAATGATATATGTGTATGACAGTGCCAGTTGCAATTAAGACTTTAACTAGGAATTTCTAAGTACAAATTAAGAAACATTTTCAGTTTTCTTCTCTTGCTAACAGATAGGTGTGATGATGGTACAAAAGTATTCCAACTTTCAAAGTAATACCTCAAATGGTTAAGTCAACATTTACTTAGAATGAAAATTTAACTGAGTTTCTAAGTAAAAAAGGGCAATAATTCAAATAAAATGTTTGAAGTAAACAAGTATTCCTACTTTCAAATTTATATCTCAAATAATTCAGTCAAAAAGTGGACTGGTACAAAAACTTCTAAAAAAAGATTCTAAGTCGATAAGGGTCTTAAACTAGTAAAAAATCCATGAAAATACCTTTTCTTGCCTACTGATGGGGATAATAATACAAACAAGTATTTCAACTTTCATAGCAATATCTCAAAGGGTTAAGTCAATAAGTGAATTTTACCCCAATTCAATGTATTTTCTAAGTCAAAAAAAGGGCATAATTCAGACAAAAACCTTTTCAGAGTTATGTACTCTTGTCTGTGGATGGAAGTAATGATGGTTAATAAGTGTGGTTAGTTTCAAAGCAATATCTGTAATGGTTTTGAAAAAAAGTGGGGTGGTACGAAAAACTTAACCAAGCTCAATGCACTTTCTAAGTCGAAAAAGGGCCATAATTCTGACAAAATTCTTGACAAAGTTATGTTCTCTTGTCTGTTGATGAAAGTTATGATGGTAAGTTTCAAAGCAATACCTCTAATGGTTTTGAAATAAAGTGGGGCGGTACGAAAAACTTAACAAGGGTGTGACACCAACGCGGACACCTAGCATAGCTCCCCTTTTCTTCAAATCGAGCTAAAAAGGCATGTATTAAGCGTTCAAACATTATCAAAACAAAAGCCATGTACCAATAAAATCCTTCCTTAGCTTACATTCGTAAGAACTACTCTTTAATGCATATATCTTACCACATCTTAACTATTGTTGTACTATTTGAGGAAACTGCAATAATGAACTTCTAAAAACTGTCCATAAATTTCAAAAATATGCTGCAAAATTCATTCTCGACAAAGATTTTCAAACTCCATCAGCAAAATTATTCAAAGAATTAAATTGGACGACTTTCTCTGACAGAATTATATACAACAAGAGAGCCATGATGGCCCTATATCGCTCACCTGACTACCATTGGCTATAATAATAAAAGGGGTCATGATTCTAACATAATTCGTAGAGGTCCACCGCACAATGCTAAGTAACATTTTAAATATCTATTATCTGCCTGTCAGCCTTGTGGTTTTTTTTAAGTTTTCCCTATATAAGCCTAAGTGAAATAAAGTGTCACTTCCCCCCCTCCCGGGAAGGGGTTATTTTGACTAAGGGGTCATGATCTGAACAATCTTGGTAGAGGTCCACTAGAAAAATGCCACATGCTAAATATCTAAGCCTTAGGCCTTGTGGTTTCAGATTGGTTAGAAGATTTTAAAAGTTTTTCCTATATATAAGCCTATGTAAAACCCAGTGACCCCTGGGACAGGGTCAATTTTGACCCGGGGCTCATAGTTTGAACAATCTTGGTAGAGGCCCACTAGACAATGCCACATGCTAAATATCTTAGCTCTAGGCCTTGTGGTTTCAGAGCAGAAGATTTTTAAAGTTTTTCCTATTTGTTGCCATAGCAACCAGAGTTCTGCATTGAATGGAATTCTTTGAACACCTTTGATAGAAGTTCATCCTTGCATGAAGTTCTACATTGGCCCAGTAGTTTCAGAGGAGATGTTGTTTGAAGGAAATGGTGGAAGGACGGACGACGTTCGACGTACGACGGACCCTGGACGGAGAATGATCCTAATAGCTCACTCTAGCACTTTGTGCCAGGTGAGCTTAAAAGCAATACTTGTTTATATATCCATCAATAATCAATTACCTGAATATCTTTCCGAAAAATTTAACCATAAAGAACCATCTACACATGAACTAACATCATCAGGGAACAATAAACTTGAAGTACCAAAACCAAGAATAGAATTTTTTCGCAAATCTTTACACTACTCAGGATCTGTTATCTGGAATAGCATACCAACCAATATACGTTCTTCAGACACATTAATAAAATTCAAAAAGTCTTGTATTCAATGGCATTTATCTGAACAACAAAATTAAATTGATATAAATACTGTCTCAGACAACGCTGTAAATAATTATTACAAATTATTTGTTTTTTGTGCACAGACAAAATTTGTCTTTTTTCTTTGATTTGTCTTACTGTATGATTTTTGCTTGAACATTTATCTAAATGCAAAATAATGCTCTTGTCATTGACTAAATTTAGGCCTTATCAAATCTTAATTAATTTGTATGTCTTTGTAAATGTTATACCGGTAGTTGTTGTCATATGTATGTTTGTAAATATGTTAAGGGTGAACCACATTGAAAATTGGTTTAGCAAAATGTTGTTATCCACAATATAAATGAAGTCGTTATAAAATTACATGTATCATTATTGCTTTAGCATTTTTTCCCCTACAGAAACCTATGTAAAATCAAGTGACCCTTTGGCAGGGTTATTTTTGACCTCCGGTTCATGATTTGAACAATCTTGGTAGAGGTCCACTAGGCAATTCTATATGTCTAATATCCAAGCTCTAGGTCTTGTGGTTCCAGAGAAGATTTTTAAAGTTTTTGCTATGGACATATATCATGTAAAAGCAAGTGCCCCTAGAGTGGGGTTACTATTTACATGTGGGAACAGTGGGATCATGATTTGAAGAAGCTTGAAATAAGTCAACTATACATGCCACATGCAGAATATCTTACATGTAGCTCTAGGCCTTCTGGTTTTTGAGAAGAATAGTTTTTCCAATTGTTTCCCAGAGTTCTGCTTTGATTAACTTAATTTGAACAATCTTTGATGAAAGTCACCCTGAGAACATTTATGCGAAGTTTGGTTGAAATAATTCTAAATGGTATTGTAGTTTTTCAAGAGAAGGTTTGAACAGTTGATAGAATGTGGGACAACTGACTGTGAGTGATCACAATAGCTCACCATGAGCACAAAGGCTCAGGTGAGCTAAAAAAGCGCACAAAGGAAGTTTTGCTGATTTTGGCTTTCAACGTTTGGGCCCCTTTTTTGCATGCTCATTATCCTCTCTATGTGCTTTAACATAGTAAAGAATGTAATATCTATTGACAGCTTAAAAGAAAGGGTATAATTATGCATTCCTTTTCAAAACCATGCAACCATTACATAATTTTATAATTCATTGCAGATGCTAGCTAAAATGATTTTTGGGGGGGGGCGAAGTGGTTTAAAGTTTTAACATAATTTCACTCTACTGTTTCCTAACGGGCAAATGCTGAAAATACAGATGACTTCAGAGGCACCTTTCCAATGATTTTGCGGCTGTCTTTGCACAACAAAACTTAATTAATGCACCACATTGAAAATTCCATTGAGCTGTTTTGCTATTATCTTCTACAAACTTTAATTTGCTATTGAAAGTTTTAGCCAATATTTACATTATACAGCTAGGTCATGTTTTGAAAGGAAGATACTGATTGCAATGATCGGGGCCTGCAGGCAAAACAGATTTTTAAATACTGTCATACCACTGAATTAAGACAGCGACCTAAAGATTTGTTTACAAATCTAAATCGATATATCTAATTCTATAACAGTAATCATGTTTTGATACTGACACTCAGTCAGTAGATGTAGTGTCGTAGTAAAGATACACCCATCCTTGTTCTGCACGAAGGGTGCAGGTTCGAGTCCCGTCACAGGTGTTCTTTTCTTTCATTTTTTAAAAATGTATTGTTGTTAAACCTGTTTTGTCAGGCTTCATCTTAGACCAAAATTACATGCGAAATCCATGAATGAAAATTTTTTCATTACACAAACAATTTCACATAAAATAAAAGTGAAATACATCTTTTATTGCTCTATATCTCAGAGCGGCAGACACCTAAACCTCTACACCACCGCTCACCTTCTTATTATTATTATTGTTATATATATGTATATATATGAAAAATGTTAAACGATATGCCGGAATAAGTAAATTCTAAATAAAATGAAAATAATGACACTATATGAGTTTTCTATTTGTATTTGCCAACCGGTTTCACTATATCATCAGGGCAAATATAGCATACAATATAAATTACTTAGCAACGTTACGTCAAAGTTGTGTACACAACGTCAAAAATGATGACGTCATCAGTTATTTTTTAATTTAGGCTTAGTAGTTATATATGCATCTAACTTATCGTTACGTCCGCATGGAGGGGTAAAATTTAATTTATTTTTTACTAATGAAATATTTGTGTTAGCCTTTCCGTCAAAGTATTCCCGTAATCTTATTTTTCTAAAACATATGTATATATAAATAATATCAGTATAACTAATATTGAAGACATTCAACATTTTAGTAAAGCTAATTTTGCATCAAGATACAAAAATATCAGTGTAACTATTGGGATTAAAACTTCATATTCTATTATTGTAGGGCTATGCTGTTAACCACTACACTATAGTTCTGTATTGATTCAGATATAAAGTAAAATTCACTTACATGTATTTAGTATTGTTTGAGTATGAAATTGTAAACAGAAAGTGATGTCACTGTCAAAATTCAGCTATATGTAGTTTAAGAAAAATCACATATTCTTCTGCACTGGACTTGTTACCACAGACCACATGACTTGTAACCACAGACCACATGACTTCTTACCACAGACCACATGACTTCTTACCACAGACCACATGACTTTTACCACAGACCACATGACTTTTTAGCTCAGATAATATGTTTTGTTACCACAGATCTTTTGGCTTGATACAACAAATTATCACATGATGTGTTACCAGACATCACATGGCGTGATAGCAGCCATCACATGCTTTTGTCACCTTACTGGATCTGATGACAAACCAATTAAGTTTGAGAAGAGCAGACCAATCTTACCTTCCTGGAGTGATAGGTATGTGACAAACACCGTATCCCCTAACAACATCATTTCCAAATACATCTGGCCCATAACAATGAACAACAATCTGTGGCCCTAGAATACATTATCAAAACAGGGTTTAGCTACATGTATGAGCAGGAAAAGTTTAAGAATATTAGAAAGAAACTAGAGCTAATCACTGAAGGAAAATAATACCCCCAAAAGGATTTCTTTATAAACTGAAGAAGTTCGTAGTACTTTGCAAGAAACCAAAAAGATATTGTTCTTAGCAATGTTGATTTACATGTACCACTGTATGAAGTTGTATTACATATCAACTTTGTTTCGAACTCCAGACTTGGAAAAGTATACAAAGGCAAAACCCTGTAATTAGTCAAGATTGAGTAGGTTACGTAGCCTCCCTTTCCACTGTGCTTGACCATTTTAGGCAGGATTCAACCAGAAGCTTTTTTCGGACAGGAAAAGAACAAAGGGAAAACTCTGTTGAGCAAGAGGAGTTAATGGTCATCTGCACTTCCTCTAAAACGTATACTGAAATCCAAAAAGTTCTAAAGTTATGCTCGGACAAGGAAAAGAACAAAGGGCAAAACCAGTAATTATTTATTATATTAACATAATTTTGCCATTTTTTAACATTTTGAGAAATTAATGAGCTTACATGTTGAAGGTATTGAACCACTATAGTTTAAGTTGCCCCCACAAGGAAAACTAACAACAATAACTCTGTAATTAGTCAAGTGAGTTATAGTTGGCGCCGCCCCTCTTCTCCAAGTGTTTGACCATTGTATGAAAATGGATAAAATTCCAACCATATTCAATTGCGCGGACAAGGAAAAGTAACAAAGGGCAACAACTCTGTAATTCGTCAAGTGAGCTATAGTCTTAACTCCTATCAATTGCTTGACCTATGAAGTTGTATTAATTCCAACTATAGCCTTTTCAAAGGGTTTTTTTCCGGACAAGGAAAATGCAACAGACCGACCGACCAACCAACCACCGGGTGACTCCTATATACCCCCTAAACTTCGTTTTGGGGGTATAAAAATCACTGAAGGAAGTATTTGTAGAAGTATTTTCCAATGTTGATTTACATGTACCACATGATTGTTTACATATACTGTTAACAGACTTGAAAATATACCAAAATGTTCAACGTAGCTTTCCAGTTACCATTTTAGGCAATTCAAGAGCTTTATTAATGCATCTGCATAAAAAAAAACGTATTTATTTATTATTTAACATAATTTTGCCATTTTTTAACATTTTGAGAAATTAATGAGCTACATGTTGGGTATGACCCTTTAGGAGAATCACTTTCTCTATATCAATGAAAATGGGAAAAAAAAACACCATGGCAACATTTTTTTTTGGGCATTTTTTTTTTTTTTTAAAACTGCAAATTAATATCTCTTTGAGACAAGTTTTCCATCTCAATAAAACCTTAGACAAGTTTAATCTCATAACTTTGAATAAAATGCAGACAGATGCAGTATACCATTTTAATATGCAAAAAGAAGTAGCAGCTGAAATTGTCAGTGACGATATTGATCAGAAACCTGGTAAAATTTTGATGATCTATTGAAATACAAGAAATAAAGTTTCTCCCTCACTCTCACCTGATGCAAGGGATGTAACTTAGAATTATCAATATCATCTACATGTACAGGTTACTTCCCTTTAATAAATTAATCCTCTCTAATAACAATTTCTTAGAAGATTTCATTAGATTCCAAAGTCGTATCTTATCATTCTTCAAAGGGTACTAGTATGTACGTTTACATGTATTTGTAGTTTGCACACCTGGATCAGGTTGTTTGAAACTTTAACAGACTGTTAGCTTTAAAATCTATTTAAGTTTCATCAACCGGATCCAGATAGTTAGACTTAGGCTCCGAGGGAAGCGGGGGCGGACCGACGGACATGTCCGTAAAATGGAAGGTCCGTTTGATGAACATCGTATTTTACAGGACCGCTGTCGATAAAAAACCCAAACACCGGTTATTTTTAACTTTCATTTGGACTTCACAGAACTAAAAATAATGCAACAAAAATACCAAAAAGCTATTTTAAGCGGACTTCATTGGTTTATTCAAATTTTTTTGTTATTATCGGATATTGCGTCAGCAGCACCTGAGATCACTGTCGGTTTCGTCGTTTAGGGGCCCTTTACATGGTTGTTTTTTTTTTTTCCTTCAACAAAACACTGAAACTTTAACAGGACTTTACCGGGGAGTATATCTATCTTATTTTTATCTATTATATATATTTTTATCTGTTTAAGTTTTATGGGGGGGGGGGGGGGGGGGGAAGGAAAAAAAACCCCAGGGGATTGCGGCCCTGCGAAAAAGGAAAAATGGCAAAATTGAGACCAGGTCGCAGAAAGAAAATTTAATTATAGTTAAGGAGGGTCGGAATGGCTTCATTAGATGAAGAAAAGCAGATGAGACATGTTCATTCTGTATTAGCTTCTACAAAAGCGGCTTCTGAATTAAAGGCAAATTCAACAAATAAATTTAATAATGCATACTGTGCATTATTTGACAAAAGCGAAATAAAATTTTAACACTGAATAGCATTTATTTCATGAAATATTGAAAAAGTATTCGGTCTGAAAATATTGGCCGGTCCTGTAAAGTCAAACCCCCCCCCTCTTTTTTTTTTTTCCGTTTTTTTTTTGGGGGGGGGGGGGGGGGGGGGGGGTTTTTTTGTTTTGGGGGATTTTTTTTTGGAAATTTGGTTTCCTATACTATTGGGCCTTTTTTTTTTAAAAAAAATAATTGTGTTGGGGGGGGGGGGGGGGTTGGGGCATTATTTGCATTAAGGGGGATTTTTTTCTTTGAAATTCGGCTTCCTATACGGATTCAGTGGAAAAAGAAAAACTTACATCCATATGGGTTTGTGCTTTTAAATGTTACATCAATGGGGAAGTTCCAAACAAAATGTTGCCTCTCATCCTGGCTTTTCTTGGTGATCTGAGTGATCCCTTCCTCTAAACCCTGAATATATACAACACATAATGAAGCCTCAGGAAACATCTATTTGTTAAACAAAAATAAACAATATATGCATACTGAGGATATCTGCATATTTCAGTCTGACAAATTGGGTATGCAAATAACCAGAATCTGCTGTACCAGGAACTACAGATTGTTTTTCAAGGGGAAAAAAATGTATGTCTCCCACAACTTAACACTGTAGGACAGACAGGTATGTGTTATGAATAATAAATAATTCAAAACAGAACTTATCGCCAAATGGCCTTCAATTTTTAGAAAAATGAATCCCCTAAGAATCACTGATTAGAACCAGAAAATGCTAATGATATGAACAAGTACGCTTGGCACTGATCACTCATGTGAAGTTTTGTTGAAATATGCCTAGCAGTGTACGAAAAGTTGCACTGACAACCTTAGGGTTAGGGTTTACGTGAAAGAACAATGCATGTAACTCTGCTACGACTGAACCGGAAAATGTGGATGATATGCACAAGAAGACATGGCACTGATCAAGCAGGTAAAGTATGGTTGAAATCTGCCAAGCTGTGCAAGAAGAGTTGCACGTACAAACTTAGGGTTAGGGTTTGCGAAAAAAGGACAATAACTCCACTAAGTACCACTGAACTAGAAAATCAGCACAACTACACTTGGTACTTAACATTTGTTTCAGAAAAATCCATCCAGGTATGTAGGAGCTGTGTGGTGAAACTTTTGTGACAGACAGCAATGAATCAATATGGTAAACCACAGAATCTTAAAGCACATTGTTTTGCTCTATACACGACACTTCTCAGATTCAAAATGTGATTGGTGCATCAGCACTTTGCACTAGTCTTATATCCCTCAGTCACTCATCACATGTTCTGAATTCATTTCTTGACAAATAGTAAATGTTGCAAAGGCATTTATTAGCAAAAGTATAACGAAAAATATGGAAAGTTTATAAATTAGTGGTCATTAACTTAAGTTACAAGACAAGTTTACTTACAGTTGTGATAAGCCAATCTTGTCCATATGTGAAACAGTATTTACAGTACAGATCATCAAATTCTGGAAACTGAAAAAAATACATAGTCTTAAAAAGTAATTCTATCGTACATTGTAGCTCCTCTGTTATGTTTCCTCCCTAATGTGAAATGTTAAACTACGGTATTGGACCAATAATAAGCAATATTTCAAAGGCAGGGCTTTAGCCAGCTTTTTTTAAACGGCCTCTGGCCTAATTTGGGAAAAAAGTGCAGTGTTTTTTTAACATATTCTGCATGCAAAATTTGCAAATATAGCCGTTTTTACATGGATTATAATTCAAACATGATGTTTCTGATACTTGGTGACATCAAATGACCTCCAATATTTTCTTTTTTGCAGAACTATCAATATCAGAATCACACAAGTCAAATGATCATGACACATATCATCATCAAGTTAAAATCTTTAAAGGGGACAAAAAATCAAATCAAACGGTGCAAAATATATGATTGGGGCATCAAACTGTGACTTTACACCAGGATTCTAGTGGACTTCAGCTAATTATTACTTCAACTGAGGGACTATAGGGCACATTCCCCAAACTTCAAAGTGGTCATCTATAATGTGTGACCAATTAGTCTATAAACAGGATGTTACATAGATTAATTAAATCCAAGTTATATCGTGCTTTATGCCCTAGGAGACAATTTATACCTTACTGGATCTCTATGGCAACGTGTCATTTGTGTGTCTTATGTCATCGTCAGGCGTTGTGAAAACATATATAGCACAGTGTCATGTATTATATAGCTATAGGGTCTTCATGGTTTCTTAAGTTTATTTTGAGACTATTCATAAATAAATGTACGCTTCACAAATACATGCATGATTTCTATGAATATCTTTTTACTGAAATTAGAGACATATAATAGGGAAAATACCCAAATAAAGACTTGACCTTTCTAAACAAAGTATATACAACGCGTTGCAGTTGGGTTTGCCCGCACGCTATCTTGGCAATCATTACAGTTATAATCTTACGTCACTCATAGCGCGAATTTGAAACTATTATTAGAGCTAGTTTATAGGTTAACTCCTCCCCATTCAAGGACATTTAGGTACGAGCGTTCACGTCGTCAATTTGCTCCGCCCAAAAACTTGCACGGTAAGCTACTGAACGATCTTCACTTAAGTATTTTAATGCAAGTGGCAATCAGTATTTAGTAAGGTTGAATATAGGGTTCTTTGCGTATTTTGGAGTGACTTTGAGAGAAATTATATAGATCTAGACTATTATATTTAAAATGTTGATTAATACTCCTTTAAACGAGATCTCTTTTAATCACAGCGATTGAGCTACGGTATCATTCATTGCATTTAATTTAAGTGTACTACAAAGGAAGACACCGAAATAGGGGTGTACCCGTCGTTAGTACAGGTCCGTCGTAAGTTTATGAATTATAATACAGGTAAATTATGTTTTGGAACTTTACATAATTCATAATGACGTCTGGTGAACAAAAGTATATTGTAATGCTTTTTTTTCATAAAATGCGTTTTCAGTCTGTTTCTCATACAAAATGTCAACGAAACCAACTAAATTTACGAAATTATCAATATTTGAGTACACCGATAATTGATATAGCAGCACCTATCTGTAAACGTGAAAAATAGGTTTGTCTCCGGCAGTACTGGAACTCTGAACCTTTATTTCGCAAAGCGTCACCACAAAAGCAAGGTCATGGACAAGAGTAGAAGTGTCGTATTCTACTGACATACTTGTATCTAGTGCCGTATTCTACCAACATACTAGTGTCTAGTGTCGTATTCTACTGACATATCACGTGCATCTGAAAATGCTTGCCTGCCAAAATCTTAACTTGTATACAAGTGAATTTACGGTCATTTTCTGTTGTGTTATCACAACCAAGTTTCCTTTCTATACTGCAGACAGTGAACACGGATATTTTCGCTTATGAACTGTGTTTTTACTTTCAAAGTCAATGGTTTCTCCCTTCCTTCAATCTTCGGAGTGGGGTCGGGTTGTTGAGTCTGAGAAAAAAATTCCAAAGCAATGAACAGAGACGTAGTTACTTCGGACATAAAAATGAAATGGCAGGCATGGCAGTCGGACCGGTAGTTTATTGACGATTATCTAATTGATTGTACTTTATCTCATACATTTACATGTATTTCCATTCTTTTATATGCCAACCCATAAAGTGTATGTTGGATGTCTAACAGTAAACTGTTACAGTTCGCAAGATGAGTGTAGGATACTACACTCTGACCAATGCAATTTACAACCAGGTGTCACGCATGAGCGAAATGTTGGACACATGACTTCAGAGTTACACGATTACTCAAAACATTGTTTAACTCTTTGACTAACTACAATTTTTTCGGCTATTGTTCACTTTTTGGTGCAGAAACATTCGACCAATGATAAAGAAAACATTTAAAGAATCTGCGGGAGTCAAACATTTTGTTTTGCACTGACCGCTGTGTCGTCAGTGTCACTGAAGTAAAATGTACACACTAATCTTAGACTAATAAATCCTTGATATACTTATGCACACTAATTTATTTCCAGTGTCAATGGCTATCCACATATCCATAATTATGATAATCATTAGTAAAGTTCTAGGACATATGATTAACTCACGCATGCACGCGAGACGGTGAACTCACACGAAGTTTTCGGAAAGACATTTAATGTATACATGTAGTAATGCATAGTAATGTATATAGCAAATTGCACGGTATACGAGAACATGTTCATATTACTTATACTTAAAATAAACAAAAACAAGTTATATGTGACGATTATGTTGGTGGAGTGCTGCTGTATATGTCCAACCGATAGTACAGCAGGGGTGTGGAATTCCTATGTCCGACTTGTGTGACACGGGATTTTCTGCCGTCGGACAGGCGGATTTTTCTGTCCCGGTTGTCCGCTTTGAGGGGAAAATGAGAAACGAATAAATAATGTACGAAAGTCATGTTTACGCCGAGACCCTCTAGATATATTTGCACTAGATTCTATTGGGAAAACCTTTTAATTTTGAGAGCGCGCTGGTTGTGTTTTTCTGTTTTTTGTATGTACATGTATTCCCTCGTGGATTAGCCTCAATATTTCGACTGCAAGACAGACCCATTTTACAACTGACGTTACATCTAGTCTGTCTTTGCTAAGGGCGGCCATCGTATATAGCAAAAAGCTCTTGCGCACAATTAGTTGGGCTACTCGTGGAGGTACGCAATAAAACTTTCATAGTCCATTTCGTATGTTTGGAGAAAGTTCCATCTAGCTACTCCATTGTAATTAAAGTGCACATTAATATCTACAATATCCGATATTGATTCTGTCATGACTTTAATATTTTCTTTCCACGTTTTTGGATCAAATGAGTGCATGAATGCGGTTTAGGCTGAACGTGATGTCAGAATCAAATAAAGACTGATCGCATGCGCCCCTATTTGGCCTTGTCATTGAAAGTATGGAGGGGAGGAGTTAACCGATATATACATGCTCTATTAATAGTTTCAGATTCGCCTTTGTGTGACGTAAGATTGTAACTCTATTGATTGCTAAAACAGCGTAAGGGCAAACCCAACTGCAACGCGTTGTAATATACAAATTAGCATCATGTTTTTTAAAAAAAAATTGGGAGTCTGAAAAATTCTAACAAGATGTATTATGTACAATAAGAGGATCATCTGAATGCGGAGAACTTTACTGTAGCAATTTTTTCGATCTATGTACAACAACAAAATATACTAAGCACTATGTGAAAATAATGAATATCGGCGCTAATTCAAAAAAAAAGAAGAAGAAAAGAATAGGGACACTTTCGGCAGGAATAGCAAGTAGCCTAGGGAAAGCGGACATTGTCAAGTTACATTCATTTTGGCCGATTCGGTTAAAATTCACACTTTCATATCAGACTTTATAATGAAAACTATACATAAGCATCAATGGCATAGACACGGCAACACAGACACTGCATATAAACTAGATTTTGTTTCATTTAATAACGTTATAGCCTAAAATATAAACTGCCGTACAGTCAAATGCTCTATTTCGCTTTCATTTTGGCCGATCAATTGACGGCCAGTCAATGCGCATGCGCAGGAATGACGTCATATTGGGGATTCCTAAAACCTCCTATAAGTAATAGTTAGAGGCTAATAGAGAAATTTATAAAAAAAGAAACTAGAGGGAGCGCTAGCGACTGACTGGGTTTCTATGTTGTATAAATTTCTCTAATTTAGCCTCTGACTTAGTGTTTGCCCTACATTTAGACTGGGTTTCTATGTTGTATAAATTTCTCTAATTTAGCCTCTGACATTTAGTCTTTATTTACTACATTTTATGACGTCATGCTCAAGCAGGTCTGTAGATTCTTGCATACCCCCCGGGGAAAGTATTGGCGGATCCCAGCACGAGGAGGGAAGAGATCAGCCTATACTTTCCCTAGGGAAAGTACATCTCGGGCTTACTTGACAGCACCCGAACTACTTTCGTGTATTCAACTCGTACCTGGAACACTTTATTTCCGAGATACGTTTCACGGCGGTTTACATGTGAAAGATTAGAATGTTTTTCGTAAATGTAAACTAAGGTCTCATAAGAAAGCACACACTTCAATATTTTTCAAGTTAATGTAACAGGAATTTCATTTTTAGGAATGGTTCGAATTTTCAGGGTACGCAATAACGGTTCAAATTACGAAAATTGTTGGTAACGAATATCCATGAAGTTTTGAAGCGAGAGTTGATCATGTTGATTGCGAAAAGAAATGGTGCTTTTTATGGTTTCACAAGCAAGATTATCAAATTTTAGAAATGTATAGCAACAGAATCTATTCACATTTCAAAGAACATACCTGTAATCATACTTTTTTCAAAACAAAAAATGGCGGTAAATGACGTCACAGTTTCTCTTGATAAATGACGTCACTGTGTAAACAAAACCAGGTAATTAAGTCAGTGTCGATGGTATAGTCGCATTAATCAAGTAAACTGGACGTGCGAAAGGAGAATTTCTGTTTAGGATTTAATTGATCAGGTCGGCATGACGTCACTTCCGTAGTTACCAATTATCCGCCATATTGCCGAGGTGAAAACAAGCACCTGGCAACCGCACAGTTTAAATAGGGAGTAAGCTTTAAGAGTCTTATTTTTCGGCCCAGACAAAGTTTGAACGTTAAAAAAAACATTTCATATATATGTTAACTTATTTCAATGTCTGAGCGATGATTATGTCAGATTTTTCTTTTAAAAATTCTTGAAAATGATTGTTTAATGACGTTCCGTGAAATATCATGCACGACAAGAAAAGGCAGAAAATGTATTTTTAATTCGGCCTATGTAAAATGAGCTATATATTTTAATTATTTTCTTTAAGTTTCTTATATTAAGATAAATAATTTATTTGTTACAAACTTGTCATAATTTGATATGGATTTTCCCAAGTGCACAACTTTTCTCGTATATGTCTAACTAAAACAGGTCGAAACACATCATTATACGAGAATGTTAGGTTGAAACTTTTGCCACAAAAATGTATTTTATTACAGGACCGTTTGATTTTATTAAATACACAGATTTGTTTTTTAGATCTAGTCTTTATAAAGGGCTCGCATTTAGATTCAAAATAATTTTAAAAAATCACGTAATTAAAGTAAAGGCCCTATATTGAATCAATGTGAAACAGATACATATATACTAAAAGTCACTTACATGTTGCGGAACACTGATAGCTTATCCCTAAAATCCATTCAATAAAATAAAATAACACAAACATTATCTCATTTTACAACGTTGCCATGGTTAATAATTACCATACAATTAACCATTGATGGAATTTATGTGGATCTAGCCCAAGGCATAAGTCACAACAAAGGATGCGATATGATATGTTGTTAATTGGCGACCCCCTGCCAGTAATCTAACTTGTCACACATCATTGCATATTGCACACTGGTCAATTGCATTTTATAATTACATAACAATTTGCAGAGTGCCCAATCTAAATTACGCAACTTTTTTTATTGTCAACGATCGATCTAACATATGAATTTATTTATCATGTGACAATAACGAACCATATATTTAATGAATGATAGACCTATATAGCGTTTATACACATACGTTATTTGACACTAACCTTCGAGTTACATTTATAATGTATGATCAAGTCTGCATTTAGATTTTATCTAATCATCTTACATATAGATCTATAAAACTTGGAAAAAAATAATTCAGCAAATGAAAGTTTCAAGCAACCTTACAGATATTCAGAAAATACTTATTTTTGGCTGTTGATGACAAATTTTATGTACTCAGATTAAGTGAAATTAGACACGTACATGTATTTAGGTAGATATCGTGATTTCAATTATAATGAGTTTTTAATATATTTACGTCAACATTTTGTTTACAACTAATACAATCGAGAAAACTATTTTGATTAACGGTCTTAAAGTAGACCGCTCTAATACTATATTCTAATTCTTTAATATACCCACAAGAAAAAGTTTCATGACAAACCTTCATTAAATGCTTGTGAATTTCTACCTCATTTTAGAAATGTAATTAAATGGAGCATTTGTGTTCTTATTTTCGGAGGCAAGTTTAAATCGTCAAAGGAAAAAATATCGTCCATAATTGAATAATTTGAAAGTCATGTGCATGCGTAGATCTAGATCGTTTCGATACATTTCTTACACATTTAAGAATGAAAAATATCTTTTCCTTTTGATAGAAACAAACAGAAACAGAAGTTGGTGTCATTTGCATATAAAAAACTCGTCATAACTGCTGCATTTTTATACTTTAATCAAATAGTTTTATAACATTACACGGACTTCGCTCTATACGTTATTAACAAGATGGCGGTTGTTTTCACCTCGATCAGCGTTGCTACGCCTGAGCAGGTGCGCGCAACGGTAAATGCCCGGAAGACCGACCTGATCAATTGGTATTTTTTTGATTCACAACGTAAATAAAGTATAGTTTTGGGTTCGTCTCGATCTATCAAGATAGAGTGATAGATAGAGTAACCTGTCAGAAGTTTATGGCAAATAGACAGGGAACATTTGAAATTTTTAGATATTTTCATTGGACAGAAATGTAGGGCAAACAATTTTAAAAGTGTACAAATTATTGTTTGGTCCTGGCCACTCAATGAACGCCTGTGGTAAATTTTCCACTTAGTACCGAGAACATTAAAATAAGACGGGAAGGTGCGACACTTGTTAAATGTCAAATCTATGAAAGGGGTCACACTACAACGCCAAATTACTTCTAAATCCTACGTTGATGTTAGCTTTCAGCTTGTTGCGAGTTTCAACCTGTTGGGAACTGAAATGCGGTAGATTTTATCGTAGAAATTCACAATAAATTGGCTTGATATTCACATATTTTGAACCTATTCCTTAAAATGGTAACAGTGCTAAACAGGAGACGATAGCAGGAGTATTTTACCTCAGCAGATTCGATTTGTCCGCTGACCATCGCAAGAAATACCGAACTTGCCGCCATATTTGTTTACATCGATCATTCGTGATAGTCAAACTTCGTGAAAAACTCCAATCTTTTAGGTCAAATATAACTAAATATTTCCAAGCCGTCTTCTTAATAAATTGAACGTTGAAGCCAGCGAAAAGGTTTAACAACTATAAAATATCAGATAAAGAAAAGAAAATCAAACCTTAGAGCCAAATGAACTAGTTTTAGTCTGCCGTGTACCTCGGTGGTAAAATAAATAAGAATAAATAAATTAATAGAATAAGTTAAGATAAAGATAAAGTAGCCTTATTTAACGTGGCTTAAAATCAACAGACAACATTAGCTACAAAACTATCAAGTTGTGCAAGAAGTAACTTACCTTTTCCCAGAAGCAGGAAGCTTCTTATATCTTCTTGACACTACCCTTTTAAATGCTGAGCGCCAAGCAAGGGGGATGTCAGTACTATTGTTTTCTCGTTTTGGCATGACGCGTTCAGGGATAGTGAAGCCGAAAAATAAAATTTTGATCACGACTGCGAGCTCATAATATGTTTGACAATGATATAAATCTTCTGAAGAAAACTTTCAGGAGACGTTCCTTTTGGAACATTATCACTAATACAAGTTCGGTCAACAAACAACCAGAGTCTGTTATCTGACTGAGCCAGGGCAAAGCTGCTGTCCCCATAATGTATGTTTCGAAGATGCTGATAAACAAGTTTAAAGTAAACTTGACTATCTTTAAGGGTATGATACATTTACTCCGACATAATTTGAGTGCCCAGTTCTTGTCAGAATTGTGTCAGCGTGAAAATGGTAAGTTCAGTTATTTTATTTTCTTATTTCAAGTATCTGTACTTGTGAGTCACCTTAAATTTTAAATCATTACGGTTAGGCTGTTTCACTTGGCAAATGCTAATTTGTAAGAAAATCTTCAAAATATATGTGACCTAATTCCCGGTGAAACATAGAAAAAACTTTTCGCATTTCAACAGTAACCGCTAACGGTGATTTAATACATGTAATCCGTAATAGGAAATGTTGCATGTAAATTAATTATGTTTTTATGTTGAATTTTAGTGCCGCACTTCACGGTGACGTCACACACATCATTTTATAAAATATCAACGTTAAAATTATAAACTCGATTCCGTTAGCCAATCAAAGCGGATAGCTAATTACAATTACACATTAAGGAAGGTACAAAACACTTACTATTTTGACATCATCGTACTCCGTTAACACTAGTAAATTGACCTATAATATAACATTAGTATCAAAACCATTCCTGTGTATAACACTAGTAAAGCTGGTGTTGGTTTGTAAATTCATGTGCAATATCTGCAACCTTTTAACGCAAGAATAGAGTAAATATGTTTTGTTGGCCAGTGATCGAACAATGGTATTTCCGTTCAAAAACATACTGTAATGTGACTGTGTATAGGCCTACAATCGGGGGGGGGGGGGGGGGGGGGGGGGGGGATTTTTTTTTTTTTTTGGGATTTTTTTTTTGGGTATTTTTTTTAATGTTCGTAATAAAAGTCAATAATAAAAACTGTTCACTACTTCTAAACGTTAAGTAATGTTTACATGAATATTAAAAATATAACAAACATCAGCATTTTGCCATTTTTAAATCTACACATTGAACAGTGATGTCAATCCATTCTTAATCTTCTCTTCTTAGGCTATTGTCATACATTTCATATAATGCTCACTTCACTTAAATTTCCAAAATGACTTTAGGTCAGATACTCCTTGACTATTATTTTCTCGAACAAATTACACTGTAGTATCTTGAACACAAGAAAATGATGTTTTTATATGGGGTTAATCAACCCAATTTGTTTACAATTGTGCACGGGAGACAACCACCCCACTGAGTCAGGTGAGATTTAGGGGTCTAAACCGCATGTGTATACCCTTAATTTATTTGGCGGTTTCAGTGTTATATTGTGAAACCCAGTCCTAAAATATTCATTCACGTACCGTTAACATAGCATTTTATTTTTTAAATAAGTATTTTTCATGTGTAAACACAACCTTTTCTACCATCAGGTAATGTCTAAAGAACTGTACCTTTTTCAGCCAATCCCTGAGCCGGACTGCAATAGGATCATCTGACCATTATCAGAATCACAAGAAATGCGCGCTGTTATTAAATTCTGTTACCAACTTGAGTACTCAGCTACTTACTTAAACGTAAAAGATGATAAAACAGTCATCCAGCAGAGGTGACCCTGTCTAGTTCGCCAGTATTATAGAATGCTATCGGCGCTGATTAAGGAAAGGCACAATTTCTTTAGAAAACGCAAAAACTCGAGAGAGCTGCGCTCAGACTAGGTGTAATTAATCAACACTACATCGTGCATTACCAATTATTATATAACAGTGATCAGTTACTTTGCATAAATTATTTTAGTCTAGAAATAAGACAAGCACTTCCGGCCTTTGCAAAATGTTAAATTTCTTTATCCAGGAAACGTTTTCAGTACTAGTACAAGTTCATTATGGTATATTTCACTTCATTGCCGGATGATTAATAAAGAAGCTCCCGCCGATGTAAATATGTCACCGAACATTTCCTGATTGAAAACAAAATTCGAGATGGCGTTAACCAACACTACGCAAATACAGGATTTCGCAATATTTCACAAGTTTAAAATCTATCACCGATGAACGCACCTGAAATACTTCCTTTTATAATAGAAGACAAATAACAAGTTAAATCGGTCATTTGAATAATCACTTGAAATTCCTCATTGCAAAGTCATTATTCATTAATTCATTAATTTGTGACATTAAAAACAATTGACCTATTTGATCTACACGATATTTCGATGAATAACTTGTCAATCGCTTGTTGTACTGCGGTTGTTCTTCATGATTTATACAATGACTCCTTGGTCAAACCGACGTTAAATCAGCTAGCTGACAACCGAGTCCAATGATTGTGTTAACCATCGTCAGTTCATCAAAGCAAAACGCCAGATACAGGTGAAATATACGACTGACCCTGTGATAAAATATTATCGATGATAGCTTTGTTTTTCCCTGACATTACAACACATAAGAAAATTATACAAAAGAAACTTGTGAAATTTACCGGAATACTGGATTTTCGCTGTGCGTTTTCTGTGATATTTAAGAAGATGTATTTATTTTAAGTCTGCTGTCATTCAAAGGTAAGATAGATAAAAAAAATGTACAGGACACAAAAAAACGAACACATACCTAGTGGTCGTTGTTCGAAACTTTTTCTCATCTGGTTTTGTAACGGTTATTGAAAATGAGAACTTTAATAACTTAATAGTAGAGAAACACGTAAGTGTTACAGGGCTAATTTGTTTGTCATCTCGTTTGAAAAAAACATAACATAACATTACATAACATATATTATGTTATATGTTTGAGAAAACAACTGTAATGGGGTTCAGACTAATATTTGCGTTATATCTATGGCCGTCAGCGTATTGCAAAGAGAAAATATAATAATTATATATTTCTTTAGACATATTCAGAAATGTTGTCCAAATCACGGCCTTTAAGTTTCGATTGTTGGAAATGGGTATTAATCTGTAATTCTAGCATTTACATGTCGGAGCAAAGCCGAAATATACATGTAACACAGCAACTTGTATGCACAAGTTGACCTAGAACCATGATAATTACAAATAATATTGAAACTATTCACCTATGTGCAAGGTGTACAATGCTGGCGCGGGGACGGTCATAGCGACGTCACGACGATTTGAAATGCAACAATGACGTCATACATGTTCAACTCTTTTAAAAATAGTTTTCTCCACATTTTATGCATCTCTGGTACCCCCGAATGCACTGCTTGAACAATTACTGTGAGTTTAGTCCAGCAGCAGCGTGAGTTAGATCTCCAAATGAATCAGATCTCGTACTTTTAACAGCTGGCTGAAGTACCGGAAAAATGAGAAAGACCGTCGGCGACGGGTCGTGACTGTAAGGTTATGTTAAATATTAAAACAAAGTGAATGAAATAGTGCGGACGGTGTTGTTATAGAAAGGAATGTACCAGATCTCAAACATGTCATGGACATCTATCAATAAAGGACAATCTACACACATAATGTCATTTTACTTTGAGACTAATTTTCAATGGTATGACCTTATATGCATTTCGTTGCTGTAGTAGTTCATTGAAAATATTAATAATACTTGCAGTTTATCAGAACATATATGCAGTGAAACGCATTCGAAACGGACACACACACGGATGGACGAATACATAGAGTTGTTGACTGGGGTTCTGGTT
This sequence comes from Saxidomus purpurata, assembly GCA_022818135.1. Taxonomy (NCBI): domain Eukaryota; kingdom Metazoa; phylum Mollusca; class Bivalvia; order Venerida; family Veneridae; genus Saxidomus; species Saxidomus purpurata. The sequence goes on from JAFMSR010000002.1 coordinate 38,959,503, forward strand.
TCACCTGCGATATTCACATGTTTTCATTTACTATATATTAGGCCATATGATAATGTAAGCAAATTGATATGATGAGTCTTTTCGATTTTAAATTCAGAAATCAACTAACCGATCTCACACGTCTAGGCGAAAAATATCTGCGCGTCATTAGTATATTCCTAGTCTGACTTAGTTTGTCTGGCAAGAGAGACTATTGCAAACACGTCCATCTACTTCTATACTAGTATGAGCAGTTTAAAGCTCAAAGTTGATTTAGTTTATACTAATTCATTTTAGCTCGATTGTTTGGTGTTTCTATTTTCATCCCCGGAGAAGGAAATGTTGATAGATTTTAATTTTAACTTCTTTGATTCGGACTCGGGGCACACATAATTATTTTCATGTATATCTTCTATCCAATTACTAGGTTAACAGTGAATGTGTCATTAGTAAGTACTCCACCCAATGACATTCTTATGAATTGATAATATGCCGATGACTGAGCAATCTTATACATGCAGAATAAATCATATAATGGCCAGTTAATCACAAGCCTATTGCAGTTCGGCAATATAAACGAATTTGTCACAAGTTATTGCCGGACCTGCCAACTTGATTGATTTTCTATGACTATAAAGTTACCATCGATTGCAATGTAGTCTATTAAAATGTTACCTTGAATGGCTTGAAATAATTGCAATGATGAAAATATTCTCAACCTTGACAATCTTTGAAAATGTTAGAATTTACTGTACATTCGTTTCAACTGGATAGCAAATATTACTCTCTTCGAACAAACTTTCCAAATGATTCTGTCTCAGCTTATATACTTTGTAAGCTGTTGCTTCTCTCTTTTCGGTTTCTCTTTTATTCACTTTGTCACATTTTGCTGAGCTTTCTTTCTATACGAGATGTGAAAATCATATGGCTAAATGCTAACATTTGTGCAAATAAGAATATTTTAATTGGTTAAAGGGGTACTTCCTACATCTAGCAGATTATATTCTCGGAACATAGATTATGTGTTCAATGAACGTAAAGCGTTAAATAAATACAATTTCAAAGAAGAACCTATGGCGAAAAATGCCTCATTTCACCACAATTAATAAATACAGAGGCTTTCTGTAATAAATCGCATCCACCCATAAATTGTACAACAACAACTCTACATAGATTATTGAATGGTTTACGGTACTGCAGTATATTTTAAACCGCTGATTTTATCGATAATGACTGGGAATGCATAGCTGAAACTTTTAGGTTAAGTTATAATACTTCCAAGGATTCTATTATCTGTGTTTTGGAGGGTATTTCACTTGGCATCAGTTATAGGGTATGTCCCTTTAATAGAAACATGCTCTGCACATATTCAAGACATAAAATGAGAAATAGAATCTAAAGTATCACTTTTAATTGAGCAAAAGTATTACGCCAAAAGGATATTTGAAAATGGAAGAGGGACCCTGTGATGAATGGTATTTTGTACAACATAAAAATAACAGACACGATATTGCACAAAGCATGACAATTAAGAAACTTAATAACGTACATAAATCTTACACGTGTAGAAAATAATGACAACTAACAAGAACGTGTCTTGCAAATACAAGATTAAATGTATATTTTTGCTGCAAATGTCTGTCTGAACTGAATCATATTCTGTTTGTCTGTTTAATTCTTGTGTAGTTTGCGACCGAGGATTGATAAAACGTAATAACACTGCTATATAATTGTTTTTATTACAATTATAAAAATTAATTCAAGTGCATCTGGCAGCCTTAAACTCCAAGTTCATCATCGTAAAATGCTGACATGTCCGCAACCGGATGGCCGTGTTGCAGTATCAAGTCGAAAATTCTTTAAACAACTAGAAAATGTCTCTACCGTACATTCAGTTATCAGCATTAAACTTTTATGTGTTCTTTTTATTTTAGCTTCTTCATTTGTATGCTCTCATCGACACGTTTTACCATTGTAGAAACAGAAATACATGTTCCTCAAAATTAAATTCCTCAGACTAAACAAGAGGGCCATGATGCACTTATATTGTTCACCTGATAGAAGTGAAAGTTGTAGAATCTTTGCTTGATAACTTTCTTTAGTAGGTCAAATGTTAGAAACCCATTGCAAAATGAAGCATGACTATGGTCAATTAGCTTCACTGCCGGAATTGAAGCGAAAAAAGTGGATGGAGTATCGCCGTACAATAAAAAGTCATGAACCGGATATGACGGGATCAGATAACAATATGCACAAAGTTTCATGAAGATCCTTATGTGTGTTTGGAAGAAATATTTACATGACCTTTGATCCCAAGAGTGACCATGACCTTAGTCAACATGATGAGATGAACATTTGACACAAGTACGATGGAAACTTTTAGAGGGTTACTGACATGTATTCTGGCGATACTTGTCACATAAGTGTGACCTTGACCATGGGCCATGTGTGGTTACAAACAGATTCTTCCCTTAAGATTAACATTTACTCAATTATGACTCAAGAAAATCCTTCAATATGTTTGGGAGATACAAATACATGAACTGTGACCCTAAAACGGACCTTTAACAGACTTGGTTAATAATTGATATGGCATTTTGTCTCAGTAAGGAGAACATTTTGGGCCAAGTTTCTAAAAGATTCCTTTGGAAGTTGGGGGAGATACAGTTTTATGACCTTTGACCCTGAAGAGTGACCGAAACCTAGAGCAAACAAGGTATGGACATCAGCTGTGAGAAGTTATTTACAAATAAGTACAATGTATATGCATTACAGTCCGGTCACAAAATACCAGAACAAAACCGTATATTACAAGTTTGAGTCCAACGTGTGACATTGACATTAAAAGTAGTGCCCTATTCGTTGTGCATGCCACATCTTTGTAGTATGGATAACAACTGTTTGAAGTTATTGAAAAATCAGTTCATGCATGTCAAATTACTGCCCGGACACAAAGTACTGGTATATTACCCTAGTTCACATGTTTGAGCCCTACGTGTGACTTTGACCTTAAAGGTAGATCTCCAGTCATAAAATACCAGAACAAAACCCTCCATTAAATCGGACCATGCATAAAGAAATTACAGTCCAGATAAAAAGTGTGGATGGACGAACGGCTAGACGGACTAACACAATTTCCTCTTTTAACAGTAGTATTGTTTCAGTATAGTGATTAGCGAATACCAACTGTTATTTTACTTTTATTTCAGGAACAAACCATAGAATGAAAACACTTATATCCATATTTTTAACCGCCATATTCTACAAACATGGTGAGTACACTTTTAGGACGACATTGTTATGATTCCTTTAAGAAGTTTTCTTAAAATAACATTTTGGAAATATGCACATCAAAACACCCTCTTGATATCATTCGAAATATAGATACTATGGTTTTAATTTATGTCGAGACATTTCTTTTTTGACAAACCAAATGGTTCTTTTGTGAATTAATCTGACATTATTGCATAGTTATGCTACATTGTAGAGGCTTTGGAGAAACGTATACTGAGATTTCAAGAAAATTCCAGTGCCAAAGGCATATTTGTCCTTGAATAACGGTGTCAACAATTTAAAGTCACTGTAAATGTACAAAGAGAAATTACTCCCGTAACAAAACGTATACACCATGTTAAATATTTTTTATCATAAATGTACGTGATAATCTTTATCTTTCATTATCACAAGAGTAAAACCATTCTTGAATGAAATAAACATATTCAAAACAACAAAAAACTAAGCACATCTGCTTTTAACATCTTGTAATCGTATCCCTGAAATAAAAAACATGTGTGGCTTGACTTTGCAATAGAAATACAATTATAGTTAATTTAACATCGCTTTAATCAGATTATGATGACGAGAACGGCGACAATAATCATGCCGACTATGATGATGATGATTTTGATTATGATGATGATGATGATGATGATTATTATTATTATTATTATTATTATTACTATTTTGATGATAAATTTACTGTTTGTGATTTCAGTATGTTGTTATTTGAGAGTTTGCTATTACACAAACTGGTCACAGTACAGACCAAACGGTGGCAAGTTCACACCGGATGACATTAATCCGAAACTATGCTCTCATATCATCTATGCTTTCGGTAAACTCGATACGAATACACTGGTACCATTTGAGTGGAATGATGACTCTACAGAATGGAGCGTGGGAATGTGAGTAGTTTGCCCCTGATTTATACCTGCTTCTATTTATTATAGGCAAGTCTTATTCTTAACTAGACACTTAGTTGTTCGGAAGGGAGACTGCCATATTTGATACAAAAAAGTCATTTGTCTGTAAAGAAATGGAAAACAAAGAAGTTGATACATTTTCGGACAAGTGACATTTCGTATTATTATTGTTTGATAAGTTTTCATTCGATTTTGACCAAAAGCTATTCAGCAATTCGAGCAGAATTTCGGCTGTTTACAGGGTGCTCATAATGGCGTTACTCATATTTTGATTTATGGTTAATTCAACGAACTTAAAAACTTGATATATTGTTGTAGTTTGTATGTGTCAATTCTACAAAGGTGTTAATTGCCCTGACAGGGTGACAGGCCTTATATCGTCATTAACATTAACATATTATACGTTATCCTTGTCACACTTGTCGAAATTGTTAAGTTATTGTTTTTCTATGTACTGCAAAGAGATACGACGTGTTTATTCCGCTTTCTACCTTTAAAAGCACTTACATGTACCTACCTTACTTAAGGACGAAAGGTCATGTATTTTCCTCGTACATTTGGCTATAAATGCTTATCAGGCTGTTACATGATTTCCATAGCAGCATACTAAAGATAATATACCTGCAGATTTATTCAAAAGCTTCGGCTGAACCAATTGTTTTGCGTTGATTTTTAAACTGGCCCACTTCAAAACTTGCTAGAATGTTAGGCGTTGTTTTCCAAATGAAAGGTAGTCAAGCAGCTAAATTTCTTTGAATTTTTGGTATTAACGACGGCGTTCTACGTACGCGGTTTTTAAATGTCGCAGTTTTTTTTTCCAAAATCACCGGCGTTAGCGACAATCGGCCGTTAAAGACAGTTAATACAGTTGCAGATAACAAAACTACCTAACGGATAGCCATCTGTTCCAGTTTCACGTCCATTTAAAATGTATTTCAGATATATTTACAGATGGGCAGTTTACCTGGGTATAGAACCAGCACTAGAACCATATCCTTTGTAAAGAAACTGCCACTCTAACCTTTGACCCTCAATCCATGAGAGTATACAGCGATTTCATGTCAGCTTGCGCTTACAAATACAAGGACATGTACAATTGGGCCATATAGATCTATATGCCCTTTAAAGTCCCATGATCTCTTTAATTTTAAAACATTTCACTTACTCATAGCTCTGAAGTTTCGGAAAAAGTCCTCCTACCAGCAGAGTTGACCGTTGTTTATACATAACATTCATAACTTTACTTGTTAAATCGAAGGTAAATAGAGATATATGTAAAGCAATAGTTTTTACAGTGATATTTTAAAAAGAAGAAAATCATTCCCGAGAACACTTTCGTGAAGAAATGACATCGAAATGAAAAAAAGCAAACATTAAATACGCATAGTCTATCCAAGCATCAGAATAAAAATGTAGCTTTAGTCGCGTTAAATGACGTAACAAGTTTGAGACAGCGTCACAACACGTACGTGCGTTAGAGATGACGAAATGCTTAATTTCGTAACTGGTTATTCAAGGACTACAATGTACGAATATTCAGCGATTATTCGCTGTTCATTTTTCATAAACTGTGTTACGGACTCAACACGTATAGGTTCGATACTATATTTTGTAGTGCGCCAATGCCCGGTTAATGGTGTAGATGACAGCTATGAATACATGTATATACACGGGACATCACAAAAGACACAAAATCTGCCACAGCGTAATTTCAAACAAAAATTATTATCTTTATTTTCATCACCTGCATTACTAACGTTGTTATGCTGTGTAAAATAAAATTTCAATACGAGATAAAAACGACTGGAAATAGTTGAAATTCACCATCTACTATACTTATGCAGGTATGACAAGGTCAACAACCTAAAATCAACAAATCCTAACTTGCGAACATTGCTAGCCGTAGGTGGATGGAATGCAGGAAGTGTACCATTTAGTGATATGGTAGCAACACGTGCATCTCGAAGGCAGTTTATCAACTCTACATTACATTATCTGAGGAAAAGAAAATTTGACGGTCTTGACATGGATTGGGAGTACCCAGCACGAAGAGGAGGTCGACCGGATGATAAAGCAAACCTTGGCCTTTTACTATCGGTAAGATAATCTATCCTGATCTCCTCATAGAGTGTTCTTCAAATCTTATTATTTTGAAAAACGATATTGTCTTGTCACCGACCTAAGTTATGTCATCTGGTACGTATAAAACGGTGCTCCTAGAATAACATGAAATACATTTTATTTCACCAGGGACGTTTCTATCTGATTGCGTTGTAACCAATTGTATATACATGTAACAACAACAACAACAACAACAACAACATTTACGTTAAAAAGAAATATTATTTCGTCGTTTCGAAATGTATTTCGTTTTACAAAATGTTATTTTGTTTAAACGAAATATCATTTCGTAACTACGGAATGCATTTCGTAAAACTGAAATAGTATTTCGTGAAATCGCAGTATTATTTCGTAATGACGAAATGTTATTTCGTTTTTAGGAAATGTTATTTCGTAATTACAGAATATTATTTCCAAAAAACGGTATAACATTTCGTGAGAACAAAATATTGTTGTGTCATTGTTATTTGGTTTTACGAAGAATTATTTCGTAATTATATTATTTCGTTTTGCGTGATTACAAAATGTATTTAATAAAGCGAACAATTATTGCGTTTTAGCGAAGTAATATTTCGTTCTTACGAAATACATTTCATGATAATTGCGAAATAATATTTCGTTTTTACGAAATATCATTACTTTTCCGTGATTACGAAAGAAAAAAATATTCTGGATGGAAAAAGTACTTTAACATATGTCACTTCAGTGGCTTCGAAGTACGTTGATTTCAAATCGTTTTAAACAATATTCACTGGCTACAATTATCACATTACGTGATTTATGACTTTTGAATTTTGGCGTTCAATTGCAGCGTATTCCAATTAATAAAACAAGACTCTTAGAGTGAGAGAGCATTGTCTCTAAAAAAACAACAACAACAAAACGGAACCCTATTAATAAGAAAAATCATGCTCAATTAGAATGTCATTACAAATAGAAAAAAGTTATTTTAATTTTCGAACAGGAAATGAAGCAATCGTTTGAGCAGGAGTCGTACCATACCGGCAGACCAAGGCTTCTTCTCACTGCTGCAGTCCCAGCCGGCAAAGCTAACATTGATGCTGGATATGATATACCAAATGTTGCAAGGTTCACATTACGTTTTTCAAATTGTTCATGAAAGTGTTTGAAAAAAATAGGCAAAGGAGTTGGGGGGGGGGGGGCTAAGACAAGCATAATTATCGTTGGTGAAAGTTTATACATTGTAATAGACACAGTTAAAGCCTATATCATAAGAACTTAGGAATTTTACTTTAAGATAACAACCTTTTAACAAATATTTAGACAGTTTCATATTACATTAGAATATCAGAATTTCAAAATACAAGTTTATGTACAAGATGACTAAATTTCTTTCATCTCAACGCAAATGCAATGTATGGCAGTACATTGTTTCAAACGTTAATTTAGATATATATATATATTTTGTGACAAAACTACAATTTGAACTGATTTGTTTACTTCTCGTATGTACATTTTAGGAGCCTGGATTTTATAAACATAATGACATATGACCTCCATGGTTCTTGGGAATCCAAGACAGGGCATAACAGTCCACTCTTCAGCAGAACGTCAGAGAATGCAGATGATGCGATTCTGAATATGGTAATGATGTTATTTGATGATGCAAATATTACGTATATAGGTAGAGGCATCATTTGTTGTCAGTTTACTATACTGTTAAGTTGTCTCTCCCTTCTTGGTATGAATGATACCATATACTTTGCATCTAAAGTGTCGCTATTGCTTAACGACTGTAACGTCTTTCCGGTAGAAAGGAAAAAAATGCAAATAGGCGTGTTTCCAACCAGAAACAGTTATGTAGCACTACATCTTGGCTTATTCAAAATCTACAATACAGCGGACATGTTTAAAAACAATATGCAAAGCCTTTGTAAACGAGCAATTTGTGTCTTAAAAAGTTCTAGATCAAGAAAAGATAAACAGTGGCAAATAACAGTGATATTTGATAGCTGAGTTACCTCCCCTCACTTTGCGTTTACAGAAGTGGGCAGTGGAATACTGGGCGCAGCGAGGTGCACCGAAACACAAGTTAGTTGTAGGCATTGGGCTTTATGGTCGAAGTTTCAAACTGCAGTCGCCAACCAGCAACGGTATAGGTGCTCCCGCAGTAGGTGCTGGCCTAGCCGGAAGATACACTCGAGAACCAGGATTCATGTCATACTATGAGGTAATAAAGTTAGGATGAACATGCTTATTAACCATTACCTTGCAAACGTACATAAAATGGATACATCCATTATTGATGTACCTTTCTGGAAGAAGTAAATATTAAGACAACAGCACCAGTACGTGAAAACGTGTTTAATTAATAAATTACCTTTATTTCGAAAACAATATCAGTCCTTTGATAAAACTACATGTACATATATATAGAACAAACTGAAGGGTGTTATGACTACATTAGAGAATTTTTACATTGTCAGATAGTTTTTTTTACCTTGATGGAACTTTGTCATGTTTTTCAATAAAGATTTCTTAGCAACAAACTTATACTAATTATTCTCTGTTCATATACAAAGTGGAGAAGTGTAAATGTTACAGAAAGTTCATAACCAAAATGGAGCACGGCACCATTCTCGCGTGACTGCAATAATACATTCTGATACAATCGCATTTCTCATCATTTCATACAGGTTTGTGAAGAACTAAAAAAAGGAGCAACACGTGTGTGGCAGGCTGAACACAGAGCTCCATATTTGCACAAAGGTGATCTCTGGGTGGGTTATGACGACGAAGAAAGTGTTGTTGCTAAGGTATGTAACATGCGAAGAGAAGAGACAGAATAATGTAATAAACACTGACATCATGATATGATCAAAAGCTAGCCAGAGTGAACAGAGATTAACTGCACTATATGACCAAATCTGCATAATGCCGGATAATAAAATATAGAAGTTGTGCTCTATAGAAGTATTCTGTATTCAACTTTGAAAGAGGTAACCCTCCCAGCAACAAACATGTGAAGAGGGAGGGGACGTCGTTAAAAACTTTCCTGTGTTAGTTCCGGCGGCCTTTTGTTAAGCAAACAGGAACTTTGTGCTCAAGTGAGCTATAAAGTAACATGTATCTACATGTATGAGTTCAAAAGTAAAGAATAGATTATAAAAAGAACGATCCTTCTAAAGCTTCAGAACCCTGCAAAACGGACAACATTGGAGCTGTATCTTATTATAATTTACAATGCAAAATAGGAAAAACAAATACACTTTTAAACAGCTATACGTTTTATTTGTGTACATGTACTATTTAACTATTGGAATAATTCTAATACAGTTGTAATTACAAATGTCGCCACAATCCGTAGTTTTCATATCTTCCAGGTGCGTTGGATGAAACAGAATAAGTATGGAGGAATTATGGTGTGGTCTTTAGCACTCGACGATTTCTCCGGTCAGTTTTGTAATAAAGGACCATATCCCCTTCTCACAGCAATAAACAAGGAACTAGGGACAGTCCAAGACACAAGTAAAGTGACAAAACCAGATATCTCTACAAACATTAATTCAGCTGTTTCAAAACATAAACCAAGCAAAAGTCCTTTACAACCGACAACTTCTTCAACATTAACCGATTTTGCTTTTGCGCTTGCTGGACTTTCTGCACCCAAACCTGTAAACAGTTTGCCTCCAGAAGTATTACCTACAGGATCTAAACCAACAATACCACCACCACCACCACTACCCATATTTCAGTCGAACTCTGGCACCAGTGCAGCAGTTCAAGCCATCGGCGATTTGTTATTACATGGAAAAACAAAGCTTTCACCACCCACATCTGAGAACAGTCATATACATTCTGTAGCAACCACTCAGTTGCAAAACACAGGTTCGAGCCCCTCACCTGTAATGGTGAATGGCCCTGGGAATGTTGCTGAAGCTCCAACCCAGTTCAATGCAAATGCAAATGCAAATCAATTTGATGTAGTAGTACCTAATCATAATGATCATTTTCATACTCCTCTTGATGTGGTTAACTCAAAACCACCGTCAGCTCCAACCCAGTTCAATGCAAATGCAAATGCAAATGCAAATAAATTTGATGTAGGACCAAATCATAATGATCATTTTCATACTCCTCTTGATGTGGTTAACTCAAAACCACCGTCAGCTCCAACCCAGTTCAATTCAAATGCAAATGCAAATCAATTTGATGTAGTGGTACCAAATCATAATGACCATTTTCTTACTCCTCTTGATGCGGGTAACTCAAAACCAGCGTTAGTTCCAACCCAGTTCAATGCAAATGCAAATCAATTTGATGTAGCAGTGCCAAATCACAATGATCATTTTCTTACTTCTCCTGATGCGGTTAACTCAAAACCACCGCAGCTCAATGCAAATGCAAATGCAAATGCAAATCAATTTGATGTAGTAGTGCCAAATCATAATGACCATTTCCTTACTCTTTTTGATGCGGGTAACACAAAGCCACCGTCAACTGTAATGCCTAGTTTTAATATGCAAAATTCCATTGCCGATGTAGTAGTACCAAGGCCTTCATCATTTAACAATGCACATCCTCCAGCTGCTGTTCCAGGTGAAACATTGGGTTCAGGTTTAGCCGGAGCTGAATCTAATATACTTAGTACAATGCCTTTAGAATTTGTGCATGGAACTGGTCATACTACAGGCGTAGGATTACAATCTACCGGGAATTCAGTTCAAGAACCAGCCTTAACAAATACATTCACACAGGTACCGTTAGAACCAGCAGTTTTTACAGCACCAATGCAAGCATCAGATACTTCAATTCAACACGGAAATGTCGATATGTTTCCCTTAGCTGTAGCTAATCCTACCATAGCTGTTCCTGATCCTTCGGTTAGTTTAGCTTCCAGTTTGCCAGCAGTTTTTCCACCACCGACTGACATCAGACCAACTGGAGACAGAATAGTAGCTTTAAGCGAACCTAATGCTCCTGTGGTTGTCGGATCTTTGCCTGTTGTCGACGCAGCGGTACCAGCTGTTATAGTAGAGCAGCCTCCCTCTCTTGGAATGTTCGGAGCTTCGCAGCAAGTCGATTTGCCTGTGGCTGCAGCAGCACACTCTGACATAGGCCTTGCTTCAGTTCGTCCAGCACCTCCATCTAAACCAAGACTGAATTTTTCGTTTTCGTCAAGCTCTAGTAGCAACAGCAGTTCTTCATCTTCTTCTTCATCATCAAACTCTTCTCAGAGTAGTAATGTACAACAAATTAGTCGAAGTCCTTCTGGTTCATCTTTGCCACAGACGATTCGAGACCTTCTCCGACAGGGACCAGTTGACATACTTCCATTGCCGGCGGATGGTAATTTAATGTCTGTCGTAGATCATAATCAAGGTATAGTTCCTGGTGGAACTGTTGAAGCAGTTATTCCTATAGACAATTTAGATAGTTTAGCACAAGTTTTAGCCAACCTTCAAACAAGCATTCCTACAGATGGTACTGTTCTTGTCCCAGAGCCAAGAAATAATCTTCGACCGGAAACTGTTTTAAGAGAACTTGACATCGGAAATATTCTCGGCTCTAATATTGCTTCACCAATTCGAGCTGAAAGAATGCCTTCACAACAGCTAGACAATAGAATATTAAGACCAGTTCCTCGAAATCGAGTAGCGTTTCAAGGAATACCCCAAAATATGATTGACAACAGACCGATCCGAAGAAGGTTCATTCCGCCAATAAACGATCGCCGAACAGGATTAATAAACGCGCCACAAGTATCACAACCATCGACAAGGCAACGTGTTTTTCCAGTGTCACGTGAGCAATTACGTCATTTAGTAAGAAGTTTAGGAAGAGAAGCAGTTCGTAGATTATTAGAAACCAGACGTGTTGTGTTGCAACCAAGTTTGCAAAGGAGTCAGATAATACGAAGACCTGTTGTGAGAACTCGCACGCCGAGTTTAAGGAATAACATGCTAAGACAAAGATTTTCACCAAGAATATCACCTAGCACTAGAAACATTTTAACATCAAGGTTTCGTCGGCCACAAGGCAGAAGCAGACAATTTAATTTTGATAGTAATAATTTAAATAGAACTCCAACACAAACCGCACGACCTAGACGTGTAAATTCAAACAGGGATTTATTTTCCATTCTTGGAATGTAACAGAACTAACCTGAAATGTTTAACTTTGTCTTGTATCTTATTCTCGTATGTTTGTAAACATTTAAATAAATCTAAATAAGTTTAAATATTAATATTTGTTTGAAATAAGTTATTACACGTTTTATATGTATGATTGTAAAACATACCTTTCTTTGAACATTACTAATATTAATAATTATGGAACTTATTGTATATCAAAAGGCTAAAGGTTATTTGAATGTCCAAATAAATAAATTTTGCTTGTAATAAGCACTTGAAGTATAAATACATTTAAACAATGTATAGATTGGTCTTAAATTTGACTTAGTTACTACGTGTAGTAGCTTTAATTTGTAGGAAGTGATAAAATACCAATTCATTCGTATAACGCGTACAATTTTTGTAAAGGACGCATGTCTTATGTTTAATATCTTTGAATTTTAATACTTCAATAAGTGCGATATTTATTAGTGTTCCTTATTTTTAGTTTTCTTTTACTCGGTTTTAAAATTTGACTTTGATGGATCGTTCCAAACAGGAGATAAAGTACCGGATCATAATCATTGAAAGCCTTCAGCAGTGACTAAATTTAAATATGAGTCTTTATTACCAGTTCCAAAGGCTAGAAGATACTTTGAGAGACTTTGACTGTCTGGAGAGCTTTACATTTATAGGAGTAATTTACATGAAAATTTCTTATGATCAGTTTTAGTTATGAGCTGGGTAAACTTAATAATCTATATTTCTGTTTTTTTTTTCTAAATAATGTCTCATAATTAAATAAAGACAGTATAAAAATGTTTCGGTTATGATTTGGATGACTGTTTTCATATTTCGACCGTAGGCAGGTTTTATATTTACCTCGACCTCCTTTATCTGGTTATCTGCACTGCTTACTACTTTATCTATCGCGCTGGGTACCAGACTAGACTTACTGAAACATTTCGGATGATGGATAGGATCTGTATAATTTGATTGGTTGGTTAAAATTATAGAAAGTTAAACAATGTGCTTCTAAATTTAGCCCGCAGTGAGTGAGTAATCATTGAATGCAAACATAATAATAATTATTATTTGCATAGCCGATCCGAGCAGCCGACACAAATACTACTAGTTTACTCACAATGGTCAGTTGTATAGGTGTTCAAGTCAGTTATTCCAGTTATCGTCTTTGAAATTAACTGTTACTCTCACAGAACTTGGAACAAAATAGAGTTCCACGTGTGAAATAATAATCAGATAAATATGCCAAATTTAGTTAACAAATCACTGCTCTCTGTTGAATTCAGTGTGTCGGTATGCATGACACACAAGAACACTTATTTACAAAAAGCCTAATTTTCTGGAAATCGGAAGGATATTTCTTTCTGTTTGTAGAAAAAAAATCAATAAATCATCTTAGAAGCCAGTAAACACATAAGCAACTTTAATGTCAATGAATTTGTTTACCTAATGCTTTTTGTAGTCTAATAGAATACTGGGCGGCTGTAATCTTATGCGCTTTGTACGTGCCTCCTAGTAGATATTAACAAAATAAGCCATCGATGGCATTTCACGGAAAATACAGTGACTAGTGAGTCATGTAAGAAGTATAAAACGTGACATTTAGATCAAAGTGCGCAGTCATACTTAATGAGGTAACCTTTTTGTTATCAGAGTAATCGCACTATATTATATCTAGTATGTAATCTTGACAACGTAAGTAATCAATAAGAAGACCTTTACTATTTGGCACCTAAAAATAACTTCGTGATCTCATCAAAAAAAGCAGAACTACGTGTTATATTGTTTTTAATTTGGCTCTCACAATTTATAAACCGCTCTGAATCATTAATTTCTCGAATGTAAAGAATACAAATGCTATTATAGACTTTTGTAGCCTAACGAGGCCCGCTAACAGGCTGATGAGAGCTATTGGCGCTAGAACTACCAGTAATGACTTTAAAATGTGCTTAAATGTAACTGATACGTGAAATAGAGATCCGACACATGATCCGACACATGTTTTGTAGTAAAGAAATTTACTGGAAATGATTGTGAATATTATCTCATTTGATAATGCTACAGTGATATAGAAAAGTGTTGGTTTTTCAACACAACATTTTTCATTGATATAATTTTTTTACAGTTTGTAGAATTGGCATCAACTATTGCTGCAGCTGACATTGCTACTTTTTTCCTGTAACATGTATAATATAATAATGATAATGATAAAAGATTTAAGTGGACCTTTTAGATCTTGTAGAATCGTCGTCACTTCTGCAATCAAGAGGGCATCAGTTTAATCTTTAATTCGTAGCCCCGTCTTTCCAAAAGGCAGCAGGTGCACTCCAGATAATAAGCTTTTATACATACACATTATATTTACTGTAGGTTTATAGATATAATAACCAGTTACGGAGATTATTAACAATTAAATTGGTATCTCCTACAAAGTGGAGGCACAAAAATATAATCAAAAACTTAGAAGTAGTGGTTATATACAATTAGTGCAATAGGCTTTCTAAAATAACATATTCATCACAGGGTCACATGATTGAAATTCGTTACTTGACTGAGGCGTAAGCTTAATGATATTGAAGAAAATAGTAAACAATATCAAACAATTTGTTGCTGACGTAAGCTACATAATTACATTCATTGCGTTGTCAGAATGGTTTTATATTTATTTAAATTTACGGGCTCTGCTATTTGAATAAATAAAAGTTTGAATGGTAGGATGATTGATAATTTCACAGACTGAGGAATGGAGGATGCTAGTATCTAAATCATAAGAACTTGGATTATTTGTGCTAAATACTTTTACATCAATTGTAGGAATTTTAATCTTATTATTCTCATCCTTGCTCAGATGAGATAAACACATGTGAAACTACATGTATTCAAAATGACAGTCTATAATTTTTATGTTCTCGCCACATCGTTAACACTTCGAAATAAAACACAAAGTCGAAACTAAGGAGAAGGCAAGTTAACATTTGTTGCAAAACAAAAATGATATTTGGCTTCCAAAAGCCTTCTTTCTATACAAAAAATCCAGTATTTACTTTACACACCTTTTCCGAAGTAAAAAATATTTTGACTTACTTCGTTTATATGTACGTCAAGTGAAAGACTTTTGGGCGAAAAAAGTGCTGTAAAGTAGTTGAAAATACACATAATCGTATAATTTCATAGACGATTTTCTACAATTTTCTGTATTGGGAGAGGACACTCTCTAACACCCACTGCGAACTACCCTATCCCTGTGATGCCATATGTGTATCTTATCTGTCCCTATAACAAATTTAGACATGACGTCTTTCCGAGACGTTGAAGTGCTAAAAGTAATTATGTAGGGCCAGCGTGCAGTTCAGATAATATCATACTTTAAGAGTATAAATTGTCAGGTCATCGTACAAACGTATGTACATTTATCTTCGTTACAAGAATGTACTAGGGGAAGTAATATTCTAACAGACGTTAATCGTACTTTAAGGACTATATTATGACGAACATTTGAAGTTGCCTGTGTACGTAATCCTATGGGAATTTGGAAGAAAAGGAACCTGTCTCGCAACTTTTGTCTGATAAATAGATGTCTGTACTTATTTGATAGCCAGATATCTACTTCATCAAACAAAAGTTGCCAGGTATGTTCCTGTTCTTTACATTACATGGGGTAACGTACACATGCAACATCTTAAGTACGTCATGATATAGTACTTAATGTTCTCGCGGTAAATAAGAAACGCACAAAAATCACACTTGGTGACAACATACAAATCATGGTGGACTAAGTTGTCAGAAGCGCTCAAGTTTATAGAAAAACAAATCCACGCATTGTCACCATTCAGTAATCACTCCGTTGTTTAAGTTTTGTGGTCTATGCAAATAAAATGTAAATACGACGAGGATATGGTCCAGTAAACACACGAAGATGCAGACTGTCTTACGCATGTCAGTTATGTCAAACAAATATGTTAAACGACGTCAAACGACTTGATTCACATATTACGTTTCATTATAAAATTTATGACGAAGCCATCGTTATATGTGTGTTTTAGTGGATATATAACAAATGTAAGTAATCCATTCAATAGATAACTACACCATGATTCTGTATGACTATTTCATTATTTTGTACCTAGGTCTCTGTCAAGCAAAGTAAAATATAACGTTCATGTGAATAGATTAACATAACGCATGTAACATTTCAGTACGTTATGCCACGTGTCGTTGCATTATCTTTTCAATATCACTTTGTGCAATATCTTAGCGTACACAGAACATAAACATAAATTTAATACGATGTAAAATGACAAAGTTGACCAGTAGACAACTCAATCAACATGGGGCACATTTAAGCCAGTATATTTCATCATACACGTTTATACTGCAGTTACTCTTACAATAGAATGAAAGTGAAAATCGAATGATTCCGAATAGTACAAGGCTAGTTAATACAAAACAAAACAAAAAAACAACAACAAAAAACAAGTAGACAGTGAGCTAAAAAGTTTAAATACTTGATCAAGCAACTTATTGTTGCGAAAAAAATCTTAGTTCTTTCATCTTTAAACGTCTTTTCGCAAATTGTATCCGTATATAATATAAATATATCATAATATAATACTCATATCATAATACGAGTATGTTACCGGTGGATAACATATCACGATGTATTATGAACGTGTAATTATCTAAACAATCAACGTGAAAAACAAACAGTCAAACATAAATTGTCTTTTTAGAAAAGTATTATACAGTTTTAGTGTAAAAAAAAGACATTTTGTTAAGACATATTCAACAGTTGTCACAGTTTTAATCTTTAATGAAAAGTCGCCGCCGTAAGAGATTTAAATTGGACGAACAATGTTACTATTGTTTCGCAAGCCACACCCCGTCACTTTTGTCTACATCAAGCGCAACCTTTATTACTATAAATATTTCACTCAGCATCAACACTAGCATTATTCTTACTATTTAAACTGCTATCGTTTGTATGTGATGACATGTTTATGACATTTCATGTGTGTATAACTGTTTCGTATGGTTAATTGTAGTCACGTACAAATGCTATTTGAATCTATTTTAATTAAAGAGGGGAGTATTTAAACAAATCTAATTAAAAAATTCAAAGTTAATGACTCATTTCCTAATTACTCTCGTGGTTAACTGCAACTTATCAAAGTAACACACCGAATGCACACAGGGATATGCTACTAAACAATGTCATCATCTACATCGTAATTAAGACCATTTTTCTTCAAAATCTGACATAGTAGGCAGTATAAGGTACTATTTATTTCATTGTTTTCAAAAACAACAGGTCAAGAAGAAACATCAATTACAAAAAGTATTCAGTTAAGATGTGCACACATCCTGGTATTATCAACATGTGCATATTAGAAAACGTGATATTGTTTTGTTCCCGTTGTGTTAATTAATAGCATACGTGCCGGTATTGTCTAGTTATATTTTACTTTATTATTGTCTTATCAATGCGTATTATACAATGTAACATTTTTTATTTGAACATTGCCACTCTATATAGCGTTAAAGACATTTACCTTTTACAGTAAACTATTTACAGATAATCATTTACCTACTCTACAAATATATAAAACATTTTCATAAAAACAAACGATCTCTTGTCTTTCGCTATTTCACTGCATTATACAATAATTCAAATAACTTGTAAATAACTCTATCATAATTGAAACACGAGTGATTTATTAACGGATTTATCAAATCTGTGAAATTTTATTTATTGTAATAAACATATATATATATATTACTTAATTACTCCCCATCCCCCTATCCACCATTCTTATCCTTCTGATACGCCTAGTAGTTACTACTGAATAAAACCTGTTACACGTAAACCATCAACAACATCCTATTGAACGACTAGTATTCACTTACACCTGTTACACGTAAACCATCAACATCCTATTGAACGACTAGTATTCACTTAAACCTGTTACACGTAAACAATCAACATCCTATTGAACGACTAGTATTCACTTAAACCTGTTACACGTAAACCATCAACATCCTATTGAACGACTAGTATTCACTTAAACCTGTTACACGTAAACCATCAACATCCTGTTGTATGACTAGTATTCACTTAAACCTGTTACACGTAAACCATCAACATCCTATTGAATGACTAGTATTCACTTAAACCTGCTACACGTAAACCATCAAAATCATGTTGAATGACTAGTATTCACTTAAACCTTGATAAATCCTTACAGAAGATAATACAATTAAGAAGTTAATGCTAATCTCGACTTGCTAAGTTTAAGCCTAAAAACTGCCATAAAAGAGAACATCAGATGTATAAAATTTGACATGCAATATGCATACAAAAGTGTATTTCTAAGAAATGGTTTAAAAGAACAATTATTACATCAGATCTCATCTATTGTAAACTGATTAGCATACGCTATGTTTCTCTAAAGTTATGTAGTGAAACTACCTTTCTCAAACTAAATGTAAAGACTCTTAACACGAGTTTTAAGAATACTATAAGATGATGTTGCTGCATATTTAACCATGTCAGGACTGAACAGAATAAAGTTTACTTTATTAAGCAGGTTTTAGGAAAACAAACCTGATAATAAGAATGCCGATGTCGTATCGGCGAGCGTCAAACATTGGTTTTCGCTAAATAACTTTAGTTAGGAGCGACCAATTGCAATGAAACTCAGTGTGAAGGTAGCTTGCATGGAGGCAAAGCTTGGGATTGTATTTGGGGTCACTAGAGTCAAGGCCAAGGTCACTATTACTATAAATAGAAAAACGGTTTCCGCTCAATAACTCCAATCAATTGCAATGAAACTTTGTGTGTAGGTAGCATGCGTGGAGAGAAAGCTTGTGATTGCATTGGGGTTA
The DNA here is from genome assembly GCA_022818135.1 of Saxidomus purpurata. Lineage (NCBI taxonomy): Eukaryota > Metazoa > Mollusca > Bivalvia > Venerida > Veneridae > Saxidomus > Saxidomus purpurata. The sequence continues at coordinate 38,978,785 of JAFMSR010000002.1, forward strand.
CAAGGTTAAGGTCACTGTTACTAAAAATAGAAAAATGGTTTCCGCTCAGTAACTCAAATTAGGAGCGACCAATTACAATGAAACTCTGTGTGTAGGTAGCATGCGTAGAGTGGAAGCTTGGGATTTATTTCGGGTCAATAGGGTCAATGTCAAGGTCACTGTTACTAAAAATAGAAAAATGGTTTCCGCCCAATAACTCCAATTAGGAGTGACCAATTGCAATGAAAGTCTTTCTCAGAGATGCAAAATTATTCCACAACTCATTGAGCGACTCGTTCCACCATCGTTTTTCTCACTTTTCTTCTTTTATTAGCATATAAACTGAATAAACTGTGTGTTTCTGAGGCAACTTATCAAGCATATCCTTTTTATTTAATGATCACAGTGATTCATAAACATTATTAATGTCACCTTGCGTGCGAGAGTGTAGTTGTGTATGGAACACTTCATGACTATAAACAATAAGATAAACTTCAGAATGACGATGACTCCAAATGAAAAATTCTGAAAGTCTGTAAAGATTTGTCAATGCTAAAAACAACAGTTTTTATGTCCGAGATACAAATTTATCTAGTCAAATATGTTGTCCATTTTTCACTATTTCTACAATGTAACTCCTCTGGTAAAATCTACGATTTCGTTATTCAGGAAATGATTACAAATTCAATGTTCGTTTGCTATATATTAAAAAGCGGCAAAGCCTCCAGACAAGATCAGCAAAAACACAATTTAACAGAAAACATTCAATAGTTCACGGCAGGTTGCTGATTACAGAACTTAGAAACATGGGGAGCATGCGGTCAAATTGTTAATGTTTCATATTGAAGTTTTTACAAAATAAAGGCATGGCGTGCGCATTTATGTTTACACTTTTTATCTTCAAAATTGATGAAACTTAATGTTTATTGTGTATAAAGTTTAAAACTTCAACGTTTGCTCTTTAGCTGCATTCTCATGTACAACTGAAAAAGTAGTTCATTTTTGGCGTTATTTCATTGTTTTCATTTCATTGGAATCTTGCTTCCTTTATTATGACATCATTAACTGCACCAAAGGTAAGAAAATCCGGCTGGTTTTATTGCCGAATATAATACATGAATTATACATATATGAATATATATGAATATTCAACTATTTTGTCCTGGACAAAAATTAATAGGAGCTTGTACCCTGTTCTTTGACAATGTTGAAAACGACTGTGACTTAAAAAAAGAGACGTTCCGCTTGCCCTTCTACTTCATATGTCCGAGTAGAACATTGACTGCAAGCCATGTTAAGGACAATCCTTTTATTCCTTGATTGGCCGTTTAGTTTGTGATATGAGAAATAAATATATATATTTTGATACGCTAAACTCGTTAACCTTTACATGTTATCTTTTTATTTTCAGATGAAATCATTTCTTTTACTCCTGATATTTCTAGCCGAAGGTAAGAACTATTTCGAATTTATTCCCAAACTCGTCTATTTTAGATATGCACACTTTGTAATGCACCAATGCATCTGTAAGCACCTTATGTTGAATACATAGGACATTCACCTAGATATACATTTAGCTGACTATTCATTATTTCCGTTCTGTTGTTAAAAATTAGTATGTGTGCTATCAGCGTTATTTGCAATACGGAGATAGTATTTATATAAACGTTAAAACTTTGATTTTTGTTTAAACCTTACATACAAATAATACGATGGCCACTTGCTTTACGTAAACGTTGTAACAACTAGTACAATATTTGCATGTTGTTTACAACCGTGTTTGTTTAATTGACTAATTTGGTCATTAAAATTCAAGCTTAAATGAAAAATAGTTTATATAAGACAGCCGTACACCATATTCAACGTCAACGTTGTCAAGTGTACCTAATAAAATTGGAGCTGTGTTTTAATTTTTTTTATTTATTAAATCGCAAAATAAATTGCACCAGTAAAAACGTGTTTGGAAGGGTTGTGTTTAAATTTCATAAAATACCGTTCTTACTTTTTTCGGCGCAGCCGTATTGAGCTCGCTTTTCCCCGAAGGTTGGTAACTTTTCTACCGCCAATGAAATGGCAAGTAGAATGTATAACACTTTTTGGAATGAAAACTGTACTATGTAAGGGACCTTTTAGTTGGATAATACCGAATGAAAAAGGTCAATAATATAATCTCGCGTTTTCAGGCTTTCATGAATGGTTTTATAACTCTAGTACGTAAATAATTCATTTATCATCATATATGTTGTTACCTCCGAACTAATGTTAATTATAAGTATCGGGTAATTATAAATTAGTATATTTCTCGAAGAGTGAATAACTGTCAATATTTCTAGTAACAAATTTGATAATGATTTAATAGTATCTATACTTTATTGTTTCTCCTTGCTGGATTTTAATAAAACTTGCAAGAAAGCATCGTTATATGAAGTCTGGTCGTGTACATAATCATTTGGGGTCACTGTAAGCCCAACGTCAATGTCGCAGGGACCTGTTAATAGAAAGTCTTTGTCTCGCTCCATCTTCTAAACTTCTTACTACATTAGGATTAAATTTGACAGGAATTATTACTATACAAGCCGAGCTACATATATATTTTATTTACTCCTAATCGCGCCGACCATTTTTTATAGTCCGCGTTAGATATAATACAAAATGTAGTACAGAGAGTTCAATAGAGACATCATTCCCGTCAGTTCAGTGTTATATGCATAAGTGGGACTTAACGTTTACCTGAATAAACTTGGAAACTTGTTTAGCCTTGCTGTAAGACACATTTCACGACTAAATATGAAAGAAATGTATATGTCAACACTGTTTTAGATTATTTAGGAAACAGTTCTATGATCTTTTAAGTGCTGATACAAATTTAAAATTTCGCAGGAATACAACAAAACATATTTGTGATTTAAATGATTTTTTTTCCTGAAACGAAGTATAAATGGGCACTGGTTCCCATATGTATAACATATATTGTACTTACAGGAAAACAAATATTTTCGCATTCTTGCTTTCGTGTTATGTTTATTGTCTATGCAGTATTTTCCTTAAATTGTTCTTTTTTCGCAGTTGGGAAAGAAACACTGTTCCAAATTCTTTTTCGTACCACAAAACATGTTCTTCAGGAATTAACTAGAGTTGCTGGAAACTTACATCAGCTGAATACAAACTAGGGTATTCGTAAAGGAATAGAAGAAACGACACGCGTCAGAGGGCCAATATGTTCACGATTCTTTTACACAGCATTTGGCCAGTGAAGCATTTTCGACATATAGTAGTATAGCTTTTACTGGAAAATCACATAAGCCGAATACGGAATTAGGAACTCGTTCCTTATTCCTGCTTCTTAAAAGGAATGAGAACCAACTTTAAAGTACTATTTGTGTTACACATGTTTTACTTTCCTTACAGGTTCATTTGGATACCGAGTCGTTTGTGTGTACACAAACTGGTCACAATACAGAGCGGAAGGTGGCAAGTTTCTGCCTGAAGATGTGGATCCTAAACTCTGCACACATGTGATATATGTATATGCTAAACTGAAAGGAAACAGACTAGAACCAACTGAGTGGAATGACGAAGGGTCAGCATGGAGTGACGGAATGTCAGTTTCATAAGTTATACTCAATATGTTTTGCAAACTGTGTTTTAGTGTATTTAATTACATTTAGAATTGAAACATCTTAGACTGTATCTAAGAATGCATTTTTTAAAAATTAATTGTCTGCTTGTCGTTGTATGCCGAATGAATAATTAATTCATTCCTTGTCCCAATGAATTATTGTATCGTACTCGGCAAATAACCTCATTGGCATAGTTTTATGCTGTTTATTCAAATTTATTTTTCATGTAAATAGTTGCCTTTTTTACTGAAAAAAGGGAATAATGGTCCATTGTGTTATATATACCATATCAAGGCCTGAACGCAAAACGATTGTCACTCTATACAGATATTACAAAGAGTTAAAACCTTTTCACGTTCTGACCTCGATATAATCTTTATTATCATTCGTCAAGATGAGACGTTGCATTTAGACAAAAGATGAAACGGTATTAAACAAAACGAACGACAAAAATCCGTATAAATGATAACATACTGTGCTTAGTACAAAAGTTAATATTCAGTCCGAATAACTCATTTAGCGTATATTTTCCTCTAAATAGCTCTGAACGGAAATCATAAATAATTGTAATTCAAGTTGCAGACATTTTGCACTATTTTTAAAGAATGAAAACAATTCAAATTGATTCTAGTGTTAAACTTGAACGTTTCTTGTTCCTGTAGGTTTAAACGTGTAAATAACTTGAAGCAGATAAATCATGAGTTGAAGACACTACTTGGAGTGGGTGGATGGATGATGGGCAGCAAGGCCTTTAGTAAGCTTGCAGCAAGCAGGAATGCTAGACGAATATTTGCAAAGACCAGTGTCAAATTTCTTAGGGACAAAAACTTTGACGGACTTACAATCGATTGGCAACATCCAACCAAAAGAGGCGGAAGGCCAAAAGATAAAGTTAACTTTTCATTGCTTCTGAAGGTACTATTACATATTTACTTAAATCTCAAGTGACAGGGAATTTGTTTTCCTGTCATAAGACACATTTACCACTATGACTGTGGTTAAACTTACTTTTCTTCAAACATCAAAACCAGAAACTGTTCGAAAAATGTACTTCATATTCTTTAAAATTCTCTACAGAGCTACGTTTCACATTTTCTTAATTGTCTAGAGAAAATAAGACGAATATCAAAATAGCTGTGAAACATATATAAACACGGTGCATTTCTATTCTATCTAACGTTTTTAAATCTCAGCCCTAAGCAAGTCGTCTGAGTTTTTGACAACCGTAACATTTGCTTTTTAAGTCTTTTTTGTCTGATTTATGTAATTCTTTATATTGCAAATGACTATACAGAGGTATTTTAATAGAGGTAAAATAATGAAATGCCACCATGGTTTTATTTCGGTCTTTGTGATATTTACGTTTTTGATCCGCCGTAATAATGAGACATGTCTTGTCACGAACACCCACAGAAATATTTAACTGTTGGTTACTTTATAGGAAATCAGGCAGGCATTCGAAGCTGAAAGTAAAAAATCAGGGTTACCGCCTCTACTGCTAACGGCAGGTGTATCTGCAAGTAGGGAAATAATTGGAGACGCTTATGAAATTGAAAATGTTACAAAGTAAGTATTATAACAACAATCTAAATTTCAAAACTAACAAATAAAAACATATTCTGGTTGTACATCTATTAGCTATCAACAAAAAAGCAACTTTGTCTGAAGATTAACAAAATGAAACGAACAAACCGTGTAAGACTGATAGTAGCTCCTGGCGCTTATAACTCCCGGAAGCTGTATGAGACGAAAAGTTCGTCATCATCATACTAATTATCAAAATCATCATGATCATAATCATTATACATTGTAATAATCATTGTCATCGTCGTATTTTTCATCATCAGTATCATCGTCATTTCCACATATACCAATACTTTCATTAGCATCATACTGATCGACCAAAAGCTGTATACAGGATGATATGGCATACTGACGCATCGAGCTCGAACGAACCGGTAACTTTTAGAAATATTTCTACCCATTAAATTATACTGTTTTAATAATTCTGTACCTAGATACACAGACTTCCTGAATGTGATGGCATATGACCTTCACGGAGCATGGGACAACTATACAGGTCACCCAAGTCAGTTGTATGCGAGAGAGGAAGAATTCGGACCGTCAACAGAAATCAATGTGGTATGTTCGATTCATACATCTAGTTTTATTTCTGGTTTCAAACTTATTTCAACTGACCCGAGCATGAAGTGCTAATATTTGAGCTCAAATGTGAGCTATTTTGATCGCCCGTTGCCCGTCGTCTCTTCGTATGTCAACCTTTGCATCGTTAACAGTCCGGAGGCTATATTTCCAATGTTCATGAAATGTGGTCAAAATGTTTATCGCTATTATTTGTAGGTCAAATATGGGATAAAAAAACTAAGTCTTACGGTAAAAGCAAAGAAAGACAGTGCTTACACATTTGATGCGCAACACGAAAAAAAGGATCATTAGGATCGTAAATATGCTACAATTTAAATCGAGGTATCAAATTAAAGAGCACGTTTGTGAACACTATCTAAATATCCATCTCAGCATTGCCGATGGAAACTAATTAGGTGAAAAGACTCGTGCAAACTTTTGAATCTGTTAAAGTCACTTCTAGTTCTTATGAATCCATTGTATAGATTTCCAACGATGTCTTTTTTTCAAAATATCGTAATTCTGGGCTAAAAACAAACAGATAGATCATTTAGCTCATTTGCACAATTAAGTATATTGCATTATTATGATAATTAACAAAATATAGTTTAACTGTAAATCCGCGACAGATCGACTGATATTTTAAGCCATCCATTTTTCCAAATCCAAATCCAAATTTCAAGGTCTGTTCCCTAATATACATATTTAAGCCTTCAATAATTCTAAGAAACATTTGAATTTTAGCATATGACATTTAAGTCAATAAATATTCAAGAGTACTTTTGTGATTAAAAGTTTGATTGCGCTTTAAGTTGGTGCCACTCCAATCATCGTTAAAATTGGTCAGAATGTGTTTCCTCCATGATTTTTAGGACAAGTTTAGACCACACCTTCAGATTAAAGAGAAACGTTGACAATCTAGACCCACATTTTAACCAATCATGAAAATTGGTCATAATATTCGTCTTACTGATTTTTAGGTCAAATGCGAATCTTGATTATCTATGATAAATTCGAAGTAAAACCTTGGTAATACTCACAAAAAGTCACATTTTCTACCCAATCTTTATAACAATTGGTAAGAGTGGTTGTTGCAATGATTTCTATGTCAACTTTGATTTTTTCGTCAAACATAGGTGGATGGAACAACTCAAATTTAAACCAAGTAAGCGCTTTGGAGGCCACATTTAAAACACAATTGCCATGACATTTAGACAGATTGTTTGCATTGATAATTTCTAGCCAAGATTGAATGTTGATCAGCATGGATTGAAATCTAGATCAGCAGGTCAAAACCAGCAAAAACCTTGTTAATACTATACAAGTCACATTTTATAACCAATCATTATGTTAACTGGTCAGAAACAATGTCTTGTAAAGGTCAAACAGAATGTTTGTGTATATGATATATAGTTTAAGGTTAAATATTAAATCTGTCACATTTGATCATAATAAGACATTACCGGTATTACAGCTTGAAGGCCTTTCTTTTATATAGATCTGGTTGAACAGTTCAATTACAACCGATCAGCCTATGGAAAGGCCAGTTGATACAGCTTGTTCTGTTCTTGTCCGATCACTGTTTTCTATTTCAATTCTGACAACCTCTCCCGAAACTCAGAGGAAAGGTGGAATATTCCATCACATTCCGCGTTGAACCAGCCACCTCAGGTACTGAAGTCCAACTTTGTATCCATACACTGCACCTATCATTCCAACAAAGACTCGCTAGCACAAAATCTCTAAATTATTTTTGTACGCTGATAATTCTTAAATTTGAGAATTTGC